>JBCNJP010000003.1:24417934-24538130 GCA_039602395.1 Deinandra increscens subsp. villosa
AAAGTCTGGAACTTGATTCAAAAGCATGATAGCAATTATTGAAAAACAAAGTAAACGGAAGAACCCGATAGCGAATTCCAATGTAAACTTGATCTCTCAATGTTCCCTCGTGATCCCAGCTCTCTTCTGCTCTGAAAATCGCCTCTGGTCGCTCCTCAAATCGTCTGGAAGTCGAATAATACCGAAACTAAACCCTAAAGTCGAATTTATATCAACTAAGCAATCTTTCCGGAAAACACACCTCCAAGCGTATCGCTTGGAGGCCTTAGACTTGGGCGCGATACGCTTGGACCCGCTAGGCGACAATTTAATCGGGCGTCACCGCCTTTGACTTTGGTTGACCTTCACTCCCCAAGCGTATCGCTTGGGGATCTGTCTTTCCTAGGCGATACGCCTAGGACTTATCATTCAGCACTTCTTTATCTTTTCTCCTCAACTTCTTCTTTGGCCTCGGGATTTTATCAAGAACCTACAAAACTTATAAGAAAACATAAAAAGGACCAAAAGACTCAAACTTTAATAAAAGCACTTAAAATAAATGGAAACTGACTCAAATGGACTCAAATACATAACAAAAGACTTAGGAAAATCGGATGTGTTTGCAACACATCATTGGCCGTCGCCTCCCGACCTCTTGAGTAACCGTCGTTACTCCAGTGGCTTCATTTCCACTGCTTGGATTGTACAACCCCCCTCTTACCAGACAATCTGTGCTTAGATTAAAACTTCTTTAAATAACCCCAAGGGTCATTTCCTTTATCCTCAAAAACTCATTTTCCTCTTTTTAAACTTACTTCAAAAGTTTAACTTCTTTATAACAGGTAATAACACTTTAAAACAATTATAGGCATTAAAACATTCCACGTATGTGTATTAACACAATACACGTAAAAAGCATTTAACTCAAATACTTTTCAAGTAAACAGTTGAATATATATCATTGCATGTATATCAGCCCGAAAACATTAAAACATTTGAAAGTGGGCTCATAGAACTCACCTTATTCTCATAAGCGGTTAATTCAGATAAAGTCATCTTCGCGGTGCCTTCCAATTAAACCTAATTGCGTATTGTATGGCGTCAACGCAAGGTTTAATATAATAAACACTTCCTATGTTTATTTTAATACTTCATTATCTTAATAATATTTTATTATTAAGTTCATTTCTTTTTAAAAGGTCTAAATGACCAAAATGCCCTTTAGGCAGTTATCATTTTCTTTTAACAATAATACGAAGACACGCATTCCTATAAGTAAACGCTCACTCTAGGATCGCCCAGTGAGGGATGCCATTTCCTAGTTGAGATTTATACGACACCCTCGCTTTTGCCAGAAACCCCAGTGTACAAGCGTCTACCCTTACGGTCCGTACGAACTTCAAAATATCCGATTAACTCGGTACTTAAAATACTTTATCATTTGTCCATTTAACTTCATATATACTTATTATATATGTAAACATAGTTCCATGTTTAAAATCAAGTCTCCATACCCTTCGGATTATTTTATATTAAATAATCATATTTGGAAACCCTAATTTCCCGTTATTCTCATTTCTTTATCAAAACTCATTTTCATTCAAACCTGACTTAGGGTATTATCCGTTATAACATTTTATGCTTTAAAATTTTAAAGCTTGGTTCATTACCGTTTACTCGGGTTTGACAGAACAGTGTCTAGAAAACCCTAATTTCAATATTAACACTTTAAAATATATATTAACATATTTTAAATATGTTTCAAATATATATTAAACATTTAATACGATAATTTCTTTATCAATATCGTTAACGTTTATATTAAATATATACGTTTATATATATTTAATATTTAAATATATTCCTTTAATCAATTAAATAAAACTGATTAGTAATAATATATATTTATTCGTCTTAAATATATATTTATATCATTTATCTCGTTCTATTATATAAACTTTAACTTAACAACAATATTTGTAATAATAACAAATATATAACGTGATTACCTTCTTGACGGGTCGTGAAATGAGTCCAAATAACCGAATAATAAAGTTGTCCGTTCTTGACAAACGAATAGTCCTTCCCAACTATTTTCTCGCCACGAGCAATTCCCCGTTGTCGGTTTGTCGTTTGAACCTCGTTACGCCACCGAAAACTCTACCGAACTTAACCGGGTTTAACTCGGAAGACAGTTAACCACCACCTTTTCTAACTCGAATCGCGTTCACCTACAACTGTCGTACCACCACCGTCTACCACCGCCATCATTACCGCTGTCCCGTTGATCCATTACCGTCATCGTCATTACCCGTCGTCAACCGTAAGCCACCGAAAGAGGGGACGTGGTGTTGGATTTTACCGGGTTTTCATCCTGTGCCCGTTTCATCATCTCAGTCCGCAACCACCACCATCTTCCTACAACCTGCTGCTGCTGCTGCTTCCGTTCATTGGGTTCGTCGGAAAGCGTCGGGGAAGAGCAGCAGGTCGCCGAAATCGCGACAGGAAAGTGGCGGGGTTCGAGCAGTGTTGGCGTGGTTGGTGGGTTTCGAACGGAGAGGGTCGGTGGGTGGTTGTTAGAGTGGTGCGCCGGCAGGGCCGTTTGGCCGGAAAAACGAAGGGCAGCAGGTCGCCGGAGCTGTGCCGCCGTGAAAACGAGGGGGAGCTGGGTGTTTCTCTGGTGAAACGAGGGTGTGGGTTTGTTGGTTACGCCGTCCAGGAAAGACGAAGGGAGATTCGCCGGCAAGCAAAAACGAGAGAGAGATGTGGTACTCGCCAGAGGGACGAAGAGAGAGGGAGGTCGCCGGTGTTGGGGTCGCCGGCCGGTGTTCGGAAAAAGGGGGGGTGGGGAGGGGCTGCTGCTTGCAACTTTTTTTCTCTCTCTTTTTTTTCTCTTATTCCAATTCTTTCATTGTGTTTGTTTTTTGTCGTTTTCACATTTCCCATTTGAGTTGTGTGTGTTTGAATGCATGTGTAGTATGTATATATATAGTAAGTAATTTGGATTGAGCATACGAAGGAATTTCTAACACGTATATAATGGCTAAGCTTTTCATTTGATGAATCACATAGTCAATTCGACACAGAGAGTATTTCAAATGTAAGGAGCAAGCAACATTTAAAATATGGTATATTATAAATAAGTAGGTATTATACCCGTAACCTAGACCCATTAAATATTTTATAAACGGTTTATATGAATTCCCGAACATCTAAAAATATTACAGGGGTGTAATATATTTATTCTTTGGTTAAAACGTTAACCGGTGAGCGTTCAGTTACTACTTGGTAGAAGTGCGTCTAATCATCGTCGTGGTCTCGGCCGTTTGACAGACCGAATACGTCTTCTCAACTAAAATGCTTCATATATATTATAATAATTATTTATACTTTGTCGAGGTGTTATAATTCTTTCGAACGGCTAACCGGATTTATCGCGTAACAACAATGGTTACCGATTCCATCGTTTTTCGTTATCTATCATATTCTATAATTACGTCTCTTGACGTTTCCTCGAATGTCGTGTCAAATATTCGTACGCAAATCGTGGCGTTTCTCTATTATACACACACACACACATATATATATATATATTATATCACATGCATTTCAGCTACTTAACAAACATAGCACACGTATATAATTTAAGTCATGAAATTTTGGGGTGTTACATACCTACAGTCGCGAGGCAACACATCTTGACACTTAATTTATGTGTAGGTAAAAACAATTACCAACACATAACATATTTTTAACCACACATACTATGTGTAGGTAAAGACCCAAAATTGTTGTAGTGATGGAAGCTTTACCAGCAAAGTGGGAGAATTATGTTCTACTACTTACTCATGATAAGGAATACTCAACATTGTCATTTCATGACTTAACTGGGAAGTTGCATGCTAGAGAAATGGAAATGATGACATCCAACAAATCAACTGCTCAATTACAAAATCCGAAATTATATCATGGTCAAAATTCTGCAAGCATCAATGTAAAGTCTAAATCATCTAGTTTTGATTCATCAAATCCACCTCAAACAGCATTTGTTGCTGGTCATGGTTCAGGAAATTCTGCAAATTCATCAAGGGGGTGTAGCTTCACTATTCCAAATCATTCAAGTCAGAGTTCATTTTCAGCAAAAACACCGGATGAACATTTTGCATTAATTTATGCTTTATTATCTTCATATTATGGATTGCTGAATGGTGGTTTGACAACATCTAACTTGATTGAAGAAGATTTTGATCAGATCGATCCAGATAATCTTGAACAAATGGATATTAATTGGCAACTTGCAATTGTTAGCTCAAAGAGTTAAAAGATTCAAGAAGAAGACCGGATTCCAAAGTTTAAATCCGGATGGCAAGGTTGGCATAGATAAATCAAAGGCAAAATGTTTCAAATGTTCTAATTATGGACATTTTGCTCGTGAATGTTCAAAATCAAATGCTTCTTCATCAAAGTCTCCAACAGCTTTGGTGTCTCAAGTCGATAAACAATATAACTGGGGACGAACTTCTGAGCCAATTGCTTTAACAACTATTACTTCTGAGTCAAAATCACTAACATCGAATGAAGGTTATGATTGGGCTGCCAACTTTCCTGATGAGTCTGCACTTTTTGCTCCATCTGCGATGATTGCTCAAATTGTTCATAGTGATGATGAAGTAGAAGTAACTGATTCAGAATCTGAAATAAGTGATTCTGGAAATAGTGGCTATGAATCGGTTTGTGAGTTTTGTTCTCAGAAAGGCAAGAAAATTCAAGGATTGATAAAAGAAAATGAGTTGTTGGTTGCTGAAGATAAAAGAAAGATGGAAGAGTTGACAGGTGAACAAAAAAAGTTGGGAGATCTAATTCAAGAATTGTCCTCTCAAAAAGCAAAGTTTTCAAGATTTTCAGGCAGAGGTTGTTGAGAAATAATTGAAATTTCAAAGTTGTGGAAAAGAGTTTGAACAAAATATTACAAAATTATCTAAAGAAAATGTGGACTTAGTCAAGGAAGTTGAAAAATGGAAATCAGAGGCTGAGGATGCTGCAAATGATTTTAATAATTTGTTTGAAAAGCAATATTAAACTTGATTTACTTACCAATGCTTCTGATGACTCGGTTTCTAAAATTGAAGCATATCATCTTAATATGAAGAAGTTGTTAGATGAGAAGCGGGAATTGGCAAGAGTAAATAAATTGCAAAATTCAAATTTGGATATTCAGAAAAGAAATGAAGATAAGCTGACGAAGGAATTATGGGCTGGACTTGATGAGTTGAGGTTGCAAAAGTATGAAACTCATAAAGTGGCAAAGAAGTTAATTGCAACGGAAAAAGAATTGGCTGAAGCTCAACAAAAAATTCCTGATCTAAAAATTCAAGTGATCGATGCAAACCGTTTGCTGAACAATGTCACAAATTCTACATCTTTTACAAGTTTCTTGGCCAAAGATGGAAATTTTGAGAAAATGTTTAACAAAACAATATCACCACCAGGAAGTCTCAAAGAAGGTGTTAATGATTTGAAGGAAAAGGAAGAAACTGGTGATTATTCTAAATTTGTTGATAAGAAATCTAATGGGGGAAAGGTTGTGAAGTCATAGAAAGATTAGCAAGATGAAAAGGTTGTGTCTGATTCTACGTCTATTGAAGAAGAGAAATCAGCAGGTTCAACTGAGAAGACTGCTATTGACGAAAGAATTTTCTATGAACAAAAGAATGTTAAAGCAGTGAAAACTGAGTTTTCTCGTCTTGCAAAGAACGAACATAAATCATCTAGTTCTGAAGAAAAGGTTTCGGGAAAACATGTTGGTTTAGGTTTCAAGACCGCGAATGTTAAAGTTGATGGGGTTCAAGGTCAGAAGGAACAAAATTTGAAGCAAGTCAAGTTGAAGAACGTAAAGAAAGATGTTTTTAAAGCTAACAAGGTTCAACCCGAGAGGTTTTACAAACTCAAGGGTTCAGAACAAATATTTTCTGATAAAGAATTCCCACTCCATTGTGTGGATGCTCAGAAAATTGCCGAAGTTCTTGTCAAGAATGTTGATCTGAAGAGCAAGAAGTCACAAGTTGCTACATATTCTTCTAGAGGATCAAATTCTGCTCCAAAAACCCCCGAAATCAAAATGGGTAAATAATCATCGTTTTCTGGTATCTGATAATTTTTATGATCATTTTGGAGATTCTATATGTTGTGAAGCTTTGCAGAGACCAAAGAGGAAAAATATAAACAATCATTTGTGTAAAACACGTAATTGGACCTTGCTAGTGCATGATTGTAATCGGAATTGTAACACACGGGTAAATAATAGATCTTCGATTGATTGCAAGCTCGGTTATACAGAGAGAGATTACAGAGAGTAAACACACTTGAAAACACACATTTAAACTCACAACTCTCATAACCAGTTCTCTCAAACACGAGCTAAACATATTTATACTAAGTCTGTCCAGCGTACCATATAACCAACGTACCAGATGGTCTGTGCTTACCATTTGGTCCGCCCCTGGTACGCTGGGGACAGAATATACAAAACTATCTATATAATATAGACACATCACCTAGACCTAGCACTTGGAAACATAACATGTTCTAAAAAACTCCCCCTTGTCTTGTGCTAGTCTTTAGAAGCTTTCGACTCACTCTTCTTCCAATGATGTCTTCGATTATTTCCAGCATGAATCCCAAAAGCAAAACAAACTCGAATCACTTTTTGAAACTGCAAGGCTTGTTCAGAATTCTCAGCCTTATACAAAATGTTGTTGTGATAGAGCTTGTCTATATCATCTTTTGATAGATTGATCAACCACATAGGATCAAAGATTCTCACCACCTTGTTATCTTCTTTGACCACAATCACTGCTTCTCCAGTATATTCATCGTAGTACCACCATCTTAAAGTCTTGATAAAGTCTTGTATTTGGTCTTTGGTTCGTTCTTCGTATCTTCATCACTTGGTCCGTAGCGGTTATTTCACCGAAACATTGGTTCATTAAGGTTTTTCGGTTCGTTAAAAACTATCAGTCCGTTGATAATTTTTGGTCCGTTGAGTAAATTGGTTCGTTGAAGGTTATTGTTGACTTTCTGGTTAGTCAAACTTATTTGGTTCGTTGGAAGGGATTTTAAGTTTGGTTCGTTGAACAGTTTGTTGATAAATTTTAAGATGAGTGATTTTCAAGCGTTTTCAGCTATGCAAAGTTCGATGCAAACATTGATGAACTACGACAACGAAATAGGAACAAGTGAGAAAGTTCCTAAGCTGTTAAAGTTGGAAGATTATCACAACTAGAAAAAAACGATTTGAATCATATATTTGTGCTCTCAATGTTGATCTTTGGATACCGATATAGGAAGAATATAAATATCCAATGGTAAATGGAGAACCAAAAATGCGAAGTGATCTGGATGCTGAAGAAAGAAAAATTTATGCAAGAGAAAAGAAATCTAATGCTAATGATAATATTACGATGGCATTACCTATAGAATTATTTCATTAGTTTAAAAATTGTACAAAAACCAAAACTTTTTGGAAAGCTCTAAAAGATCGATGTGAAGGAAATGAGCAATATCGAAAGAGCCGAAAGAAAGGTTTGCTAAAGGAATTTGATAACTGCATTATCCAAATGAAAATGTTTCGGACCTGGTTTCAAGATTTTTCACATCTTATTAGTGATTTTGAAGTTGTGAAGATTACAAAAGATGATCAGGAGCTGAAAGAGAAATCTTTGTAAGCTTTACCAAACAAATGGGAATATTATGTGTTATTACTAATACATGAAAAGAATACAAGTTGGTCTTTTCATCAACTAACTGGAAAATTACAAGCTTGTGAGTTGGAAATGTCTATGAAAATTCATCACCTGCTCAAATTCAAAATCCTAAATTGTATTATGGAGAAAATTCATCAACATCCCCCAACTTATTTTATTGCTGGAAAGAATTCTGGTGATTCTGAATATTCTAGTGATTATGAATCAAATTTAAAAGGTTGCAACGTGCACATTCTTCAATCTAATCAGAATGATTTTCCTGCTAAAACAACTGAAGAATATGTTGCTTTGACATCTGCTTTCATATCATCTTCTTTCAGGTTGATTATCAATAATGTTAGTGATGTTGAATTGATTAAAGAGGATTTTAATCAGATTGATGATGATAATCTAAAAGAAATGGCTTGGCAATTAGCAGTGTTAAGTCAAAGAGCTAAGAGGTTTTTCAAGAAACTGACAAAAGAGAAATTAATCAAGTTGGGAAGCTTGGTTTAGATAAATCAAAAGTGAAGTGTTACAAATGTTCAAAATTTGAACATTTTGCTCGTGAATGTAATAAGCAACAAGATCACACTAATACAACTTCTAAGCCTGCTGTTAATAATTCTAATCCCAAAGCGTTGGTGTCTTAAATTGACAAAAGTTATGACTGGGGTAAACATTTCAATGATCAATCGGCATTAGCTGCAAAAATAAAGATTGATGAGTGTTTAACAGACTCTGGTTCAGAGTCAGATGAGACAAAAGTTAATGTTTCAAAATCAAGTAATGATTTGAAGATAGGTTTTGGAGATTGTGGTCTAATGGCTGAAGTTGATGGAAGTGTGACAGACACTAATTCTGAAACAAGTGGATATGAATTTGTTTATGAATTTTGTTCAGAGAAAGCCAAAAGGATTCAGACTTTGCTGAAAGAAAATGGTTTATTGATTGAGAAATGTAAAAGTGTTGAAGAAGAGTTAGAAATTTACAAAAAGAATTGTGAAGTTTCTGATGAGATTCTCAAAGTCACTGAAGAATGGAATATTGAAAAGGGTATGTTAATGTATAAGTGCAAAAGTTCAGCAGATGAGTTGAAGTTGTATCATAAGAAGTTTGAAGATATGACTGTGAAACATGTATTGGTATTGGATCAGTGTGAACGTTATAAAGATATATGTATTGAAGCTACTGAACAGAAATTACAGTATCAAAGTGAAAATGAAGAGCTTGTGGAAAAGGTTGTCAAATTACTTGCTAAGAATGAAAGTTTAGTAAAAGATGTTGCAAAGTGGGAGCATGATGCAAAAGAAGAAAGGGAAGAGTTTAATAATGTGTTTGCTAAGTTAAAGGAGAAGCTTGATTATCTTAACAATACTTGTGATGAGTGTGTTGCAAAAGAAAAGAGTCTTCGGGATGATAATACAATTCTTGTTAAAGCAAAAGCTGAATTGGTTCGAGAGAATACAGAACCTCTATAATTTAATACTCGATAAATTAATTACCTCGATAAAATTAATAATTTGTCATGTACTAACTTGGGACCGGTACAAAATTGGACCCCAATCGATAAAATAATAAGATAATAATTTCTTTGAAACCCCAAGGTAAATATATTGGTCCCAGCGAAACTATAAATTAATAATTACTAAAATATTCCAAAATTCTAGGATTGTCTAGTAAAAATGAATCTATAGTCACTTGTTTTTTTTTTTTTATGAACTTCAAATCTATATTGACTTCATCTTCAAATCTCCTCATTTCACTTAAGAGTTGAGGCATTGTATTCTCGTATTGCAACATAAAGTTGTGAAGAGTTGTTGCCGCTTGCAATGCTTCTTTCCGAGTGACCAGTTCCAAAGGTACTGAGTCATCATCAACCGGATTTTAAACAGTATCAAGTTATCAATCTACATCTATGTACATTGAACTTGACAAGTTCATTAATGTGCAAATGTACATTGGAATTTTGAAGGTCCTTGTTTATGTTTTATTCAAATAGGTAAAGTGAACGGACATGAAAATTTTAAAGGTCGATGCATTAATTTGAATGTTGCTCATGAATATAAGCCAACTCTTTTAGTTAAAAATTTATTAATTTATCGATATAATAATATCACGCTAAATTAATAATATATCATGGTCCCTGCATTATTAATTTTATAGAGGTTTCACAGTAAATTATTGAATAGAAATGTTGAGATTTACAAAGAAAAATGGGAGAAAGTTACTCAAGAACTCATGATGATATGAGGAGAGAAAAATCATTGTCAAATAGAGTATCTGAGAAGCTGATTAAATCAAAGAAGGAGTTGGGTGAAGCACAGAAGAAGATTTCAGATTTAAACATCAAGGTTCTCGATCTCAATAGGCAATTGAACAATTTGAAGAATTCACATTCTTTCACAAGTTATCTGTGTAAAGCTGAGAATTTAAGAAAGTTTTTGGAGGAGAGGAGTTGAATCAAATTCCTCATCCTGTGATTAATATTGCTTCTACTGAAGTTTTACACCCATCTTTTGATAAGTCTGATTATTCAGAATTTGCTAATAATGAAAAGAAGCAAAAGTCTAAATTTCAGAAGAAGAAAAATGAAGAAGTGTTAGATGTTAGCTAAGTTACAAAGTTTACTTCTCATTCTTCCTCTTCAGAGCAAGAAACGTCAAGTTTATCACATGAAAAGATTTTAACTCATATTGATATTGGTGAGACAATATTTTATGAACATAAGACAATCAAGGATGTGAAAAATGAGTTTAATAGATTAGCTGTGAAAGGTCATGGAAAGCAAGGTTCCAAGTCAAATGAAAATCATAGTGGGTCTGGGTTATGAGAATGAAGGTTCTGAATCTGATAAACAGAAGCAGAAGATTTCTGAAGCTGGTGCTGGTAAGAAACAGAAACAATAAAAGTTGAAGAAAGTCAATTTCAAGCAAGTGAAGAAGGAATTGTTCAATGCAGTGAAAGTTCAACCTGAACGATTTTATAAGCTTAAGGGTTCGGAGTTCATATTTTTTGATAAAGAATTTTCGTTACAACGTGTTGATGCTTAGAAAATTGCTGAGGTTTTTGTCAAGGAGAATGCTGGAAAGAATATGAAGAGAAACGTCTCTAACTCAAGTCGAGTTGGTCAGAAGTCTCCGAAATTTTCTTCATATGGTTCAAATGATACTCCGAAAAGCCCAACATCAAAATGGGTGCATGATCAACGATTCCCGGTTTATGATGATTTTTATGATTACTTTGAATCGGATGATGTTTGTGTTAACATGCAGGGTTCTAAGCAACAAAAGAAGATAGCAAATTGTTTGTGCTATTAGTGTCGAAAGAAATGATATCTTGTTGTGGATTGTCCTAAAAATGTTACAAGTGGTTTTGCAAAGAAACCATATGTTGGTAAAACTGTCAAATTCATGGATTCAAATGGCAGAGTATTTGATGAGCCACAACCTACAGGCTTTAAGTCTAAAAAATAAACATTTTTTTTGGATTTATGGACAGATAAAAATGTACGTAGTTCATCCACATCCAAAGTGGATGGTTCATCAAAGACTGAAATATCAAAGATGTGTTGGAAACCTAAAGTGGCTTTCAAGGGTAATGAGGACACTGGTCGACCAGAAGCTATACGATGCGGGTCATTTGAAAACTAATTTGTTTGGCCAATGTGCAGGTGCTTCAAGAAGACATGTTGGTGATTGTGAAGTTCACGCTTCAAGCAGTTGCTGATGATGGAGTTTCCTACGTAACTTAAAGTTCAAAGATTCAAATTTCAAACTGAAATTTTTCTAAGAAATCTGAAGCTAAACAGAAAGATATCAGTGCCGAAAGGTCAATTTTCTTTCTTTAATGCATTTCGTTTGTAGTTTAGGGGGAGAAAATTGCTAAAAAGTCAAAATAGTGTTCTTGTTTTTATATAAAATAAAAAAATCCAAAAATAGAGTTTTCATTTTAAGGGGGAGAATATGTCATGAAAAATACAAAAACATTGAAAAATAAGAATTTGACCGATATAATTGGGAAATGATGGTACATTGGCTTACGTGTATGACTCATGGATAAATTATATGAAAAAGCCATAAGAACATTGTTCAATGTGCTAGATGGACTCGGCAAATCAGAAAGTATACGAATGTGATATACTTAAAATCTGATGCTTGACTTAGTCGACAACATCTTCAAAATATTGAAAAAGATATGTGAAAAAGAAAATAAGAAGTCACTGTGTAAACATGTGTTCATTTTGCAAAGAAGTCACTTTATAAACATGTGTTCATTTTGCAAAAATTTAAACTTGTTTGATTTTCTTTATTTTCTCAAATGATCGGACTATCTCTACGTATATGTGAGTATCGACCTGATAGTTGTTCATTTGAGGTTCTGCCTTATTTTCTTTGGTGTTTCGTATAATTCATCGGACTTTCTCTGCGTGTCCACAAGACAGACCTGATCGTTGTTGAATTATACAAATTCAACTTGTTTTTATTTTCTTATTTTTTTTAAATATGAGGCCTTATCTGCATATCGAAAGATCGATCTTAAGATAGACGATTTAACATTCTTATTTCTTTTCTGAATGGAAAACAAATGACGATATCATAAATACAAACAGTATGTGAAATTCACAAGTGTAATCACATGAAAAATATGTGAAATATATATGAATATGTCTGATGGTGTGGGTGTTGGGTTACGACAGTGGCATTCGGGTCTCGGTAATAGCAATTTTTTTTTTATTTATTTTTAGAAATAATTATTTACAATAAATAATTATCAAACGATTACCGAATAAACAGTAAATTAAATTTGGATAATTAAATTAACAATTAATTTAATAGGCAGCGGAAAACGTTTTAATTTACTAACGCGAAAACCAGATAATTAGCGTAAACCTAAAACAACAGGATTCGACAATCACCAAACGCGCAAACACCAAAAACGCGTTTAAACAGAAACGCGACATAATATAAAATAAACAATCAATTAAATCTAAACTAACTACGAGTTTAGATATACCTGAGCGGTGATTCAAACAGACGTTTGAGACACCGAAAGTCAACGGGTGACGCTAGGGTTTCACAGATCGACTTGACGAGCAAATCGAGAGTACCTCGCAAATACGGGCTTCTCTCGGTGACACAGCACCGAAATCCCGTACGTCGATTAGGCACGAAATTAGGGTTTCGCGGACGACGGCGGAACACGCGATAAACGCGGTTCACGACTAGGGCTTGTCGGCGGTAGAACCGGCGACGGCGAGGAGTGGCAGCGGCCGGCTCGGGCGGCGGCTGCGAGCGACGGTGACGGCGGCGGTGGTGCGGCGTCCGGCTGCGGCTGGGCTGCGGACGGCTGCGGCTCGGCTTCGCCGGGCTGCTGCGGTGGCGGCTCGGTCGCGGTCTGCGGCGGCGGCTCGGTGGCAAGCGGCTACGGCGATGCGACGGCGGCGGCGTTGGAGGAGGGCTCGCGGCGGCTGCTCGGTGAGCGGCGGTTGGCGGCGAGACTACGGGGCGGCGACGGTGATCAAGGATTTAGGGTTCTCGCGAAGAGGTCGTCGGAGAACAAGGAGGCGGCGGCGGCAGGGTTGCCGTCGGCGTCGGAATCGTGAGAGGGAGGGGAGGCCGAAAATCTCACTTTTTTGGATTAGGGTTTAGCCTCCCCTAATCAGTTATATTTATAACTAATCAAGTTTCCGATTAGCCCCTCGATTTTACCTAATCCTTAATCGAACCTTTTAAATTTCTGAAATTAACATTTAACTCTTTAAATGTTTGTCGCTTGCCGAATATTAGTCAAACTAATAATCTGTCAATCCTCGTCCATAACGTTAATATTATTTAACGTCTTTGTCGCTTAATTAATCTTAATGATCAATATTGATTTAAGTAATTAATTATGTATCAATTAAACTATTTAATAAACACATAATTAATATTTCTGCGAATTTGCCGGTTATATAGGTAAGCGGTCTTAATACCCGTTGCCTCCGGTGTAGCTCTTACGGGTCTTGACCGGGTCGGGTACTTGATTTAGTCGGGTCTGGACACCTAAATCCAACAGTCTCCCACTTGGACTGATCGCGACTATCAATCAAGTTACAGTCAGAGGTGCTCTAGCTACACGTGGCTGTCCCAACCAGTCATGACACTTCAAGTCAAAACAACCAAGGCATATCATTAAACTTGTGATATAGTTTAGACTTATGGTATTTGTAAAGTCATCAGATCCTTTCTGTATGTGACATCAATCGAACCAGAGACATGGATCTTTTCATTCTCTTTGTGTTCGATTATTGTATTCCTCGTTTTACTGTTCGAAGTGGTCCAATCAAACACACAGTAAGTTTGGGTAAGGCCTTACACTTTACACTTGGAACTAACGAGAGGGCCCATGATGTCGACCTGTTGCATTGAAAAATGCAAGAGTACAGAATCCCATGTTGACTACATACAGCTCCCACTAAGCTTCAGATCCATTCCCAAAAGTAACCGTTATGGCTGGCAGTTACGCGACAGCGTTAAGCTACAATCAAAGAATGTTCTTTGGCAAACGGGAGGTCGCTCATGTGTCTCAGGTCTAAGGATACCGTTGAGTATACCATTAATCAGATTTGTCTTATGCTAAGATCCATGAAGACATTCTGATACGAGTTACGTCCCGACGTCATTCTCCAACGAGGCCTTGTGAGTCTGGATGTCAACATCTTGAGTCCAGAGTCAGAATAGTCTTGCTTCAGGCGTTGCTCCCGCAATGTCTGATCGACTACGGACTTTTAGAATATTAACGAAATATTCATGGATGATAAAACGTATAAAATTCGAACGCGTTACGCAGAATTCAGACTCTCGTCTAACAACTTAGAGGAGGCCGAATGATATGGTGCAAACGACAGTGTTCGACATCCAACACTAGAATCGAATATCGAAGTGATGCAGAATTCGTGTACTAAGTAGTAGACTAATTTCGCTGATCTAGCCCGATCGCGGAAATTGTGGATTCGCTATCAAATGCTCGTATTTCGATTTAGAATTGCCAATATCTGTTGTTTCTTGAGATTCAGCGTTTATCTTGAACAGAGAATCTTCTTAAGTGAATCGAACTTGTGATAATGGAGTGCCCTTGGTAAGCACACGTATGACTGTGTTATCACGTGAGCATGTTAACCGACTATTTATAGAGTCGAATTAACCCTTTGAATGTTTTATAGCATTCTTAGTTCAGATTCAATTAAGTTGGCTATTAATGTTCAACGAATATAATTCGTACTCAGTTGATGAACATATATTCCCTCATCAGTGTTCAGCAGTGATGATGTGATTTTCCATCTATGGCGTAACATCTTACGGCAACATTCTATGCAATATTCAAGTATTGGATTCATGTCTACATCATATTTAGTATGATTTGAACTGTTTCAAGAGATCGATCGCGTGTGGTTGCTCAGTCATATCACGATCAATACTTAACATTATCTTGAAACTTATAATCGATTGAGGTGTCATTTAAAGTTTCAACCCAGTAAATTTAAATGATCTTTGGATCGGCACTTGATCGTTATTCCAGTAAGGATCTATGGCGATGCTCCCACTTGCTTGAGGCAGATTGACATTCCTATCTTCATCTTTCTTTCAAACCGTGTGGATACTGATTTTACGCAGAAATGCGATAATCAATTTCCGTTCTCAAGAACGGAAAAAGCTCGACTCCGTAGTTTGAGGTACGGAATTCGAATGCTTAATATCCAGATGTTATGACTTATTCATAAGTTCAAAAACGATTGTCAAAGTCTTTTCAGAGTTTGATAGCATGGAGATGCGTTCGTCTTTGATTGTTTGAAAGTTTCTCGTGATATTCGAGATGATGATATATTCTATCGGACCCTGGGGTCCGATACTAGAGGATGTTTCCTTATTCAGGTAAGGTTAAACATGCCAACTCTAATTGGAATGTCAATATGTTCCGCTTAACAACAATCCATAGTCGGCGAAACATTATTTATCTGGCTCGTCTCGTTTAGATGCGAGAGTTGTTTTACATATTCCAGTGACTTATCTAAGTCACTCTTCTTTAGATATTTAAAGATCTAGCTTTGGACATGTAATTGCTAAATTCCATCTTCGCAAGATACCGGTCTTGGGATTGGAAGTTAGTTATGCAAGTGTTGTGTGAAAGGGGTGTCATGGTTACATGAAGTCAAGGGTTTTGTTGCGGCAAGTCATTAGTCTTGTGTGTTACAGTTTCATACTGAAAATGTTGGATCGACGTATATGACACTTAGTGTTCGTCGGATTAAAACACACGTGAGTACAACTATTGTAGTCTAAGACTTCCAAGATGTGTCTAGGTATATACATTTAATGGTAATGTGCACCAGAATTGGTGTGACCATACTACAATGTTGTAATCATCAGGTGATTACTCTTGCAGTTGTTTAGCTGGTGATTCGAACTTATATGATCAGACGTCTACTTGAAGCAGAGGATTGACATGTTCATACGATTGTAGATCGAAGTGGCGATCTTTAATCGGTTCGACTTGATTTAATATTATCGACGCTGGGTGGTTTAAAATCACAGGACTTTAAGAACCACAATTGCGTCGTGCGTTGTCACGTAACTATTACGATATACGCTTAAGACATTATAGCTTTAATGGGATGTGATAACCAAAAGTTATCACGTCGCATTTGAGCCAGTCTTCATCAAATCAAGTGCACCAGGTTGGAAGATATGTTGTTATGGGATTTTGAATTTAATCTAACAAAAGGTTGAATCAAATTCAAAGTAGATTAAAACTAAACTCGAATGTTTCGAAAATCAACCATTGTCAAAACATGTCATAATCAAAATCCAGAGAAAGCAATTTGTTCATCCTGGAAAACAGCCAGGGAAAACCAAACAAAATCAGTTGTTTTAAAATCACCAAGAATTGTTTTAAATCAAAACTCAGGACGCGAACTTTATTTGGGTGCGACAATCGCAGGGTAGTTCAGCGTCGTCTTGGCTTGCTTCCTTTTAAGCTTCATGCACCTACAAAATGTAAAGTATGTCAAACATATATTTTGTAGGAATAAGTGAAGCATCATACAACATAAACTCATGTGTATACCTGAGGAATTACCCGGCTGGGCTTTTCCACTTTTCACCTTGGCAAGATACTCAGGGCAGTTTCTTTTCCAGTGCCCCATCTTGTGGCACTCAAAGCACTCGCGCTGTTCAGCCGGTGGTGCTTTGGTTGCCTTAGGCTTGCTTTTCTGCGAGATTCCAGACCCTCTGGTTGCAACTGCCTTGCCTCGCTTCTTGTTACCACGTCTGCCCTTCTTTACCTCAGGCTTCTTGACGCCTCCTGATCGGATTGCGAGTACATCGGGTGCCTTACCGTTAACAAAATTAACTTCAGCGGTTTTAAGCATACCGTGAAGTTCAGTCACTGACTTTACCATGCTATGCATGTTAAAGTTCACCCGGAAAGGAGTGAAGGCACTGGACAGTGAGTGAAGAATTAGGTCAGTCGCCATTTCGGCGGGTATGACGTAATTCAGCTTTGCTAAACGGTCGATGTAACTCTTCATCTTCAGGACATGAGGGCTGACAGGAGCGCCTTCGGCCATGCGACAACTAATAAGTGTCACAACGGTGTCATAGCGTTCCTGTCGGGCCTGAGTTTCAAACATGCCCCTCAGATCACCGATCATCTGAAAAGCCGTCCTGTCAACCATGTTTTTCTGAATCTCAGATTCCATGGTGGCTAACATAAGACATGCGACATTTTTGGCATTTGTACGCAATGTGTTATGGGCGTTTCGCGCCGCTTGCGTGTCAGCTTCAGGTTCCTCAGGAACCTCAGCATCTAACACGGTTTCCATGTTAGCCATTTTCAGGACGATTCTCAGATTCCTTTCCCAATCAAGGAAGTTGGCGCCATTAAGTTTCTCCTTCTCAAGGAGAGACTTGAGATGGAAAATCTCTTGGTTTGCGCGGTTAGCCATCTGAAACAACAGGCAAATGTTTTAGTGTTTCGATGTTTGATTCGTATTCAAGGATGGCAAGCTAATCTTGAATAGGAATTGGGAATTCAGTTAGTTAGACAATTTCTCCAGACAGCGTAAAGTGCTTTCAAAATTCCTAAGTAGCCGAACGGACAACGATTGTCACTTGTGAGTCTACTATCACAACTCCCGTTATGGGGCTTTCGCGAACGGATCAACGAAATACGTTTAGCCCCATCTATGCCCATTTTGTCTACAAGCCGACCAGAGGTACGGTGTTGAAATACTCCAATACCAAAGGTGCATGTAAAGAAAATAGTAGTTGTCCTAAGCAGTCAGTGTGAGCGTACGGTGTTGAAATACTCCAATACGCTCACCTTGGAAGATACCCTAAACACCACGTGCGGTGTTGAAATACTCCAACACGGATGCATCGGTAAATATGTTCCAAGTTAGACGTGACTTAGGATGGCATAGACTACCGGTTTTAGGCTTACCAGATAGGATCAATTAGTCAAATTTTAATATTTAATGTGACCGCAAATATTATGAATCCTATCTCTCTCGGGACGATCAATTGAATAACCTAAGTATTAACGATCTATGTGTCGCGAGACGATAACCAATTTTAATAACGTTCGATTACATTATCGAAAAATTTGAATTTAATGTCGAATTAAATTGGTTATCAAATTTGTGAAGTCGTAACAAAATTAGGACTTTATTTAATCGGTTGAAAAATTAGTTTCATATTGACAAAACTAAGTTTGGGTCTTAAGTTGGCGTGTTAATCTAATTAAGACAAGCAACGAAAAACAAGCAAACACACATGTACATATTCGGCCATGCAGGGCATTCGATATTGTCAGAGCCTATGACAATATCAAATAGGGCAAGGGACATAAAGGTAAATCAACCACGTGAATAGAAAACTCCCTGATTGACTTAGTTGCTCCCACTGGCTTTAACAAGCTCCTGCGAGTCACCCAGAAAACGTCGGTCTTGTTTTGACTACTAGCCATTTTCGAAAATCCCATAAAGGGATAATACCAAATGGGTCTTGTATCAAGCTCGTCTCGTTCGTCCAGGCGAATGTGAGCGATTACAAATTTAAAATAAAACTATTTTATTTTAACTAATTACAACTTTGAACCCAGTAAAAGTGGGCCAAACCAAAACAAAACTACATGGGCCTAATGGGCCAAACCATAACGCATTCATGACAAAACAAATGTGGTCGGGCCGAATATGTACGAAAGATAATTCAACCAATTATATTGAATCGGATTATGTTTAGTGGAACCATGTCGACTAAATATATTTAAAAGGCGATTCAGTCAATTTCGCGACTTTCGAGTTCAGAACCCCAGTTCGCGAAAGTATGCCGGTTTAAAATAGACCGGCCTGGGTTTGCGTGTGGTGATCAAGGCTCTGATACCACTGTTGGGTTACGACAGTGGCATTCGGGTCTCGGTAATAGCAATTTTTTTTTTATTTTTATTTAGAAATAATTATTTACAATAAATAATTATCAAACGATTACCGAATAAACAGTAAATTAAATTTGGATAATTAAATTAACAATTAATTTAATAGGCAGCGGAAAACGTTTTAATTTACTAACGCGAAAACCAGATAATTAGCGTAAACCTAAAACAACAGGATTCGACAATCACCAAACGCGCAAACACCAAAAACGCGTTTAAACAGAAACGCGACATAACATAAAATAAACAATCAATTAAATCTAAACTAACTACGAGTTTAGATATACCTGAGCGGTGATTCAAACAGACGTTTGAGACACCGAAAGTCAACGGGTGACGCTAGGGTTTCACAGATCGACTTGACGAGCAAATCGAGAGTACCTCGCAAATACGGGCTTCTCTCGGTGACACAGCACCGAAATCCCGTACGTCGATTAGGCACGAAATTAGGGTTTCGCGGACGACGGCGGAACACGCGATAAACGCGGTTCACGACTAGGGCTTGTCGGCGGTAGAACCGGCGACGGCGAGGAGTGGCAGCGGCCGGCTCGGGCGGCGGCTGCGAGCGACGGTGACGGCGGCGGTGGTGCGGCGTCCGGCTGCGGCTGGGCTGCGGACGGCTGCGGCTCGGCTTCGCCGGGCTGCTGCGGTGGCGGCTCGGTCGCGGTCTGCGGCGGCGGCTCGGTGGCAAGCGGCTACGGCGATGCGACGGCGGCGGCGTTGGAGGAGGGCTCGCGGCGGCTGCTCGGTGAGCGGCGGTTGGCGGCGAGACTACGGGGCGGCGACGGTGATCAAGGATTTAGGGTTCTCGCGAAGAGGTCGTCGGAGAACAAGGAGGCGGCGGCGGCAGGGTTGCCGTCGGCGTCGGAATCGTGAGAGGGAGGGGAGGCCGAAAATCTCACTTTTTTGGATTAGGGTTTAGCCTCCCCTAATCAGTTATATTTATAACTAATCAAGTTTCCGATTAGCCCCTCGATTTTACCTAATCCTTAATCGAACCTTTTAAATTTCTGAAATTAACATTTAACTCTTTAAATGTTTGTCGCTTGCCGAATAATAGTCAAACTAATAATCTGTCAATCCTCGTCCATAACGTTAATATTATTTAACGTCTTTGTCGCTTAATTAATCTTAATGATCAATATTGATTTAAGTAATTAATTATGTATCAATTAAACTATTTAATAAACACATAATTAATATTTCTGCGAATTTGCCGGTTATATAGGTAAGCGGTCTTAATACCCGTTGCCTCCGGTGTAGCTCTTACGGGTCTTGACCGGGTCGGGTACTTGATTTAGTCGGGTCTGGACACCTAAATCCAACAGTGGGGTGCACTGGTTAAAGCAAAAATAAATACCATTACATATCCATATGTTATGAGTATGATTCCGCCAGAGTTTTAAGTTAGACAGATTATACCAGCAATCGACATGGCTTATGCTCTGTCGTAAATGAAATTGAAGTGTAGTTCAATGTATTATGTTCAATATGATCTCAAGTTGTGATCTTTCTTGCAAAATATCAAAATTAGAATGTGATTCAGTATTTCATGTCAGTTTTGCATTTATGTTACATATCAGAAAAGTCCAAAAAGTTTTTAAGTGTGTTTTAGCATAAACTTAGAAAAATCACAAAGATTTTCGGTGTGTTTTGATATAAAGTTTCAAAATGTTAAAAAGATTTTGTTTCTTATTTGTTTTGGACCGATCGATATGTGATACAATACAAATTTCAAAATCGAGATCCTGGTTCTCCAAAGGAGATTTTGCCCAAGATTAAATCAATGTTTGGTAAAAAGAAAACCTTGTTTTTGTCTTCTAAAGTTGCAGGTTGTTTGTTGACAAGACTTAAGCATGATGAAATGGGGAGTTAATGAAGCTATTATTCAAAGTCATGCAAGCTCTATAATTTTTTAAGATTTCAAGTTGAAGATCTATTACAGCAAGGCTGAAGATCAGATATTAGAGATTTTGAAGAAGTTTAATCTGAGGCTGATACATCATGAAGATCAAGTTGATGCTATTATGTTTGAAACATATACACCATACGTTAAGGGGGAGTCTACACCATACGTTAAGGGGGAGTCTGTTAGAGCATAATCCGTATGCATCGGTGTGTCTCGTGTGAAGTATCATAGTGAGCTAGTTTGTGAGTCTTGCTGTCGAGGAACCATTAGGCGAACCGTTGGCTCGTGACTAACAAACCAATGGTTAGTTGGGTCCTTGGTTCGTTGAACAGTCAACATGTATAAATAGTTAAAGCTTTGGTTAGTTCAACTAGAGGTCCAGATCTATTGATTCTAAGTGTTAGCTTTGTGTGTGAATAAGAGAGAGAGAGAGTCTATAATTGAATCTTCTTGTGATCCAAAAAATATAAACTCTTTATTTACCTTGTTTTGTCGATCTCAATTACATTGCTCATTAACTGATCTATTGTTCGCTGTCATTCCGCGTCTTTTCAATTTTAACTGTAGACAGAGATTGAAATCACACATTTAACCATCACATTACCTAACTAATTTGATAATTTAATTACATTCTCATGTATATATACAACGTATTTAAATAATATATAAAAAATAAAATAATAGGGGCCTAAATTTTGGATTACTTGACCATTTGGGCCGACTCTCTTGGTTGAGCTATTGTAATGCCAGTAATCTCTTGTAAATCAAATTACTCGTATCTCTATTTCTATTGTAGCATCACTATATACTTTAGTTAACAAATATCGTCACACATATTTATTAGACAGAATTAAGTAATTAATTAAACCGTAGAAGATTCACAGTTGTTTTATATGTAGTGAATTATATTTTATGTTTAATTTCAAACTACCATATAAAATAATACTTTTCTTCATTCAAATGATTTTCATCAAATTGAAGAAGGATGAAGATCTCATTTTCTACAAAATCACATATTCTTTTCCTTATTACAAGTCAAACGTTTTTTTTTTTTTGGCCCACATATAGACCAAAGAATGTTCTTTCTCTCCCCTCACAAATCATCTCTTGTCTTGCCATCAAAGTTTTACTATACAAAGTTCCCTATAAAACCACTTTTTGCCCAATGGTCATCGCCATCTTGTCTAGGACCCAACTTGTTACCATTTTTATATAAACGGGTCGAGTTAGCAGGTAGATTGCAGTAACACATCCTTATATTCAAACCATAAATCAACTCACGCGGTACATTTTCATTTCGTGAAGAATTACATGGATTTCGGAATAGCCGAGAGTTTGGCCGATGCATTGAAGCAAAACCGGTACCATGCCAGGAGATGCTTTGATCGGTATGTCAAAATGTGTGATGAAAACATTTCAAATCCATTTTGCTTTTTTTCATTTATTTTCAATCCATATTATTGTTTTATTTCAAAGTTTTACATCACGTGGAAAAAGAATGGTCAAGCTCCAAGAGCTGATATACATGATTGAAAAAACC
This sequence comes from Deinandra increscens subsp. villosa, assembly GCA_039602395.1. Classification (NCBI taxonomy): domain Eukaryota; kingdom Viridiplantae; phylum Streptophyta; class Magnoliopsida; order Asterales; family Asteraceae; genus Deinandra; species Deinandra increscens. The sequence continues at coordinate 24,440,577 of JBCNJP010000003.1, forward strand.
ATTGATGACAAGCTTGAAAGAACCAAGATTTTGGAAGGTTCCTTGGGACAAATCCTAAGTTCCACACAGGTTAACGTTTTATTTTATTTAATAATTTTAGATAAATAAGAATAAACAAACATTCTATGTATTTATCTTTCACTCTCTTTAATAATAAAATCATATTTATTTCATTATTATTGATATTTAAGGATGGATATTATTGTGGGGTTTATTCTCGCATCATTCAGACCGCATTAAACCTCAAATGAACATTCTACTTTTCAAATTAGATTTTTTTCTAACGTTTGACTTTTTAAACTTGTTTAAACTTTAAAAGGTCATTTAACGTTTATAACGGCCGTCTAACCTTTTTAAAGTTAAAACAATCTAACTTTAAGATATATCAAAGCTTGAAAAAAGTCAGAAGGACGTTTGATATGTTTGCAAATGGCCATTCAACTATGATTTAACATAGGGTTATTCGGAATCTAATTTAGTGGTGTACATATGCATGCATGCAGGAGGCAATCGTTAGTCCACCATATGTTGTTTTAGGGTTAAGGGTGAACCCAGGTCAATGGGTGTACGTTAAGGTCAATGCTGATGATGTCACTGTGCACTCCCTAACACCTTCACAATATTTGAAGTTCAAAGAATCTATCTACGATCAAGAATGGTACGGCGTCGTGTTACTTTGGTCGTCATATGTTGTCTCAACTACCTTAAAGTTTGTTTTGCTCATGCATTTGATGATTGTTAATATCCTTTACAAACTAATAAGAGTTTCATGAGCAGGGCAAAGGACGAAAATGCCCTTGAACTAGATTTCGGAGCATTCGATTTCAATACGCCTAGACTAATCCTCTCGTCGTCTATCGGGAATGGACTTGGTTACATCTCAAAGTTCATGACTTCGAGAATCGGTGGTGATCTAGAGAATGCAAAGCCATTGCTCGACCACTTGCTAGCTCTAAATTATCACGGAGAGGTTGTTAGTTTGAATCCTATACTTATAATATGGGGTTGGTTCGGATTATGTCTTATTTCTAACATGCTAACTTTTCAAAATAAAAGAAATTAGCTTTGAAAATAGGTTGAAACGTACATGCCAATCCAATCAAAAGTAACAATAAATTTATCATCAAGAATTAAACATTTTAAACTATGTGTTTCAACTTATACGAAAGAATGCCAATTTTGACCGATTTTTTTTTTGTTGTTTTAACGGTTAATCTAGAATCTTGGTTTTAGGTGTTTTCTAAAATCATTTGTGTTTTAAGGTGATAAGCTAGTTGGACTAGGGGGTGGGTTGAATGGGAAGAGATCACGGATGTGATTTTGTTTTTATTTTTATTTTTTATTATTTTTATGAATTAATTTCTTGTATAGATCGATTTTTTAATTTAAAAAAATCTAAATACATAGTGTTTTTGGACATTCCAATATAAGTTTTCTAAAAACAAGTTTGTTTGAAAAAATATATTATTTTATATTAATAAATACTTATTTTTTTAAACAAACTTGGATTTTAACAGAATTTATATCAGAATGTAAAAAAAACTAAATATAACTGTTTGATTTAGGTCGTGTTTGGCACGTCATAAGCTAGTTTTTTGACGTTACCAAACAGGACTTTTTTAAAAACTAGTTTTTTTAAAAAGTCCCGTTTGGTAATGTCAAAAAACTAGCTTTTGAAAAGCTAGTTTGCGTAGCGTTTCAACTAGCTTTTATAATATTTCTAGTTTTACCCTTCCCTAAATAATTATTTATACTTTGTTTTTAAATTTTAATTTATTTATATACATGTATTTTAATGTTATTTTATATCTTTCAACTACTTTATCAGCTAGTTTTTACCAAACGTTATTTTTTATCAACTAGCTTATAATTTATAAGTTAACAGCTAGCTTATCAGCTAGCAACTAGCTTATCAGCTAGCAGCTAGCTTTTCAGCTAGTGCGCCAAACACAGTTTTAGAGTTAAGAAAAGTTAAATATTAGAATGGAATTAAAGAAAAAGCCATTTATATGAGAAATTAAATCTTAAATAATAAAATAAATCACATGGCTGGCAATTTGGTTACCTGTTTAGACACGATAAGACATGTTTAGCAAAAAAATACACAAGGCAATTTTCTATTTTTTTAGAAATAATTATTTATAGTATTCTAAGGTTCACATTTAACTTTTTTAATACATAAAACATATAATTGTCATGCTCAAACCACCAAAACCAAGTGTTAAACGAGTCATTTTCAAGTTTGATATTTGTGTTAATCGCGTCGTATCTAACCTGTTTAACACAATAAAACACGATTTGTCAGCCTTAATGTTTATTATATTAGACAAGCAAATCTCTACCAATTCACCATTTCAGCTCGTGCAACTAATGGATCACCTAAAAACCAAACATGTTTCAAAAAACACCTAAAACTCACTTACGAAATCCTGAATCGCCTAAAACAACAAAAAATCTATTTAACCCGACCCGGACACATCTTTGATGAATTATACATGGTTTGGTTTTGCAGAAGCTTATGATAAACGAGACAATAGATACAGTTTCAAAGCTCCAGAAAGCATTGATTGTTGCTGAAGTCTACTTATCTGCACACCCGAAAGACGAGCAATATCGTACCTTAGAGCCCAAGTAATCGATAACCCGAATCCGTTTAACATTACACAATCAATTTAACTGGTTATTTATAACAAATGTTTCTTTTGCAAATTATAGGCTTAAAGAATTGGGCTTTGAGAAAGGATGGGGGGATACTGCTGGAAGAGTCAAGGACACAATGCAAATGCTTTCAGAGATTCTTCAAGCTCCGGATCCGACTAACATGGAATCGTTCTTTAGCAGGCTTCCTGTCGTATTCAATATCGTCATCTTTTCAATCCATGGCTACTTTGGACAATCAGATGTTCTGGGATTACCAGATACCGGAGGCCAGGTGACTAACTTCGATCCGTGATCAAATGCAGCGTTTACCAGTTTCAAAATCGACATGATTCAAAATCCAGATTGACTTCATAACATCAATCAAAATGCTGTGCAGGTTGTTTACATTCTTGATCAAGTTAAAGCACTGGAGGAAGAGATCTTGTTAAGAATAAAGCAGCAAGGACTGAATGCAAAGCCTCGAATTCTTGTGGTATGTTTCCCCGGCAAAGATTCGTGAAAGTTTGGTTATTTCATTCTAATTTAACATAAAAATTGACGGGAGTTAAGCTTAGTACCCGACATTATGAAAATTAGAAACCACGGAATCAATGTTATAAAGAAAAGTTAGTACCCTATCATGTTACTTCTCCTAAACCACAGGGACCATTTGTGTAATTAACTCAAATAAGTAACTACGGGGACCAATTGTCACAATTTTGTGAGCCTAGCATTCACAGCAGCTTCCCCATCCCCATCCCTATAATTTATATTTTTATCATTACTTTTTCTCTCTCCTCCACTCACAACCACAATTAAATAATACTTTTTTATACCCTTATCATTACATTTTCTCTCTCTTTCAATCACATCAAACATCAAATTTTACAAAATCACCAGTTTTTCCCTCAAATTTAAGGATGAACAGTAACTTTTTCTCTCTCCTCCACTCACAACCACTTAAAACCACACCCTAAAATTTAGGGGTTACACTCACAAATTTTTAGGGATTCTATTGTGAATGCTCTAAGAATGTTTTTACCTCTGCCCTCTCTTATTATCAAAATAATATAAATTTTATCGCTTCTCTTTCTTTTATTTAACCCGTGTAATACATGGGTTCTCAAACCTAGTAATCTCATATATAACTATCAACCTGCAGGTGAGTCGTCTTATTCCGAATGCCCAGGGAACAAAATGCGATGTGGAGATGGAACCAATCTCGAACACTACACATTCGCACATCCTTCGGGTTCCTTTCAGAACAGAAAAAGGCATTGTTCCTCAATGGGTTTCGCGGTTTGACATCTACCCGTACCTTGAAAGATTCTCACAGGTAAGCCCCCTGTGGTTCGGGATTTTGTTTCCATAAAAGTGGGAAAATAGGCGGGTTGTGTAACTCATGTCAAAAGTTTGATATGTTCCTTAGGATGCTGCCTCTAAAATACTAGAGGTAATGGAGTGCAAACCAGATCTTATACTTGGGAACTACACAGATGGAAACATTGTTGCATCTCTTATAGCGAAAAAGTTTGGAGTAACACAGGTTTTTTTGGAATTCTCTACCTTGAAACATCGTTTATTCTGGGTACGAAGCTCTTCAAATCGTCAATTTTTGGTGGAATCTTGATGCAGGGAACGATTGCACACGCGTTGGAGAAGACCAAGTATGAAGATTCGGACGTTAACTGGAAAAAGTTCGAAAAAAAGTATCATTTCTCATGTCAATTTACTGCAGATTTAATCTCAATGAATGCTGCAGATTTCATAATCACAAGCACTTACCAAGAAATTGTGGGAAGGTTAGATGTTTGTAAACCGGGATTATATTGTAAGAAAGTTGAACGAATCTGATCCTCGTGTGCTCGTTTTTGTTGACGTGTGAATACAGTAAGCAACGGCCCGGACAGTATGAGACCCATGCGGCTTTTAGTATGCCTGGACTATGTAGAGTTGTGTCGGGCATCAACGTGTTCGATCCAAAGTTCAACATAGCCTCACCTGGTGCGGAACAAACCGTTTATTTTCCTTACACCGAGAAGGATAAACGATTAGTGTCTTTTCATCCCGCAATCAAAGAACTACTCTACAACGAACAAGATACTGACGAGCATACGTAAGTTATTCTTAAAGTAGCAAGATGGACAGACTGTAAGAAATTTTTTGTGGGTTAAACCCATTTGACCCGTTTCCTATCTAACAGAAACCAAATCAACCAAGAATGGGTTGAAATTGACACCTTTGACATACTATTATTTGTTGAATAGGGGATATCTGGCGGACGTAACCAAGCCGATTATATTCTCAATGGCAAGGCTCGATACGGTGAAGAACATCACAGGATTAACCGAGTGGTACGGGAAGAATACGCGACTCAGAAGTCTTGTAAACTTGGTTGTTGTCGCGGGGTTTTTTGATCCATCAAAATCTAAAGATCGAGAAGAGATGGCGGAAATCAAGAAAATGCATAAGCTAATAGAAAAATACAAACTCAAGGGTCAGATGAGATGGATAGCCGCTCAAAACGATAGGATCCGCAATGGAGAACTGTATCGTTGTATTGCCGACACAAAGGGGGCCTTCGTGCAGCCTGCGCTGTATGAAGCTTTTGGGTTGACAGTTATCGAGGCCATGAACTGTGGTCTTCCGACTTTTGCAACTAACCAAGGAGGGCCCGCGGAGATTGTAGTTGACGGGGTTTCAGGATTTCATATAGATCCCAATAACGGAGATGAATCAAGCAACAAGATTGCTGATTTCTTCACGAAATGCAAGGTCAATGACGAGCATTGGGACCAGGTGTCGCAAGCTGGACTTCAACGCATTTACGAGTGGTAAGTTCTAACATAACTAACCATCCTAAGTGTAGCATCATCATATAATTCTTTGATTCCGACTGATAAGTTTTCGTTTTTTTAGCTACACATGGAAGAGGTATGCTAACAAAGCATTGAACATGGGCTCGATGTACGGTTTCTGGAGGCAAATAAACAAAGAGAATAAGCAAGCAAAGCAACGATACCTCGATATCTTGTATAATTTACAGTTCAAGAACATGGTGAGTTATCTCCCAACACTTCTATACATATATTCTAGTACAGTAAATACGTCTTCTTAAACACTATCATCATTTCTTACAGGCTAAAACCATTGAAATCCCTGATTTCGTGATTCCTAAACTTCAAGAAGCGCCTAAGCTTCAAGAACCACTCCAAACAGAACAAACAAAACCACCAGTTGCAGAAACTAAAGAACCAATAGCAGCAGCACAAGAAACCCGACTTCCAAGGATGGAGTTGACCAAGGGTGGTCAACCGACAATACAAGAAGGGTCAACTTTGATGAACAATGCAAGAAAACCATTGCTTGTTCTTGTTTCTATGTTAATAGTTGCCTATGCATCCAACAACTTGTATAATAGGTATTTCAACTAGAGCATTGTGGTTGACCGGTAGTGATGCAGATATATGTAAATGTAACAATAAAATGTTGATAAATAATACAAAGACTCTGTAGCTGTGCTTATTTACGGGTCAAGAACAGATAATTGAAAAGAAACATAAATCCATGATTATAGTTGAAAACACCAAGTGTCCAAGTGTATGAAATTATGAACTTATTGGTCTTTTCAAACCAAGTATGTATGTATGTACATTTGAACGAAAAAGACGAATTCTGTACAGTAGAAAGAGACTGTGCACCCGTATTACACGTATTTATGGTTGAGCCGATGCCTTGCAAATGGGGCACCAATTCTTTAACCGCAGCCACTGGTTGATACATTCAGCATGGTAACCATGACCGCATCCCACACTTCCTATCTCATCGCCTGATACAAATTCTTCCTGAAAAAACAGAAGATTAGTATATAGTACAAATACCCCCAAATACGCCTAAATTGGTATCAAGAATGACAAAAGGTGTATACAACAGTAAAAGCGTGTAAAATAAAAGATGTTCGACAAATAAGAATTACCTGACAAATACTGCACTTTGTGTCGTCCACACGCCTATTGCCTATCATTCTAGATTTTATTATATGCAATGGTTTGTATATGCTGATTCTAAGGCAAGTTGATAACTCCTCTTCAGATAATGCAGTACTCACTACACCCATTTCATCCTCTAGAGCTAATAGTTCCTGTCAGCAAAAGCATCGAAGAATGGTGTTCAGAATACATTAAAATGATTATTTGTTTGACACCAAAAGTAAAAATACTAATTAAAATAGATAACACTAATAATAATAATAAAAGGAAACGGACCTCATAAGACATGTTATCAATGTCAAGTCTCATGCCCCTATATTGATCATAGAAGTTGAAACCACCAAGATATGAATTTCCCAGAATTTGCTGCAGATGAGAAGTACAAGTTAATGACTAAAGCTGGTAACGTTGACTTGTTTTATGGGTAAATGAGTCGATTTCGCAAAGTATATTTAACATGTTCAAAACCTAAACTGTTTTATTTAAAAGAATTCAGCTTATTTTTGTTAACATATTGGTTTTATTATGATATAGAACACATTAGTTATCGTATAAATTCAACAAGAAGTGCTTTTGTTCTTTCTCGAAGAGTACCTCAAATGTTAACCCCTCATCTTGATCAATCCTCTCAAGTGCAAGTAATACCTTAAAAATACAACATGGATAAAAAGCATTAACCCATAGCTCAATCAGAAAAATAAAAAATAGAAAAAATTAAAAATGCCAAATCTGGATAAGTGCCATCTCTAAATGGTCAGATTTTTTTTTAAAAAAAAAAGCTTGATAGGAAAATGGTCAAATGCGTACAGGTTGAAAGATACCCAATGTGTTTTTTTTAGTCATAAACCCTCCTATATTATTTTCCTAAAAACAGTACAGATTTTCAATCATATATGAAACTAATTATTTGTAAAGAAAACTAAGATGTTGCAAAAGAAAGTGTTTCGGGGTGAGCCTAATCCGACCCGATCGTTTGACTTGTAATTCGTTTACCCCCCCAACCCGCCCGGCCCACCAGACTAGAACCCATGCTTATATAGCTCAGAGAATTACATTTGCAATTGAATCCACATTATCGCTAATCACACGAGCAGATTGAATTGGAGACGGATTATTCACATGTACATTGACAGGCCTTCGAGTCCTTACTGAAGAACCACCACCACTTCCTCTAGCAGATGAGCTTGATTCTCCTTCAGTTGACCTCTTTTTGACTATATTATTCCTCTTGCCACGGTCAAGTGAACCACTTTGACCATCTTGGCTTGCAAGACCCGGTCTTTGACTATAAACTTTCCTTACTTTCGTGTTAGACGATGACCCCACTTCAACTGCATTACCAACTGGCTTCAAATTCAATCCACCTCTGTTTGACCCGGTTTGACCATCTCGAGATTTTGACTTCAGCTTGGCACGACTACTTTGTACTGTATTAACCTCATTTCTTTTCACATTACTTACTCTTTCGGTATAAGTTTTATTGTTAAGTCTGCCACTGCATCCAATTCTGTTGCAGAATTGAACAACTTCATCTTTAGAACTAGCAATATTTCGTGCAGCTGGACTTGGCTTCTTTTTAGGTGCAGCATTCAATCCAACCGACCTTTTACCAGAATATACGTCCATGCTGATGACGTGTCACCCTATTATCTGTCACAAAGCTTTTCTTGTTTAAAATTTAAGTATGTTTTGATGGTTTTTCACATCAATTATAACATGATTAATCTGACAAACATTTCTTAGGGCATTGAATAATCACGAAAGATAATCGTATGCATAAAAAAGGGGTGTAGAAAATTCAAACCAAGAACCGATATTAAGAACACACTATATATGTGACTAACTCGCACGTTTATTATTCAGAAAACTTCTCAGAAACAGAATTACCATGCCTATACCTCAACTCAGTATTTATAAAGCCTAACCTAAAACCTAACTTGCTAGACAAGGCACTACAACATGATTAGGAGTCTAACTAAACTCTAACCGACATGTCACTTTTAGTCCATCCCCCAACTCACCCCTAACTCGTGATTCGGTTTAGATAAATTAATTCAACAAAAATAGTGTTTGGATCATTGGATGTGCTTTAGATAATTAGATTTTTAGCATTAGCTTTCATTGAAATCAATCAAAAACTGAACCAATAATAGTGTTTGCAAGAACACTAATATCTTTCTAGCCTGAAACAATTAATCACTAAAAACTCCATGAACAGGAGCAGCACCAGGGAACAGGGTCGGGTTAAAAGAGTCTATTAACCCGGCCATCAAAATTTGCCAATTTATTTATATATAAGAACCCATTTTTTTAAAGAAAATCATGAGCTAAACCCTTTAATTGTAGTACAAGAAAAGAAAATCTTTAGTATAACCGTCTCTTTAAATGTTCCGGTTTCATCATCACTGTTCACGGATAAAATCCAAATAAACAAATTTCTACAAATAAAAGAAAGATTACAAATAACTTGTGTGGTCCATCAAACAAGATGATATCAATAAATCGCCTCAAAAATCTAATCACATATTCAACCAATAAATCGCATATAACAGTAAGAAATAAAGGCAACCCATCACTATTTCAATCGAAAAACAGATAAACCATAATCGGTGATGACAGATGTAAGAAGAATCATTGAAATAATAAAGGGTTTGTGTAACTTAGCTTACCGAATTCGTAGTGGGTATGAATAAAGCAAGAGAAAGGTGGAGAATTGAAGGGAGATATATGAAGATTTTGGTGGGATAAAGACGCAAAGTAATCAAAGGAAGAAAGAAGAAAAAAAAAGTAGCTGAAATACCGGCAAATCGTGGTAATTGAAATTGGCGGAGACGGTCGAAGTCCACGGAGTGGATTTGGGTACCAAATCAACTACAATTACAAGCGTGTACCAATGAAATTTATATATAATAGTAGAATAATATAAATAGAGTGATAACTAATATTATTAATAATAAATAGAATATCAGTTATCTATCATTATCCGTGCTTATAAACATTCCGATATTAATTTATGTATTTTTCTTATCAAGTAATAAGATTTTATAATAATAATTAGTACAAGTTTCAAAGGGAGAGTCTAATAAAATGTTATGATTCTTGATTAAAATGTTGGTAAAGTCATTACAGAAGAAAAGGCGTTCTTTTTTTGAAGTCAAAGGTCCGAGTTTGTTGATGTAAAATTTTGTCATTAAAATTTAAAAAAATACATATATCGTTCTTTAACTTCGTCTGTTTTGTAATTTTTATTTTTTATCTTTTTTTGTTACACTCTCTGTCCTTTAACTTTTTTATTATTTCACCTTTTGTCATTTTCAACATATTCTATTAAAATTCACCGTTAAATCAAGAGTATTTTTGTCTTTTATTTTTTGGGGTATTTCTTGTAGTTAAATAAAGAGAGGGGTGTGTTATGTAAATGTGTCATTTCTTTTTCCTTTATCACCCCCACCCCCACCCACACCGATCGAACAGCAACTCCGGCAACCATCTCTGACGATCCAATCGGCGGCCTTTCTTCCACCCTCTTAAATCTCCACCACGCACGCCCCCCCCCCCCCCCCGCTCCATCGTTTCCGCCTAATGACGATCCAACCGAGCAGCAGCGGCAGCTCCATCCCATCGACCAGCAACCTCCAACCACCATACACTGGCGACCCTTGCAACCCCCAGATCCGATTTCCGTACCCTCCCTCTGTTCAATCGATTCCGGTGAACCCCCACAGCACCGGTGATTCGTTTTGCTCCTCCGCCTAAACCTGAACCGGATTCGTTCTCTCCGATTCCGACGCCGCACCAATTCATTCCGCTTTGACGATCGTTGAGTCGTTGGTGAACGATTCCCCAAGTTACCGTCAGATTCACCTCTCGAGTTGTTTATCGTCGACGTCGGATGAATCTGCCGTGGCCGCGGCGATTTCGGGTTCTACTACGCGAACGAAACATTAAGCTTGATAACGGTATTCGTGGCCGTTACAAATACCTAAACTTAAACCTATAGCTAGGGTAAGTAGGGTGTCAATCCAGGAGAGTTAGTGGTTACTTTAGATTTTTAACTACCTAATTTAATTAACTACGTAAATTCAGATTACTGTCACTAATCCGAATTGACCTAAACTAGAACTAGACTAATTTAACCTAATAGTGATTGACTTTGGACAAAGAACTAGTTTTGATATGAAACAATAATATTAGAAGATTGACTACTGAAGGATCCTGGTTTGCTAATTATAATTCAATTACCTGACTAAGAATACTACATGGACATAGTCCCCTATTGCCTAGTCAACCTAATGACCTAACCCTTATGTAGGTTGCTTAATTCCTGACGCGAGGAAAGCCTGAAATATGACAGTTTACTACAACCAGACTAAGGGGTTGTTTGGTTTACCTCTTAATGAGGTCAGAATGGTAAATTATCTTAATCGCACAGATACAGACTGTTTGTTTGGAACATCTGGATGGTAAAAATGTCTGAATCGCTAAGAGAATTACCTTAAAAAATGTCTTATTCATCCAGTCTTCTACACAAGTCTTTACCATCCAGACACTTATTCATCCAGCACTTAATGAAACAGAATGAACCAAACAACCTCCAAGTGACTAGTTAATTGAATGAGTTAGGCATGCAGGTGCTCGACAGTTACAAGGAAAACCGGAACAATTCATAGTCAAGAACGAAATTAAAGCAATAAATAAACAAACCGTCCATCCGGGATAATTAAAAATTTTTTAGCTACTCATCATAACGAACACAGTAAATGTTGTCACCATCTAATTATTCATCACAATTAACAACTAAAATTCTGCTAACAAAGTAATTAAAAATAAAATAAGAAAAACTGTCTTGTGACTTCTTGAAATTCTTAACTGCGAACTTCTCTTTTTCTTCTTGACTACACAAAATCAACTAGAAAAAAAAACTGCAAATGGTTATCTTTGATCTACATGCACAACAGCCAAGAGGCTGTCGCCTCTTTCCCAGCCGTCTTCCCCTCTCTGCGCTCAAACCCCTACGGGTTGTCCTCCCCTTCAAATCTCTAATTATTTTAGTTTTATGTCATGTGATGTGGGCCCATCCCATCAATTGTGGTTATCCTCAATTTCCTTTGAAGTCTTCAGATCTCGTCCCATTCACAGCCCAACCTTTTAATTTGTATAGTTGACTTGTGTAGTCCCTGAGCACGTCACCTCAATTTTAGTCATCATCTTGATTTCTCATGTAATCTGTTCTCCATCCTTGTTTTCATTAATTCAAACCACAAAATATATCAAAATTTAATATACTAAATGACAACTTGACAAGAAAGATTAATTCTTTTTCTAGTTCCATCTCCTCTCCATTCATTTTTATATAAAAATATGGTTTTAGCTCCTTTTATTTATAACCTACAAACATATACAAACTAATTAAATCGCTATATTTTATATCTAACTTTGTGTGTTTAGGGAATTATTAATATTAAATAATATGCACTTTTAAACCGCTTTCCTCAAAATAGCATGATTTATAACATGTAAGCTCCAAGGACATGAAACAAAAACTATAGGGAATATGATGAGAATTAATATAATATAACTAATAAAAGTATAGAGTTAAATATATGAAAACATTATAAAATATACTCTCATCACATCCCCACACTTATCTTTTCCCGTTCCGGAAAAACCGCCATGGAATCATAATCAGGAATTAATCTCAAAAGACTTTTTTTTCATTCATGTATTCACACGCTAACTATAATTTCCAGTATTTCTTATCCGACTGAATCCAACCACCGATTTTTCAGCCCCCAAAGTGTTTAGTATTGATATTCATTCTTTATTCGCTCATGACATCAATCAACATGTGGATCCCACGCCTAGAAAGTTACATCTTAACATACTCTCATCTCAAGGCGCGTCAAGGAAAAGGATTCAACCATATAGATTGTCCTATCATCTCAAGACACGACCTGTTAAGACACGACACGATAAGACATGACACGATTGGTCTCAAACACGAACACGACACGAAAACTTTTCGTGTCTAGTTTTCAAAACACGAACACGACCTGTATTTTAACGGGTTGACACGATAAGACTTGTTTAGACACGAAATTTTAACTAATCGACGGTCGACACGATAAAACTTGTTTCACTCAACCTGTTTAGACGCGAACATGACATATATTTTAACGAGTTTAAGAATTGAGAGATGTATGAGTGTATGTTACGGTAGAAATGAAATGGAATTTTGAGAGACGTCACCTAATAATCTAATTCTAATGTATCTTATATATATATATATTATTTAAAATATATATATATTATTAAAATATAAACGTGTCTTAACAGGTTAACAGGTTTCGACCTGTTAAGACACGAAAATTAACAGGTTTTAACAGGTTGACGTGTTAATGACACGAAACATGTTAAGCCCAAACACGAAACCTGTTAACATTGTCATGTTTTGTGTCGTATTTTCGTGTTCGTGTCAAAATTGCCAGCCCTATAGTGGAAGATGAATGATGGATGATGAAACTTTGAGCTTTATTTATTTATTCCTAACTACATATATATATTATAAACCTATAACAATTTTCAAGTTGCAAATCAATATAATTCTAATATTATATTGCTTATTTTAATGTTTTTTATTAACAAAGCGTTTGGTACAAGTCCTTGATGCAGTCCTTTTAATATAATAGTTATAATATTCAAATAGAAGTGATTATTATATTATTGGAGCCTAAAGTACAAGCTTTGATGCATATTCAGTAAGTGAAGCTTGGTGTACAAGTTGGGATGCACGGTCAACATCTTCTACGCATGTGCTTGATATGAGGTTGCTTCCTCTTTGCCTGCAAACTTCAAATCCCCACCTAAATCCATGTGCAAGGACGATATACAGGAACATATACAGTATTCGCGCAACTGTAGCATCGTGGGTTTGATCTCCTTATTTACGCATGTCTGCTATCTTTCTCTACCATATGGATCTCTCTCTCTCTCTCTCTCTCTCTCTACCACACTCTACTAGCTTCTCAACATCTGCTGCTGTAATATCCTGATTCTTATATGGTTAAATTTCTGTTAAAATTCATGTTAAGCATCAATTAGAATTATTGGGCACATATAACTTATGTGCCAATTATTTTAAACATGAAAACTAGAGGGGTTAACATGTTAGTATAAAGGTTTAAGTTGGAAATAACCTAGATATAAGAATGGAGGGACCTATGATGTAAATATGCTAATGTAGCAAGTAAAATAAAAATCTGGAAAAGAGGGGGATCGTATATACGAGCAGGAGGTCGATCCCCACTCCCCAAGGAGCCCTAAAAATCGAATTGGGAAATCAAGTGACCAAAAGCTGCGATTTTGATGGGAAACTAAGAGAGTGGAAGCCTTGAACCTTATGGAATCCATGGGGAAAACTTTGTGTAAGTGAATCTCATGTTACATGCATGTTTAATTTCGAAAATTGATGATGAATGAGACAAATTAGGGCTGTAAAATTATACCCTATGTCTTATATGTTGATTGGATGGTGATTTAAACACCTTAGTGCTTGCTATTTTGGCTTAAACACCAAGTTTTGGGTGTGGAGACCTTAGGTCACGAAAATTGAACATAAATTTGGGAAAACTGATTACCCAAGATGTAGTTGGAATGATTGAATGTTAAATTTTTTACAATGTGCTAATTGTGCTATACGAAATTGATAGAATGTGATATCAATGTGTTATGCAAAATATGGGTTGAAACATAAGCAAGTTAAGTTGAAACATGCTTGTTAATGCTATGCACATAAGGTGCTCGATGAAATGCCTAAGTGAGATTGATTATGTGAATTCATGACTAAACGTAGGAATGTTACATTAGTAAGAATCATGAAATAGCAATGTGCATAGAATGTGAAATCCATGCTTATAAAATGTGTTAAATGGACTTGTATGCAACCATAAAAAAGATAAAAATCTAGTTGTGGGGCTGTTTTGAAAGTGTTGTATAAGATCACACGTATGTCCGTTTGGGATGTATGATATATGAACGAAAAGCCTATTGTGAATACTATGTTTCGTGTTTGAACACTTGAAACTGAATCTGACTTATAATGGGTCAAAACTACACGTTAATATGGCCATTTAATTTTCCAGCATGCTGTTTGAAAATAAATGTAGTTGCTGTCCTGTTTTTAGAAAAATTGTATAAAATCACAGAAAAATCGTTAGAGGGTGTGCCATATATGTCTAGAAAGGTCCTTCAGTATACTGCATTCCATTTTAAAAACATGTAATGCTGGAAAAAATAGTAGGATGGCCAAAATGGCCAATTACAGCAGCATAGCTGAAAAAGTCTACACGAAAATATTACCTTATAAAATCAATTAAGATTGAAGTTGTGATTATACTTGCTCTATACATGTATGAAAGTTGAAATTGCATATTATATGACCTATATGATATGTGATTAGTGCAATTACATGTGTTCGTATGTAAATTGTTGGTTGGACTTTATAAGTCAAAATGATGGTTTTAATTAGAACATAAAATATGATGAATATGCATAATGGAAATTCTTAGTACCTAAATGGCTAGATAAGTCATGAAAGGGAATATTAATGACTTAAATGTTGACCATTGAAAAAGCTAGGTTTTGAGCTTGGAATCAAATGGGTCAACCGGATTAAGCGGTAAAGGACTTTAGGACGAATCGAGGTAAGTATTACTTACACCCTATAAGTTAGCTAATGTACTATGATATATGTCAGGACCAAAATTTGAGCCTTTACTCATCCAATACACAGATTCAAGTGCGGAAATCATGAATCCATGATCAAATCATAGTGTTTGCTTGTTGAAATCCTTAGATTTCGCCCCTGAAACTCAAGAACTTGAGGGTTTTCACACACAAGTGCTCTCTATCTTCAAACAGCCGTCCAGAGTTTTATTTAGGGTTATTCAGGTGTTGCTATTTATACTGGAGAGAGCACAAGTCGTGATTGCACTGAAATCAAGAGAATGTTCCCCCTACGATTTTCCCGGAATAAAATCTGATCTTCAGGTACTTTAAAACCAGGTTTGAGAATGTAGCATTCCCTATCGTCGAAGAACATTGGCATTTTATTGTCGCATATCTGCGAGACGCTCAGCAGGTTGAATTGCAGATTTGACACGAGGTTGACTTTTTCAAAAGAGACTTCACCATTTGTTAGGTGACCAGTTCCAATTATTTGACCACCTTTCTTATTTCCACCAAAAGCAACAGAACCTCCTCCAGATATCAGTTTGACATCATGCAAGAGATCCTTGTCACCTGTCATGTGCCGGGAACAACCACTATCCATGTACCACAGATTTATTGACTTATTTCGCCGTTCCTGCACAAACAAAGAAAAGATTAGTTCAAAGATGAACCCTGGTCTTTGGGACCACGGGTTTTCTTGGCATTCTGTTTCTTAGGTGGACGGGTAGCAGGGGCAGTGGCTTGAACAAAAGGCCTTTGAGGATCAGCCAAAGGAGACCATGGTGCTCTTGGTCTTGTGGTAATTGGAGGTGGGCAGTTTGCTGTTCCAGAGACTATCGGTTGAAAGAATCCAGTACTTGCCCCCAATTCTCGTGTAGAGTGAGGTGTTGCTCCACTGAAAAACTGTTGGTTCTGAAAATTTGGCATGAACATTTGCTGATTATTCATGTACTCATAGTCTTCACTGTAGTTCCCATAAAACCGAGGCCATGGCTGAGTGAAGGGCGGTCTCATCATTCTTAGTCCATAGGGTACAACAATTGGTGGATTGTACCCCATGTGTGCTTTTGTTGAGTTGAAAGGACAACCCCTAGCAGCATGACTTGGGTCTCCGCAGACAAAACACCCAATAGTGTTAGCAGACCCACTTGGATTACCGGTCACAGTTGGAACCACCTTTTGAGGAGGTGTGACCTTTATTTCAGCAACAGGTTCTCCTTCTTCTTGAACAACAGTTTTCTTATTCCGCCTTTTGTTGTTGTTTTTCTTATTTGAAGATGATTCAGCGCCTTTGTTTTCTTCCAAATTCATGGGCATTGCAACATCAGGTTCAGCAACTTGAGGTTTAAATACCCCAGTCTTCTCAGTGTAAGCAGCATTTTTAGTTGAAATATTCTTCATCTTATTCTTTGCGGGTTGCTTAACTGATGTAGACGAACTTGCACCAGCTTGACTAGCCGATGGAGTTGAGTTGCATGACTGAAACAGCTTGATGGAAGACATCGGTGTAACTTGAGATGGGATCATTTCAGGTGCACGAGCCGAAGAGATCACCTTACCATTGGTGATTGTGACAAAGTGTCGTGTGTCACCCATGGGTTTACCATCACCCAAACTTAGCTTATTTTGTGCAACAGCAGCCAGCTCATTAACGAGATCAGTTTGGCTAGAACCTGAGTTAGCAGTTTTAGCTTTGGGCATTCGCCTTTTTGGAACTTTAGGTTTCATTGAAACATATTTTCCTTTAGGCAATGTTTGAGCTTCGTTAAAAGTTGAAGATTGAGAAATTTTCTCACTATCAGTTATTATTTTAAAAAACTCAGATTCTGCCTTCTGCCTTACCATATCTTCGGATATGCCAGTATCAAATGACTGTAATGAGCTAGACTCAAAGTCATTCAAGTTTAGTGCACTTTCAACAGATGGAAGGCTTGAGCCACTTTCGTAGCCAGACAGTTTTTCTTCCATTTGCTGAATTTCAGACTTGCTAGGAACAGACTCATTATTCAAAAACCTGATGTGGTTTTGGGAATTTATTTTAGTAAGTTCAGGTATTTGAAAATAGTTATGAGTGACTGGATGCTCAACAGCAGCATCATCAATTTCTCGGGTTAAACCCAAACTATTTTGTACTCGTTTAAAAATATCCTTAGCCACATCACCTGCCAGGTTAGAAGGATTAAGTCTCATCAAATCAATTATTTCCCGAGCTTGAACATAGTTCTTGCTTAGGGTTGAAAAACGAGTCACTAAATCCTCTAACTGAGTTCGAAGAGATATTTCAGTATGTTTCATAACCTCAATATCATCCTGCACGGACTTTATTTTGGTCAGGAAATCCAGTTCCTTAGCTTGCATTGACTTAACCAGACATTCACTTGCTATTGCCTTTTCAACTAACTCTTCGTTATAAAGGCGATACCGAGCGACTTCCTTTACACAGGACTCTGAGCATAAAAGGGATTTTAATGTATCGGGTATGAGTTCCTTTGTCGGTTTATTGATTTTTGCTCAGCATCAGATTCAACTTTGGAGGAGCCTTCAACAGTGCTGGTCACAAAAGCAGCATCTTCAGAAATTTTATCCACATCAGCCATGAGTGCAAAATCAGTCGGATAAAGCGGATCAAAGAAGGAATCTTCCTCAATCTTGGGCTCATCAAATGAATTCACCATTAATGCATAATCAACACTTGCCGATGCTTGAGTCTGATTGGACCATGTGTAGTTAGGATCACTCAGAGACACGAGTGCTTTCTCTGGGTTGTCAGCACGTTTAGCAGAGTTGGAACTGGAACCCTGGTGTGTAGTACCAGCAGGTTGTGACTTCTGATATGAATAGTTGCCCTGATTTTGACTCGAATTATTGTTTCCACCAAATGTCACAGGGATCTGTCTCAGTTTTGGCTTCTTACACACACGTGCAAAGTGTCCCAGACCTTGACAGTTGTAACACTGGGCTTTCGATTTGTCAAAGCCACTAGTAGCACCAGGTTGAGACTGGAGAACTTTCCTCCCGGTTTTCTTGAAGAACTTCCTAGTGCGGGCAGCAATCATACCGAGTTGCCACTTGATATCCATTTCTTCGAGATCATCAGCAGGAATTTGATCCAGGTCTTCTTGGCACAATGACATGCCTTCAATACATCCTGACATTTGGGAAGCCAGGCATGCTACAAGAGCATTACACATCTCCTGATCTTTGTCAGTCAGGCCAACAGATGAGTTTCCAGATGGGTAAGCAGCAGATGACTGAATCATAGGTGTGACTGGCTGTTGAGCAACGAAGGCAGTCTGACAAACAGGTTGTTGAGGAGAAACTTGAGCAGCAGCTTGAACAGAAGAGCAAGACCCACCAGCAAAGTAAGGAAATTCGAGGTCATTCTCATTAGGATCAACGAAGGCAGCATTTGGAACAACCTCAGTGGCCCTTTTATTGGTAACTTTCCCCATAAGTGAATTACCATCTCTTTTAATAGCAGCAATTTCATAGCCTCTTACTTTGTCAATAAGATCCATGTAGTCCACAGTGGCTAAGTCACTGCTTTCAAGCAAGTAGATGACATGTGGAGCAAAGTCTCGAGGAAGTGACTTCAGAATTTTCTTAGATATGGTTGGCATCTCAGGTCGGATTTGGTTATTTTGCATTTCACAGATGAGTCTGCAGAACTTTGTCACATGAGTCTCAAAGGAGTCTCCAGCAGTGTGAGCAAAGGTGTTGAAATGCAATTTTAGAGAATCCAATCTTCTCTCTTTACTCTCAAGATTTCCCTCATACTTTTTCTCAAGTGCAACCCAGATTTCATGTGCAGAGGTTGCTTCAGTGAAATGAAAAGCAATGTCATCAGACAGTGCCATTTTGATGCGCCCGAGAGCACGTTTGTCAACCTTCATCTGGTTATGTTCAGCAGGAGTGTAGTCCTCAAGTTTCTTTGGAACACGTCTTTGGGGAGGTGGTGGATCAGCTCCAGCTACAGTAGCCACTGGTTCCACATAAAACACCTTAGGACCACATTTCACTGAGGTCAACAGATCATAATCCACATACTCAAGGTGACACTGAAAATTTTTCTTCCAATCATCATAATTTGTAGCCCCAAGCAATTTAGGAGGCCGGTTATTTCCCTGGAACATTTGATTTGCAGAGGTAAACTCAGACATGGTGAAACAAGTGTTGTTTCTCCACAGAAATGCTTAATGGGTCAAACGGGTCGAGAATTCAGAAATTTGCTTCAACGGATGCAAAGATTGAGGTTAATTTCTCAATACCTACAAAACAAACATCATGAAGCTTATTTAGTTTGAATCAATCAAGTAATCAAGTCAAATTTGAAATTTTCAAATTTTCAAGACTTAGAAAATTTTCCAGCCATGTTCTTGAGCATAATCACCAGGTCAAAATCAAATTTCACGAAATCAAGTTTTTAATGAACCAATAGCTTAGGAATTTACTTAGGAACAAATTTGTTAACTACAACAAACTCCAAAAACCACTTAATCTATGTGTAATCGGATCAAACAGTGATTCTTATGAAAAACTTCCAAGAACACAATTTTTGCTCTAAAATCTTCAATACTTGATGTTTTTGAGTAATTCAAGTTGCTATCATCCCTAAATCATGAGTCTAACATGTATGCATGTTCAATTTTGACTCAAAATCAGTGGAAGATGGACTTTATTTTTCAAAGGAAACGCACAGCACGTATGCTCTGTGTTCGCATAAATCTGGAAATCTCAAAAATTGACCCATTTATTGTGATTATTGATGAAATCTAAGCATTCCAACAGATTCCTTATGAAATTTCGTTCAAAATGGTTCAAGGAATCATACAAACAACTAGATTTGATGACTTGAATGAGTGATTCTTCAAGTTTTTGAGAAAACTCAAGAACATGAAGAACAATGGCTCTGATACCATTTGTCAGGACCAAAATTTGAGCCTTTACTCATCCATACACAGATTCAAGTGCGGAAATCATGAATCCATGATCAAATCATAGTGTTTGCTTGTTGAAATCCTTAGATTTCGCCTCTGAAACTCAAGAACTTGAGGGTTTTCACACATAAGTGCTCTTTATCTTCAAACAGTCGTACAGAGTTTTATTTAGGGTTATTCAGGTGTTGCTATTTATACTGGAGAGAGCACAGGTCGTGATTGCACTGAAATCAAGAGAATGTTATTGAAGTTAGTGAATTTTATGACATCAGACATACGAGATCGCCAAGAACAAGTCCGAAGTCGCCAAGAACAAAATGAAATCGCCAAGACTGTTGGTGACCTCGCCAAGGCTTGGTGAGGTCGCCAACCTTGGTGAGGTCGCCAACTTTGGCGAGGTCGCCAAGACCAGATCGCCAAGATCAATCTTGGTGAGGTCGCCAAGTGTTATTCCCAAGTCTTGGTGAGGTCGCCAAGAATGTCTAGAAATCACCAAGTACGCTCCGGAAATGTCAATTATCATTATTGAATCATTAAGAGTTGTTATTACAAAGACACATTCAATTATTATCATTTGCCTAGCAAGTTATCATGAAATGACCCAGAACTTGGAATCATACATTCATACTACAAATGAAATGTACAAGGGCAATTTCTCCAATATCAATAATCAACACAAGATAAGACATTGAACATGACATACAAAACATCAAATACTTGAGTGATTAATATAAACATTAAGATAATTATCCAAGTACAAGATACAAGCAAAGTGAAAGATATACAATTGAGCACAAAAGCAAAGGATGTTGTGTTTGAGTTGCCACCAACCTTATAAAGTTCTTACAATATATGTTCCTACCATGATATGAATGGTTAAGTACCAATTAAGGTACCCTCATAAGAATAAGTAGATTACTAGAAAGTTAAATGGAAACCTTGAATTGTCAGGGTAAAGTGTGTGTTTAAATATTGGGTTGAAATACATAAACGGTCCATAAAAAACCACACTAGAATGCAAAAATGTTGCCTAGTGGTTTTATGACTAGCTGAAGCCCAAGTTATTGGGTCAAGTAGGTTAAATGGCTCTAAGGAGCCACAAATGTGAAATTGCTTTGTTGTCGGGTAACATCGTTATTGTTATAAGTATTAGATTTGAAAACATGTAGTTCATACTTATAAAACGAACCATGTGTTTTAATAAAAGGGTGACGAATGGTTCAAGGAACCATGAAGCCCCAATGCTAAGGGGTTCCCAAATGACTAGATTTGACCATAAGAAAGATTCGAATGAATCAACAGATGAATAATAAGTTACAATGAGCAAAAATGGGTTTATAGAATCCATGCTATGTAACAAAGAAAGAAGGATCATAAATGGTTGGAGAACCATAGATCCCCATTGCTTAAAAGCGGTCAAATGAGCCGTTGGGAATTACCAAAGGCAAGAACCCGTCTTAACGGGTCAAATGAATTAAATGGGCCATTTGGACATTAACTACAATGGTTATGCAATCCAATGACAAGTAGATTAATGAAGAACGTAATCATATGACTTGGGTCTAAAATCACAAATAATATAGTATTGCAAAGAACTTGACCCATAATAGATGTGTAAAAACCAATCAAGGTGTGTGCATATAATCATGTTATGTTAACTACTTGCATATGTGAAGCTAGTTGCAAAATATATGTTGTGGATCAAATCTGGATCATAACTTTCTGGGTTGCCACAAGGAAATTCTCTTAATGGGTCAAACGGGTCGGGAGAACCCGGGGTTGGTTAATGTATCATAACCATGATAAAGGTATGTATTTTTCCCCATAAACATGTTTAGAATGATGTTTTGAAAGCCTGGAAGGGCTGGGAGAAGTCCCCTAAAAACCTGGATGAAGTTGCCAAAATTTGTGAAAAACTGTCAAAATATTCTAAGTATAAAACTGGGCAAAAATCGGCTAAAGCCCTGGAAAGATGGCTCCAAGCGTATCGCTTGGAGCAAGAAACTTGGGAGGCGATACGCCTAAAAGTCCAGGCGTATCGCTTGGAAATAATGAAGATCTAGGCGATACGCCTAGGAACCCTTTTTCTGAATTTATTTGTTATTTATCATTGTTAATGATGTTTATACATGTTTAAGCAATAGAAACTCACTATTGAAAGTGAGTGAATTGCAGGTAAAGGGAAGGCCTACCGAGGGATGCTCATTTCAAGACTACGTGGAGCCGATCACATCAAGCACGAACTACCCGTCATGTATTTTCGTGGAAATAACTTATATATTAAGTCGATGACCACTTTAGAATGTCAAACTCAATATTGGTATATTTTGTAAGTGTTAAACCGTAATAATGGTGTTTTATGATTGTTAAATCATAGGTTTTGTACAAAAATTTTATGGGACTAGTTTTTATAACATTAAACGTTAAAGTTTGACACTAAATTGTATACGGGTGTTACAGCTGCTCCCTCTCTCTCAGATTCGTTCTAGGGTTTCGATTGAAGCTCGAATTGAACGATGGTTCACCGGTATCTCCATCGAGGTAACTTAATCGTTGATTTCTGGGTTTATTTGAAAATTTATGCAGTTAATTTCTTTCAAATTTGAAACAGAATTAGGGTTTATTTATCTCCAACTTTCGAATTTGTGCGGTTAATTTCTTTCGAAATTCTCTCTCTCGCACTCTCTGGCACAGCCCTTTTCTGAATTTGAGAGATAGAGAGGTAAATTCTCAATGGAAATGCGATTATCTCCTATCACTGCTTCTGTTGTTCTTCGATTTTACTCCGATCACACATGGAGGTAAACCTGTGAGGATGATCGGTCTTTGGGTTACAAGTATTAGGGTTTTAGATGGTCGTCTTTCCATCTCTTTCTACGATTGCCGTTGCACATCCGATTACCCTCAGACATCGGATTTTCCGTCGAAAAATTAAAGGCATGCCAATTTAAACTTGGTTTTCCTTTTTTGTTTTTTTTTTTTTTTTTGCATTTTTCATGAATGTAAAAGGACAACTTCTTTTTTTTTGCTTTTGTTATCAAGCGATTACATCTTTAAGGGCTACATGTTTATTGGTTTTTGTTTAGATAGTTATATTCTGTCACAGATCAAGATCCTGATGCTTTCTTCTTTTGCAGGTATTTCCAGGTTGTTATTATGATTTATTCTATTATGTAGCAAGGTTGGTGCGTTATTTCTTCCGGTAATAAGATAAATTGGTGAGATCCTTTGTATTATGATCTATGTTGTTTATGTATTTTAGATTTTTACTGTCTTATTGCATTAGGGATTCAGACTAAGTGTAAAAAAATTATGTTTAAGAGTGAAATTGTTCATTTTGTTGGTATAATGGAGAATTTGTTCTTCAGTTATCTGCAGGGACATCTTGACTCTTGATATAAACCATTTTGTAAGAAAACTTTATAGTTTATTGTTGTGTTTGGTGTTTAGACTTTAGCAATGTAATTTGATTAGGTTATGACTAATGTTAATTTTGATGATATTTTTTTGACAGGTTCGGAGTTTCTGCATTGTTTTGTTGGTGTTCTTTTAGTCTTTGTGAGTATCTTTCTTTTCCATCTTACTGTTAGAGATTGCCGTTTGATTCGAGTGATAGATTTCATTAATGTTTTCTCTTTGGAAATTGGCTCAGTTTGTTGCTTGAATCAGTATATTTGCAAGTATTTTGCTCGCTATCCCAACATGAAATATAATTGTTCATTCTTAACAATATGTATATGATTTAAATTAGCAATTCTTTTTGGTCCCTATATACACTTTTTAGAATTTGTATTTCAAGTAACAGAAGCATATGCTTGGTCACAATTTGTTCATAGTAATGGAAGATTCAGATAATGTATTTTTGGTGTTATTAGCTTAGTATTTAGAAGACAGAAGAGGAGGTTGTTAATAGCTACGTATAGAAAACTACAAAACACACAATTTGTTCTTGGCTTATATAAAATTTCAAGTTGTTCAACGAACAGGTTCCCACATAATTAATTTTATTTTATTTTATATTTCTGTTATTTTATGATAATAGTTAGGTCGTTTGTCTTCTAACGATTGTGAGTTTATTTTTTAAATCACCTACATAGTAGCAAATGATATGATGAAGCACCCAAAAAAACAGAAGTGAAGATTAAGTTGAAGAGACTAATCATCATGGATATTGTTATGGATGGATTTGGATAATCAGGTTTTTCCATTTAAATCCCAAACAGTAGTAGCAGCCTCGGCCATATAGGAATAAGAAAGATAAATTCATCCACCTAATTTCAAATGCTATGATTATGTTTTTTAAGGAATCTTATTTTATGTTGTTTAGTGAATTGAAATTTTGTTTACTTTGCAGATTTACATTGCTTTGTTCGTTCTTGGAGGTGTAATTTTGCGTTTCGTAAGTACATTTGCCTTCTTAATGCTAGAAACAATTATTGGTTTAGGTTCTTCATCTAATTTTTTTTTTTATCTTTGATGTTTACTGATAGGATTCGGCTAGATTGTTCAGATGGTAATTTATTTTTTTTTAGCTAAAATGTATAGAGGTTTGTTCATAAATGGGTGTTTGGAGTTTGGGTACACGAATACGTCATTGTCGTCACTGTCGATCAAGAATGAGGAATCTGCCTTGGGATTCCAAATCAAGGTCTAAAAGTGACGTTTGAAGAGGTTGAGCCTAAGTTATATCTTCTGGTAGTCAAGCTCTAACGAGTAAATCATCAGAATGGCCGTTGACTGGCCTTCATTTGCCAGAATGGCCGTTGAATTTTCAATTCACCAAAATAGCCATTGACTATTTTTTTTAGCGTACGATGAAGAGTATGGCGTACACTGGTATCTAGAAGCCCATAGAAAAGTTAATTGATTTGTCAGACCCTCCGCATCGGAGGTATTTCCCTTGTACGTGGCCAAAGAAATCTTGATGTGGTGTACGTACTTCCCTTGTACGTACGTGATTACGTACACCCACGTACGTGGGTTTTTTATTATTTTTTTCTTTTTCTTCTCACAACATCTATATTAGAATTATTTTAATATGGTGGTATGTGGGGAAGTACGGGTATTTTATTGATGTGAAAAAAAGTGGGTTTTGTGGTATGTGGGAAAAACGTGACGTGGCAGACGTATGTACCTCGTATGTACCTCAACCGATGTGGGTGGTCTCAGGTGAGGAGGTGGTGAGCCCCACATCTCCATATGTGTGGTAATATTATATATATATATATATATATAGTACCTTGTGCAGATGAATTTTACTTCATCTTCTCCAACAACAATCGCCATATACATAAATTCTTGAGATAACACCTATGCATTTGAATATGTTACGTATGACTCACAACAATGAGAAATTGATTTTCTTTGAATATTATTTAAATATATCAACTCGGGGTCTGTTGGAATTCGCCGGAAAGTCAGTTTCCCGGGAGGCTAAGCTTATGGAGTGCGGTCAAGTTTCCGACGGTCTGTAACGGAATTTGTCCGGTGAGCCTGTCACCGAGGAGGCGGAGCTCGATTACGCAGCTGTCAGTGGCGTCAAACATGCCGCCGGTCCAGTTACACGTGGACGAACCAGAATCGTTCCATCAGAGGGTGTTTTCGGTGACAGTGGACCGGAGGGTGATTTGGGCGGCTCTGTAGGCGGCGAGAAGATTGCTGCGAAAAGATTAATGGGTTCCATTACAGTGTGAAAATTGAGGGAGTTTGTGAAAGGGTTTTAAGATTTGTGATGAGAATTTAAATTTAGGAGAATTGAATATCAATGGTGGTTTCTATTATTTGCAGGTTGTTGTTGGAGAAGTTAAGTACAAAAAATAAAATAATAAAAGAAAATCCAGTTCATACTCATACGCCATTTGTGTTGTCATTTTCAAAGTTTTAACTTTTTTCTTTTTTTATTAATATTTTTTTGGCGTACGGCTTGGCGTATGTGTGTCAGGGTGGCGTTTACATAATTAAATACTGGCGTATGCTACAGCGTACGAGGTTATTTTTGGCGTACAAAGGATTAAATTAGCGTACACATGAAGGAAAATGGCGTATGCCATAGCGTACGGTCAGAAAAAATGCTGATGTGTCACCATTTTATTGGTCTGCTAGTTTGGTAAACTGAAAATTCAACGGCCATTCTGGCAAATGAAGGCCAGTCAACGGCCATTCTGGTGATTTTCTCCAAGCTCTAACATGTGCTGTAGTTGACAGCAGAGCCCCTGAAATGTTGACCAATGAGGTTTGACTTTTTTTCTGCTTTGACCAACACATATATCATAATATATATCATTTTTTATATATGTGATTGAAGAAAAATGTTTTATTTCTTCCAAATCAAATGAAATAAAAGCGTTTTGATAATTCAGTCTTCCATGCAGCCATTATTCCTTCAAAGTTGCTTACATTAAAATCAGAGGAAAAAAACTACAAAAGGTAAGAATTCTACTACACAAATGCAAATTGATTCTGTACTATCATCGTTGATTACATTCTCAATATTTTAGACCTATATTTAGTCCTTGGATCAATACATGTTTACATACATTTATGCTTAGCTTCAATGACAATAACTGGAGGTAAGCCTTTGTTTAATCTCATTGATATACATTATAGAAGTTAGATTGCCTGGAGCTCTTGATGAGACTATGACGTGAGTAATGGAATTGCCTTTTTTTATGTATATTTGATTATTCTTCAGTAATATGATTTCTAGATTAGTTTATAAGATTGCAGGTTTGTGTTCTTTTCTGCAGTATACTTCTATAAGTATACTGCAGAAAAGAACACAAACCTGCAATCTTAGAAACTAATCTGGTCCGATAAGTTATATGAAACACCAAAGAAAATAAAGCAGAACGTTAAACGAACAACAATCTGGTCGGCCTTATGAGCATGCAGAGAAAGTCCGATCGTTTGACAAAATAAAAAAAATCAAACAAGTTTAAATATTTGCAAAATAAACACATGTATACACAGTGACTTCTCATTTTATTGTCACATATCTTTTTCTTGATATATCGTGAGATATGCATCAAGATGTTGTCCACTAGGTCAGGCATCAGATTTAGTGTATATCACATTTGAATACTTTCTGATTCGCCGAGCCTACCTTACACATCGATCAAATGGTCTTATGGCCTTTTTTATCTATTTTATCCATGAGTCAGACGATGTAAACCAATGTACCATCATTTTCCAATCATGTTGGATACAATTTCTCATTTTTTAATATTTTTTGGATTTTTGCATTTTTCAATGTTTTTGTCTTTTTCAAATTTCTCCCCCCTAAAAATGACAAAATTATTTATAGATTTTTATTTTTTTAACATTGGAAAAACAATACACTATTTTTGTATTTTTGCAAAAACAAACTCCCCCTCAATATGAGACGGAGTGAAACAGAAATTGATCAACCAACACGAATACGTGCCGTTTAGCATTTTGAAAACAGGATTGATTTGGAAATTCAATTTAAGTTATCACAGATATTTCACAATCAACAATTTTCCAATCACCGAAAGGTCTTCTTGAAATACCTTCCTGACACCAAATAAAACATTAGTTGCTTTGGGATCGACCCGATTCAATAGCGTCGCCATAGTCGTTGTGGGCTTTGGAAACAACTTTCGGTTTCCAGATGTGTAAAGATTTTAATTTTTGATCAGAACTAGAACCCAGATTCAACCGGCGTACTTGGTTTATACCATGACGACTGACGAGTTGATTTGATCTTTGGAGACCATGGTTCATCAAAAATTTGACCTTTGTTATCCACAAACTTAGCAGTATTGTGAATATATGCAGTCGTTGGACAATCAGCAGCAAGATATCTTGGTTGACGACATGCATAACAAAGTCGTTCTCGAAGTTATTTGAAAAATTCTTTGAATGTTGAAAACCAGATGAATGTTCAGAATCAAAAGTATCAAAGAAACCATCAGAAGAATCATACCTAGGAGATGGACTCCTTGAAGATGATGACCTTCCAGAATAATAAGATTGTTCTTTCAGAGTAGATAATTTCTTTGGAATTTTAACTTTTGAATTCTGCTTTGCATTTGCTGGCTTCTTTGCTTGAACCGGTGCTTCCTTCACTTCATAACCCAAGCCTTTGTGCTTTAAAACTGAAGATTTTGATGAGCTTGAAGAACCAGGAGCTTCTCTTTCCTTAGCTTCTCTAGTGAATTTTGCTTTGATATCTTTCAGGTTGTTCTTCTCAACCAAAACTTTGTCTTCTTCAGTTGCGGATGAAGTACTTGCACCACTTTTGTCAAACACTTGTTAATTTTCTAGAAAAATAGACCTTGAGCTAAACTTTGGAGCTTCACCCGAAGACTTTTCCTTCTTTTTAGACTTTAACTTCTTATTTTTGGATTTAGTGGCAAACTTTGAATAATCATGCGATTCGGCTTTAGGATTAAGCGGAGCAGATGTAACCTCAGATAAATCCACCGGTTGAGGTACCAAGTGAATATCATCCGTTTTAGAACTATCCTCACTCCTATCCTGCTTGTATAAGAAGTTCAACAATGTCGGTGACAGATTGCAATTCTTTACTTGCCTTTGCAACTCCAAAATTTCCAACTTCAATTCTGATATTTTCTATTGAGCAATAAACACGTCTTTTTGTGACTTAATGAATTTTACATTGAGATCATCATATTCATACGTTTGCAACTTCTGGATCTCACATTCAGCAAACAACTCTTCAAGAACACTTTCTCTCTTCTTCTTGTAAATCTCAACATCTTTTGTCAAAACTTCATTTTTATCTCAATAAAGAACATCTTCATATTGAAGCATAGAAATCTTGTTCTGAAGTTTCTCAATTGTAGCTGCTGACTCAATCACAAGAGCGTTAGCCTTCTCATACTTTTGTTGAACCGGATAACTCTTGTCAAACAAATTCTCAAAATCTTGAGCAGCATCTAACGCTTCAGCTTTGGCTTTTTAACATTCTTCAGCCAATCTAGTCTTTTCTTGCAAAACATCTTCATGAACATGAACCAATGCATAATATTTCTTTTGAAATCCATCCAATTCTTTCTTGAGCACTACAATCTCTTCAGTTGATAATTGAGAATTTTTCTTAAGACATGCAATCTTCTTACTCAGCCTTATACATTCAAGACATTTTGATTCTTCGACCTTAACTTCTTTGACTTCTATAATCATTGATATTGTTGAATTTGAATCAGAATCGGTCAGAATGCTATCATCATCATCATCATGACGAGCAGTCAAAACAACCGTAAACATAGCATGTTTCATTTTTACCTCAGAATCTGCATTCCAGGCAAATTCATTTGGATGTCAAAACACGTCTGACACTTTTTCATCAACAGAAACAGATTTCTCTTCAATCTTTAAAGTGGAAATTTGGTGAATGAACAACCAAATGAGCATGTTGACCAAATTTCAGCTTGTTGTCAATTGAACTTGGATATTCTCGTGCAAAATGTCCATAAGCATAACACTTGTAACACTTAACCTTTGACTTGTCCAACCCAATTTTGCCATCCTCATTCAATCTTTTCTTACCAGTTTGATTGAAAAATTTCTTCGTTCTTCGAACCAACATCGCATATTGTCAGTTCAAATCCGTCTCTTCTAAATGATCATAATCTATCTGATCGTAATCTTCATTTGTCAACTCAATATTATTAACAGCACCAGTAATAACCCCGAAATATGAAGATACCAACGCAGACATTAAAGTATTATAATCATCAGTAGTTTGAGCAAATAAAGCATTCTGATTCGAAGAACTAGGAATAGAAACATTACAACCAGCAGAAAAACGATAAGTTTCAGATTTACCTTCCATAAATGTTGTAGGAGGTGCAGAACTAAGAGTATTAGATTTCCCAGCATTCTTGGTAGAATCATTATCACCAAAATACACAGCAGGAAGTGATTTATTCACCATCAACTCCATATCCCTGGCTTGAATTCTTTGAATCAGATCATTAAAAGATAATCCTGGATATTTTTTTATCATGAGTAATCATCATTACATAATTCTCCCACTTTTCTGGCAAAGCCTCCAAAATATTTTCTTTCATATCAGCTTCTTCTTTTGTAAGACTCACCAAACGCATTTCACTCATTAGATGAGCAAATCTTGCAATCAGATTTGGGATTGATTCATTTTGATAATTCTTGAAACTATCAAATTCTTTCTTCAAAACCTTTTGCTGACTTTTCTTATATTGATCATTGCCTTCACATCTCTTTTCCAAAGCATCCCACAAACTCTTCGATGTGTAATTACAAGAAAATTGATGCAGTAATTTTTTAGGCAAAGCCATCGTTAAAGTACCATAGGCTTTCTTTTCAGCTTGATATGCTTTCTTTTGTTCAGAAGACCTTTTTCTTTGAAGAATGGGTTTAGGATAGACATATTGATCAACAAACGCCAACCACATATCAATGTCATTTGTATCAACATATGCTTCAAATCTTTTAACCCAACTATGATAATCTTCCAATTTGAGCAATTTGGGAACTTTCTGACTTGTTCTAATTTCATTATCATAATTCATCATTGTTTGCATCGTTGCTTGAACTGAATTTTGAATAGCGCGAACGCTTGAAAATCAGACATTTTGAAAAATTTTGTCACTGTTCACTCCGAACCTGTGCCGAACCTCGTCCGAACTTCTACCGAACTAGATCCGAATCTTATCCGAACATAAGTTGTCCAAACTCCCTCCAAACCTCACTTTGGGATGATCAAACAGAACTAAGACCGAACTTGTTCCGAACTGTGTACGAACCCGGCCGAACTATGTCCGTATGTGACCCGAACTCTTACCGAACTAGAAACCAAATGAATGTTGTCCGAACCTAGAGTTCGGAGCGGTTATTTCACAGTTGTCCGAACCTCAAACGAAACCAACTATTCTCGACTCCATTTTCACGATATTCTGTGATTTTGGATGAAATTTTCGACAGGAAGACAAGCAAACTCAATACACGGAATCTAGGAACAGATTTTTACGTAGAGCACACTCGAGATGATCAAACAAACTAAAAAATGATACTCATTTTCGCAAAAACTTGAAATTTTTAACTCAAAACTCCGAAAAACAGAGATTTTCGACTAGTAGAGCAAACCAAATGCTCTGATACCACTTGAAAATACGTGTAAGAACACGAGTGTAAATACAATGAAACTTGTATCAAAATCAAGTTTAGAATGATGTTGTATTAGACCACAGAGAGTTTACACAGAAAGACACATAGAAGATTTGACCAGAAGTTTAAGTCCCGCAATTACAACACAAGACAAACTATATATACTAGAACCAAACCCGATGGTCCGAACCTCAGGTTCGGACAAGTTCGGACCTGTCTGAACTTCGAGTTCGCCAAGGGTTCGGCCAGCAGCATTGCACATCTTTGTCTTGTATTCGATACTTCACATGACAATCAGGAACCAGGTACTAACACCTTTGCTGGAAATAAAGGAGGAAAAATAACCGGTGAAGGCAAAATGGGTAACGAGAAAGTCACGTTCGACAAAGTTCAATTTATGGAACAATTGCAATATAACCGGCTTAGTGTCTCACAGATTTGTGACAAGCAGTACTACTACTTTCACAAGTTCTGAATGCTTAATTCTGAAACCCGGAATCCAGATTCCTGAAGATTGGATCGTGATGCGTGCACCAAGATTTCGAGACCTGTATGTGTTGAATATGAATCATACTTCATCTGTTGTATCGGCTACATGTTTCATCTCAAAAGCCACAGAAAAAGAGTCGATTTTGTGGCATCACCGTATGGGACACATCAACTACCGGAAGATGAATTATTTGGTAAATCATAATCTGGTGGATGGCATTTCTAAGAATTGTTTCTAGATTAATGATGTGTGTGTTTCTTGCAAGAAGGGAAAACAACGGAAAAAGTCTCATCCTTCCAAACGAATTAACAGGATAGTTACACCGTCGGAGCTACTTCATATGGATCTCTTCGGTCCTATGAATGTTCGTAGCGTTGATGGTTGCTTTTATTGTTTGGTGATCACGGATGACTTTTCGCGTTTCTCATGGGTGGCGTCTATGCATTCGAAAGATGAAACTCCGGATATCATTCAGAAGTTGTTATCCAAATTTGGATCTATGTACAAGTACAAAATCTATCGCATTCGGACTGATAACGGTAGTGAATTCAAAAATGCTAAAATGACAGCATTTTGTAATGCTCTTGGTATTGTTAAAGAGTTTAGTGCACCGTATACTCCGCAACAGAACGGAGTTGCTAAAAGAAAGAATCGAACACTGATTGAGACAACACGAACCATGTTGTCTGATGTACACTTACCGATTACTTTTTGGTCTGAAGCGGTTCATACTACGTGTCATGTGCTAAACCGTGTCCTAATTATCAAGCGATTGAACAAAAAAAGTTATCACTTGCTTAAAGGTCATAAGCCGAATTTAAGCTTTTTAGAGCCGTTTGGGTGTAAGTGCACTGTTCTCAAGGAAGGTGAAAAGTTTGAGGAAAAGGTTGATGATGACATTTTTGTTGGATATCAAAATCCAATGAAAATGGTTTACTTTCCTGCTTATAAGACAATTGAGTGTCACTTGAATGTTGATTGTCAAAGATATACTTTTATAACACCCAAGACATAGGATATTCCTACTTTTGACTACAATAATTTATTTGATTCTTTCTCGGTTGCACGTTCTGAATCTGCTGATGAGCCTTTTGAAGAACTCATAGCTGCTGCTATATTGCATTCAATGAATAGTCGTGGATCATGTATTCCGAAGCTTCCAAGTGTTTCTACTACTGCTTCATCAAGTCAGCATGTTTCTAACTTAGAAACTATGAGTTCATCTGATGATTATGACAACACTTTTTATGAAGCTAAATCGGCACCGGTTGATGATCCGATTACATTACCAAGCACTAGTTCTTCAGCTCCGATCACTTTACCGATTGGTGATCTTTCTAGCTCAGAGGATGCAGATGAAAATGTAAATACTCTTGCAGAAAATATTGTGGTTCCCGACACAACCACTCTTCAGATTCATAACATACATCCGCAAGAGAATATTATTGGAGATCCGACTTCTGGAGTACGCACACGACATCAATTATCTGATTCCGTTGATGTTTATTGCTGAAATTCGGGATTCTGGGGTTCAAGATGAAGTATTTCATTCTTGTTTTTTTATCTCAATCGAGCCTACAAATGTAGACCAAGCGTTGCAAGATGCTTCTTGGGTGGAGGCTATGTAGGAGGAGTTGCAACAATTCTAAAAATTGTGTGTTTGGCATCTCGTTGATTTACCCGTCAATTCAAAAGAACCTTGTGGTACTAAATGGGTCTTTAAATGCAAAAAGGACGATAGCGGTATCATCGTCAGGAACAAAGCTCGATTAGTGGTTGAAGGTTTCTCAAAAATTGAAGGCATTGATTTTAATGAGGTTTATGCTCATGTAGCCAGGATTGAGGCTATAAGAATTTTTCTGGCTTTTGCAGCATATCACGGGTTCAAAGTGTATCAAATGGACGTCAAAAGTGCTTTTCTAAACGGGAAAATTCGTGAGGAGATGTATGTGAAGCGACCTCCTGGTTTCTATGATCCAGATTTTCCTGAGCGTGTGTACAAACTGGATAAAGCTTTGTATGGTCTTCACCATGCTCCACGAGCTTGGTATGAGACGTTATCTGCACATCTTCTGGAAAATGGGTTCAGACGTGGAAAAGTTGATTACAAGTTGTTTACAAAGAAGTTTGGGAAAGATCTGCTTTTGGTTCAAGTTTATGTGGATGATATTATTTTTGGAAGCACCAACGACAAGCTGCGTAAAGAGTTTGAGCTTGTAATGCAAACTAAATTTGAGATGAGTTCAATGGGAGAGATGGGTTTCTTCTTGGGTCTCCAGGTGAATCAATCCACAAAAGGCATATTTTTTCATCAAACGAAGTATGTGTCGGATATTCTGACGCGATTCAAGATTGATGATGTCCGGATTCCTAATACTTCTATTCAGGTTTCTCATGGACTTGCACCAGTGGTGACAATGTTGATCCAACATTGTTTCGTGCCATGATTGGTTCTCTATATGTACCTTACTGCTTCTCGTCCCGACATCATGTTTGCCGTTTGCATGTGTGCTAGGTACCAGCAGCTCCCAAAGCTTCACATTTGTTAGCAGTAAAGAGAATCTTTGCTTATTTGAAGGGTTGCCCGGATCTTGGTATCTGGTATCATAATGATAATAAGTTCGAGTTATCACCCTACTCAGACTAGGATTATGGCGGATGTAAAATCAATTTCAAATCTACTACCGCCTGATAGCAGATGTCGTGGTCCACTTCAAAAACCTAAATAACCTAGGTAGCTAGGGTAAATAGGGTATCGAATCCACGAGGAGCATGTGGTCAGTGTTATATAATTTAGTTGATTATTTAAACTAAACTATCTAAAAAACTAAAAAGTGTAAAAGTTGATTTTTGTTTTCGAATCGAAAATAATAACGAGAATAACAATAACTAAAAATATGATCACACCCAGGATTCAGATTAGCAATAGACAACGTAAACTTCATTTGATTATTTTGAAACTGTTACATAGACATAAATTGGTATTGACTTTAGTGTGAAGTACTCGTACAAGACCAAGGAATCTGGCGGATGCTGGCTAACGGTCCGAAACCGAATAACGGCTCCTGCTAAGATGTTGTCTTAGTACAAGTCAATTGGTAATAATAGAACTGGTCCTTACTTAAGAATTAAGCTAGCAATTAATAATCAAGCAAGGCCAAAACCAGTAAAACGAATCTTTAATCAACTAAATCTACCAATGACTTATTATTCAATCATAAAATTGAATGCTTGAACTTACACCCAATGTCATAACAATCAAAACAAAGAAAACATAAATCCAACACCAACCCTATACCTAGGTATGATCACAATAAGTTTAGCCAATCATAATAATAAAGAACTTAAATACTGTCACTATAAAATTCTTTATGAAAACAATTAATTGAACACCCAAATGACTAAAAAAAAACTAAAAAAACCTTCCTGGATTCATGTCTTCAAGATTTGGCTTCTCCGGCTTTTAGATCGAAGTGCCCTCAGGCACACTGCCGTCCGTCCCCCGAACCTCGAACTCTGCACTAACATGAAGAATAATATGTCAACTTTTAGAACAATTTCTCATGTTTAACTCAAACTTTAATTAGAACAATTTTTATACATTGAACCACTTTAACTTTCTTTAGTCTCATGTTTAAGTTAATCACATCCTTTTATCACATACTCTTCATAGTATAATAAATATCAATAAAAGATTAAATCATTATATTTTATACTCATAGTGGTGTATTTAGTAAAGAATTAGCATCAACTAAAGTGTGTCTCGGCCCCACTCATCACATTCCCCAACTTAAACATTTTTCGTCCCGAAAAAGAGATGCAATGGAATCATAATTAGTAAGCCGATCTTATCGCAATTCATTTCAAACAGGAACATGACTCTACATAAACTGTGATTGCCAATATATTTTGTCCACTTTAAACTCAACTCGTCTAATCCCAACCAAATGCATTGTGCTTACTAATGTACAAAATTACCAGCATGTTTAACTGTCCCCACACCCAAGCATACACAGCAAAACCTACCCAACCTCATGGTTTCTTGAGGATTCACTAGCCCACAACTTGAGGAGACCATGCACCACCATTATGACACAGTAAAGATTAAGCCCAATTATGTTTCCTTCTACGTGACATCCGGGACTTACCTCCCATTATTTTCTCAATCTTTTTTTTCCATATTTTTTTGTAATTTTTTTCATGACTTTTTTCTCTGTTTCTTTTTTTTTCAAACTTTTTTTTCTTTTTTTTTATTTTCAAATTTTTTTTTTTCAAATATAGAACTACCGATATTATTAGGTGGTGGTGTCACAACAGTAGAAACATGGTGTGTGAGAAAGGAATACTAGGTATAAATACCACTCGCAACCCGTTTTTGCTGGGACTCAGTTTCTTAAACCATGCATACCGGGATGGGAAACTAAAAACACATAAATTCAATTAAGATCATTGCACAAACATTGGTGTTCATAAGTTTGGGTCGAGCCTACCAACATATCACAAGTTAGATGTATTTTCTGCCCTAAAGATCCACTTCATGTATAAGCATCACCCTACCAATTTTTCTATCATCTTCCATATATGCAAAAACTCGTTTTCAGGGACATTAATCTTTTTCGCACCAATCACACAACCAACTTTTCAAGCAACAAAATGCAAAAATATACATATAACCTAACTAAACTAAACTAACATGCAAAACACAAAATTAATCATTTATAACCAAACTTAGAAAAGGAACGGGTTCACCTGATTTTGTAGTCGTGGCGAGATCTTCAAGTGTTGGGATGATCTTCAAAGTCTATCTCATAACCTGCAAAACTTAGCAAATATTGTGTAGAAGCATGCTTCTCACAACAATTAGCACACAAAAATTTTAAAATTTTAAAATTTTAAAATTTTGCATTTTTTTCGTCTTTTAAACCCAACTTAAAAACCACGAATTGCAACCACAAAAATAAGTAACCCTCTTCCCCAACTTAAAACATTGCATTGTCCCCAATGCAACACTTAAGTTCTAATTCAATTAAAAATAATTAACTAAAAAAAAAGCAAACAGAAAAAAATCCTAAAACTCACTTTCGTAGGTATCACGGTTGCATTTAGCATATGCAACAAGCCTTTTAAACCTCTCGGTAGCCCGAGTGGACGAGTGAAGTCTCGTGAGGGTTTCTAGTGAACATACCCACAAAGTTCATCGGGCTGCCTCCCGGAAGCGCTAAGTTTAAAGTCCTCAGCCAGACCATACCTGATTTGATGCTCATGGTGGTCTCAGTGCACACTTGCCTACCGAGTTCCCGGTGTATGCTCGGTAGTTGACATGCCGTGTCCAGAGACGATTGACGATCAGTGGCATGTTCAGATAAAAGAAGATATTACAGGTCCACATCACAATGAATTGCCCGAGATCTTGTGGACCGACCTTCCTTATCTTGATTCTCGGACCCTCATCCACAACTTTGTTTATTGAATTAATCAGAGTGGTAGAAGGTTCAGGATCAACTTTGAGTACCACAATTACACATTCTTCCTCAACAACTTCTTCTGGATCCACCTGTAACTCTTCATCAATTGAGGGACTCGGTGTGGTATTAGCCTCCACAACCTCTTCCCCATCTTAGGTATATAAGTCATCAGATAACGGTGTGATAGCCTCTTCTTTATGAATCTTCAATGAGAGCACCTCACACTTCATACTCAAGCATTCAATTTTTTCTTGATCTGAGAGGCAAGATGATGATAACAACTTGTCGATTCTGGATAATGTCGAGTTGAGTTGAGCAATCTGTTCATCCTCCTCATACTGATAAATCGGTTCGTCATACTGAGTATCAAGTTTCTCTTGTATCTGATGCGGAAATTGACACCCGTTCTGATAGTAATCTTGGGAAGAATTATGCTGTGAGTATCCATGAGAGTAGGATGGAGGTGGTTCCTCATGCGGGTAATATGACGAGCTCTCATCATCTTCATCTTCCACAATTTTAATCCAACTAGGAAATGTCGGGCAATGAAAAACATCGTGAAAGTAACTCCCGCAATTGTGGCATTCATCACGTTCATCCATGTTGTAAGTAAACTAACCTGCACAACAAGCTAGAATACCGGAGGTAAAGACGAACAAAGAAAATAAAATAAAATAAAGAAAATTATAATATTTTTGGATTTTTTTATTTTTATTTAAAGCAAACAAATAGAACAAAAATCAAACAAAGCAAATAACACTAAGCGCACTAGCTCCCCGGCAACGGCGCCATTTTGATAGCAGATGTCGTGGTCCACTTCAAAAACCTAAATAACCTAGGTAGCTAGGGTAAATAGGGTATCGAATCCACGAGGAGCATGTGGTCAGTGTTATATAATTTAGTTGATTATTTAAACTAAACTATCTAAAAAACTAAAAAGTGTAAAAGTTGATTTTTGTTTTCGAATCGAAAATAATAACGAGAATAACAATAACTAAAAATATGATCACACCCAGGATTCAGATTAGCAATAGACAACGTAAACTTCATTTGATTATTTTGAAACTGTTACATAGACATAAATTGGTATTGACTTTAGTGTGAAGTACTCGTACAAGACCAAGGAATCTGGCGGATGCTGGCTAACGGTCCGAAACCGAATAACGGCTCCTGCTAAGATGTTGTCTTAGTACAAGTCAATTGGTAATAATAGAACTGGTCCTTACTTAAGAATTAAGCTAGCAATTAATAATCAAGCAAGGCCAAAACCAGTAAAACGAATCTTTAATCAACTAAATCTACCAATGACTTATTATTCAATCATAAAATTGAATGCTTGAACTTACACCCAATGTCATAACAATCAAAACAAAGAAAACATAAATCCAACACCAACCCTATACCTAGGTATGATCACAATAAGTTTAGCCAATCATAATAATAAAGAACTTAAATACTGTCACTATAAAATTCTTTATGAAAACAATTAATTGAACACCCAAATGACTAAAAAAAACTAAAAAAACCTTCCTGGATTCATGTCTTCAAGATTTGGCTTCTCCGGCTTTTAGATCGAAGTGCCCTCAGGCACACTGCCGTCCGTCCCCCGAACCTCGAACTCTGCACTAACATGAAGAATAATATGTCAACTTTTAGAACAATTTCTCATGTTTAACTCAAACTTTAATTAGAACAATTTTTATACATTGAACCACTTTAACTTTCTTTAGTCTCATGTTTAAGTTAATCACATCCTTTTATCACATACTCTTCATAGTATAATAAATATCAATAAAAGATTAAATCATTATATTTTATACTCATAGTGGTGTATTTAGTAAAGAATTAGCATCAACTAAAGTGTGTCTCGGCCCCACTCATCACCGCCGGGTGCCAATTTCTGGGGGAGAGGCTCGTGTCGTGGCAATGCAAGAAACAAACTTCGGTCGCAACATCTACCGCGGAGGTGGCGTATGTTGCTGCTTCCAGTTGCTGTTCACAGGTTCTGTGGATTCAATAGCAGTTGCGCGATTACGGTATGAAATTTCCGACTACTCCTATTTATATCGATAACTCAGCTGCTATATCAATCACGAAAAACCCCATGCAACATTCCAAAACTAAGCACATTGGCATTAGATACCACTTTATTCGTGATTGCTATGAAAAGAAATTAATTGATTTCCTGAAAATTCACACTGATTTTCAAAGAGCTGATTTGTTTACAAAAGCGTTTGATGAAACTCGCTTTCACTTTGTTTTGAAAATCATTGGAGTTACTCCTTTCACTGCCACGTAACCTGTTTCAGTTGATCATTTTTTATTTCTTTTATGTGTTTTCTTTGTTTTTCTGCTTTTTAGGGGAGATATATGGAAAATACAAAAATAGTGTGATTTCTTGTATTCAATATGAAAAAGCATTAAAAAATTGAAAAGTGCAAAAATTAAAAAAAATGTAAAAATTCAAAATTGAGAAATGTGATCCAACCTTGTGAGAAATGATGGTACATCAGAATATGATACTGACCATGGATAAAATAGGAAGAAAGGCTGTAGGTACTTGTCTGTGTTTCTGAATGTTTAAATCAAATCTGATATATGTAATTGTGATATAAAGATAAAGCTGGCCTGAAATCTGTGGTGAAACATGATTCTCGTTTTTGATTAATTCTGATCATATATGAAAATACAAAAATAGAATAAGAGAATGTTCTAGTGTATGCATGCTTTATTTTGAAAGATTTAAACTTGTTTGATTTTCTTTATTTTATCAAACGACCGGACTTTCTCACGTATCGAAAGATCGACCTGATCATTGTTTGTTTGACGTTCTGCTTTATTTTTCTTGGTGTTTCGTATAATTCATCGGGCTTTCTCTGCGTATACGGGAGTATTGACCTGTTTTCTTTTTCTTATTTTGTTAAATCCGAGGCCTTATTTACGTATCGAAAGATCGACCTTAAGGTAGACGATTTAACATTCTGCTTTCTTTTTGCATGACACTATGAACTGAAAATCTCTGTATATAAATTCTGTGGTGAATAAGAGAAAAATTAAAAATATAATAAGTCAGGTTATCAATTACTTGAATATGTGGGTTCCATAATTTATGTGCTTGATAAATTGTGACCTAACGCATATCAGAAAGCTATAGAAATTGATTTGATTTAAATGAAACAAACATGAAAGTGTTGTATTCGTGCACAACTTGCCTTGCATGCTGATTATTCTGAAATTGAAATGTGTGTGGTACATATATCTGATATGATCTCACGTTGCGATCTTTCTCAC
This sequence comes from Deinandra increscens subsp. villosa, assembly GCA_039602395.1. NCBI lineage: Eukaryota > Viridiplantae > Streptophyta > Magnoliopsida > Asterales > Asteraceae > Deinandra > Deinandra increscens. The sequence continues at coordinate 24,481,252 of JBCNJP010000003.1, forward strand.
AAAAACATAACTTATCGCATTTAGTTTTGTTTCTTGTTGATTTGGTACATTTTAGAAAATTTCAAAAAGATTTTAGGTGTGTTTTAGCATAAATTCGAAAAATCAAAAAGATTTTGGTGTGTTTTGATATAAAATTGCTATAAACTTCAAAAAGATTTTGTTTTTGCGTTATTTTCGATCAACAAATTACGGAAAATGAAAATTTCTTGTTGTTCGAACCACAATCGAAGCTTAAATCAACTTATCATCATCAAAATCTGCATATTAAAAAATTATGATTTTTGGGTACAAAATGACAAATTTGAAAAGTTGAGGGGTTAAAAGTGTAAATTGTCACTGGTACGCACATACCAAAGTGATACGCAGGGTGGTACGCCCATACTAAGTGGTACGCTGGGCCGAACCACCGGGGGTATATAAGGGTTCATCTGGTACGCATTTGTCATTCTCACCGTACCACTCTTAATACTCTCTGCGAAACCCTAAATGCTCCATACCTGTTTTTCATTGATTTATCGATCCTATAACGAACCTCTGCTCGATTTGTTTGTTGCTACAGGTAGCTACTGTGATGTCGCACATGTTGGTTGTCTTGATTCATGAAATGGTTGTCTAAATCTCAAGATTTTCGAGATTCAAGCTTCGTTTTTTTGCAAAACTGATCACTTCTCTGGTTCAGTCAAATATCAAGCATCTTTGTTGTTATCAAACACATCTTTAGAGTCGGGTTTTGATGTACAACAACATCTCGGTGCCTAAATTCACATCACATACAATTTTTGGACTCAAATTCGCAATTGACTATTCGGTAACTGTTCTACCGCCGTACCAAGTGGTACGCGCGTACCAAATTTGGTACGTGGTCCAGTTGTGGTACGCGGGTGGTACGCTTGACTTTTTGGTACGCAGTCAACAAATGTGGTCCGTCCGTACGAGAGTGGTCTGTATGACCAAAGTGGTATGCGACGTGGTACGCTAACTTGAATTTTCTCAAAAGTTAAAAGTTCAAGCGTTTCGAGTCAAATTAGAGTCAATTGATAACGTTTTTGTTTATCCAATACAAATTTAACATGAATTGTTTTTATAAATTCTCAGAAATGGAAGTTAAATTACTATCAAATGATGAACATAATATTTATACATATCTCGGTGCGTCTGCAAGGTGGAGACCTCATTTTGAAGGAATATTTGATTTTATACAAAGATCAAGAATCTACTACGCAGCAACGCATGAGTGTACGCCATATAAAGATATTTTAAATACTTTCTGGAATGAAGCTAAGGTTGATTGTTCGGTTGTTCCACCAGTATATGAGACTAACATTGTCATTTCAGAGGATGATGTTCATCGAGTGTTACAATTCAACGACAATGCTGATTTTCCTGTTGAATTTGACGAGCCAGATTTGGTTCGGTTGCTTCGAAGAATTAATTTATGATGGAAATATAGCAGCAAAGTGGTTTCCAAAGTCAAATCTTTCTCCTCCTTACAAGTACTTGATGCACGTGATTATAAGGTGCTTTGGGAACATGCTGAGAGGGCACGAAGAGTTTGATATTAAGGTTCTTTCTTTCTTCACTGCCCTGGTCATGTACAGAAACTTCAACATTTCCGGATGGATTTTTTATACATGAAAGAAAACATCACTGTGAAGCAGAAGAAAAACTTGATGTATCCGAGATTTGTTCAGGTGATTTTTGATGCTGATTATCCAAATCTTCCAAAGAATGCAAATTCTATTTTGATATTGAAGCACATGAATCAAGCAGTTGTCGACAAACTACCGGTTTATCAAAAAACGCAAAGGGGCGAACATACCTCCACCGGTAAAGAGATTGACAGGTCATCTTGCAAAGCCAGACTATGTGGCTCCTGCTAATGGTGCACCTAGACATGTTGATAGTTCAAATGGTGACCTAGAATATGATAACAATGGTAATCCAATTTTAGATGATGAAAATTCAGATGAAGACGAACCAGTGAATCAAGAACCGAATGTGCAAGAACCAGTAATCCAAGAACCTGTCCAACAACAACATCAAGATCAAATTGTTCAAGATCCTGTTATTGAGAATGTGAGGGTTGAGCCTGAAGCAGTTAATGCTCATGATGATGTGTTGATGTTTGATGCTGATGTTTCTGATGATGATGATGATGCGAGTTCGTCCGATACCGAATCAGATTCTAGTGGTTATGTTGAGATTTTGCATAACTCTAGAGGAATTCCTGTTAAGAAAGGCTCCAAAGATCATATTGCTTACTTGAAGTCCAGGAATGAAGATACTTCCAAGTATGAGATTAGAACCAAAACGTTTGCTGATAGAGATTCTAATGATGATCCATCTTATACTCCTACTATGGAGGAATCAGTGAAAAAGACTGTGGATGTTGATAAAGGAAAAGCCCTAATGCAATATACTGGCAAGAGAGTTAAAACAATGTCAAGGCCTAAAATGTTGGTTAAAAGGGGATCATTACTTGCTGATGCGAGAAAATCTTATACTAGCAGTCCGCCATCTAAGAAGCAAAAAGTTGTTGATAAACAGTCTTCAGTTCCTAAACAGCCAACCACAACCACTGCTGGTGTTCAGAGTTCTGGTGTTCCACCAGTGAGAAAGATAATTCTCAAATCTTCTTCAAGTTCTGCTCCTACTGCTTCTACTGTTGCTCCTGCTTCGTCTACAATTACTACTGTTGATTTGAAACTTGCATTGCACAATTCTAGACTTGATGCTCTAGAAACTACTAATTGTCAACAAGCTGAAGAAATCAACAAATTGAAAGATGTTGTGAAAGAATTGAGAGAACGAGATAGAGTAAAAGTCCTTGAGATTGCTCGATTGCAGCAGATTTCTCTTTCGCTGGGTGAGCAACTAAATCTTTTGTTAAAAGCTTTACCTGCTCAGGGGGAGATAAGGCCAAATCCAGAAGATACTTGCAACGATGATGATGATGATGTCTCCAAATATTTGAATGATAATGATGATGAAGACCCAGAAGGAGGAATAGGCGGAGATGGTTTTGGTACTGCTAATACTTCAAAATTAGCCTGTACATCTGCTGCGTGGTGGTTCTACATCTCAGGAGGAGACAACAGGTAAAGATGCGTATGATGTGACCCCGCTTACCAGAGTTGTCATTAAAGAAGGGGAGTATATACATCAGTACTCAAAAGAGCAACTTGCTTCAATATATGCTCTAAATGTTGAAGATGTAGATAAAGTTCCTGTCGCTGAACCTTACAAAGAAAACGATTCTAGTGACGATGTTGAATATGAAGAGGAACATGTGGAAGTGGAAGATATGATGGCTGAAGAATATCCAGATGATCCTAAGGTCTATGGTAATTTCACTGATAACGATCATTCTGGTGGATTCAATTTCTTAGGTAAAGATGATGAGGAAGAAATTGAGAAGGAATTGAAGAAGAAAGAATCTGAGAAACAGACTGAAACAACTAATTCTGATAGTTTCTCTGAAGAACAAGAAAAGAGAATTTTTTTTGATGAATGGATGAAAGAGCAAAGGGCTAAGAAAGTACCCTTGGTGAAATCTACAAAGTCTGTGAATCAGAAGCGTTTCTTTGAAAACAGAGGTGAAGCAGTTGGGAATATTATAAGTTGGATGTATGATTCGCAGCTCAAGTGTTATGCTATAAAGAAAGAATTTGGGATTATATATCTAAAGAGTGCATTAAGGTTCAATAACTTGCTGGTCTATGACCAGAAAGCCATTTCTGAACTATGGTGAAAATATTTTGGCTGAATTCTACAAGGATAAGTTGCATGAAGAATGTCAAGGGCGGTTCAGATTTTTAACTCCTCAAAGACCGAAGTATACAGATCATCCAACAAAGATTCATCCGAGAACTGGAAAATCTGTAGTGGTGTTGAAATACAAGAAGCCGATTCAATTAAAGAAGATACCTTTGAAAAGGCTTGAACAAGATTTCATAAAGACATTAAAGTGGTGGTATTATGACGAGCGAACAGGAGAAGTAGTGATCGTGGTGAAAGAAGAGAACAAAGTGGTGAGGATTTTTGATCCAATGTGGTTGATAAATTTATCTGAAGCAGACATCGACAAACTCTATCACAGCAATATACTATATCAGGCTGAAGATGCTGATCAAGCGTTACAATTTCAAAAGGTGATTAGAGTTTGTTATGCTTTTGGGATTCACGCTGGCAACAACTGAAACCAATTTTGGAAGAAGACTGAGACAAAAGCTTCTGAAGACTAGCATAAGACAAGGGGGAGTTTGTTAGAACAAGTTAGTGTGTCTAATGCTAGGTCTAGGAGTTTTGGTGATGTAAAGCTTATTTTGTAAAGTTTCTGTCCCAGCGTACCAGTGGGCGGACCAGTTGGTAGGCAGCTCCGGACCAACTAGTACGTTGGTTAAGTTGGTACGCTGAGCAGGTGACTATAAATAGTTTTGATTCTTTTGTTCAGAGTAGAAGAGTCGAGTTCATACAGTCTTAAGTGTGTGTTTTCATAGGTGTTCTCTCTCTATTTCTCTCTGTAACCATTTGCTACTGAATTAAATAAAAGAAGCGTTTATTTACCTCGTGTTCATTGAATCGATCGATCATATCACGTAATTGTAAAATCCGTACTTGGTTTTACACACATCAATTGTGGTTATCTTTAATTTCCTTTGAAGCCTTCAGATCTCGTCCCCTTCATAGCCCAACCTTTTAATTTGTACGAGATTTTCAACCCGCCCGCGTTGCGGGGCAGAGATTGGTTTTATTAAGTTTAAGAATGTATAATATTTTAAGACTATCGAATTGAGTTCTAAGAAAAAGTTTAGAAAGTTACAGACGTGTAAGAATGTATAAAATGTTAACACTTCGAATTTATTTTTTAGAAAAGTTTAGAAAGTTACGGACCCGCACGTTACAGCGAAACCGGTGTATCTTTTTAACATGATGTCGTTTTTATGTTTTATGTTTAATGTACTCATAATTCATCATAATTGCATGAGTATACTTTTTTATAAGATAAAACTTTAAGTGTTGCAGCAGAGTCCGTGTATATTTTTTTAATATGATATCATTTTTACGTTTGAAGGTGCATTTTTTTTTAACTTGATATAGTTTTTACGTTTGAAGTAGTCATAATTGCATGAGTATAATTTTTTATAAGATAAAATTTTAAGTATTTTTTAACATGATATTGTTTTTACGTATGAAGTAGTTATAATTGCATGAGTATAATTTTTTATAAGATAAAACGTTAAGTTTACATGGACGTAACCTCTTTATTCTCTTTATTGTTGTGTGTATAAATTTATTATAGTTAACCTTTTTATTCTTTTAAATATAAGATAAACTTTAAGTTTACATCAATTGAAGCCAAATAATATGTGTTTTTCTAACAGATTGTCATAAATTACACCAAAACACATTATAACACCACTTTAAAGTAAAAAGTATAAAAACGTTGATATGCCTAAAAATATACATGTTTTATAAACAAATATTCCTCGCGTATTGGGTAAAATTTGACTAACTATCACAAAGAAACAGTGTTTTTGTCTTCTTTGTAGTTTTTCATGTTCTACTAAGCCAAAGTCACAAAAGGAACAAATAATGCAAGAAAAACATGAGATTTTGTGAAGTTGGAGCATAGCACGCCCTGTGCCTAACCTGACACGCCCCATGCCCAATCCAGCAAAGAACCGTTCGTACAAGAAGATTTGAAAATTGACATTCTAACACAACACGGCCCGTGCCAGGCTTGGCACGACCCGTGTCCTCTGCACACAAAGATTTGGCGAATCAAGCATCTGACATGGCACACCCCATGTTCAAGGAAACACGCCCTGTGTTACCTGACACCGAAGATTCGAGATCAACCTTTTGACAAAGCACGACCCATGCCCGAGAAGACACGGGTCGTGCCACCTAAACCAACACGGCGCGTGCCGTCATAAGCACGCCCCGTGCCGTGTCAGAAGTTTGGCTATATAAGGAGGAGGCCGGCCATTCTTCTAAACCGCTCAATTCTTCCCTCCCTCTATCTCTAGTTCAATTCATCTTTTCGGTTCTGAGCCACTTGTTTTAGTCTTCTTGCGTCTACTCGTCAAATATTGTAAGAACTATAAATTTTGGTGAGAATGAATTGTTATTTGTCTATGAATCTTTCATTATCTCTTAAGCAAATCTTTAGACTAACATTTCTAAGCCTCAATCTTACAAGTGTTAGTCAAATTCTTTCACTCATTTGGGAATAAACAAGTCTTTGGTGGGTTGGCAAACTGTTTTTATAAACTTGTTTTAAGGTGTGTCTAATGACTTTGTAAAAACCCCTTTTATTGAAAGTTTATTACTAATTTTCTGAACCAAACGTGATCTTCGTATCACAAACCATTTGGGGAGTCGGAATCCCAAAGGTCGGACTTTTGACACCCGGTCGGGGGACGATGCATGATCCGAAAGGTGACTCGCGCCCCATGCTACATGATACGATCGAGGTCCTTATGTCTATGTAAGCAAACTCGGCTGACCACGCAGGTGCGGGCTGAAAGTAATTGGTTGGGAATGAGGGTTGGTGATATTTTGTCACTTCCCGGAAGCCAAGATGGTACGTGTTTGTGAACTTGGATCTGGTTACGTCGGACGTACACATGCGAAGAGCTAGGTGCGAATGAAACAGACCAGAGTCCCTTAAAAGGTCATTTTTATAATAAAATAATCTGGCATGCAGGGTTGTTCCCCTGCTGGTTCATGACGGCGTGTCAAGTACGGTATGTTACCGGTTTGAGGGACCCCGTAAGTAAGTGGCATTATACCACTTTGTTTGTTTATCAGCGGCACCTTCCCACGACGTTCGCACTCCTCGTAGACGGTTAATCGTGAAGATGGTGAATCATCCTAAGATTCCGAAAGGTGGTTGATCTTCCGCTGGTAAACAATCTTAAAACAAGGTTATAATAACGGGGTACCAGCTTCATCACTAACAAGTCTCCTAAATGAAACTATCTGCGACTGAGTAGACCAAAACACGCCTTCTTAGTGTAATTCAGTTTAGTTTAATTATTTTACTTTTTACTTACCTCTTCACTTGAAGATTGCTCAGGTTAGACGTCAACAACGATGAAGTATCAAAAGCCCTCCTTTTTCCTTTGTGTCTTTGATCAACCCCGATTCAACTTACCACTACTATACTGCCCACGATGGGTGCACTTGCCCGTGAATGTGATGAAATAGAAGTTGTCAGTAAATCAGGTTTTATAAATGTAAAAGATTTAAATGCTAAACAGGTGTCACAAAATAACGCTATATTTTATATATACACCACAGCACGTCAAATGTAAATAAGAAAAGCAAAAATGAAATAACATTAAAAAAATCTTCGAATTCTATTATTAACATAATATACAATAAACTTAAATAAAAATTAATATTTTAAAGTAAAAAGTTCAAAAACATAAATGATAAGAAAAACCAAAAATCAAATAACAATAATTAAAACTCTGTAAAAACTACTTTGGAAAAGGAAATGCAAATGAAGTAAACATGTACAACTTTTTTAAAAGTACTTTGAAAAAGAAATGCAAGCAAGTAAATCTAAACGGATCTCTATCATCATAAATTTAAAGAAATTTTTTTAACATTCAATATTGAAACCCTTGAGCTTCATCTCTATTTTCTCTCAAATCATTTATTTGTTCTTTCACAAAGAAGAAACACAACAGGAAAACCATTTATTTTAATAGTTAGGTTTCTTAAACTTCTTCTCATTCCTTCATCACATTCCCGGCACCTCTCTAATTGAACGCCAGATCGAAGGTTGTTTATTCATGTCTCTTGAAGTCCATATCCATGTTCTGTTCCCGTCTAGTTCGTCCATTTCTTAAAGTTTAGTTCTTCGATCAGATCTGGCCACCTGGGTAAATCAGATCCGTTGGTGTAGTTAAAAGGTGGTTTTCGCCTATTTCAACCACCGCCGCCATCCCCAATGTCAGAACAACCATCTTCCAGGAACACCCCCAAATTTGATCCCATCCGGTTACGACATGAACACCCCCACGTCACCACTGCCGTCCCCAAGGTCAATACCGAAATGCGATTCAAGAAGCCATGAGTGACGATTCTTCGATTTGGAGTACACAACCACATATCAATGTTAATCAAGCATTTCTATGACTGGTAAATCAATTAGAGTTAGGGATATACCTTCTCCTTCAAGATTTGTTAATAAAGGAGACATACCTTTCGATGTAACCTGGAAAACCATCTTTGATGTCGTTAGGTTCACATTTCCAATTTCCCTTCCACCACCGTAAATCACCGCCAACGGCATCACTCCTTCACTACCGCGACTCGACGATGGCCATCAAACCCACAACCACCAAGCCCCGTGATTTCAGATACAGAATCATAAAACCCTATATCTAAAAATCCAGAGGGAGTTATTTGGGAATTAGAGAGGAAAGAGTAGAGTGAGATAAAAGAGAGAGATATAAAGAGGTCTTGTGAAGGAGAGAGAAAGACATCTCTGATTTGATTCTTGCATGTGAAGGAGAAAGAGAGAGATATTTTAAATGAAGAATACCAATGAGTTTTCCAATGCATGATCGAGAAAAGTGGCTGATATACAAAGCAGGTACAACTATAAGTACTTGACAACTGTTTAACTCATAGGCCATGTTTCTACCACCGTCCCCCGGCACCAATCTAGTTTTACCATTTGACTTTAATAGTGAAGTTTATATGACTGCCACACTTCTGCAATTGATATATATATATATATATATATATATATATATATATTTATATATATATATATATATATAAAATAGTGGGCTTGTGTAGTCCCTGAGCACGTCACCTCAAATTTAGTCATCATCTTGATTTCTCATGTAATCTGTTCTCCATCCTTGTTTCAATTAATTCAAACCACAAAATATATCAAATTTTAATATACTAAATGACAACTTGACAAGAGAGATTAATTCCTTTTCTAGTTCCATCTCCTCTCCATTCGTTTTTTATATAAAAATGTGGTTTTAGCTCCTTTTATTTATAACCTACAAACATATACATACTAATTAAATTGCTATATTTTATATCTAACTTTGTGTGTTTAGGGAACGATTAATATTAAATAATATGCACTTTTAACCGTTTTCTTCAGAATGACATGATTTATAACATTTAAGCTCAAGCACATGAAACACAAATTGTAGGAAATATGATGAGAATTAATATAGTATAACTAATAGAGATATATAGTTAAATATATGAAAGCATTACAAAATATACTCTTGGTGTATGCTGAGGTGTATATAAAATATGGCTATATTTTTTGAACCTTTTTAGCAGCTTCTAAGCTTTTAAATTTATAATACCTGATTTACTTGACAACTACTATTTCACCACATTACACGGGCAAGTATACCCATCGTGGGCAGTATAGTAGTGGTAAGTTGAATCCGGGTTGATCAGGACACAATGGAAAGTGAGAGCTCTGGATACTCAGTCCGCTGTTATCACCTAGCCAGGTCTAGCCTTTGGTTTTAAGAAAAGATTTTAAAAAGAAAATAAAAGAAAATAAAAGTAATAAGATGGTATTTTAGAGAAATGTAAATCGAAGTTAATGTTACTTGGTAGGATGTACCAGTGGTTGAGGAAAGTAGAACGGACGCTTATATTCTTGCTTAAGATTGTTCACTAGCAGAGGACCAACCACCTTTCGGAATCTTAGGTTGAGTCACCATTCAACTGCCAATCGTCTGCGAGGAGTACGAATGCCGAGGGTAGGTACCGCTAGGTGAACAAATAAAGTGGTGTAATGCCATTTAGTTACGGGGTCCCTCAAATCGACGAACTTACTGTACTCGACACACCGTCATGAACCAGCAGAGGAACAACCCTGCGTGCCGGATTATTTTATTATGAAAATTATCTTTTTAAGGGACTAAGGTCCGTTTCTTTCGTGCATCGCTCTCGCGCATGTACCTCCGGCGTAACCAGAGCCAAGTTCACAAACACGTACCATCTCGGCTTCCGTGAAGTGACAAAATATAACCAACCCCCATTCCCAACCAAATACTTTCAGCCCGCACTTGTGTGACACCCGAGTTTGCTTACATAGACATAAGGACCTCGAACGTATCATGTAGCATGGGACGCGAGTCACCTTGAAGGATCATGCATCGTCCCCCGACCGGGTGTCGCAAGTCTGGCCTTTGGGATTTCGACTCCGTAAATGGTCTGTGATACGTAGAGCACGTTTGGTTCAGAAAATATTAATAAACTTTCAATAAAAAGGGTTTTCATAAAGTCACTAGACACACCTTAAGCAATCTTATAAGGTCGTTAACCAACCGTTTGTTATCTCCCAAGTAAGTATAAGAGTTTAGTTAAGCATGGCTTTAATGATTTGCTTAAGAGAAAGAGAAGTTTTCATAGACAAAAGCTTACAAATCCTTACTTAAGTTAAAGTTCTTATAAACATGATTACAAGACTCGCAAATACAAAATGACTTAATACAAGGGGGAGAAAGGAATGAGCGGTTTGCAAATGAGGAGGAGGTCGGCTTTTATAGGCGGATCATGGAGTTTGGCACGACATGTGCCTAGTTAGGCACGGGGTGTGTTGTGTCAGGGAGATCGTCCAGAATCGGGCTTCTGACATCGCACGGGCCATGCCATGTCAGATGGACAGTTCCACGAGGTGTGCTAAGTCAGGGGCACGGGGCGTGCAAATCAAGTACGTGTCAGAGATGCTTCAGGTATTGGCACGGGGAGTGCTTAGTCGGCCACGGGGCGTGCTAACTTTGCAAATCTCGGAATTTTATATTTTTTCTTCTGTTTTTTATCATAATCTGTTCCTTTTGTGATTTTTGCCCTTTTAAACCTGAAAAACTAAAAAGAAAACAAAAAGACTTGTTTTGATGTTAGCAGATTTTTTGCCGTTTTGTGAGAGATATTTGGTCTAAAGTGTATAATTTGATTTCATCAAATATTCCCACACTTAAACGTTTGCTTGTACTCAAGCAAAACTATGTAGAGAATAAACCTGATAATTCCAAAGACTTCATCAGCTTGTGCCTTACTGGTCAGATGTGACATAAAAGCGGTCCTCCGTCCTTTTTGACATCTTATTCCACTAATAATCTCATTTTCTTTATTTAAATTGAAATACAAAAGTTTATGGCAATATTACTGAAATTTATTTGTATCCAAACTTTTTAGCCTCACAAATATTCACTCAACTTTCAGGGATTGTATCTGATTATTTGGGTGAACACTCATACCTGGGTGAAGACAAGTAGATAGCATAGACTTGACATGTGATCGAACCTCCATAGATCTCACTGAAATCCACGTAAGTATCATGAGGGATTTTAAGGGGTAGGTTTTGGGTCAGGTTTGGATAGGTATATTTGAAAAGGGGTAAAAAAGTGTAAACGAGCGGTCTTTCAAAAAAAATTCGGTGTTTGCGAGTGACTTTTCTAAAAGAATACACTACACTGTTAGAGAGCTTTGCTCTTTTTATTTAGCTCAGGGAGTATATCTTGTGAATTCCCTTTGTTCAATCAACCATTTTTTTCTTTTTCTTTTTTTTTTAGACAAAGAGAAGCATCTTAATGTAAATCTTGGACTCACGGATCAATATTACAGCCTTATTTGATCCTGGAAAAGTCGCGGAGTTGAATTTTTTTTTATAAAAGCACCGCTTTTTACTAAAAATAAATAAGAAATAAAAGTGGTAGGTTATTTTGCATAAAGGGGTGATTTTACAAAATAAAAAGGGTTTAGAAACGAAAGGCTTAGGCTCAAAGGGGTTAACTAGGGGAAGTTTTATGAAGTGAAGGAAAAGGGGTTAAGAAACGGATGGTGGGAAAATTCCTAGGTGCGGCCATTTAAATAAGTGTTCCCAATTTTTGTCCATCTTGGGACGTATCGACATGTTAAGTTCTACCTCTGTTAGATCACCAGGTTTCTCTTATATTTAAGGAAAAGAGCATGTATATAGGTGATCATGCTATATTTGGGCTCAAATTCTCACTGAACACGGGGAAGGGGAAAACAAGTTTTTCTAGAAAAAAAATTTGGTTCATTTTGGCATAAAGAAATATTTCAATTTATTTTTGAAAATTTATTTATAATTCAATGGAATTTGAAAATTTTCTAATTGGGAGGAAAACTGTTATGCATATCGTTCCGTTTAAGACGACAAAATTTTGAAAAATCGGGGGATATGTAGGCTTATTTGAAAAAGTTTTATGTAAGGCTTGATATCGGACAGAGCAATTGTTTAAGTTCCCGAAAACTTTACCCGTTATTTTTCCGTCCCCACACTTAAAAAGGTACATTGTCCTCAATGTACCCGTACGTTAGTAAATTAGGGACAATGACAATAAAAAAAGATTGGTTTTGGAAAGATTTGGGCAGCACTTCCACTGTCTTCTGACTCTTTTTTCTTGTGGAATGGTTACCACGCCAAGTGTCGTGACCTCCCGGTCTGAATCAGACTACAAAACCGGTACCTGTATCACAAATGCTCGAGACACAAATATTAAAAATAAAGATAAAACTAAGCTAAATTAGACAAAAACTAAATACTAACCATAGTCAAATCAAGATGATACATCTTTTTAGACTTACATTTAGTCCAAGATCATATCAAATGTAATATCTAAAATATGCCAAAATAATCCAAATATCTGGGATGCATCAAGATCAGTTTTCAAATAAATATTATACACCAAACACAGACAAACTACTTTATTTATTCCCACTTCTTCTACATGCTTCCTTCCAGCTTCTTAACTGAGAGTCTCCCTCTATTGACCAGCCTGGTCATACGGGAGCTAGGGGATGTCGTCATCGTCATCCAGGTTGATGATAAAGTCATCAACAACACCATTAAGCATAGGGACGTCAGCAAACATGTCGTCATCCAAGATGTGGGACTCGAAGTTGATATCTCCTGCAACCTCCTCCTCAGGCCATGGGACGTCTAAGGGCACGAAGTTGTGTTCCAAGAAGGGTTCGAGCCTTTCGCTAAGATTGGCTAAACACCCAGCTAGGAACTCAAAGGCAATAGTTAAGAAATTGACCCTGTCGTTCAGCTCGAGCTCTATCTCGTAGGCTTCATCTAAGTTAGTCCTCAAAGTCATAACTTGATTCATCAAAGTTATGATTATGGGAGGCGCACCGGATCGAACGTTATTTTGGTTGAGCTCGTCAATGATCGCCATTTCTGAAAATGCAAAACTACAAGATTTATGCATGCACAGGGGAACGACACGACCCGTACCTAGTTTAGCACGGGGTGTGTTGTTCTTCGAGCCATGAATTTTTTAGTTTTAAATTTTCAGAAAAGCTTTATTTTCTCAACCCATTCCTGTTTTTGTTTCTAAAAATTGGATTTGTGCAGGTTTTGGTCACGATTTTGAGCAAAAACTTTGATTTAGAGAACTCAAAACAACATTTGTGGGTTTTGTGACCAAATCTTGCACTTGGGGAGTTGAGATAACAAGAGAACATGAGTGAAGGAGCTGGAAATGCAGCATGAACACTAAGAGTATTCTTGTGTTCATATGTAGCCAAAAGAATGCAGAAGCTTCTGATTTGCTGCATCTTGTCGGACGGCACGGGGCGTGCCATACTAAGCACTGGGCGTGCCTAGGTGTCGGACATCAGATGCCAAGTGATTACTGACGTGAGATTACGTAGTTTAGCACGGGTCATGCTTAGTTGAGCACGGGGCATGCTAACCTAAAAACTGCGTTAAAAACTGCGTTTTTTCTTGATTTTTACTTTTTAATTATTTTCTAATCTACGGATAGGTGGCCTAAATTTATTTTCGGGTCCTAGGTCGGACCCGTTGATACACTATCTAGAGGAAGGTTTTCTTCGTCATGGTCGAATATTCCTTCATAGAGTTTGAGGCGGTGGTCGTTGACTTTAAATATAGATCCGTCTTTATCGCGTATGTCAACAACACCGTAGGGATAAACACGCACCACCTATTGAGGTCCAGTCCATCCGGATTTTAACTTTCCAGGGAGCAAGCTTAGACGGAAGTTGTATAGCAGAACCTTGTCTCCTTCTTGAATTTTTCTCATCTTCTTTAGTTGCGAATCATGATACTTCTTGGTTCGGTCCTTGTAGATGCTGGAGTTGGCGTAGGCTTGGCCACGTAATTCCTCGAGCTTTGTTAATTGACCGAGTCGATTTTGACATGATTTCTGAAGGTCCATAATTTAGTGTGCGAAGGGCCCAATAAGCCTTGTGCTCTAATTCAACAAGGAGATGACAAGCTTTGCCATATACCATTCTATATGGGGTAGTACCAATCGGATTTTTGTAGGTTGTTTGAAATGCCCAAAGTGCATCATCGAGCTTATCAGCCCAATTCTTTTGGTTGTTACCGACCGCTTTTTCTAGTATTCGTTTGATACCTCAGTTGGTTACTTCAGCTTTACCATTTGTTTGGGAATGGTAGGCTATTGAAACATTATGGATTACTCCATACCGAGCCAGAACTCTCTCCATTTGAGAATTGCAGAAGTGGGTACCTCTGTCGCTTATTGATGCTCTTGGAGTTCCGAACCTAGAAAATAACTTTTTGAGGAATTTGACAACTACTCTGCCGTCATTGGTGGGTAAGGCTTCAGCTTCAACCCATTTTGAGACGTAGTCCACGGCCACAAGGATGTAGTTATTCCCTCTCGAAGTTGGAAATGGTCCCATGAAGTCAAGCCCCCATACATCAAAGACTTCACAAACTTAGATGTAATTCCGGGGCATCTCGTTGCGCGAGGAGATGTTCACAGTCCTTTAACAAGCGTCACAGGTCTATACCAGTTTGTGAGCGTCCTGATATATAGTTGGCCAGTCAAAGCCAGAATCGAGGACTTTCCTTGCGGTGGCGTTGGCTCCATGATGGCCGCCGCAAGGTCCAGAATGACAATGTTTAAGGATGCTAGTGGTCTCAGTACCATAGACACATCGTCTGATAAGTTGGTTGGCGCATATCTCGAAGAGATATGGGTCTTCCCACATGAAATATTTAACGTCATCGAAGAATTTCCTTCGATGTTGATGTGTTAATCCTCTAGGTACGAGGCCGCTTGCGAGATAGTTTGCCATGTCCGCAAACCAAGGTTCAGCAGAAGAGTCAATTCTTTCGAGGTATTCTGTCAGAAATCTCTCGTTTATTTCTCCTCCTGAAGACTGAGTATTGCTTTCAAGCCTTGAGAGGTGATCAGCGGCAGTGTTCTTAGCTAGAGGTGTTAATTTACGACACGACCCGAAAACCCGACACGAACCGAACACAAATTTTACGGGTTAGGGTATAGGTTAAACGTGTTCGGATCAACTTCGGGTTGAACCCGACGAGTCAATAAGCAAAGCAGGTCGGGTTCGGGTCAAACCCGACGGGTTCAAAGGTTGACTCATTTACTAAAAAAATAAGTATTATGTATATATACGAGGCATTTTTGATGCACATTAGAAGTTAAGGGTGTATTTTATATTTTTGTTAACCGAAGAACATTATTTTTTAAGCGGCTACATCCCCAAAACCCCAAATCGCTATTTATAAATGCACGTCCCGATTCCCGCCCGTTGAAAGTCGACGATTCTTGCACCACATATCTACCTGCAATTCTCCATGTTCACAATCAGACTTCATCTTAAATTTTTTTGAGTTTTTTTGTACTGGTTTGAGTTAGTTACCTGGCTATGACCCCGTTGCAGTTTTTCCGAGACGAAAAAGGTCAAGTGTGGGGATGTGATGTCAGTCCAAATTGTCGTGCTCAATTGTTAATAACTATTTACTTTAATTAACAATATTGGTTGGATTACATTACATTTCCCAGTGTTTTGCGTTACAAGGTAATTGGAGCTTAATTGATTATATCCTGAGCTTTTATGAAGATAAAGAAAGCTGATCGATACCAAGTCGAAGAACGGGAGAATCAAAGAAAGAAAATGAAGTGAGTTTCTGATATTAAGGCCTGGACGGTACGCATAGGTGTGTTGAAGATCAGGGCGCTACGCCCTGAAGCTAAGGAAAGTTTCCGGATTAAAACACTCGGGCGATAAGCTCTAATTTGTGTCAGTTTAGGGCGGTACACCCTGATTAGGTCGGCTAAAGAATTTTAGGGTTTTGCTATTTAAGCTTTCGGGTTGTGTTAATTTATCTTCTTCTACACTTTTGCCGACCAGAGAGAGAACTTGGACAAATTTCTGGAGTTCTGAAGCATTCCATTGATTTTTCAATCATCCGGTATTAGTTTTTCATGCCTTTTACAATTGTGAACATGTTTTTGACTTTAGCCATTTTCGGCTAACATCTTTATAACTACTTTTGGTGAATGAATGCTCCGTTATTCTATTTTTATCTGATTGTATGTTAGTTGTTCCGGTTTTTCTTGCAACTGGGAGCATCCGCATGCTGAACTCATTTAACTAACTAGTAATCCTAGGTCATAAGTGGTAAACTGTCGTATCTCAACCTTTCTTTGCAGTGGAGATTAAGCAGCCTGCTTATGGTTTAGGTTATTAGGCTGACTAAGCAATATGGGATTATGTCTATGTAGTATTAGCATCCAATTGGGTAAATTCAGATAGATAGCATCTCAGGATCCTAAAGTAGTTATCTTTGTCACATAAGAGTTTCGTTGATTAATTCAGCGTTAGTTCAATTTAGTTAATTGGTAATTTAATTTAATTGTTAGTTCAATTATCAATTCAAGCAAAAACAGCCAAGAGGCAATTTAGTTTATTCAGTGGTTAAGTAGTTAAATTAGGTGATTTGATTCAGTTAGTTGAAAACCACATATTCCCTTGGGTCGATAACCCTTAACTTGCCATACTATAGGTTAGTTTAGGTATTTGTATAACGGTCACGACACCCGTTATCAATAGTGAATTATGGGTAACGGGTGTTACACTTAAGGGAATGGTTATGCATATTATGGTTACTAAGCCTACCACAGATGAGTCAACCCAAGTGATATTATCTTTGATTGATTTTTACTAACCTCACCTTTGTGCTATTTTTATTTTTGTTTTTATCTAAAAACTCATTTTCTCAACTAATAGATTCAGTTAGACGTTGAAGGAGATTTTGAGTATGAAAGCTCTTTTGTCCTTGGACGACCTCAGTATCTTACCCTCACTATACTATACCTACTAGGGGTGCACTTGCCCGAACGTGTAGTGTATGGTGATTGTCTAGTTATCGTGTATTTAAAAACTTAAAACTTGAACAAAAGTGGTGTTGAAACGATCCATAATTGTCATATTTTTCTATACACAACCCCGCACGTCAGATACATATGAGAGCTGCCATTTACCAAGACCTACTCTTTGATTATAGTCAACCATTGTCGTGTAACTGTCAGTCATAAAGGTCATTTTTATAAATAGATCTGAAGTTCAGTGGGAGTTCCATGCAAACAATAAGGGATTTTGTACTCTTGCACTACATGCAATAGTTAGATATTGGCCCCTCATTGATTCTAAAGTGTTAAGTGTAAGGCCTTACCCAAACTGACTGTGTGTTTGCTTGGATCACTTCAATTCTAGACCAAGAACAATAATGATTGAACATTAGATGAGAATGAACCAAATCATGTTTAATTATTCAATTGATGTATTATACGGAAAGGACTGACTAGGTACTACCATAAGTCTAATATCATGTTGTCTGACAATTGATATACCTGGTTGTTGACTTGAAGTGTCATAACTGGTTAGGAAAGTCATGTACAACTACAGTGCTCCTGTCAATATATGTTGATCTTGTTGCATTTCTTCCAAGTGGGAGACTGTTGGATTTAGTATGTATGGACCCGACAAATAACGTGCCTAACCGGGTTACGACTCGTAAGAGTTACACTAGTGCAACGAACATAAAACCCGCTTAATGGTGTTAACTGGTAATTAAATGGAATTGCGTAATTATATTATTTATAAGACATTATAAATAATTAATTGTTAAAACACGATACGTATCGTTTCCAGATCATAGAAAGATAGAGATGGAGAAATCTAGTCATTAATTGTGTCAAATGGTTACACCCCAAAGAAGTATACATCAATGAAGCTCCAGGAGAGGTTAGACAGACATCCCCTCTCAACACAAAGACAAATGACCAGAAATCTAAATTGCAAGACTAAGCTTCACCTATTTATAGGTGACCTACCCAGCGTACCATACTGTCCAGCGTACCATTTGGTACGCAGCAGCGTACCAACTTGTATGCCACAAATTACGTTGGCAGCCTAGCTACGATTTACAATCTATACAATTTCACAATTCGCACAGTAATGACCACACTCGGAACATGCTCTAACAAATTCCCCCTTGGACATTACTGTCGAATGTAGGTCTTTATCTTCCAGCAATCGTCATCAGTCAGTCTGCTACATCTTGAAATCTTGAACTTCAGCAAACTCCCCTTGGACTGAATTTCAGGCATGCAGGAAACAGTTCGAATCTTGTACAATCTCCACAACCAACAAAGTTCCCCCTAGCTTCAAGCACAACCATCCAACTGGAACCGGCATATATGATAATGGTTCACTTCATCAGTCATTACCCGGAAACTTGTAAAGGCATCCACGAACATCACTACATGTTGACAACAATTCATAATCTTCAGAAACTTGTAATACATTCTGATCTTTATGAAAACCAACACGATCAGCATCTTGAATCATAGAAATTCCCCCTCAGCATGAAATACATCCCAATATATAATTCCGGTAAACACATATCTCGTTGTAGACTGGAACCTCACCAAGTCTTCACAACTCAAGAAAGTATCGGGCATATGACAGTCAGTTCCAAACCATAACTGAAAACTTTGACATATCAGTTCGCACGAACATCAGAAAACACTAACAATTCACGAAGATCACAAATCACCGTCATCCCTGAACTGATTGCTTTGAATATTCACATTTTCCGTTTTCATCAGATAAAACTTTAAAATTTTCAAGGGTCTCAATTCGCCCCCTAAACATGTAACATATTCAATTCCCGATTCCAACCCAGCAAGCAATATGTTCTTCAATTAGCTCGCAATGGAATCAAATTATATCTTCAGTTTGTGTAGAATGATAATCTCCGACAAACGTTCCAAAGTAATAACACCCTAGTTTCTGAATCTCTGTCCATCATCAGAAACATGTTTTTGAATATATGTCCATCATCAAAAACCATGACTACACACAAACATATCTCAGAAGTTCGACGACTAACTCTTGATAAGCCCCGGAATCTGGTAATTCTCCTTTTTAAATTCATAGCTACCAAATCAAGGGTAAACCCGATAACTGATTTGTTCTTTGAACTTCCCACGACCTCTCCCCATTCTTGAAAATATCCCCCAAATGTTTATTACTGATCAACGGCAGCGCCCCCGAGAAGCGGTAGCCCCTGGCGGGATCCAAGGCGCAGAGCCCCTGGCTCCAACGTACCAAAACTTCAGCGGACGAATAACAAAATTGCTTCACTGAAAATGCATCAGAAAATTTGCGGCGGACCATAAGCTCCAACGTACCAAAACTTTAGCGGACCAATAGCAGCACGTACCATTTGGTATGGTGTAACCGCTGCGCACCAAAAATAACCGCTCCAGACCACTATGGTACATTCGATGAGTGCACTGGTACGGCGGATGAAGATTCAAAGGGGGTACCAACGTGTTCTTTCGGCGTACCAACACGTTTAACCAGCGTACCAACACTGAAAAACTCGAAATTCACTCCAGATTCAGAATTTGTTGAATTTCTTCACTCAATCACTCATATTAGGTGCTAAACTGACTCAGGAACACTCGTTTGAACAAAATTTGATCAAAACATCACTGAATCTCGCCTAATTGAACTTTTTACGTCTAAAAAACTATCAAAAACGAAAATGTGATCTGGAAATTGAGCCAACGGCTCTAATACCACTGTTAAAACACGATACTGATCGTTTCCAGATCATAGAAAGATAGAGATGGAGAAATCTAGTCATTAATTGTGTTAAATGGTTACACCCCGAAGAAGTATACATCAATGAAGCTCTGGGAGATGTTGGACAGACATCTCCTCTTAACACAAAGACAAATGACCAGAAATCTAAATTACAAGACTAAGCTTCACCTATTTATAGGTGACCTGCCTAGCGTACCATATTGTCCAGCGTACCATTTGGTACGCAGCAGCGTACCAACTGGTACGCCAAAAGGTACGTTGGCAGCCTAGCTACAATTTACAATCCATACAATTTCACAATTCGCACAGTAATGACCACACCCGGAACATGCTCTAACATTAATTATTATTATTATTATTATTATTATTATTATTATTATTATTATTATTATTATTATTATTATTATTATTATAATTAATAATAATTAGTGGACTAAATCTTAATGGACTCGTTTCATTTAATTTTATCAGAGGCTAATGTTAAATAGGCTAAATCCATCTAAAGTTGTAGATGGACTCATATATATGGATTGGGCTAGAGGATTACAAGGGACTTTATAAGGATTGGAAATAAAAACCATTGTGATTAACATTAATCATTTTTTGTAAAACCCTAATCTTTTGTAGGAGATTTTCGGCCTCCCCTTTTTGCGCATATCATCCGACCAAAGACCACCATCCTGGTCCGCCACCCCGGTCCGTCGTCGCTGCTCCATTGGTTGGCCACCCGTACATCGCTGCTAGCTGCCACTGCACCGCACCGCACCACATCACCGTCGCCGTCGTCGACTACCTCACTCTCACAGTTCTCGGTTTTATGGTTCCTGTTTATCTAGCATTCATTCGTTGTAACTCAGTGTCTTAAACGTTTGTTGATTGATTGAGGAGGATGATGCTTTAGATTGGTTGTACTATGAGGATATATTGGATTTGTTTGGTCGGTTGCTCGAGGAGAAAGATATAGATGGTGATTTTGTTGAGTAGATGAAGCTTTTGTTATTAACGGAGTTGGAGGTGGCATTGAGGAGGAGCGTGTACATGGTATTTGGTTTAGCTAACTAGTTTTTAAGTATTTTTTATTTTGAGTTAAATGCCATTTTCGTCCCTGTGGTTTGACACTTTTTGCCATTTTCCTCCATATTCTTAAAACAGTCATTTTCATCCAATAGTTTGTGATGTGTTTCCATTTTACTCCAGATGAATAACTTCATCTATTTTTCTGTTAACATAAAGGGTATTTTGGTCAATTAAATAAGGGGACTAAATATGCATGTTAATATTTTCAGGGACTATATAGTAATGCAAGTTAATATTTCCAGGGACTATGTAGTAAGTTTATTAAATAAATAAAAAGTATAAAAAATCCCTAAATCTATCTCTCTCATCCTCTACAACAAGCCCCCGGATCCCAAAGCCAAAAGCTCCACCGTTACCGGCCACCAAAGCCAAATCGCCGTCTTCAGCGTTTCACCATATTGAAACCCAAAGCTCCGGCGCGATCGTCTCAGCAAACCCTATAACCATCGCCATCGATGTCTCAAAACCTCATCACCATCACTTCCATTGTTTCAGAAACCATTAATCATCATTATTGATGGAGAATATGAAGACGGAAATGGCAGTGTTTGAATCGGGTGATGGAGAAGATGAAACAGGTGGTATCGTTTGAAGATGGATTGTCGCTACCATTATCTACCCCCAAAATTTGGAGATATTCTATTATTCTTCACCATCGATTTGGATTTCAGCAACTGTTTTGGTTTGAAAAAAATCGTTTTGGACTTCAAATCTAATTTGGATATATTGTGAAATCGGAGATGGAGAATTTTCCGGCAACGATGAAGTGGTGTGGTGGTGGTGGTGGAAGAAGAATTAGTTGTCGTCGTGGCCGTGGCCGGAGATAAAGATGAAGAAGGTTGTATTTGGTGACAGAGAAAGATCTAGTTATTCTTTTAATAAAATTACAAAGAGTCCCTTTAATTTTTATTAATTACATATCTAATCCCTCTATATTAATTGACCAAAATACCCTTCAAGTTAACAGAGACATTGGATGTAGTTATTCATCTGGAGTAAAATGGCAACACATCATAAACTATTGGATGAAAATGACTGTTTTTAAGAATATGGAGAAAAATGGCAAAAACTGTCAAACCATAGAGACAGAAATGGCATTTAACTC
Source organism: Deinandra increscens subsp. villosa (assembly GCA_039602395.1). Lineage (NCBI taxonomy): Eukaryota > Viridiplantae > Streptophyta > Magnoliopsida > Asterales > Asteraceae > Deinandra > Deinandra increscens. The sequence continues at coordinate 24,503,399 of JBCNJP010000003.1, forward strand.
TTTTATTTTTTATGGTTGTAAGATAAACCTATACAATTATGTTTATATTATGGTTGTATGTTGATATAATAACTAGGTCTTTTGGTGGTTTTTAATGATAAACCTAGATAATTATGATTGTATGCAAAATTTTAAAGTGTTTAACATAGCCTTTAACATATGATAATCTAGCTAACAATCGTTACATTATCAAAACTCTAGCTAATAAACATAGCCTAGACAGTTGATACATTATTAGAAAGTGTAGCTGCATTACATCCAATGAAAATTGACATCGGATCTGTCAGAGTACGTGCCATTGTGTCATGCTCGTGTTCATACAGGTCATGTCATGGCTCGAATGCTTGACTTGGAGTTTCATAATTAAAAGAATCTTTTAAAACATTTGGGTTGTAATCTTCATATATGATGTAGTCATCATCCAACATGTATGCGGTTCAAGCGCTGGGTATTGTGGTTCCACAACCGGTGGAGGGTTTGCAGGTTCGATAAGTGGTGGGTTTTGTGGTTCTACAACTGGCAGAATGTTTGCAAGTTGGATGACCGGTGAGCTTTATTGTTCGACAACTGGTAGATGTTTTGAAACTGAGAAATTTTGTGTGGGCTAGTCAGCTAATTGTATTTTCTAATCTAAAAAATTTAACCTTAACACAATATATAGATGTTACCAAATGAGTCGTTTGAAAGTTTTACCGTTAAAAAAGTCGTTACAAAATATGAACGTTAGAAATTATAGTTGTTTGAGAAAAAAAAACATATCACATGCAGGAACATAAAGTGTTAACATAAAGGTGGCGGCCATCAATGGCATGCATGGTGATGACTGGACGTGTTATATATATATATATATATATATATATATATATATATATATATATATATATATATATATGCATGTAGTAACATAACATGTTAAACTTATTAATTTGAACAAGCAAAGGGCCGATTGTGCTAAACTTTTGGGGTAGAAGGGTAATTTACACAATACTCTAACAGAACACTTAACCCTCCCTTGAAAAGAGGGACGCAACCTAATGATTTCGGTTACTTTAGACACGTTAACTATAAAATTTAAATTGTAGTGACGTAACCTGATTTTTGGACAAACCGCAAAAACATAAAGTCGTAAACGGCATTTCACTCTTTAAAATATTTTTATTGCAAACTATAATCATATTTAAAAAACAATATTACCTTACACTACACTACACTATAAACAAAATCTATATCTAAATGAGCAATGTCACTGACTCACTTATTTACACATGATCCGAATGCTTACGCCATGTGCACATCCTATTTATTATTATTTTTTTGTTTTTAACATCATGACGCTGTCATTTAATATTTACATTTTCTTAATAATAATTTCTTTTTTGTTTAATATTTTTTGCTTTGTATTTTCATTTTCTTTACATTACGTTTTTACAATACAACTAGTTTAAGTATCCGTGTTCAATCCGCAACAACATAAGAGTACCAAAATCTAGTTTATAACAAGGTTCAAATTTGTACACACCATCCGCACATGTTCTCTTGCACCAAAAGTTACATATTCTAACCTGTCAATCAACCCATCCGTCATTTCCATAGTCACATCTACTCCAAACATGGAATTGCAATACCTATTCGAAGATTGTCGCGTGATCATCTCAATTCAATAACAAGCAACAAAAAATTTCGACAAGAATATACAAGCAAGCTATTTTCAACTAATTCGATCCTATGGTTAATCTAGCATACAACAGCCAATTTACAAGCATACCCTTCTACGAGTCGAAGATTTATGAATGAAAGACTATTTGTCATCAAATAAGCACTTGTGAATTGTTACGGCAATTGCAGAAGCCTTGTGAGGGTGGAGAACTACTGCACAAATACCAAAACATACAGTAACCAAACCAACTGCAAGAATGAGAGTGCGGGGCTTAAAATATCTGTTAATTTTATAATTAAGCAAGGGTTTCTTGGGTTGTTCCTTGTAGGGTGTCACCCTCATAACACAGTCAGCATTCAAGAGTCCAATCTTTTCACTTTTGTGCCCTGAGGTAGCAACCTGTGAGTTCTGAAACATGAGTTAGTCAGTTTGAAGGACTAAAAGATTTCCCAACTTTTTATGGGTGATGATTACTGACCACATGAGAAAAACCAGGGTGATGATTACTGACCACATGAGAAAAAATCAGGGTTTGGATTGACCAATATAACTCATTTATTAAATCGGTCAACCTTAACACAACCTCCTTATTAAACAGATTAACCTATACATGACCCGTTTTATAAACATAAAACAGATTGACCCATTAACCCGTTTAAGTTAAAGGGATTATAAAGAGTTCTTATTTAGATTTTAGAGGAGTTATTAAATAAATGGTAACGTTCAAAGTTTTTTTTTATTTTTTTATTTTTTTATTTTCTCTTAAAAAGTGAAATTGAATTTCCATTTTAAACTCTTTACCAACTCCTCATTTCCAACAATCTTATTCTCACTCCTCATTCTTCAATCATTTCCATGAGATTGATCTAATCTTGAGCTAAATATATAAACTAAGTGTGTTTTGATATAAGTAACGAAAAACGAAAACTAATAAAATAACACCAACTACGAATATAGTTCTTTGGGATGGAGTCATTGGTTGTTTAAATTGTTACCAAGTCACCACGTATAATCCGTATTCACAAATGAACAGTAAAACAGGGTTGACATGAACATGACACAATTTTAGGTATGTCAATGTCAAGCTAACGCCTTTGACACGAATAAATATCTGGATCATGTTTGGGTTTACCTATTCAGTTCACCAACCCCACACAATTAACACCCTTATAACTTTCGAGTATAGCAAAAGTCTCAGTACCTGATTAACGGTTGAGATGAAGGGATGCACCTCATCTCCACAGCTTTCATCATCATCATTTAGCAAAATATCTCTTGGATGGAAGTCGAGGTTTACTTTTTTCTCCAATCTTCGATTCAGGACTTCAGTAGCATGATTCACAGTCCCCTGAAGCAATGCTCTATCAGTTTCAACAATATCACCACTTTTTATAATTCTCATATTCACGGAGTGCAATACTCTCTTCAAAACTGTGATAGACTCGTATTCAATCAAAAAATTAAGTAGAAATTTTAATCTTTGGAGCTGTGATGACATGATAGCACATTCCATATCTTCTATAATTGGTTGTTTAAGTAACCATGCCATATCTACAAGCACTTCAGAGAAATTGTTAACAGCAACGCCACAAGATCTAGATTCCGAGTTTCTTGAATGAAGAGTTGAATAATATTTTGTCTGCATTATTTTAATCTCAGAACATATTTCTTTGTCTGCGATGAGAATTGGAATGAAATTGGACAGGCCTGATTCATTCTCGACCTGCAAAAAAGTATGTTAAACAATGATCACTATAATATAGAATTATCTTTGAAGTGATAGAGGTAGAGACGGCAACACGTGGGGGTCTTAACAGGTTGAAAGGGACCAGGCTGCAATGGATCAACAAACTTTTTTCTCCATTTTTGAAGGAATAATATATAAATTTTTAATGCAATAGTTATGATTGCAAAACTATATTACCACGATAAAAAATTAAATCTTTGAATAAACGATTTAGAAGGTTGTACGCCATATTGCCATTACAAATACATATTCACAACCTATTTGACGCATTCCTCTTTTAGCTAACCATTAGTTTGACATTGCAGCATGGCAACGTGATACGTACATGGACCCACACCTCAGATAGAGGATCCAGGGACCAGCTGTTTGGATCAGTTTTACTGGGTCAAAGGCAGTTTTAGAATAGTGGCTGAGTGAGGGGAGGAGTTCCAGAACTGTTGGATGCATGTTTGGGATTAATAGTAGTGTTCTCTTTTCTTTTTCTTATTGTCTTTGTTTAATTATTTGGTTTCTATCAATTGTTGTGGAGATTTTGTCCATCTCAAACTGGACTACTTATCAATTAAGCATCCGACTATCTTCTTGTTTGTTCTTGAGTCCTATCACAACGTCTATACTAATTATTTAAAAAGTTTAATTTATTTGGACAAACCAAGTTCTGGGCGGTTACCCTATCTCTCCTAAACCTGTTACCCAAGGCAACCAAATTGCTACCCCTAAATTATGAATGAACAAGTAGCAGGGGCTTTCAAAATCTTTTTGCGTATACAAAATAGATAAACAATAAACCTCAATAAAAGCGGGGCCGAAAACATCCAAATCAGAATGAGGGACGCATATATTCAGAAACTGATGATCCACGTTTGTTGTAGAGGTGTTGCGCAATGGTGAAACACGCACATCGTTTGTCATATACTTGCCTGCAAACGATACTAAAAACCTGCACTTGTTACATATTTCAAAAGTTAGATAACATTTCAAAGTTCCCAGCAAAAATAATAATTTATTGATGAAGACTAGTGATCCTTGGATTAATTCAAAGATTTCCATTTCCCAGTGTCCAGATGAAAAATGACCCTCAAATAAGAAAAAGGTAAAATTCAATCAAATAAACCAATTAATTTCAAAGTCTTGTGGGGTTTCAGTCATAAGTTTTAATAAGGGAAGATGATTTATACACCACCATCGGAATTGGATATGCATGAGCTCATTGCAGTTGTGCTTAAATAAAGAAATTCACAAAGAATACCTAAGTCTAGGCTGATGCAAATTACTTCCACATGCCAAAAACTCTATGGGTTTGCCCGCTTCAAAACATGTAGGCTGAACATAATGAAGCCTTGGGGACTTTCCCTCTGCTTTAAGTTTTATCACGGATCTTCCACCTGCATCCCACCACACAAAAGTTTGCAATCATATATAAATCTGGAACCAAATGATCTATCTCAATTTCAGTGCCAAGAAATAGAAACCACTTAGATCTATGAGCCTCTGAACCCTCTTTGTGTTGATCAAAGAAATATTTAAGATTATGAAATGGCAATATCATAACAAGAATGAATGGCATGTATCCTGATGACATGCCAATGTGAGACTAGATCACTTGGTAGAGGCTTTGTCCTCTTAGTTCGAGGTCTTGGGTTCAAACCCAGGCAATGGTGTAATTTGTGTAATTTAGTTGGTAGAGTAGTGTAGAAGTAGGAGTCAAATAGATTTGCCGTTCCAAAAAAAAAGGTATCCGGATGACATAGCCGTATGATCGACTTGGGAGGAAATCGGTGTTTTGAATTATTGAATATATCTTTATTTTTATTCCTTTTCCTGGTTGCATTTTAGGTTTAGCCCTGTTGGGATGGATCTCAATGGGTTTTATAAGATATTATGATTGCTGTAGAATTCTGTTGTCAGGTTTTCTTTATCATTATTGTTTATAATATTCTCAAGATTGCACAAAACAATGTGTAAAATTGCTTGACTAACAAATCCCATATTAGGCAGGGATATGTGATGATAAAGCTAACCAAACCTATGCAGTTATTAATTTTGAAATTTAACTTTGATGGTCATGGAGGAAATTTGATCTTGGTCAATGAACTTATGATGGAAAAATAATTAGGATGTATAAGAAAATAAATTCAACAAACCTTTCATGACACTGAAGATGGTGCTGTTTAGACTAACAAAAAATGTGTCCCGTCCAGAAAGCAAGTTTCTCGGTGATGCAAGGAGGTCATGTATACATAAAACTGGATCTTCATTTAACTGTTCAAGAACTTACCATAAGTTAGATACTGTGGATGAAGCTTACATTTACAATGCATGACTACAGACATAAAAGTTGAATACTGAAGAGATATACAAAGATGAATCACAAAAAAAAAAAAAAAAGAGATCACCTTCAACCACATAAACTTTGGCATTGCAATGAAAATAGTCAAGATTGTGCATCCAGGACGCATATATCCTTCCAACTCCACAGGCATGCTGGCCAACCATTGAAATATCTGTAAAAGCGCTTATTTATATCACATCTCACATGGTAAATACAAGTATTGAAATCCTTAAACTACTAGAAAATAGTACTTGATGTCGGAGTCTACGAGGGAACTCTGCTGGATTCCAATCATAAAGCTTAAATGAGATCCGACCAGTTGTACACTACAGTAAAATATACATCAATATACAAGGTATGCGAGTGGAAAAGATTTATATAAATAAGAGGTACAAAACAATGTACTCTAGGTGGCAATTTCAACACATTTACTTATGAAAAAAAAAACTCAAAAGAAACCAAGTCAGACAAAACAAAATTTGTCTTAGATGTATTTTTAATGCATTAAACCTCCTAACATTTTATTCAAAAATTAGAATATATTAATTGGAACAGTATAAACCTACCATAGAGGTAAAATCAGCCTTATCATCACAATAAGATGGAGAACGAGGGGTTTTTTCTTTCTCTTCATCAGTTTGAGTTTCACCAGATGCACCTAAAGATGGAATGCCATCAGTCTGAATGTTTCGGGAAGTAATGAAGATGGAATTATAGTCTCACCTGCCAAGGATGATTTTTCACCTGCAGCAGCTTCACTACTTGTGGATTTCCTACCTAAACAAGTAGGAAAGAAAAACTTACTAATGTTAACTTATTCTGTGATGCTAATTGTTATGCAAGTTTAAAAAAAAAAACGTTGCATTAAAACGAGGAGGTGTTTAGATTTGCATATTAAGAGTTATGTAATACTGAATCATTACAGTTACAATTAGATACTAAGTAGTAATAAAACAGGTTGCAGAAACTAGGGTCTGAGTATGCTTTTTTGTTTGAAGTTGTAAACACAATAGTCAGATACTTGCATATTTGGAAACTTAAAGTTGGTTAAGAAATCAATAGATGTGCAATGGACAAAAGTATATTAATGAAAAAAGGAGAGAAGTTTTGTGAAGTGAGAGTAAACAACCATACAAGTAAACAAACACACCCAGGATAATCCCACACATAACATAGCCCCAAAAAACACATCTTTGCGCTTGTTAAATGAGAGTAACAATCTAAAATTATGTTAAAAGAAGGAATAAATATTGATTTTAGTTTACACTTTGGATAATCCTTTTTGTTGCAGCTAGTATTAACCAACTGTCTGAAACTGATTATCTACCCCCAAATAATCAGAGGGTTAGAATTATAATATGTTTAGAGAAAATAACAAAAATAGCCATTTTCCTAGGTTTGTTATGCCTCTATATCCATGTCAGAAACAAATCCCTCCTCTAGCCATGAGATACATGATTTGATAGTATCTACATTTACAGTTTACTCGTATGTTAAACATGTTTTCCCAATCAGTACCGACAAAAGCCACATGTTATACAACACAATATCACGTATCATCATCAATCGTCCTCGATATTATGAAGCAGTGTGATACATGACAACTACAGATGACGTTCATGCGTAATGTAAGACCTCTATAGATAGTGTGACACATTCAAACCAGTAGCCTCATACACTGTTTCTCTAAAGTAACTACATATGAAATTATTTGTTGGAACTGCGATATTTTAATACATGAATAAATTTGATAATAAGGTCGAAATCAAATAAATTAGCATATCTATAGTAATATAATGATTATAGACGAAGTTAAATAAAGATAATGTTAATAACTGATTTCTACTTTAGTCATGTTTCTCTCCCACCAACGCTATAATGAAGATAGTGTCGATCAACGATTATTGCATTAACTGTGCATTAATCGTAGGGGGATGTGATGCTTTCTCATCGTCATCAGAATGACATTTAATGACATAACATCTTCTGCTTACCATAAACTAATTTACTCATTACATCTTCCAACATACCTTTCTAATGGTTTGTCTTGTCAATTTTATGTTGAACATGTTGCACGCATTCTCATCTTATGGTATGTTGAGAACGTCTACATGTTGTTCAAGCCTTAATAATTTAGTGTCCAGTTTCCATCAAGGTTTTCTTCTTTGGGGAAATGATGCAATACACCCCAAGCCTTACTGTGCCGCCAAGGTTGTATTATGTGGTGAACATCTGTCACTAAGCTATTAAGGTCATAACACCAAGGTTGCAAGTGTTCTTAACTTAACATAAGACAAGGATCTTTGACCATCAATAACATGTTTAACGTAATGTTATTGGAAGGATTAAAATGGTGGAAGATGTAATGAGTAAATTAGTTTATGGTAAGAAGAAGATGTTATGTCATTAAATGCCATTCTGGCCATTTAGACGTTGTGTTATTGTAAGTAAAGAACATGGCAATGGATGTTAACTTCAAACCTCTGGCATTTACTTACAATTTGCTTCATCATTTAATGATTAAAACCTTTCAGTTGGTAGAAGGTGAGAAAGGAATACCATCTTAAAAAAATAGAAGAATTATAAATTGATGTTGTCACCTTTTCCAGCTTCATCATCATAATCTGCTGTTAGTTGAAGCCCAGATGCATTGGAGTCTGTGATTTTTCTTCTACGCCTACTATTATGCCGTTCTAATTTTCTTCTGCAACTACGTTTGCCTTCATCAAAATCTGACAGCACATGAAACCTGCAACATCCTCACTTCCTCAGCATACATATAGTTTCTTACATTGCCAACAAATTTGTTCAAAACTTTAGTGTTTAAAATATAGTGAATAATTATTCTATATATGTGGTCCAGTTTCTTGTACCATAAACTGTCTCTAGTTTCTCTTGTTCTTGTTTCTGATTTCAGTTTATAAAGAAGAGAAGAAAACTGTCACCAAGGATTTGTTTTTCACCTAATAAGTAGGAGAGGCAGTTATCATATTGCTGGAATCTAGAGGGTTCTATTATTTTCTTGCATCTATCCTATTAAAAACCTTTGCCTCTGTTTGCTGTCCAGCCTACAATCATGACACCTAGTGATCCTTGTGGGTGTTTGGATTTGAGTTTTAAACTGGTTACCTGATTATTTCAACTTGAAGTCCCAATAATCATTTTTTAATGTTTGGATGAACAAATGCTGCTTCTGATCACCTAAATCTTTAGGAGTGAATATGTAATTTCTTTTGAATCAGTTTCATACCAGTGCAATGAAACTGGGTAGCTAAAGATTACCTATCTACCGTTCTTTTAACCCAAATTGAGGGTCTTCACAAAATGGTCCTCCTTTTTTTCATTAAAAAGGCACATTTTATCATTTGACCTGTTGCCGCATAACCAATGATCAGAATTTGTCAACACTCAGACATTCTGATCATTTGAACTTCTAATTACAATAGCACATTCTTGTACAATAGCTTTGCATCCAAAAACCAAAACTTATGCTTCTAATTTTCACATTTACTAATTCTAAGTTTGCCATAGAGGCTATCACCTCAGGGCATTGCCAATCGAGGTCACTCTTCTTCAAAATGGTCAGGTAGGTCAATTACCTACAAGTTCTATCCATACATGAGACATTGATTGGTCAGAAACTTGGATTCATGATTAAGATTTTATCAATCCCAAAACTTAACAAACAACAAATCCCAATTAGCATAGTGTTGAGGATAAGATATCATTTGCTTGATATTTGATAACAAGAATGGTGAATGCAACTAACTTACTTCCCACACTGCTGGCAATATCTCTTATTCTGACCGTCAACCACCACCATACTCGCATTAGCACAACGGAGACAAACCCTATGCCTTTTGTGATAACCTTTGAGCTCGCTAATATCCGTCTCACAACCAGGAACCTGGCATCTGGAACCTGTGGCCGTAATCGTCCTCGTCTTCTTCTTCTTCCCCGGAGCAGCCTCTTCCTCCTCCGCGGCCAGCTGCGCGTCTAGCTCCGGACAAGCGCAAGGGATCCGACCCGCCAGAAAGTTGGAGCAGGCCATCCTCGGATCCCGTTTCCGAACCCTATCGTTAGTGTTAGAAGAATTAGAATTGACAGGGAGGGAATCGGTTAGCGGTTGTAGCTGGGGAGTGTGAATAATCGGATATGGAAGAGGTGGCGATTGGTCGGTTGGTAAGGGGAGGTGGTCGTCGATGTTGAAATCGAGGAATTGAGCCCAGTCCCAAATCGAAGCTGCTGAGGCGTCGTCGATCGAGTCCATATTAACGACCGGTGGCGGTGGTGGAGGAGGAGGAGGAGGAGGATTATGCATTTGATTATTGTAATAATTGGGGGAGACCGGATTTGGTGGCGGTAGGTGATGGTTGGTGGCGGCAGTTGGGTGGTTGATTTGCGTACAAGGTAATCAATCAATCGATAAAAACGGCTCATGAGGGAAGGTAAGAGTCAGCGATGGTTTGGTGGAGGAGGTGGTCCATGGCTGTACAGATGATGACGTCATTGCTATCACCATCGTCTCCTTCATTAGTTTTTTACTTCCGAAACGTCAGGAGAAAAACGAACCGGCCCAACGTAACATTCTGATAGCAAACCACCGGCCCAAGCGAAGCCTAAAGAAAGAAAAAAAAAACTTTGATTCTAAACACCCCTATACGCGACTTATAACGTATAAGCCTATATACGACACATATATGGAAAAAAAATACAGCTCTCCCACCTCTTGAATTTAAGGAAATTCTATTTTTTCGACGCTATACGTGACATATAGCACCCTACTGACAACCTTGTATTGATTCGGCATATAACCTTATATTGAATTCGTACCTTATACGCGACGGCGTATAGGATTGTATCCCCAGGAAGTCTTAAACAAAATTTGTTGTTTCTCACCTATACGTTCTCACGACGAGACCCTAGATATAAAAAAAAAGTTAGATTGTGACACGTCTTGTTCTAAAATTAAACATACATCGTAACATTTAGAGGCTAGACCCTAGTTCTCTAACCTTAAATGTTTAACTCTTTAACCCTCATCCCTAAAGTTAAAAACTTGTAAAAGTTTTATTAATAAAAATCAAGTGTAAAAAAATTTAAATAAATGCACCTCATATCATCGTTGTGTGATGGGGAGCATGCCCATTAAAAGAACTATAAAAACTGTATCAAAAAATAAAACAAGCAGAGGGGTGGGATAGAAATATGTGTCACTAACCAGCTGATATACCTAGTGGTTTGATTCAAAACCTGACTAGAAAATATATAACAACAAACAGTTTTTAAGCTTTAATCAAAACAACTATTTACGTATTGTCTATGGCCTAATGATAGAGAGTTACTTTATAAAAGTTTCATGTTCAATTCTTAATATGATGACTTAGTTTAAAACTGAGAGTACATTAGAAAAAAACAAAAAAGATAGCCACATCATGGAGACCATCGCCTTTGGGCTCTTTCAGGACAACTCCCTTTGTCACACTTTTAATATCCGCTTGCGGGATTTTACAATGAGACGCATAACAAATCAGGACCGAAGCCATTAGCCATACCGAACGACCTCTAAATGAGTTTAGAAAACGAGTTTTTACTCAACCATGTGAGAAAAATAGTTCAAAGTTGCGGAAGAGTAAAATGTAAACGTAAGAAAATATTTTTGCGTAAATCAAGGTGCCCAAATGAAAGCACATGCAAGTAATTGAAATAGCCCTATGAATCTCAAAAGACTCATGCATGCATTCGTAGCGATCTGTGAAAAACATACTTCAAGTGTCAACACAATGGTTGACGAGTTCAGAATGTAGTCAATACATAACGTGTACATAAAATGTTGGTATGTTTTCTAATGTTCAAATGTTTGCAAGATAGTGTAAACAAAATTATGTTCATAGCTAGTTAGACTATATATCGGTGTGCATGTGGTGTATATAAAATTTATTGTTATTTTGTGACACGTTTTAGCAGTTAAGCTTTTAAATTTATAAACACGATTTACTTAAACTACTACTATTTCACCACATTCACGGGCAAGTGAACCAATCATGGGCAATATAGTAGTGATAAGTTGAATCGGGATCGTTCGAAGACAAAAAGGAAAATGGGGGCTCTTGGTACTTCACCGTTGCTGACGTCTAACCTGGTCAAACTTCAAGTGAAGATGTTAGTAAAATATGTAAAATAATTTTAAATAAAAATAACTACACTAAAAAGTCGTGTCTTGATCAACTCGGTCGCAGATAATATCATTTGGGAGACTTATCAATGGCGACGTTGGTAACCCGTAATTTATACCCTTCCCGTAAGATTATTCACCAACAGACAGCAAGACTGCCTCTCAGCCTCAAATCAAGCATCACTACTCTCCCGGACGATCGTCTACGAGGAGTACGAACCCCGTGGAGCTGTGATGTTGGCAAACAAATATAGTAAAGCTAATGCCACTTAGTTGCGGGGTCCCTCAAACCGGCCGACTTACCGTACTCGACACGCCGTCATGAACCAGCAGGGGAACAACCTTGCGTGCCAGATTATTTTATTATAAAAATTATCTTTTTAAGGGACTAAGGTCCGTTTCTTCCATGCACCGCTCTCGCGCATGCACGTCCGGCGTAACCAGCGCTAAGTTCAACACGTACCATCTCGACTTTCGTGAATGAAAAAATATTACCAACCCCTATACCCAACCAAATACTTTCAGCCCGCACTTGCGTGACAGCCGAATTTGCTTACATAGACATAAAAACCTCGAACATATCATGTAGTATGGGGCGCGAGTCACCTGTCAGATCTTGCATCGTCCCCCAACTGTGTGTCACAAGTCCGTCCTTTGGGATTTCGACTCCCCAAATGGTCTGTGGTACGTAGAGCATGTTTGGTTCAGAAAATCAGTAATAAACTTTCAACAAAAAGAGTTTTATTAAAGTCATTAGTTCACCTTTAAGCAAGTGTACAAAGACAGTTTACCAACCCACCAAAGATTCGTTTATCCCCAAATGAGTGTAAGAATTTGACTAACACTTGAAAGATTGAGGCTGACAAGTGTTAGTCTAAAGATTTGTTTACTAGATATGAAAGATTCATAGACAAATAACAATTCATTATCACCATAAGCTGAAGTTCATACAATCTTTGACGAGTAAATCAAGAACACTAAAACAAATGGCTCAAAACCGAAAAGATGGTAAGCTAGTGGAAGAGAGGGAGAAGAATTGAGCAAGTTGGAAGAGAGGGGGAAACCCTCCTTTTATAGATCAGCCGAGAATGGCATGGGATGTGCCAAGTCAGTGGGCACCGGGCGTGTCATCAGTGGCACGGGGTGTGTTGAGTCAAACCGCCGATCTTTAAATCTTCGAGCATCAGAGGCACGAGGCGTGTTAGGTGGAGCACGGGTCGTGTCAAGTCAGGTGCACGGGCCGTGTGGTGTAGAGTTGATTCAGAAGCATGGTGTGTGTCTCTCCTGGTGCTGTTGGAGCTAAGCTGGCTTGGGGCACGGGGCATGCTAGGTGGGGCACGGGTCGTGCTAAACTTAAAATAATCACTTTCTTTAGTTTTTCTTGTATTTTCCGTTCCTTTTGTGATTTTGGCTTAGTAAAACCTGAAAAACTATAAAGAAGACAAAAACACGATTTCTTTGCAATAGTTAGTCATATTTTACCCAATACGTGAGGGATATTTACTTAGAAAATATGTATAATTTAAGGTACATCAAACATCCCCACACTTAGACTTTTCCTTGCCCTCAAGCAAACTAAGAAAATAGCCGTCGTTCGCCTTTCTGATTTTGACCTTGACCTGTTGTGGACCTATCACTTGCCTAAAAACATGTCCCCCAATTACTTCGATTCGTCCACCATGATGGGATTAAAGCCAGTTTTGACTTGGAGAAAAAGGGCACGGCGCTTGTTGACAACCCTTTTTACGATATGAACTTTCTTGGGTCCATGTCAGATTGCGCAAAAAGGGCTTAGCGACCATGAACCTCGCACCTTTGCAAAGTTGTTTTATTACGCATCTGATGAGGATCTAGGGAGGGTTCATGCATTACTGGACCCAATGAAAGAAATGTATAGAGAAGCTTTGGATGATGAAGACTTCCGCCTAGGCAAAGATAAAGAAATCACTTTCGGCCATGCTGGCGGATCTTGAATATTGTTTGTATTTTGTATTAGTCTCTTTATTGCAATGTAAATGTAGCCCTTGAAGCATTTAATAATAGAATGGGTTGAGACCCACCTTTCTAACGTGTAGTCGTTATCTGATGTTTACCAACATCCTTGGTATGCTTATATTTTTAGAATTATTGTGTACCTGTATTTTTCAAGATAATAATTGCATGAGAATTAGCCATTAGCATGCTCCCTTGTGTTTGTAGACGCGCGCGTGCTTCATGACTGTGGCGCCCACAAATTAGTCAAAGACGTATTTACATGGTGCCTTTTTACGCTTGACCTGTTTTCACGTAAGGAGATGTTTTAAGAACAGATGCTTGTGTTAGCACAAGGTACTATTGACTTGTGCGGGTCCTTATTTTTCAAGAGCACGCTCGTGGGAATATGTCTTAGCTTTTCTTAGCTTGACGGTATTGATCCACATCTAGCTAACTGGGGTATTGTGCTAAAAGAGAATGTCCACTACAGACGAAGTATCTCGGACCTACGCTTTTGGACATTTTTGGTTGTGCATGTTTGCGTATCGCGAAGTGAATTGTGTATGTTTCACAAAGTCTCTTGTGCGGCTTGTTTTTCAATCGGGACAAGAAAGGGGAGGATGCTTGTTTATGTGCAAGGTACTTCCTAGACCTGCGTGTTACTATTAGTAATTTTAAGTTTAACACACGTAATTCTAAATTATGATTTAGCCTTTCATGCGGAAAAGGTCCTTCGTGGCCTGTTTTCATGCGCGAACCCCAGTAAATTTTAGCTTTTTGCCGTAGTCTATATATATATGTGTGTGTGTGTGTGTGTGTGTGTGTGTGTAATAAGTTGGTCTTTTTTACCAATTGTTACATGCACGTATGTTGTTTTATAAGCATCAATGTAGAAAATGCCAAATGAGAAAATTTCATTAATGTAAAAACTTCGTACAAATTTGATTACATATAGCATTTTCTAAGCTGCGCGCCGTTCCAGACACGTGGCACAGCCTTTCGATCTAGTTGAGCTAGTTCATAGGTATCTTTTCCTAGAACCTTTTTTATGAGATATGGACCTTCCCATTTTAGGCCAAACTTACCTAGGGGTTGGCGTGGCTAGCCTCATTGTTTCTTAGCACGTATTCCCCTTCCTTGAAGGGCTGGTTGCGCACATTTTTGTTATAATATTTCTGTATTTGTTCTTTGTATTGCTGCTAACTCACGGCGTTCCTCCAGGAGATCAAGGTTGCGTCGGAGCTCCTCACCATTGTTGATTGCGTGACTGTTGAGGTGGCAGTAAGATGGGGTTCCGATCTCTACGGGAATCATAGTTTTAAAGCCGTAGGTAAGACTGAAAAGAGTTTCCCCATTGCTCGTCTTTTTCATCGTGCGGTGCGTCCACAATACGTGCGGGAATTCGTCGACCCATGATGCTCCTTCATAGTCAAGGCGGGCCTTGATTCCCCCAATAATACTCGTGTTAATCCTTTCCACCTGGTCATTCCCTTGCGGGTGCGCGATCGAGGTGAATACTTATTTGATTTGGAATTTCGCGCACCACTCGGGATGGCTTTTGAAATTGCTTGAGCGTGTGGATCTTCTACTTAGTCGTAATGAAATCAATGTAAACGAGTAAAACACAAAAAGTAAATACAAATAACTTGTATTAACCACAGAGATGACCACAAAGTACACTTAGAAGATATGACCAAGAAGCCCCTGAATTCTATACAAGACGACGTATTTATACTAGCTAAATCACGACCGGCCGAACCTGAGGTTCGGCCACATGTTCGGACCTGTCCGAACTCCTGGTTCGCTGGGAGTTCGGACCACAGCTACATTGCATGTTTCGTCTTGTATTCGATACTTCACATGACGATCAGGACCATGTATCAACAAACTCCCCTTCGGCATGTGCAGTATCATCTCCTCTATTAAAACTTGTATCTTGTATCTTCAATCAAACTCTTCCTCAATCTGGACTATGAGTTTAATCTTGAATACTTGATATTGCATCGTGTGTGATCTCTTTATCAACAACCTTCAGAAGACTTGAAATTATGATGTTCTCTTTCCACATAGAAACCTGCCAACATAAATAATCTTTACATGCGGGACTGTCGATCACTTATACACGGCGTGCGAGTTTACCATGGATGTTTGGAACTCGATTTCTTTATGGTGTAAAGTGGACCCGATTTTCGCATTTCAAGCCTCGGACATTTTCAAGCTCCACAAGAATGTTAGGCTGCAAGGACTAAAAAAGAAGACTTTTCATGTTATCATCTTTGTCACGGCGTGGTGTATTTGGAGAGAAAGAAACGAGGTCGTGTTCAATCGCAAGAGACCGTCTAGTTTTTACGTGGTGAACGAGATTAAGGCTAATAGTTTCTTTTGGTTTTATTGTAGAAATAAAGTTCGCAAATTAGATTGGACCGAATGGTCTAATTTCGATTTGTAATCTTTTCCGCCTTTTTGAGGCTTGTTTTTTTGAAATAGCTGTTCGAAAAAAAAAATAAATAATCTTGGCGCAAAACGTCTCTTCGAGACTCCAAGATATTTTGTTTTTGAAATTGATCTTGTATTCAGTGTTGATCAATCGAAAACAAACAAGAAAAAAAATCTTTTTGGCTTTTAGAAATTTTCTATCAAAACACACTTAAAATCTTTTTGGTATTTTCTGATAAGAAAAGTAACTGCATTACAGAATCAGACACTATGTTTGTCTTTTGTGAGAAAGATCACAACTTGGGATCATATTGGACATAACATGCTGAGCTACACTTTAATTTCGATTATTGAAGCACACAAACCATGCCGATTGCAGATATAACTTGTCCAACTTTAAACTCTGGCACAATCATACTCATAACATCTGGATATGTTAAGATATTGATTAGTTTTGCATTGACCAGTGTACCCCACACTATCAGACATACTCAGATATGCTTTTGCTTATCACATTTTGTGATTTCATTTGTGATTTTAATCACATAATGATTGTAACCATGATATAATCAACTGTGTTCCATGCAAAAAGAAATAAGAACGTTAAATCGTCTACCTTAAGGTCGATCTTTCGATACGCAGATAAGGCCTCGAATTTAACAAAATAAGAAAATAAAACAAGTTGAAGTTGTATAACTCAACAACAATCAGGTCGGTACTCCTGTACACGCAGAGAAAGTCCGATGAGTTATACGAAACACCAAAGAAAATAAAGCAGAATGTCAAACGAACAACGATCGGGTCGATCTTTCGATACGCAGAGAAAGTCCGATCGTTTGATAAAATAAAGAAAATCAAACTAGTTTAAATCTTTGCAGAATGAACACATGTATACACAGTGACTTTTCATTTTATTTTTTCACATATCTTTTTCTTGATATATCTTGAGATACACATCAAGTTGTTGTCCACTTGGTCAATCATCAGATTTAGTGTATATCACATTTGTATACTTTCTAATTTGCCGAGCCTACCTTACACATCGATCAAATGGTCTTATAGCTGTTTCATCTACTTTATCCATGAGTCAGACACTGTCAGCCAATGTATCATCATTTCCCAAACATGTCAGATACAATTACTCATTTTTCAATGTTGTTGGCTTTTTCAAATTTCTCCCCCTAAAAATGACAACTCTATTTATAGATTTTTATTTTTACGATTTGAAAAACAACACACTATTTTTGTATTTTTGCAAAAACAAACTCCCCCTCAGAATGAGATGGAGTGAAAAACCAAGAAAAACTGATCAACCAACACAAATACTCTCAGTTTAGCATTGTGAAAACAAAATTTGATTGTGAAATTCAGGTTAAATTAGCACAGATATTCCACAATCAGCAATTTTCCATTCACCAAAAGGTCTTCCTGAAATACCTGCTTGACACCAAATAAAACATTAGTCACTGTGGGATCGACCCGATTCAACAGCATCAGGTCGCCCGGTGTCTTCCACATAGTCGTTGTTGGCCGAGGAAACAACTTTCGGTTTCCACATTTATAAAATCTTTAATTTTTTATCAGAACTAGAATCAGATTCAAATGACGTACTCGGTTTAGACCAAGACAATTTACAAGTTGATTTAACCTTTGGAGACCAAGGTTCATCAAAATTTGACCTTGACGTGGGGATTTTTCTTTGAAAAAGAAGGTACACACATCTGCACTTAATACTTATTCCAATTAAATTTCCTTCTTATGAGATATATTGTTTGATTTCTCGTGTGCAATTATGTCATCCATGTTAATTTGAAGGTTGAAAGGAAACCCTTTTGACTTAGAACTCAAAAGTGTATTGATTCGGTTAGTTGTTTTGGTTAGAGCTTATGGTCAAAGATTGTAACTAACTAAATGCACTCATAATCAGTTTACTAAAAAACTCTTTATTTGTAAGCATAAAAATTAGTTGTTATAACTTATAATGACACATGTCATCACCACAATTAACCTCTAAAGGAATTTCCCGCTCAACCTCTAAATGCTTATTTGTTAAAAAAAGTGCGCGGATCCCACAGATCTTTTGATCCGATTCCTGACCCGTTTTGTTTTCTTTGTGATGTCTAATTTCTTTTATTCCTAGTAGCCTGTTCATCTCTCTCCCGTTTGATGAAAACCGTAATTTTAATCCCCATTGACCTCTTACGCTCTGATCTTCCTCTCTTCTTAATCAATATCACCGCCTCTTTGCTCTTTCTATTCATTTCCATTTTCATCGACTTCGATTTATTATTTACTTGATATCATCGCCTCTTTTTGTTACTTCATAATATGCTCCTCTCTTTTCTTTTCCAAGCTTCTGGAACCAAAAGATGTCTTCAAAGATGTCTTCTTCCTCATCCTTAATCTTGTGAATTTCAGTCTGGATCCATGTAACTTCACTCTCATGTTAGAGCTTCACAATCTTTCTAATGTTTAGCTTCGATCAATGGTTATGATCAGTCCTTAATTCATGTTTTTAATTTTCTGAATTTGAGATTTTCGTTCGAATTGATTAGAGTTTTGTTCTAGGGTTTAGGAGAGGGTTGCTAGAGGTGGAGTGGTGTGTAATAATGCGAATGTTTCCGTTGATTTTTTGGAGAAGGCAGAGTAAGCAAGTAATCATATTTGGTAACTACATGTACCGATTAGACGTGGGGATTTTTCTTTGAAAAAGAAGGTACACACATCTCCACTTAATACTTATTCCAATTAAATTTCCTTCTTATGAGATATATTGTTTGATTTCCCATGTGCAATTATGTCATCCATGTTAATTTGAAGGTTGAAAGTCAGCCCATTTTACTTAGAACTCAAAAGTGTATTGATTCGGTTAGTTGTTTTGGTTAGAGCTTATGGTCAAAGATTGTAACTAACTAAATGCACTCATAATCAGTTTACAAAGACTCTTTATTTGTAAGCATAACAAATTAGTTGTTATAACTTATAATATAAGTTGCTAGATGATCACTTGCTTGAGCCAATCTAATATGTTTCTCATCGTGAGGTGATATTTTCTTTTCAATGTCAAGGTTTACGCTATTTGTAGTGGGGCATTTTGAGCCTTTATATCACTCCCATAGGGCCCTAACACCGCCACCAGGGGCGCTATGTGGCAAAAAAGGGCAACAACCATGATCTCCATGGCGTCTCCCCCTTCTTCTCATTGGCTCTTTTTTTTTAGTGGTAGATTCTTTTGAAGTATGCTCTTTTAATATAATTGTGTAATAATTAGAGGGAGGTTATGGAACTTTATGACTACACCACTTAGTCATGGAGCCCCCTACCGACTATGATGAGACGTGCCAAGAACCGCCCAAGGTAGGGCTCCATGACTACACATAGCCTTATGCTTCCATAACACATGATCTAAGTAGTTTATCAGTAACTTTACAGTAAGATAACAAGCTCAAACTCTGTCTTTGAATTCATTATGGGTTTCTTAACTCTAAATTAATACAAACATGATTAATCACCCAAAACTGCATTAGAAAATCATAATATGACAGTTTAACAAGCACTTGGTTATGTGTTACATAGTTGTGTACCTTAAATCCCATGATTTCCAAGTTTTAACATTAATAGTGTTTTAAACGAACTTTTGATAGCTGCATTATATTTTTTAATTCATTGTTATTAGTTTTAGGTTTAAACTACATTTCTGCAAGTCTCACCATGTGAAATTTATGCAGTCTCAGTGAATATAAGTTTCATCAGGCAACCAATTTAAATTTCCATCCATACACAAAACATGTATCAGAAAATCATCATGACAAACATATATCTTTGCTTCGGTAGTTATGTTTATCCTTTAAATTTCCAGCCACACTCAAAACTTGTATTTATATATTTCTTTTTTAAGATGAATAATTTTACATGGTTAACTGTAGCTCTTTTAACTAACAGCGAATATCTTGTGTCTACACACAAGCTTTTGGAGGCAAATTACAATGGAAGTGGAGATGTAAATAGGTATGGTCGATTGATTAATCTAAAGATGAGGGCCAAGGTTAGTCACTATCCAGAGTTGGTTTGTTTTTGAAGCATCCCGGTTTTAGCTATGGTCAGTTATACGTAGCATTGTCAAGAGTGATAAGTAGATCCGAACTTAAGATATGGGACGTTGATAAAGACGGCAATGTGACAAATAAAATATTAGATGTTGTATCCAGAGAAGTATTTTCAAATTTATATATAGATCTTATTTTTTGTTCATTACTGTAAGTAATGTACCCTGTAATTTTTATTATAAAAATATTTGTAAGTTATTATTTAAAAGCAATATGTTCCGCTATATAAAATGGTCGTTTACGAACTATACCGATTTTCTTACTTTAAGCCCAACCTAGTAAGTAATGAAAACATAAATATGCAAACTGAATGGTTGGATGTCTAATGTCTTCACTTTATTCATTAGATCAACCCTCAAGTGATGGAATGATGATTCTAGGATTCTGGATCAGTCTTCTATGTTCTATAATCGTCTCCAAATCGTCTTCTCTATTTCTCCACAGTCCTCCACGATATATCTAATGATTTACCAAACTCGGGTATTTATAGTTGAGACTTGAGAATTAGGGTGTTCCCAGAAACAAGACGTAACGGGTTGTTATCCGCCGACTTAGCGTATCCGATAATCACAATGTATTTTCTTCTGGTGATATCTTCATAGCAGGTCGTTATGAATAGATGGTAAAAATCACAGATTGTCAAGTAGAAGAGATATTAAGCGTACCTTTGAGGTCCAGTAAATCGTTAATAAAAAACAGTTAGAGAGGAAGAAGAGCGCTTGCTGTGTCCACTGAAGTGGAGAAACGATTAAGAAGGGTGAAGAAATTGATGATGGCACCATATTGCAAGTTTTTAGCAACAATCGGAAGTTAAGCCGACGAGAGATCTTGAAGGTGTCCGATAAAGAAGGGGAAGGTTGGTGAGAAAAAAGGAAGGGAAAATTACTAAAAAAATTAGACTTTGAAAATCAAATTTTAACCTCCTAAATTTAGCCGTCATCAAAATGGCATTCCAAGCCTAAATTTAGCCTTCTCCACTCCAAATCTACCAGGTTTGAAAGACCATTTTGCTGACGGCTAAATTTAGGAGGTTAAAATTTAATTTTCAAAATCAAATTTGGTTATTTTAGTAATTTTCCCAAAAAAGAAACATGGATAGTCATCAGAAGAAACGCATGTAAAAAAACATGAAAGCAACATAAAAGTGAAGAGTGACAAGTGATGTGTCCGCATGTAGTTTTACCTTTTGTATTATTAATAAAAGTGATAGAAAATGAATATAACAAAGATTAAAAGATAAGAATTTTTATATTATTAATAAAAAGCGATAGAAAATGAATATAACAAAGATTAAAAGATAAGAATGAGAAGTAGATTTTTTTTAACGTCTAAATTACACATCAATTTACATCACTTTTAAGTTTTAAAGTTGGGTTTTCACCAAATAGAACATTGTCTCTTATAACTAGCCTACGACCTAAGTGGCAAGAATGAGAAGTCACTGAAGGTCGGCCTACACATCTCATGCGACTTTAGAAGATTTTGAATTTTTGTATAAAATAACATATAAATATTCCATCCAAAAAAACTACTAAAAAGTAATATAAAAAACCACAAAATGCAATAACCAATACAAACTCTATAACTCCACTTCACTTTGCTCCTCATCAGCTGACTTCCTTCTTCTGAAGGCCGCCCTCTTTATAAACTTTTTCCCACAATCAGGAATACCTTCATCACCACTTAGCATCCTGTAAATCTGCATTCAAGACAATTTAAATACAAATGATCAAAGTTAAACATGTCTAAATGGTAAAATAACAATTACCTTGCTCATTTTCGGGCGTTCGCTTGGATTCTGATTGATGCATTGAGAAGCAATCCACACCAAATCATTCAGCTGCTCCAGGTCACAGGCACCGTCAAGATGAGGATCAACAAGTTTTTCAAGATTTTTCGCATGGATCAAAGGCTTAGCCTGCAACAAATTAAGTGAAACATGTAGGTTAGTGCTTAACCATGGTTAGTTTTCAGGTTTGCATCTGGGAGAAGAAAATACCTACCCACATAACCAGACTTTGTTGAGACTCATCCAAAGCCGGATGCCCGGTGATGATTTCTAACACAAGAACTCCGTAGGCATACACATCAGTTTTCTCATCAACCAAGCCATCCATGAAAACTTCAGGAGCAAGGTAGCTGTAGCTTAGTAAACAGGCCTCAAGTTAATTCTAAAGAAAAATAAATACAAGAAATCAATAAAAAAATATATATGTTACGTACCCGAATGTCCCTTCAAACTGTGAAACAGTGAGGTGTGTCCATTGATCTGGAAGCCACTTCGCGAGCCCAAAATCAGAAATCTATAATTATAACATCAAAATGAATGAAGTACTATGTGATGACAACTTAAAAATAAAAGTTTGCTGGTGATTTCATGTATTATGGATTACCCGAGGTTGAAAATCATGTGAAAGCAAAATATTAGCTGCCTTTATATCTCTATGAATGATTCTGCGTTGACAGCCCTCGTGAAGATAAGAAAGGCCTGATGCAGTGCCCAATGCAATGTTATATCTGGTACCCCAATCGAGTTTCTTGTTCCGATCTGTTGATATGCAGGAGATTAAGAAGAGTCATTTCAAAATGTTCTTCAAACAATATAGTTTTTATAATCATATTTGACACGTTCAACCCGGACTGACCCGTTCCAATTTTTAAAAAACTACCCAATTGATCTGTTACCCGACCCATTCATCTGGTGGATGTAATAAAGAACGAACCAGAAAGAAGAGAAGCTAAGCTCCCATGATGGGATAGAGGAAGAACAAGGTGCATGCCACCCTCAACACCATAGCCAATGACATTAGATATGTTTGGGTGGTTGACATGAACTAGGATTCCAAGTTCAGATAAAAAATCCGAAGTCATCTCTTCAGGTGTACCTCTGATTAGTCTTTTTACTGCTATAATCTCCCCATCTTGCAGATGACCCTTGTAAACTTCAGAATATCCTCCCTCTCCAATTAAGTTCTCTTTGCAACATTATAGAAAAATATTAGCTAAAACGGTAAGATTTTTTAAAATATTTAGATTCACATAAAGATACGATAAACAAAACTTTCAAATTTCATGGAACAATCAAAACCTTTTAACATTTGAGGTTTTTTTTTTTCCGAGGGAAAATTAACGTTACACGAAAGAGGAGGCATTGCTTAACCCTTTTATACAATTTGAGGTTTTTTTTACTAGAGCAGCATGTTATTCTCTTTTAGTTCTATCTCATGGTCTTCAATATAACTAACTACACATTACCAAAATAGAGAATAGAGTATCAAACTTGTTTAAAATGCATTGTTTGTAAAGATCTTGTTAAGAATTACATGTATAGATCAATGTTAAAAAAGATAAAAGCTTTGACGGCATAATAAATGAAGTTATAAACAAACCACGACTAAAGTTGTTGGTTGCATCTTTGAGTTGTGCAAGTGAATAATTTGTCCACGAAGCCTCGAAACAATACAATTCAGCGTCTAATTGGGAGGGCAATTCTGGAATGCTCGGAGTGAGTTGCTGACTCTTTTTCTTAGTCAGCCTCTTAATCGAGGGGAGGCTAGGAAGGCCAGGATTGAACGTATGCAAGCTCGTCGAGGGTACCTTCTTTAACTTCCATAAGTACCCACATATTTGCCTCGAATGAGTTTTTGAATCACTTTGAGCTACTAAATCTGAAATCCCATTTCTGGCAGATGATGAATCTGCAGAATCGGACCTAGCAGGTGATGCTGGTTCAGATTTATTTTTAGCATCCTCAACATTCCTTGGTGCTGAAATATCCGGAGTGTCACCATCCTTGTCTATAAAGCTAATTTTCAGCAATTAATGTTATATAAAACTTCAGTCATACAAGAAATATTTCAGCTAAAATTCCAATTGGATGTAACAAAAACTAAATTCTTAAGAATTTTATTGAGGAGCTCTTTGTTCTAATTCCACTCCTAATAAACATCAAATTTAATCAGAAAAACAGCAGTGCTGTTCATCTGAGGTATTTTTTTTTTCTTTTCTTTTTCTGATTGATAAGCAGCAATATATCACATAATTACCTATTTTTACCTTCAGCAGACATTTGAACTGAAGAATCAGAGAAAAGAATTCTGTTATTTCCTACTGCAAATACAACCCCTTCCTTCTTTTCATCATCAGCCATCTCTTACTGAAGATGAACATGAAAAACCATCAACAAAACGTTAGAAATTAAGATTGAATAAAAGGAATATTCACAAAAACACACACACAAACGATTCATAGTTGCGTAGAAGAAGAATTAACCAACCTGAATACCTAATTACCAAATCAAAGACTTAGAATTCCCTATTTTCACGGCATAAAACCTAACCTAATTCACAATATACAAAACTGGCCAACCGGAATGTGATGAAGACATGATAGATCTAACGAGGCTGATGATGAGAAATTGAAATTAGATAAACACACGTTAACGAAGAACAACATGAGATTTTCTCCTTGGATAACATAAATCAGAAAATATATGAAGAATGTTACATGATTGAATGAATGAATAAATTAGGATTTATGAAAAGGAAGATACCTTGATGAATCTGAATCTGAAGATATGTGTTGGTAGATCATGAAGATCCAGAGCGATAGCAGAACGAGAACCTTCCATCTGATGAAGGTCAGAAAATTTTGAGGGAAATGGAGGAGACATGGGGAAATAGTGGCATCTCCCGCCCCCATCATTTTTTGTAGAGTCAATTGCAATGTGGTCCTTCAACTAATGATTAATTTTCAAAGAAACACCAAAACTTGTAAAATAGAAACATTAAGACCGAATACAATAGATAGGGCTGTAAATGAGCCGAGCCAGGCTAGGCTCGTGCTCGGCCGGATATTCAGTGACGGACCTACATAGAGTGGGAGAGGGTCAAGCGACACCCATCGGTTTTGTACTACTAGTGCAAAGTTATTAAACGAAAATCCCAATGACCCCCATAAATAATATAAGTGACCCCCATTCTATTAACAAAATAAAGTATAGCCCAATGGTAGCGCCGCGCTTTTCACAATGAGGTGTCCCAGGTTTGAGAGCCAGTTCAAGCGATTTTTTTGCGTTTATTTTTAAACTTGGAAATGGGACAGAGAATCAGAGAAGATAAAACCCTAGTCGCTATTTTTCTAAAACAACGCTGCACAACCTAATTCGCTAAAACAACGCTCTCGTGAGTCTCGCCTCTCCGCCTCTCCTTCGGTCTAAACAACGGCACAGCGCAGCAGGCAGCAGCGGCGCAACCCTCTCCACGACGGGTTGGCGGCTCCTCCCCTGGTCAAACAACGATTTACGCCTCTCCTCGACTCCTCCGGTCTAAACAACGTATGTTTGTTTCTTTATCTCATAACATCATAAGCTATATCCTAACATGCATTTTCATTCTCACTATGATGCCACTTCTAGATGCCAAGCAGGCTAACTTTGGCTTCAAAATCAACAAATTTTTTTTGGTTTTGTAGGTTTTTGCACTTGTTGCTCTTTTATTTTACCTCTCCTCCAGTTCACACAATTTTGGCCCAATTTTTTTACCTAGTTTGGTATTAAAATGTATTCTCATATAATTTTTTATGCTACATTGACTTAATTAGTGATTAGAAGTAAATTTTTGAACTTGATTTTGTTGTTTAGGGAGGACATTGGGTGAGTCTTGAGGATTTTCAAATTGTTTGAAGCCTCCAACCAAATTCATAGGTAATTATTTTTTATTATTTTGTATATTTGATTATAACTTGAAATCGACACTAGATAGTTGATTCATGATAGAAACTTGAAATTTAGTACTAGATAGTTGATACACGATTAAACTTTATTTTAGGGACAATTGAATTTTCTTTTAAAGAAATGCATCAAGTATGGGTCAGCCACTGCGGATATTGTTATTTTAACGAGCTGAAAAGTTAAGCTTCTACCGAGCTGAGCCAGCTAATTTATTCTTTTAAAATTTTATAATTTTTACACATAGCAATAGGTACGAAAATTAAAAAATATATATATTAACATATTCTTACGGTCTTACCGTAGATCTATAATTCAATCAGTTATTTACATTTACTAAAAGTAAATCTTTATTAAAAAAAAGATATCATATAGGCTTTTATGTCTTATGTTAGTTAAATATTATTATATTAAAATATCATATAGGATTAAGTAAATAAGTAATTACCAATCGGAGATTCTAACTGTACACTCTAAAACTCTAATTCTACAACCTTATACGGCCCGTATTAGTATATACGGTCCCATATAGGGATAAAACAGAAATATATCATTCTCTAGTGGTTGTCAGTACGTCGCAACAGTGTAATACGCACCGTATGGACCAATACGTGGCGTTTTAAAACCAGAATATTTTTGTTGATCGTTGATAGCCGACCTACCACCCCTATACAGGTCGTATTACCATATACGCCCCCATATTGAAAGCCTACCTACCACCCAAGCCTTCCTATATATTGGACGATTCGTATTGAATTTTTAAACAATAAGTTCCCCTGCCTCCTCGTTTGTTAAAAAAAAAAACTCACCCCTCAAAACCCTTAATTTTCCTCAAAGACCTAATGGCTTCCAACAACCGGCATTTGTATTCTATTGCTCGGTTAATAAGTACGGGGATGGGTTAATTGTAGATGATGTATACTCACGACATCCAAGTTATTTCACCCCAAAGATTTTTCATGCAGGTGAATTCACAGTAACACCTAGGAGGAGATACGTGGACGATGGTGTATTTGCGTCGACTACCTACACGTCAATACGTTTAGGTTTTCGTATATGTTGTTAATCATGCATGATATCGGGTATGATAGTAGAACCAACTTTTGGTTTTACTTTAAGCCCAACAATAGTGAGGATCTTGACAGAGGCTTGCAAACGTCAGCCAACGATTCAGACGCTCATTGGTTAAATTTTTACAATGGTACAAACGATAACAGGAGTATACGTGTCTACCCTCTACGTAGTTCGATAGACGACAACACCGGTAAAGACCTGCCGAGGAGTCATTGTTAGGGCTAGTTGCTCAGGATCCTACAAGCTGCTGCTAGAATCCGGTATCTTCACAGGTTTGGAATCCAAAGCTACATATAATGACTAACCATTATCTCTCTCCCTCTCTTTAAATTTTCTTGCGCATGTAACATAAACATGCTAAACAAGTCCTAAAGAATTGGTCAAGACCATAGAACGTGGACCTAGTGGAGAATAACGTTCACTTTGACTCCGTTCAAAACTTTCTTAGTTTTAGGCTAGTTAGTTGATTAACTCTTTGTATTTAAACGAGCTTAGTGATAGCATAATACACACACTCACTTGAAAATATCTGTAACACTTAGTCTCACGAAGCTCGACATTTGTACTGAACATTTTTCCATTATCAATTAAATTATTAGGCAATAGGCTCTTCAGGCCGGCTCCCGAGGTTTTTTTGCCAGGATCCTTGAGGATACTCACTGGATCTTTTATTTTCCCCTCGTTACATCATCGTGTTAACCTTTTATTTCTTGCAATTTTTTCACTAAATTGATCAAGCACACTACCTCACATTCTAAGTTTGATCACTTAATTACTTCGGTATTTTTTACCAAAATAGTTTGGCGCCCACCGTGGGGTAAGTGGTGTTTTGATCTAGCCAAAACTTTCAAAACTCATACCTTCCTTCACTTCCAAATTGAAGAATGTCAACCCAACCGAAATCCCTTTCAACCTCTGTGTCGTCATCCATTCCTACTCTTCCTCCTCTTCCCGGAAGTGAGAAGAAGAATGATGGACTTCTGAAGAGAACGGAATACCCTACATTCTCAGGATCGAAGGTTTAGTCTGTAGACCCTGTTATTACTAACAATGATATCTTTAGTTTGTTCAAACAGGTAAAGAGGCAAATGGAACAATAAGCGAAGACCAATCAGACGATAATTAGAGACATTGAAGAGCTCAAGAAATCCAAGAGGCCTGTAGAAGATCATAGCCCTCTTTTCCCAAGGTCCCTTGATTTCGATTCTTCGGGATCCTCCGGTCAGCAGAATCAACACCCAAGATCTTCCTCCGTGCTAAACCGGAATCCTGCAACAACTACCAGTACTATCACACCCTGTAAATATGTGTCGGGAGCAAAACAGTTGTATCACAGTCAAGGTCAAGAATGTACTCTGGATGGTTCAACAACTAGAGCCGTTTGGAATTGTTAAGTTTAATTGGAGTAAATTGGAGTTTTCTAAATCATTACGCAGCGGAAATTTAGTAATCAGAAGTACAAATTGTTAAATTTTACAAAACATCATTTTTTAAAAGATTTTAAGACATGACATCGTCAAGTGTTATGCCAAGAAATCTCCAACAACATACAACCATACTCTAGACTTATGCAAAAGGGTCCTAAATGAAACAGTCAGACATGCAGGTCCAGACAGATACAAGCAGGAACGTTCAAGTACCTGAGAATTCATATAAGAAAACAGTCAGCAAATAATTTTCTTGGTGAGTTCCATAGGTTTAAAGTTGCTAGCAGTAAAAGTTAAGTAAAAGTCAATGTGAAAACGGTTCATGCTACTCGTTGATAATATCAGTTTAGACTTGTAGAAATGTTACCATGAACCCTGAATTCCGATACTAACTGATTACTCATACCTAGTATCTTTTGTCTAGTTGATACCGCAAAAACCTGATAATACTGTTTGTACTCTTTCACTCTTAAAACGGATTCACGATTGGAGCGACCAAATCAGAGCAAGGCCGTTAACCCAATAGATCTATTCAAATAGTTACCATTCCTCGTGAAAAAATTAATCGGATTCAGCTAAGAGTGGGATTTGATAAAAACATGAATGAACATGATATAACAGGTGTGGACAAATGAAAAGCGCATGTAACAGATAGGTTTACGAAGTCTGATTGTCTAGCATAGCAAAAGTAAGTATGAATTCTCCCCAAATAGTTAAAACCAGTTAAAGAGAAAAGGGGCCGTGAAAAACTCACATGTTCAGAAATCGGTAGCGATGATGCAGTTAACCGAGAGTTGTTGTCCTAAATAATTGTAAGACATTCAATTTTCAAGTATTTGAGTTGACATCTAAGTCACTCCAATTTGGTTGGTCAAGTTTTTACGTCATGGTGGCCTTAGGGTTAAATAATTATAAAAGTGAATTTACACGTGCGTAAATATCCGATTTTATGTTTATTTGGAAATAACGTTATATATATATATATATATATATATATATATATATAAAATAAAAATATATAAATATTCCCAAAAATTAGTTAAAGTTGATAAATATTTATGGAAACAAATATTGTACCAAAATAATAAATTTCCAGAGAAAATTTAGTCAATTTTGACTTAACAGTCGAAAACCAGGCGTTTCCGCGATAATTGCCGAATACGAGTTATTTATCTGTTTTTGTCAGAAAACATTTCGGATAGTAAAATTATGGTCATTTTATGTCCTAAATTTAGAAATAAAGTTTTCATATGCCGGTTTTGCCAGTTTTTCCAATTTTGCCGGTATTGTGTCAGTTTTGCCGTTTTGGTCACGTTAGCCCATTTTATGACACAATTATGGTTTCAAATTCACCATAAGTGTTTGTAAACACTTTCATCCTCAAAACACTTATGTAATCCATTTTGACCAGATTTTTATATTAATGAAGTAAACGATGCATCAGATGTGTTTTACACATCCGATCGTTCACTTCCAAGTCCTCCGGATATGATGTCCGTCGAAAGTGTTTGTGCAGGCCTTAGACAGGTGCGATTAAGCAGATGCGGACCGAGGAATCACGAGCGAGGCCTATAAATACCCGGCGAGGGGTGTAGTTTAGGGACTTCGGATTCACTTGTAAATCTCATATTTTACATATGCGTCTGTACTCTCCTTCTTCATAAATATCAATAAAATTACTTCTTCTTCCTCGATCATTCTAGTTATTCTATTACTCTTAATCCTGATTTAGCGATCTATCGTATCCGGTTATTACTTGCTTTTTCAGTGGCGTCATCCAATAGTTGACACGAACATTGAGTAATGGAGTCGTTTGATGATTTGGGGAAATCGTTCATCAATTCTTCGTCGGGAGAGAAGAATAAAGAGGAAAATTTGTCTAAACCGGAAATGTTTGTGGATTTATCCTCTTCGTCGAAGTCAAAGCATTCGGCGATGTTGTAGAGGGAACAGAATGTTGTTACGTCGGATTCTAAGACACTTACAGAACTAAAGTCGTCTGGTAAGCAGGTACAGGAAGACGATGGTAGTGATTTTGGCTCATTGAAGCGGTTTGCTTTGGTAAATCATGACACCGATGTTGAAGAAACGACAGATGAAGGATGTGCAGCGAAGCAAGGAAAATGAAGAAAAGAGGCATGATCAACAGCGTGATGAGGAAGTGTTGCGATATTGGACTAATCAAGGAAGTCAAAAGGAATATAATTGTGATAAGGATAATCACATTCTAGAAAAGCGTAATGTTGAGAAAAATTATACGGTGAAAGGTACACGTTTAATTAACAGATAAACTTATTAATTAAGCATACGAATATGTCGATTATTATGATGTGATAAATATTCTATATGTTTAAATTTAAAAATGCATGATTAGATGAGTATATGATTATGTTAAATTTAGCATTCAGAGATTGCAATTGAAATTCTGCTTTTATCCATCTATTATACAGCTCGGGGATAATGACATTATTGGTTGCATGAGATGACACAATGTGAGCTGCAAATTCAGGAGCAGGAATTTCTTCTGATCGCCTAATGTCTCCCGGGCCTATCGCTTTCAGGAAAAAGTCCTTGGCACATGCAGGATCGGAAATGCTGTCACGGTTAGTAATATTCCATGTTGGAATAAACAGTTCGTCCAGACCGATTGCGGATTTGTTGCGGGCTGCCATTAGTCGTGCTTCATTTCGAATCCACATTGAGTCCGAAAAGCTGGGAAGAACAGATGTGGTAAAATTTGAAGAGCCACTTGGATAAAGTTGAGTTGCCAGGGGGTAGTGGAAATAACTGGAGATGGTACCATTGTTTGAGAAGCAAATGTGGTGATGTTACCCTCAGAAGGTGAAACAGTGGGAGATGGTGTACTTGTCAGATCAATGGTGGGGCAAGGTGATTGCATGAATTCTGCAACTGTAGAATTGATCAAATGAGCTAGGCTAGGGGGAGACATGATAAGGGTGTTTCCGTCATCAGATACTGGAGATGGTGTTCTTTCAGTGGTTTCGTTATCAAAGTTTTCAGAAAAAGCTTCAATGGTGGGAGAAGACTTAGCTATTGAGCGAGTGACTGGTGACTTTCTAGGTTTTTTGGGTGCAACATCGCTCTCTTCTTCATCCATCGATGGAGCATGTTTGTTGGGTTTAGCACATCTTTTCTTCCTCTTTTGGATCAGTGGAGAAGGAGGTTGAGATACCTTCTGAGGAGAAGAGGCTTCAACAGGGATGGTATTAGACACCTCCGTGGTAGCATTAGTATCAGTCACGGCTGGGTTTGCTGAGGTGGAAGTGTCAGTTTCAATGCTGGTTTTGCTGAACTGAATTTGGCTGAAATCCTTCACCAAGAGTGCATCTGATAGATCCATAACTGCATGTGAAGATCAGTAAGTTAGAACGAATATAAAAAGGAAAAGTAACAAAAGGAAAAACATAAAGTTTATGGAAAATAAACACACTTTCTTTCCCACACAAGATTACAGGTCGCATCAGTGGAAAAAAACCAGTTTCTACTAACTTTGGCCAGGACTAGAATTTCTTCTGGAATACTACAAATAGGATGTATAAACTTGCTGATGCTTTCATAAGTAGCTTGGTGAACCTCGGCTGCCTTGGGTATCACATCATGAACAGTCAAGCGAATGTCCCGCCAAGTCATTGATTTAGGAAGACATGAGTCATCTAAATAGAAGAATTGATTTTTCCATTGGCGATTCTGGGGAGGTTTTCTACTAAACAAATGGGTGATGTCACGACGCTTCTCAAAGGTATACCAGTCGCCGGACATGGTAAGGCGATAAAACGCACGAAATTGGATCAATTGAGGTTCAAGATTTAAAGCTCTACAAGAAAGTTCGAAATGATTCAGAATACTCAGTGTAGTAGGGTTGCATTGAGATATATGGATTTCAAAGTAAGTCAAAGCTTCAAGAAGGAAAGGGGTAAAAGGAATTCGATAATTGGCTTGGCGAAAGAAATCAAAGTAAACTCCAAGTTTTTTGTCGGGGAAAGGATGGATTGGTGTACCCTCAGTGGCAGGAAGGGGGTTAAGTTCCTTAGGGATACGAAATTCTTTCATAAAATCATTCCATTCAGATTCAGAAATTAAGGAGTATGAAATAGAGAGATTATGTTTTGATGAGATCTTTTTAGGTTCAGCCATAAGAAGAGAATAGTAAAAGTAGATGGAAAAGAAGTGAAGGAAGAAGTGCTGACCTGGGAAGAAGATACTGGTGCAGAGTGTTGCAGGAGTGTGGTGAAGAAGATAAAATGTTTTGGTAAATTTTTTTAGGGGAAAGGTATATATATATATATATATATATATATATATATATATATATATATATATATATATATAAGAGTAATAAGCGGTTTCAATTAGCGGTTTTTGCGAGACGGTTTTTGCAAGAGCGGTTTTTACGGGGGTAAAAACGGAATAGATCCTTTTAAAAATTTTCAAAAATTTACTTTTTCATTATGACTGATTTTGACAGGTAACTGAAAGGGTGAAAAGATGCGCCACACGTCATTAGGGGGTACTAGAAAACTGTACCATCAATAATGTGTGTCAGTCCATGCAGGAACAGCTGGCGCATATGAAAGAAACCGTTCGAATTCGGAAGTACAAAATATTTAGAAGAGTAAATAACCTTTATATATAGAAGTAAGTCTATTAACTTCATTTACTCACTTAATAGCCTTAGGGGACTTGATGAAGTAAACGATGCATCGGATGTGTTTTACACATCCGATCGTTCACTTCCAAGTCCTCTGGATATGATGTCCGTCGGAAGTGTTTGTGCAGGCCTTAGACAGGTGCGATTAAGCAGATGCGGACCAAGGAATCACGAGCGAGGCTTATAAATACCCGGCGAGAGGTGTAGTTTAGGGACTTCGGATTCACTTGTAAATCTCGTATTTTACATATGCGTCTGTACTCTCCTTCTTCATAAATATCAATAAAATTACTTCTTCTTCCTCGATCATTCTAGTTATTCTATTACTCTTAATCCTGATTTAGCGATCTATCGTATCCGGTGATTACTTGCTTTTTCATATATCTTTACAAAAATCAAGTTTCCAGGCCCGTCGGGTGTCAGTTTCAATCCCGGTTTGTCCCCAAATTCAAGTATTTTGATAAGGAATCTTTTGGCGATATTTAGGCATCATTTTAACATTCAAATATTTCTATTTTCAAGCTCAAAACTACTGGTCAAAACAGTTTAGTGTGTAGGTGCAAAATTCAAGCATTTTAACATGTACTTTTGTGTACTAAAAGTCCCTATGGTGATTTTGAGCAAAAGTAACCTTCCTAAAGTTCAAAGTAACATATTTTAACTATATTGAGAGGTCCAAAACGTGTCATAGGCTTCAAGGAGTCCAAAATCACAACATGGTCACAATACATGCATTATGTTCAAAGTAAACTACCCATTTTGGTTTCTAAGCAAAGATATGTGTAATAAATTCAATATACTATGTTTTGTACATAATATGGTAGGGGTGTTCACGGTCCAGTTGGTCCGTGTTTAAGGATAGTT
This sequence comes from Deinandra increscens subsp. villosa, assembly GCA_039602395.1. Classification (NCBI taxonomy): domain Eukaryota; kingdom Viridiplantae; phylum Streptophyta; class Magnoliopsida; order Asterales; family Asteraceae; genus Deinandra; species Deinandra increscens. The sequence goes on from JBCNJP010000003.1 coordinate 24,537,588, forward strand.
TTGAACCAAACCGTGAGTTACGGGTTCAAAAAAATTTAACCTAAACCGGACGGGTTGGTTCGGGTTTAGCAGATTAGAACAAACCGGATTAACCGGGTTAGGTTACAGATTGAACGGTTTGTGTGCCATTTTAATGTGGGTCTGATTTTTTGCCATTTGAAACATTTTTTTTTGCCATTGTATTCATTTTTTAGCCTAGTTTTAAACACTAGCATCTCGATTGACAAAAAAAAGTTGTTAGTAAATATCAAAATACTTATCAAACAAAACCAAGTCCGCATAAAACCTTTATATCATTCAGAAGTCTGATTCATTCAACACTAAATCATACTGTTTTAGTTTTATCATTCAGACCGTCAAAATTCATAGTGAGTTCTACAAACATAAGACAATTTACCAAGTAAACTACACCTTAAAAACACTTTCTGAAAAGTAGTCATGTATGAAAACGCTGGAGCATCGGATCGGCTTAGTTCGATATCAATTGTGTAAACGAGAATGTTAACAAACGGTGTAAATATCAATACTCAATCTCTCATTAAC
>JBCNJP010000003.1:24538630-24563630 GCA_039602395.1 Deinandra increscens subsp. villosa
TGTTTGATTACAACAACAAATATTGGTACCCTTTAGCCACGCTTATAGGTGGCTTCAGCCACTGATATTGTAACGTGGCCGTAGGGTACATATGGTCACGGCACCTATGGTGTCGTTTGGAATGGAAAAAAAAACGTGACAAAACACCTTTTGTCACGGTTTTTTTCCGTGGCCAAAGGTTAGTTTTGACGTAGTGTAGCTAAAGCACACTGCCATGTCAGCATCCTAGTATGCTACCGTGTCAATATTATATACCTACACATATATATATGTAGGTAAAAACACTGCCACGTCAGCCCCTATCACGCGCCCACGCGCTTGTTATTTGAAGAAAATGTAATGCTATTACCCACATATATATTGAAGATTAACTACACATATATGTGTGGGTAACGAGTACCCTTTACCTACATATAACCAATGTGTGGGTATAGACCTTTATCTTCATGGCTCCGGCCACACATGTTGACACTTAATTTATGTGTCGGTAAAAACATCTACCCACGAAATGTACACATATGCCCACACTTATAAAGTGTGGGTGAAGACCCTAATTTCTTGTAGTGTATAACAACTAATTTGTTATGCTTACAAATAAAGATTCTTTTAGTAAACTGATTATGAGTGCATTTAGTTAGTTACAATCTTTGACCATAAGCTCTAACCAAAACAACTAACCGAATCAATACACTTTTAAGTTCTAAGTCAAATGGGCTGACTTTCAACCTTCAAATTAACATGGATGACATAATTGCACATGGGAAATCAAACAATATATCTCATAAGAAGGAAATTTAGTTGAAATAAGTATTAAGTGAAGATGTGTATACCTTCTTTTTCAAAGGAAAATCCCCACGTCTAATCGGTACATGTAGTTACAAAATATGTTTACTTGCTTACTCTGCCTTCTCCAAAATATCAACGGAAACATCTGCATTATTACACACCACTCCACCTCTAGTAACCCTCTCCTAAACCCTTGAACAGAACTCTAATCAATTCGAACGAAAATCTCAAATTCAGAAAATTAAAAACATGAATTAAGGACTGATCATAACCATGGATCGAAGCTAAACATTAGAAAGATTGTGAAGCTCTAACATGAGAGTGAAGTTACATGGATCCAGACTGAAATTCACAAGATTAAGGATCAGGAAGAAGACATCTTTTGGTTCCAGAAGCTTGGAAAAACAAAAGAGGGGAGCATATTATGAAGTAACAAAAAGAGGCGATGATATCAAGTAAATAATAAATCAAAGTCGATGAAAATGGAAATGAATAGAAAGAGCAAAGAGGCGGTGATATTGATTAAAAAAAGAGGGAAGATCAGGGCGTAAGAGGTCAATGGGGATTAAAATTAGGGTTTGTAAGGGAATAATTTATGGCTTGTTTATTAAATCATCACCTGGCAGACTATTTTGAAGGCCTATGTGATAGAATATGTGAAAATTAGTTGGGTTATGGGTATATTGGGTCATTGGGCCAATTTAGACATGTTTGGGCTCATTTAGAATGAGTTTAGGTGGAGTTTTATGGGCTTATGTGGTCCAATACGGGAATTTTATGTTAATTAGGGTTACCAAAGATAGATTAGCTTGTTTTCCAAGCTAATCTCCCCCTATATAAGGAATAGGTTGCTACTTGTTTAGTGGTTGATTCTCTAGGGTTTGCTAGTGGTGTTCTGCGATTCAAGTGTATACCGAATTCACTTTGTGAATTCGTCTTTCTCAAGTGTGTGGTAATCGAATATTGTTCAAGCAGTCTCAATCGGTTGGTGTTTATTTTAATTGTTCCTTAGTGTTTAATATACTTTTCGACTCAATCTTGAATCACCTCTAGTCACCGGATTTCGCACGGTGACTATAGGCATTGATATCGCGTGAGGGGCTTAATTGATCCTTACAGGGTTTTCATCAAACGGGAGAGAGATGAGCAGGCTAGTAGGAATAAAAGAAATTATACATCACAAAGAAAACAAAACGGGTCAGGAATCGGATCAAAAGATCTGTGGGATCCGCGTACTTTTTTTTAACAAATAAGCATTTAGAGGTTGATCGGGAAATTCCTTTAGAGGTTAATTGTGATGATGACATGTGTCCATAGATGTAATCTAGAATAGGAATATTATTAGTTTGTTTTCCATTTTTATAGTTGGCTAATCTTTCATTACCATCTAAGACAATGTGATACTTGTATGATTTTGACTTTCGTTCATGATTATAATTAATTGAAGTAATGATATTAGTAAAGTGATTGTTTATCTAATCTATGATTGATTTGAGTATCTATTTTAGTATTTGATTTTGATTTGTGGTAGTAGCCTAAACCTTGATTTAGGTAGACATATTCAGATTTAGGGTTTATGTTATTTTTGATTCATTAGCTTTTGGGTTAGTGAGTTAGGACTTCTATTCTAGTGAGTGATAGGATAATCAAAAGATATTTGGTAATTTAGATAGAAAATCATTCGAGTTTTCTTCGTTCAAGGTTTAGTCTGTTGCTCTTGCAGTCTTAGTGGCGGACATAGGTAGTGGGCTACGGGTCCGCCCGACACCCATGAATTTTTTCCGCGGTGTATTATTTTTCCGATTTTTTACGAACCGAACCCCAAGAAATTTTGTGACCGAACCCCATAGAATTTTTACACCGACCCTCAACATAAAAAAATATATATATATATATATGTTTAAATTTTTTTAAAATCACTAATAATTAATAATCATAAATTAGAAATCTATTCAAAAAAACTATAAAAAAAACAATCTATATAAGTAATTATATTAATAGAAATTAAATAAAGGCCCACTTCTAATGTTCAGGCCCAAAAAAAAAAAGGAATTGTTGACTTGGGCTTGTGGTCCGTGGTCGGTCGCAGAAGAAACAAAGAGCGGGAGGATTGGGATTTGGGAGTGTCGGCGACCGTGCGATCAGCCATTCAGCCGATCAGAATTTCGATCGACGGTCGACGGAGCCCGGAGATCACACGGATCTTCGATCGAAGACGTTCGCCACTGTCTGCCGCCCGCCGGAATCAAGCCACCCCCGCCGGTTCTCGCCTCGCCTCTTTCTTCTTCTACGGTTCCGCCACTGATCAGTGATCAAGGTATCTTCTGAAGTTGTGATTTTCTGTTTAGATTTTCATGTGGAGCCGTGGAGGTTTCTTCAATTGTTCAACAATTGTTGATACATGGTCCTTGTTCGTCATGTGAAGTATTAAATACAAGACGGATCACACCTTATAGCTGAGGTCCGAACTCCCAGCGAACCTGGAGTTCGGACAGCTCCGAACGTGTGGCCGAACCTGAGGTTCGGTCGGTCGTATTTCAGCCCTATAAATATGTGTATCTTGTGTTGTATTCAGTAACAGTCTAAACATTCTAAGCTTCCGTGTCATATTCTCTGATTGTACTCTGTGGTTAATACAAGTCTCATTTGTATTTACTCTCTGTGTTTTACACGTTTATATTGATTTTGTTACGACTAAGTAGAAGATCCGCACGCTCACGCACTTTCAAGTGGTATCAGAGCATTAGGTTTGCTCTACTAGTCGGAAATCAGTGTTTTTCGGAGTTTTGAGTTCAAATTCACGTTTTTACGAAAATGTCAATCATTTTTGAGTTCGTTTGATCGTCTCGAGTGTGTTTTTCGTCAAAAATTTGTTTCTAGATTGTCTCTATCGAGTTTGCTTGAATTCCTGTCGAAAATTCCAGTCAAAAACGTTGAAAATCGAGAAAATGAGGTCGAGTGAAATCTGTCTTGTTTGAGGTTCGGACAAGCTCGGCATAACCGCTCCGAACTTGAAGTTAGGACGAAGTTCGGTCTCTAATTTGGTTCGGTGAGAGTTCGGTGAGGGATCGGTCAGCGTTCGGACTAAGTTCGGTGATAGTTAGGAGTATTTTGGTTTTTGTTCTTCCGAAGGTCTGGTTCGGAGAGAGTTCGGCGTTGTCAAGATCGGACTAAGTTCGGAGGCAGCTCTGAGGAGGTTCGGACGAGGTTCGGAGTGAACATTAACTAATTTTTTCGAAAATGTCCGATTTTTAAGCGTTCGCGGCTATTCAAAATTCAGTTCAAGCTACGATGCAAACAATGATGAATTATGATAATGAAATCGGAACAAGTCAGAAAGTTCCCAAATTGCTCAAATTGGAAGAAACGGTTTGATGCGTTTGTCGATACAAATGACATTGATATGTGGTTAGCTTTCACTGAGCAATATGTTTACCCTAAAGATGAAACTGGTGAACCTATTCTTCAAAGAAAAATGTCATCTGAACAAAAGAAAGCGTATGAAGCTGAGAAAAAGGCGTATGGTACGTTAACGATGGCATTGCCTAAAGAGTTACTTCATCAATTTGCTGGTAACTACACATCAAAGAGTCTATGGGATGCGTTGGAAAAACGATGTGAAGGCAATGACCAATACAAGAAAAGTCAACAAAAGGTTTTGAAGAAAGAGTTTGATAGTTTTAAGCATTATCAAAATGAAACGATTCCCAATCTGATTGCAAGATTCGCTCATCTGATGAGTGAAATGCATTTGGTGAATCTTACTAAAGAAGAGGTTGATATGAAAGAAAAGATCTTGGAAGCTTTGCCTGAAAAGTGGGAGAATTATGTAATGATGATTACTCACGATAAGGATTTTTCAGGATTGTCTTTCAATGATTTGGTTCAAAGAATTCAGGCTCGGGATATGAAATTAATAGTGAATAAATCACTTCCTACACAAATTCAGAATCCTGCAGTGTATCATGGTGAAAATGACTCTACAATGAATGCTGGGAAGTCTAATATTCTTAGTTCTGCTCCTTCTACAGCATTTCTGGCAGGTAAATCTGAAATTCCAAGTTATTCCTCTACTGGTTGTACTGTGTCAATTCCTAGTTCTTCGACTCAAAGTGCATTGTCTGTTCAAACTGTCGATGATTATAATGCGTTGATGTCTGCAATGGTATCTTCATATTTTGGTGTTATCACTGGTTCTGTGAGTAATGCTGAGTTAGCAAATGAAGATTACGATCAGATTGATTATGATCCTTTGGAGGAAATGGATCTAAATTGGCAATATGCTATGTTGGTTCGTAGAACAAAGAAATTTTTCAATAGAACTGGTAAGAAGAGACTGAATCAGGAAGGAAAGATTGGATTGGACAAATCTAAGGTGAAATGTTATAAGTGTTCAGTTTATGATCACTTTGCTTGTGAATGTCTAAGTTCTGCAGAAAGTAAATTGAAGACTGATCAACATGCACATTTAGTTTTCCATCCATCAGATAAAGCTGAAAAGGTTGAACAGATTTCTGCTACTCTTGCTCATGATTGGACTGATACGTTTATGCATCCAGATGGATTTGCTTGGAATGCAGATTTAGAAATTAAAAAGAATCATACTCCAATCTCAATTGCTTTAACTGTTCAACATGCTAATGATGATAGCTTTTCAACTGAGTCTGATACTTCTTCAAGTGTATCTTTGGTACAAGAAGAATTACCTAAAGTTTCTACATGTTCAAAGGTTGACGAGTTTGAATGTCTTAAGTGTAAAAAATTGCTTCAGCAGGTTGAAAGTTTTGAACAACATCGCCAAACTTCAGCTGAAGAAATTGTGGTCAAGCGCGACCAGTAGGAGGTCAATTATAAAAAGCCTCCACGCGCGACGAACGAAGATGTCTCTATGACGGATTCGTCGTCAAGCACGGTGGAACCGTTCGATTGGAATGCTATGATACATAGCGTGGTTTCGTTACAGCCACCACCGCCGGTTCATGAGAAGAGCCCGCCTGTGGTGCCTGAGGGCCCGTCTTCAAATTCGGTTGAAGACTTGACTCGCCGGTTCGAGTCGGGCATTGCCGTTAACCCTAGCGCCAGTTCGTCGAACCTCGGGGTCTCGAACGGTTGTTCGGACTCCGCCAAGGTATATCTAAATTGTTTAGATTATTCGATTTTATTTTTCTGTATTTACGCGTACACAGTGATCAGATCCTGTCTACGGTATTTACTATATTCGCGTTGCAAAACTTGTTTTTCCGCTGCGTAATTAATTTGATTAATTGACCCGTTAATTTATTCGGTAAAAATTAAAACGGGCAACCCGGATACCCACTGTAAAACCCAATAGTTCCCCTGCTGGTTCATGACGGCGTGTCGAGTACGGTAAGTCGGCCGGTTTGAGGGACCCCGTAACTAAGTCGCATTAGCTTCACTATATTTTTCTGCCAACAGCACAGCTCCCCGGGGTACGTACTCCTCGTAGACGATCGTCTGGGAGAGTAGTGATGCTTGATTTGAGGCTGAGAGGTAGTCTTGCTGCCTGTTGGCGAATAATCTTACAGGAAGGGTATAAATTACGGGTTACCAACATCGCCATTGACAAGTCTCCCAAATGGGGTATTATTTGCGACCGAGTTGATCAAGACACGGATTTTTAGTGTAGTTATTTTTATTTAAAATTATTTTACATATTTTACTAACATCTTCACTTGAAGATTGACCAGGTTAGACGTCAGCAACGGTGAAGTAACAAGTTAGACGTCAGCAACGGTGAAGTAACAAGAGCCCCCATTTTCCTTTTTGTCTTCGAACGCTCCCGATTCAACTTACCACTACTATAGTGCACACGATTGGTGTACTTGTCCGTGAATGTGATGAAATAGTAGTAGTTTAAGTAAATCGTGTTTATAAATTTTAAAGCTTAACTGCTAAAAGGTGTCACAAAATAACGATAAATTTTATATGCACCACATGCACACCAGTATATAGTCTAACTAGATATGAACATAATTTTGTTTACACTATCTTGCAAACATTTGAACATTAGGAAACATACCAACATTTTATGTACACGTTATGTATTGACTACATTCTGAACTCGCCAACCATTGTGTTGACACTTGAAGTATGTCTTTCACAGATCGCTAGGAATGCATGCATGAGTCTTTTGAGATTCATAGGGCTATTTTAATTATTTTGATTTTACTTACAGTACTTGCATGTGCTTTCATTTGGGCACCTTGTTTTGCGCAAAAATATTTTCTTACGTTTACATTTTACTTTTCCGCAACTTTGAACTATATTTCTCACATGGTTGAGTAAAAACTCGTTTTCTAAACTCATTTAGAGGTCGTTCGGTATGACTAATGGATTTGGTCCTAATTTGTCATGCATCTCATTGCAAAATCCCCCAAGCGGATATTAAAAGTGTGACAAAGGGAGTTTTCTTGAAAGAGCCCAAAAGGCTATGGTCTCCATGATGTGGCTATCTTTTTTTGTTTTTTTCTAATGTACTCTCAGTTTTAAACTAAGTCATCATATTAAGAATTGAACATGAAACTTTTATAAAATAAGTAACTCTCTATCATTAGGCCATAGACAATACGTAAATAGTTGTTTTGATTAAAGATTAAAAACTGTTTGTTGTTATATATTTTCTATTCAGGTTTTGAATCAAACCACTAGGTATATCAGCTAGTTAGTGACACATATTTCTATCCCACCCCTCTGCTTGTTTTATTTTTTGATACAGTTTTTATAGTTCTTTTAATGGGCATGCTCCCCATCACACAACGATGATATGAGGTGCATTTTTTTAATTTTTTTAAAATATTTTACACTTATGCTTTTGTGGCATCAAGGGTCGAATCGTGGGGTTTGCAGGACCACATTCTTCGGGAGTGTGGCATTAATGGGATGGATTCTGATTTCGAGTGTGCGTTGGGACGTGTACGGTTTTCATTTCCTGAATTCGATTTGGGCGGGTTTTCTTGTAGGGACACCGCCCCCCCTAAAACTCAGGATACTTTGGCGAGTGCCCTGTTTAGCAAAATTGCACAGAGTTTGGAAGTGAACTTTGCCCTATCCCCCCGCCAAAAAGCGGTGTTGGCTTGTCTTCGTGCCCCCCATGCTCAAGACTTCCTGTCTGTCATTCCCATTGAAGGTTTAGGTCAGCGCATGTCCGCTGTCGAGTACCGGGCTATCCTCAAATACAGGCTCATGATCACTATTTATCCTAATGATGAGCCATGCCCCGTCTGTCACAAGGCCTGTTTGGACTCCTTCGGCGAGCACGCGGTCCACTGTAAGGAATTGTCGGGGTTTAAATACAGACATGACTGGGTCAGGGACGTGTTGTTCGATGTCCTGAAGCGTGCTGGTATCTCTGCTAAAAAGGAGGCTCCTGTTAATTTTCTGACGGATCCGCTTGAAGGCAGGTCTACCTTACGGCCGGCTGATGTGTTGTAGCTGGATGGGGGGGGGGGGGGAAACACGCCTGTGTTGACCTTACTGGCGTGTCTCCTCTTGTAGGGCTTAGGGACAACGGGTTCGTCGCGGGGCAGGCTGCGCAGAAGGCCGAGGCGGGCAAAGTCGCTAAACACGAGAGAGCTTGTCTCGAAAACCAACACGTGTTTATCCCCTTTGCCTTTGATACTTTTGGGTTCCTTGCACCGGAGGCGGTTGATTTCCTACGACGGATCCAGCGGGTCGTGCACAGCAATTCGGCATCCCATAAGGCTCATAACTTTGTGTTCAGTAGAATTGAGTTTGCTATCCAAAAAGGGCTAGCGGCGCAGCTTGTTGCCCGCTTACCCGCCACCTCTTTGTAATTTGCTCGCTTTTAGTGAAATTGGACAATGTATACGAAAAAAAAAAAATTATTAATAATACTTTTACAAGTATTAACTTCAGGGCTGAGGGTAAAGAGTTAAACATTTAAGGTGAACTAGGGTCTAGCCTCTAAATTTTACGATGTATGTTTAACTTTAAAACAAGATGTGTCACAATCTATTTTTTTTATATCTAGGGTCTCGTCGTGAGAACGTATAGGTGAGAAACAACAAATTTTGTTTAAGACCTCCTGGGGATACACTCCTATACGCCGCCAAGTATAAGGTACGAATTTAATATAAGGTTATATGCCGGATTAATACAAGGTTGTCAGTATGGTGCTATATGCATTGGCGTAGCTTTTAAGGGGCGGGAGGGGGCGTCCGACCCCCCGAATTTTTTTTTTGCGATGTAGGGGGTATATAATTTTCGTGTAGAAAATTTCGAAATACTCCGGTTTCGACCCCCCATTTACCAAAAAATTGGCGTTAGGAAAAAAAAATTAGATACCGATCCTCCACTTGATATTTTCAAGCTTCCCCACTGCTATATGTCACATATAGCCCTATGCGGGGCGTATAGCGTCGAAAAAATAAATTTTTCTAAATTCGAGGGATAGGGGAGCTGTATTTTTGTTTTTTCCATACGTGTGTCGTATATAGACTTATACGTTTATAAGTCGCGTATAGGGGTGTGTTTAGAATTAACGTTTTTTCTTTCTTTCTTTAGGCTTCGCTTGGGCCGGTGGTTTGCTATCAGAATGTTACGTTGGGCCGGTTCGTTTTTCTCCTGACGTTTCGGAAGTAAAAACTAATGAAGGAGACGATGGTGATAGCAATGACGTCATCATCTGTACAGCCATGGACCACCTCCTCCACCAAACCATCGCTGACTCTTACCTTCCCTCATGAGCCGTTTTTATCGATTGATTGATTACCTTGTACGCAAATCAACCACCCAACTGCCGCCACCAACCATCACCTACCGCCACCAAATCCGGTCTCCCCCAATTATTACAATAATCAAATGCATAATCCTCCTCCTCCTCCTCCTCCTTCACCACCGCCACCGGCCGTTAATATGGACTCGATCGACGACGCCTCAGCAGCTTCGATTTGGGACTGGGCTCAATTCCTCGATTTCAACATCGACGACCACCTCCCCTTACCAACCGACCAATCGCCACCTCTTCCATATCCGATTATTCACACTCCCCAGCTACAACCGCTAACCGATTCCCTCCCTGTCAATTCTAATTCTTCTAACACTAACGATAGGGTTCGGAAACGGGATCCGAGGATGGCCTGCTCCAACTTTCTGGCGGGTCGGATCCCTTGCGCTTGTCCGGAGCTAGACGCGCAGCTGGCCGCGGAGGAGGAAGAGGCTGCTCCGGGGAAGAAGAAGAAGACGAGGACGATTACGGCCACAGGTTCCAGATGCCAGGTTCCTGGTTGTGAGACGGATATTAGCGAGCTCAAAGGTTATCACAAAAGGCATAGGGTTTGTCTCCGTTGTGCTAATGCGAGTATGGTGGTGGTTGACGGTCAGAATAAGAGATATTGCCAGCAGTGTGGGAAGTAAGTTAGTTGCATTCACCATTCTTGTTATCAAGCAAATGATATCTTATCCTCAACACCATGCTATTTGGAATTTGTTGTTTGTTAAGTTTTGGGATTGATAAAATCTTAATCATGAAGTTAAGTTTCTGATCAATCAATGTCTCATGTATGGATAGAACTTGTAGGTAATTGACCTACCTGACCATGATAAAGAAGAGTGACCTCGATTGGCAAACTTAGAATTAGTAATTGTGAAAATTAGAAGCATAAGTTTTGGTTTTTGGATGCAAAGCTATTGTACAAGCATGTGCTATTGCAATTAGAAGTTCAAATGATCAGAATGTCTGAGTGTTAGACAAATTCTGATCATTGGTTATGCGGCAACAGGTCAAATGATAAAATGTGCCTTTTTATTGAAAAAAAGGAGGACCATTTTGTGAAGACCCTCAATTTGGGTTAAAAGAACGGTAGATAGGTAATCTTTAGCTACCCAGTTTCATTGCACTGGTATGAAACTGATTCAAAAGAAATTACATATTCACTCCTAAAGATTTAGGTGATCAGAAGCAGCATTTGTTCATTCAAACATTAAAAACTGATTATTGGGACTTCAAGTTGAAATAATCAGGTAACCAGTTTAAAAAAAATCCAAGCACCCCACAAGTATCACTAGGTGTCATGATTGTAGGCCAAAAGGTTTTTAATAGGATAGATACAGAAGAACCAAAGAAAACTGACAAATAAACTAAGGTACATAGATATAGATAGACGGACAAAACTCAGTTCCCTTTAGCAAAATGATAGAATTGCTGGATTCGAGCAATATGATAACTGCCTCGCCTACTTATTAGGTGAAAAACAAATCCTTGGTGACAATTTTCTTCTCTTCTTTATAAACTAAAATCAGAAACAAGAACAAGAGAAACTAGAGACAGTTAATGGTACAAGAAACTGGACCACATATATAGAATAATTATCCACTATATTTTTAACACTAAAGTTTTAACCAAATTTGTTGCCAATGTAAGAAACTATATGTATGCTGAGGAAGTGAGGATGTTGCAGGTTTCATGTGCTGTCAGATTTTGATGAAGGCAAACGTAGTTGCAGAAGAAAATTAGAACGACATAATAGTAGGCGTAGAAGAAAACTCACAGACTCCAATGCATCTGGGCTTCAACTAACAGCAGATTATGATGATGAAGCTGGAAAAGGTGACAACATCAATTTATAACTCTTCTATTTTTGTAAGATGGTATTCCTTTCTCACCTTCTACCAACTGAAAGGTTTTAATCATTAAATGAAGAAGAAAATTGTAAGTAAATGCCAGAGGTTTCAGGGAAGTTAACATCCATTGCCATGTTCTTTACTTACAAAAACACAACGTCTAGATGGTCAGAATGGCATATAATGACATAACATCATCCCTTTACCATAAACTAATGTACTCATTACATCTTCTACCATTTTAATCCTTCCAATAACATTACGTTAAACATGTTATTGATGGTCAAAGATCCTTGTCTTATGTTAAGATAAGAACACTTGCAACCTTGGTGTTATGACCTTAATAGCTTAGTGACAGATGTTCACCACATAATACAACCTTGGCAGCACAGTAAGCCTTGGGGTGTATTGCATCATTTCCCCAAAGAAGAAAACCTTGATGGAAGCTGGACACTAAATTATTAAGGCTTGAACAACATGTAGACGTTCTCATTTCTCAACATACCATAAGACGAGAATGCATGCAACATGCTCAACATAAAATTGACAAGAAAAACCATTAGAAAGGTATGGTGGTTCGTTGGTGGAAGATGTAATGAGTAAACTTTATGGTAAGAAGATGTTATGTCATTAAATGTCATTCTGATGACGATGAGAAAGCATCATGTCCCCCTACGATTAACACACAGTTAATGCAATAATCGTCCGTCGACACTATCTACATTTTAACGTCGGTGTTAGATAAACATGACTACAGTAGAAATCAATTATTAACATTATCTTTATTTAACTTCGTCTATAATCTTTATATTACTACATATTTGCTAATTTATAATATTTCAACTTTATTATCAAATTTATTCATGTATTAAAGTATCGCAGTTCCAACAAATAATTTCATATGTAATTACTTTAGAGAAACATGTCACACCATCTATAGAGGTCTTACATTTACGCATGAACGCCATCTATAGTTGTCATGTATTACACTGCTTCATAATATCGAGGATGATTGATGATGGTACGTGAATGTAAAGCTGATACGTGATATTGTGTTGCATAACATGTGGCTTAAGTCGGTACTGATTGGAAAGCATGTTTAACATGCGAGTAAACTGTAAATGTAGATACTATTAAATCATGTATCTCATGGCTAGAGGAGGGATTTGTTTCTGACATGGATATAGAGGCATAACAAACCTAGGAAAATGGCTATTTTTGTTATTTTCTCTAGACATATCATAATTCTAACCCTTTTATTATTTGGGAGTAGATAATCAGTTTCAGACAGTTGGTTAATACTAGCTGCAACAAAAAGGCTTATCCAAAGAGTAAACTAAAATCAATATTTATTCCTTCTTTTAACATAATTTGAGATTGTTACTCTCATTTAACAAGGGCAAAGATGTGTTTTTTTGGGGCTATGTTATGAGTGGGATTATTCTGGGTGTGTTTGTTTACTTGTATGTTTGTTTACTCCCATTTCACAAAACTTCTCCCCTTTTTTGATAAATATACTTTTGTCCATTGCATATCTATTGATTTCTTAACCAATTTGAGGTTTTCAAATATTCAAGTATCTGACTATTATGTTTACAACTTCAAACAAAAAAGCATACCCAGACCCTAGTTTCCACAGCCCTGTTTTATTACTACTTAGTATCTAACTGTAATGATTCAATATTACATAATAAGTCTTAAAATGCACATCTAAACACGTCCTCAATTTGATGCAACATTTTTTGAACTTGCATAACATTTAGCATCACAGAATAAATTAACATGAGTAAGTTTTTCTTTCTTACTTGTTTAGGTAGGAAATCCACAAGTAGTGAAGCTGCTGCTGGTGAAAAATTATCCTTGGCAGGTGAGACTATAATTCCATCTTCATTAGTTCCCAAAACATTCAGACTGATAGCATTCCATCTTTAGGTGCATCTGGTGAAACTCAAACTGATGAAGAGAAAGAAAAAACCCCTCGTTCTCCATCTTATTGTGATGATAAGGCTGATTTTACCTCTATGGTAGGTTTATACTGTTCCAAAATTTTAATATATTCTAATTGTTTGAATAAAATGTTAGGAGGTTTTATGCATTAAAAATACATCTAAGACAACTTTTGTTTTGTCCGACTTGGTTTCTTTTGAGCTTTTTTTTTCACAAGTAAATGTATTGAAATTGCCACCTCTAGTACATTGTTTTGTACCTCTTATTTATATAAATCTTTTCCACTCGCATACCTTGTATATTGATGTTTATGTTACTGTAGTGTACAACTGGTCGGATCTCATTTAAGCTTTATGATTGGAATCCAGCAGAGTTCCCTCGTAGACTCCGACATCAAGTACTATTTTCTAGCAGTTTAAGGATTTTCAATACTTGTATTTACCATGTGAGATGTGATATAAATATGCGCTTTTACAGATATTTCAATGGTTGGCCAGCATGCCTGTGGAGTTGGAAGGATATATGCGTCCTGGATGCACAATCTTGACTATTTTCATTGCAATGCCAAGGTTTATGTGGTTGAAGGTGATCTCTTTTATTATTTTGTGATTCATCTCTGTATATCTCTTCAGCATTGTAAATGTAAGCTTCATCCACATTATTTAACTTATGGTAAGTTCCTGAACAGTTAAATGAAGATCCAGTTTTATGTATACATGACCTCCTTGCATCACCGAGAAACTTGCTCTCTGGACGGGACACATTTTTTGTTAGTCTAAACAGCACTATCTTCAGTGTCATGAAAGGTTTGTTGAATTTAACTTTTTTATATATCATAATTATTTTTCCATCATTACTTCATTGACCAAGATCAAATTTCTTCCATGACCATCAAAGTTAAATTTCAAAATTAATAACTGCATAGGTTTGGTTAGCTTTATCGTCACATATCCCTGCCTAATATGGGATTTGTTAGTCAAGCTATTTAGAAAAACACTAGTGTACACATTATTTTGTGCAATTTTGAGAATAATGATAAAGAAAACCTGACAACAGAATTTTTACAGCAATCATAATGCAACCAGGTAAAGGAATAGAAATAAAGAAAGATATATTCAAAACACCGATTTCCTCCCAAGTCGATCATATGGCTATGTCATCCGGATACCTTTTTTTTTGGAACGGCAAATCTATTTGACTCCTACTTCTACACTACTCTACCAACTAAATTACACAAATTACACCATTGCCTGGGTTTGAACCCAAGACTTCGAACTAAGAGGACAAAGCCTCTACCAAGTGAGCTAGTCTCACATTGGCATGTCATCAGGATACATGACATTCATTCTTGTTATGATATTGCCAATTCATAATCTTAAATATTTCATTAATCAACACAAAGAGGGTTCAGAGGCTCATAGCTCTAAGTGGTTTCCATTTTTCGGCACTGAAATTGAGATAGATCGTTTGGTTCCTGATTTATATATGATTGCAAACTTTTGTGTGGTGGGATGCAGGTGGAATGTCCGTGATAAAACTCAAAGCAGAGGGAAAGTCCCCAAGGCTTCATTATGTTCAGCCTACATGTTTTGAAGCGGGCAAACCCATAGAGTTTCTGGCATGTGGAAGTAATTTGCTTCAGCCTAGACTTAGGTATTCTTTGTGAATTTCTTTATTTAAGCACAACTGCAATGAACTCATGCATATCCAATTTCAATGGTGGTGTATAAATCATCTTCCATTATTAAAACTTATGACTAAATCCCCATACAACAACAACAACATACCCAGTAAAATCCCACCCATAATACTTTGAAATTAAGTGGTTTATTTGATTGAATTTTACTTCTTTTTATTTGAGGGTCATTTTTCATCTGGACAAATGGAAATCTTTGAATTAATCAATAAATTATTATTTTTGCTGGGAACTTTGAAATGTTATCTAACTTTTGAAATATGTAACAAGTGCAGGTTTTTAGTATCGTTTGCAGGCAAGTATATGACAAACGATGTGCGTGTTTCACCATTGCGCAACACCTCTACAACAAACATGGATCATCAGTTTCTGAATATATGCGTCCCTCATTCTGATTTGGATGTTTTCGGCCCCGCTTTTATTGAGGTTTATTGTTTATCTATTTTGTATACGCAAAAAGATTTTGAAAGTCCCTGCTACTTGTTCATTCATAATTTAGGGGTAGCAATTTGGTTGCCTTGGGTGAAAGGTTCAGGATAGATAGGGTAACCGCCCAGAACTTGCTTTGTCCAAATATATTGAACATTTTAAATAATTAGTATAGACGCTGTGATAGGACTCAAGAACAAACAAGAAGATAGATGCTTAATTAATAAGTAGTCCAGTTTGAGATGGACAAAATCTCCACAACAATGAATAGAAACCAAATGATCAAACAAAGACAAAAAAAAAAAAAAAGAAGAGAGAGAACATTACTATTAAAACTGATCCAAACAGCTGGTCCCTTGATCCTCCATCTCAGTTGACAGGGTCAACTGGGTTGAGGTGTGGGTCTAGGTACGTATCACGTTGCCTTGCTGCAATGTCAAACGAATGGTTAGCTAAAAGAGGAATGCGTCAAATAGGTTGTTAAAATGTATTTGTAATGGCGATATGGCGTATAACCTTCTAAATCATTTATTCAAAGATTTAAATCTTTATCGTAGTAATATAGTTTTGCAATCATAAGTATTGCATTAAAAATTTATATATATATTTTCTTCAAAAATGGAGAAAAAAGTTTGTTGATCCATTGCAGCCTGGTCCCTTTCAACCTGTTAAGACCCCCATGTGTTGCCGCCTCTACCTCTATCACTTCAAAGATAATTCTATATTATAGGTGATCATTGTTTAACATACTTTTTTGCAGGTTGAGAATGAATCAGGCCTGTCCAATTTCATTCCGATTTTCATCGCAGACAAAGAAATATGTTCTGAGATTAAAATAATGCAGGCAAAATATTATTCAACTCTTCATTCAAGAAACTCAGAATCTAGATCTTGTGGGGTTGCTGTTAACAATTTCTCTGAAGTGCTTGTAGATATGGCATGGTTACTTAAACAACCAATAATAGAAGATATGGAATGTGCTATCATGTCATCACAGCTCCAAAGATTAACATTTCTACTTAATTTCTTGATTGAATACGAGTCTATCACAGTTTTGAAGAGAGTATTGCACTCCGTGAATATGAGAATTATAAAAAGTGGTGATATTGTCGAAACTGATAGAGCATTGCTTCAGGGGACTGTGAATCATGCTACTGAAGTCCTGAATCGACAATTGGAGAAAAAAGTAAACCTCGAGTTCCATCCAAGAGATATTTTGCTAAATGATGATGATGAAAGCTGTGGAGATGAGGTGCATCCCTTCATCTCAACCGTTAATCAGGTACTGAGACTTTTGCTATACTCGAAAGTTATAAGGGTGTTAATTGTGTGGGGTTGGTGAATGGAATAGGTGAACCCGAACATGATCCATATATTTATTCGTGTCAAAGGCGTTAGCTTAACATTGACACACCTAAAATTGTGTCATGTTCATGTCAACCCTGTTTTAATGTTCATTTGTGAATACGAATTATGCGTGGTGACTTGGTAACAATTTAAACAACCAATGACACCATCCCGAAGAACTATATTTGTAGTTGGTGTTATTATTAATAGTTTTCGTTTTTCATTACTTATATCCAATTAAGACACTTAGTTTATATATTTAGCTCGAGATTAGATCAATCTGATGGAAATGATTGAAGAATGAGAAGTGACAATAAGATTGTTGGAAATGAGGAGTTGGTAAGGAGTTTAAAATGGAAAATTAATTTCACTTTTTAAGTGGAAAAAAAAACAAACTTTGAACGTTACCATTTATTAAATAACTCCTCTAAAATCTAAATAAGAACTCTTTAAAATCCCTTTAACTTAAATGGGTTAACGGGTCAAGCTGTTTTATGTTTATAAAACTGGTCATGTTTGGGTTAATCTGTTTAATAAGGAGGTTGTGTTAAGGTTGACCCATTTAATAAACGAGTTATATTAGTCATTCCAAAACCAGAAAGTTGGGAAATCTTTTAGTCCTTCAAACTGACTAACTCATGTTTCAGAACTCACAGGTTGCTACTTCAGGGCACAAAAGTGAAAAGATTGGACTCTTGAATGCTGACTGTGTTATGAGGGTGACACCCTACAAGGAACAACCCAAGAAACCCTTGCTTAATTATAAAATTAACAGATATTTTACGCCCCGCACTCTCATTCTTGCAGTTGGTTTGGTTACTGTATGTTTTGGTATTTGTGCAGTAGTTCTCCACCCTCACAAGGCTTCTGCAATTGCCGTAACAATTCACAAGTGCTTATTTGATGACAAATAGTCTTTCATTCATAAATCTTCGACTCGTAGAAGGGTATGCTTGTAAATTGGCTGTTGTATGCTAGATTAACCATAGGATCGAATTAGTTGAAAATAGCTTGCTTGTATATTTTTGTCGAAATTTTTTGTTGCTTGTTATTGAATTGAGATGATCACGCGACAATCTTTGAATGAGTATTGCAATTCCATGTTTGGAGTAGATGTGACAATGGAAATGACGGATGGGTTGAGTGACAGGTTAGAATATGTAACTTTTGGTGCAAGAGAACATGTGCGGATGGTGTGTACAATTTTGAACCTTGTTATAAACTAGATTTTGGTACTCTTATGTTGTTGCGGATTGAACACGGATACATAAACTAGTTGTATTGTAAAAGCGTAATGTAAAGAAAACGAAAATACAAAGCAACAAATATTAAACAAAAAAGAAATTATCATTAAGAAAATGTAAATATTAAATGACAGCGTCACGATGTTAATAAAACAAAAAAATAATAATAAATAGGATGTGCACATGGCGTAAGTATTTGGATCATGTGTAAATACAGTGAGTCAGTGACATTGCTCATTTAGATATAGATTTTGTTTATAGTGTACTGTAATGTAAGGTAATATTGTTTTTTCAATATGATTACAGTTTTGCAACAAAAATATTTTAAAGAGTGAAATGCCGTTTACGACTTTATGTTTTTGCGGTTTGTCCAAAAATCAGGTTACGTCACTACAATTTAAATTTTATAGTCGACGTGTCTGAAGTAACCGAAATCATTAGGTTGCGTCCCTCTTTTCAAGGGAGGGTTAAGTGTTATGATAAAGTATTGTGTAAATGACCCTTCTACCCCCAAAAGTTTAGCACAATCGGCCCTTTGCTTGTTCAAATTAATAAGTTTAACATGTTATGTTACTACATGCAATATATATATATAGGATATATATATATATATATATATATATATAGGGTTAGGTTCAAATGAGAACTTTTTATTTTGAGAACTTTTGAGAACTAAATCTCAACCACAAATTTCAGGGGGGGGGGGGGGGGGCACTACAATTCATGGGAGGGGGATACATGTAATATACTTGTGGTTCAAATTAGTTCTTTTTAGTTCTCAAATCAAATTGGTTCTCAAATGATCCTCTCCCATATATATATATATATATATATATATATATATATATATATATATATATATATATATATACTAGGATAGAACCCGTATGTTATACGGGTTAAATCATTAAAAATATACATATAAATGATAATTTATGAATACTTTTTTATTATCAGAATAACGTATTACATTACATTAAATAAAAAACTAAACTTATAATTCATAGTATGGTATTAGTGATTCTACTCTTTATCAAAAACAATATTTAGAGTCTATGTCTCTACTTGTATATTTGAAAAATGTAACATACAAAAATGATTGTTAAAAAAACAATCTGATCCTGAATAGCAACTAACATTAATTTATGATTTAACAAACTTGAGACTTTAATTTATGGAAAGTTAGGTTAGTATATATTTCATGAAGATTATAATGAACATAGTTTGATTGATGAGTACAAAATCTAAATTATAATCAATATTATAATGTTATATCAATAAAAAAAATGTATCTTGGTATACATTAGGACACATACGATTGGATTAGTCATCATGTTTAGAATTTTCAAATTGGATGAACATGGATCATTTGATATAGTAGAAAAATATTTAATAATGAATCTTATGAACATGAATTTTGACGTTTATGAATTTCTCTGTAAAGAGTATCATCCACAATGTTGATTGAATCCGTAAAATAATATTAGGTATTTATTAATTAAAGTATTAAATATAATTTGATCAATTATATTTGAAAACATACTAAATAAGTTTTTATTGGTATTTTGTAAGTTTTTTTTAAATGAAAATAATAATAGTTTATAAAAAAATAAATTTAAATAAAAATAAGATGAAAATTCGTATATGGTTGTCATAATTTTAAAATATAAATAAATAAAAATATATATCATGAATAATTATAAGATATGATATAATTTTCAATCAAAAAGAATTAATTAGGGAGTAGATTTGGGAGGGAAAACTTTTGTGAGAATGAATCTAGTGTTGACATGTGTCAACAATTGTAATTATTTATTAGAGTAGGAAGATAGGGGGAGGATCATTTGAAACCAATTGGTTTTGAGAACTTTTGAAAACCATTCTAAGTCACAAGTTATATATGAGGAAATCCCCCCCCCCCCCCCCCATGAATTTGAATGTTCTCCACTTGAAAATTAGTGGCCCAGAATGGTTCTCAAAAGTTCTCAAAAAAAAGTTCTCATTTGAACCTAACCATATATATATATATAATATATATATATATATATAAAATATATATATATAACACGTCCAGTCATCACCATGCATGCCATTGATGGCCGCCACCTTTATGTTAACACTTTATGTTCCTGCATGTGATATGTTTTTTTTCCCAACCAGCTATAATTTCTAACGTTCATATTTTGTAACGACTTTTTTAACGGTAAAACTTTCAAACGACTCATTTGGTAACATCTATATATTGTGTTAAGATTAAATTTTTTAGATTAGAAAATACAATTAGCTGACTAGCCCACACAAAATTTCTCAGTTTCAAAACATCTACAAGTCGTCGAACAATAAAGCTCATCGGTCATCCAACTTACAAACCTTCTGCCAGTTGTTGAACCACAAAACCCACCACTTATCGAACCTGCAAACCCTCCACCAGTTGTGGAACCACAATACCCAGCGCTTGAACCGCATACCTGTTGGATGATGACTACATCATTTATGAAGATTACAACCCACATGTTTTAAAAGATTCTTTTAATTATGAAACTCCAAGTCAAGCATTCGAGCCATGACATGACCTGTATGAAGACGAGCATGACACAATGGCACGTACTCCGACAGATCCGATGTCAATTTTCGTTGGATGTAATGCAGCTAGACTTTTTAATAATGTATCAACTGTCTAGGCTATGTTTATTAGCTAGAGTTTTGATAATGTAACGATTGTTAGCTAGATTATCATATGTTAAAGGCTATGTTAAACACTTTAAAATTTTGCATACAACCATAATTATCTAGGTTTATCATTAAAAACCACCAAAAGACCTAGTTATTATATTAACATACAACCATAATATAAACATAATTGTATAGGTTTATCTTACAACCATAAAAAATAAACGAGTTAAATGCCATTTTCGTCCCTATGGTTTGACAGTTTTTGCCATTTTTCTCCATATTCTTAAAAACGGTCATTTTCATTCAATAGTTTGTGATGTGTTGCCATTTTACTCCAGATGAATAACTACATCCAATGTCTCTGTTAACTTGAAGGGTATTTTGGTCAATTAATATAGAGGGACTAGATATGTAATTAATAAAAATTAAAGGGACTCTCTTTAATTTTATTAAAAGAATAACTAGATCTTTCTTTGTCACCAAACACAACCTTCTTCATCTTTATCTCCGGCCACGGTCACGACGGCAACTGATTCTTCTTCCACCACCACCACCACACCACTTCATCGTTGCCAGAAAATTCTCCATCTCCGATTTCACAATATACCCACATCAGATTTGAAGTCCAAAACGATTTTTTTCAAACCAAAACAGTTGCTGAAATCCAAATCGATGGTGAAGAATAATAGAATATATCCAAATTGTGGGGGTAGATAATGGTAGCGACAATCCATATTCAAACGATACCACCTGTTTCATCTTCTCCATCACCCGATTCAAACACCGCCATTTCCGTCTTCATATTCTCCATCAATAGTGATGATTAAGGGTTTATGAAACAACGGAAGTGATGGTGATGAGGTTTTGAGACATTGGTGGCGATGGTTATAGGGTTTGCTGAGACGATCGCGCCGGAGCTTTGGGTTTCGATATGGTGAAACGATGAAGCCGGCGATTTGGCTTTGGTGGCCGATAACGGTGGAGCTTTTGGCTTTGGGATCCGGGGGCTTGTTGTAGAGGATGAGAGAGATAGATTTAGGGTTTTTGTATACTTTTTATTTATTTAATAAACTTACTATATAGTCCCTGGAAATATTAACTTGCATTACTATATAGTCCCTGAAAATATTAACATGCATATTTAGTCCCCTTATTTAATTGACCAAAATACCCTTCATGTTAACAGAAAAATAGATGAAGTTATTCATCTGGAGTAAAATGGAAACACATCACAAACTATTGGATGAAAATGACTGTTTTAAGAATATGGAGGAAAATGGCAAAAAGTGTCAAACCACAGGGATGAAAATGACATTTAACTCAAAATAAAAAATACTTAAAAACTAGTTAGCTAAACCAAATACCATCTACACGCTCCTCCTCAATGCCACCTCCAACTCCGTTAACAACAAAAGCTTCATCTACTCAACAAAATCACCATCTATATCTTTCTCCTCGAGCAACCGACCAAACAAATCTAATATATCCTCATAGTACAACCAATCTAAAGCATCATCCTCCTCAATCAATCAACAAACGTTTAAGACACTGAGTTACAACGAACGGATGCTAGATAAACAGGAACCATAAAACCGAGAACTGTGAGAGTGAGGTAGTCGACGACGGTGATGTGGTGCAGTGCGGTGCAGTGGCAGCTAGCAGCGATGTACGGGTAGCCAACCAATGGAGCAGCAACGACGGACCGGGGTGGCGGACCAGGATGGTGGTCGTTAGTCGGATGATATGCGCAAAAAGGAGAGGCTGAAAATCTTCTACAAAAGATTAGGGTTTTACAAAAAATTATTAATGTTAATCACAATGGTTTTTATTTCCAATCCTTATAAAGTCCCTTGTAATCCTCTAGCCCAATCCATATCTATGAGCCCATCTACAACTTTAGATGGATTTAGCCTATTTAACATTAGCCTCTGATAAAATTAAATGAAACGAGTCCATTAAGATTTAGTCCACTAATTAATAATAATAATAATAATAATAATAATAATAATAATAATAACAATAATAATAATAATAATAATAATAATAATAATAATAATAATAATAATAATAATTAATGTTAGAGCATGTTCCGGGTGTGGTCATTACTGTGCGAATTGTGAAATTGTATAGATTGTAAATTGTAGCTAGGCTGCCAGCGTACCTTGGGGCGTACCAGTTGGTATGCTGCTGCGTACCAAATGGTACGCTAGACAATATGGTACGCTGGGCATGTCACCTATAAATAGGTGAAGCTTAGTCTTGCAATTTAGATTTCTGGTCATTTGTCTTTGTGTTGAGAGGAGAGGTCTGTCCAACCTCTCCCAAAGCTTCATTGATGTAAACTTCTTAGGGGTGTAACCATTTAACACAATTAATGACTAGATTTCTCCGTCTCTATCTTTCTATGATCTGGAAACGATCAGTATCGTGTTTTAACAGTGGTATTAGAGTCGTTGGCTCAATTTCCAGATCACATTTTCGTTTTTGATAGTTTTTGAGACGTAAAAAGTTCAATTAGGCGAGATTCAGTGATGTTTTGATCAAATTTTGTTCAAACGAGTGTTCCTGAGTCAGTTTCGCACCTAATATGAGTGATTGAGTGAAGAAATTCAACAAATTCTGAATCTGGAGTGAATTTCGAGTTTTTCAGTGTTGGTACGCTGGTTAAACGTGTTGGTACGCCGAAAGAACACGTTGGTACGCCCTTTGAATCTTCATCCGCCGTACCAGTGCACTCATCGAACGTACCATAGTGGTCTGGAGCGGTTATTTTTGGTGCGTAGTGGTTACACCGTACCAAATGGTACGCGCTGATATTGGTCCGCTAAAGTTTTGGTACGTTGGAGCTTATGGTCCGCCGCAAATTTTCTGAGGCATTTTTAGTGAAGCAATTTTGTTATTGGTCCGCTGAAGTTTTGGTACGTTGGAGTTTTGGAACGTTGGAGCTAGGGGCTCTGCCCCTTGGACCCCGCCAGGGGCTGCCGCTTCTCGGGGGCGCTGCCGTTGATCAGTAATAAACATTTGGGGGATATTTTCAAGAATGGGGAGAGGTCGTGGGAAGTTCAAAGAACAAATCAGTTATCGGGTTTACCCTTGATTCAGTAGTTGTGAATTTAAAAAGGAAAATTACCAGATTCCGGGGCTTATCAAGAGTTAGTCGTCAAATTTCTGAGATATGTTTGTGTGTAGTCATGGTTTTTGATGATGGACATATATTCAAAAACATGTTTCTGATGATGGACAGACATTCAGAAACTAGGGTGTTATTACTTTGGAACGTTTGTCAGAGATTATCTTTCTACACAAACTGAAGATATAATTTGATTCCATTACGAGCTACTTGAAGAACATATTGCTTGCTGGGTTGGAATCGGGAATTGAATATGTCACATGTTTAGGGGGCGAATTGAGACACTTGAAAATTTTAAAGTTTTATCTGATGAAAACGGAAAATGTGAATATTCAAAGCAATCAGTTCAGGGATGACGGTGATTAGTGATCTTCGTGAATTGTTAGTGTTTTCTGATGTTCGTGCGAACTGATATGTCAAAGTTTTCAGTTATGGTTTGGAACTGACTGTCATATGCCCGATACTTTCTTGAGTTGTGAAGACTTGGTGAGGTTCCAGTCTACAACGAGATATGTGTTTACCGGAATTATATATTGGGATGTGTTTTGGTCAAAAATTCACTCGGGAATCCTGTATTCCAAACTTAGAATGTGAGGTAGTGTGCTTGAAATATAAAGTTGAACACAAGGATGTTAACGAGGGAAAAATCCAGGATCCTTCGAGTTGCCTCTAGGAATCCTAGCAAAAAAACCTCAGGACCTGGCCTGAAGAGCCTGTAATGCTGAGGGGGAATAACAGTGATCGAAGATTTAAAGATGTTGGTTGTCATAAAGATTAGAGCATGTTACAAATTTTTGAAGATTATAAATTGTTGTCAACATGTTGTGTTGTTCGTGGATGTCTTTACAGTTTCCGGGTAACGACTTATGAAGTGAACCATTATCATATATGCCTATATCAGTTGGATGGCTGTGCTTTATTCGCGGGGGAACTTTATTGGTTGTGGAGATTGTACAAGATTCGAACCGTTTCCTGCATGCCTAAAATTCAGTCCAATGGGAGTTTGCTGAAGATCAAGTTTTCAAGATGTAGAGACTGACCATTGACTATTGCTGCAAGATAAAGACCTCCATTCGATAATAACGACTAAGGGAGGAATTTGTTAGATATCTTTTCCGGGTTTGGCTCGTTGCTGTGCGGATTATG
>JBCNJP010000003.1:24568913-24665497 GCA_039602395.1 Deinandra increscens subsp. villosa
CAGTGTCAAGTGCTTCAGCTTTCATGGCTTCACATTCACGGATCAGTGCTTCCTTCTCCTTAGTTAGAACTTGAACTTGTTTCTCCAACAAGAGAACAACATTTGATTCAACTTGTTCAGACAAGCTTGCCATGAATGCAAATTTTTCTTTAGAAAAAGATTGATGATCATCCTTTGAATCCGATACACTTGCTTCATTATTGACACCAACTTGAACTCCATCAATTGCTTCGCCCTGAATTTCATATTAATCTTGAGTAGATTCTGTCATGGTGTCTTCATCCTGCATATGTGTCACAATCAATGCAGAAGAATCAGCAAATTGATTACCCTAGTTATAGGTTTTGTCTTCTTGAGACACTAGGGCTTTTGTAGGTTCAGAAGTAGATTTAGAATTTAAAGAACTCCCTGAATTTGATGCATTGTTGGTTCCAGAAGCATTAGACTTGGGATAAAACTTTTGGTATTCTTGCTTTTTAGGTTGAGAGCATTCCCGAGCAAAGTGTCCGAAGTTTGAGCAATTATAAAACCTCACCTTTGACTTGTCAAAACCAATTCTTCCTCCAGAATTCAGGACTTTTCTACCTGTCTTTTTCAAAAATCTCTTCACCCTTCTTGCAAGCATGGCAAATTGCCAATTAATATCCATCAATTCCAAGTCATCTGGATCACCTGATCATAATCCTCTTCAGTCAGTTCTGCATTACTTACCTTCCCAGTTATAAGCCCATAATATGATGATACCAACGCAGATACAAGAGCCATATAGTCTTCGGTCGTTGTAACCGACGTGGCCATTTTACTAGTATTCATCAGATTACTTGCTGGAACCGAGACGTTACACCCTCCAGAACTATAATTGTGATCATAACTATTCGAACCCATTCCATTTCCTGAGTTAGATACATATCCAGGTAAATTTCCAGCTACGAAGGCCATAGATGGTGCAGAACTTGTCATCTTACCCGATTTACCCGAAATTGTTGCCGCGTTTGAACCATAGTACACATCAGGATTCTGAACTTATGCAGGTGTTGTATTAACATTTTTCATCTCTAAGTCTTGTGCTTGAAACTTACCTAACAGTTTCACCAACGTCAATTATGGATAATCTTTATCATTCATAATCATCAACACATAAGATTCCCACTTTGATGGCAAACCTTCAAGTAATTTTTCCTTAAGCTCCTCATCATCCTTCTTGATTTGAACGTTATCCATTTCAGACAACAAATAGCAATATCTTGAAATCAAATCCGGAACGCTTTCACCATCAAAATGTTTGAAATTATCAAACTCTTTGTTCAGAACTTTCTTTTTACTCTTCTTGTATTGTTCGTTGCCTTCACACCGTTCTTTTATTGTCGTCCACAATTCATGAGTATGTTTATGATGTGTCGTTTGTATACTATGAAAATATGGTCAAGTTTTTAATGGTAATCACCAAGTGACCAAACTACACACCAGGGCAGTGCACCCGTCGTGTGCAGTATAGTTTTGGTAAGAACCGGATATCAATCCGTGGACGCTCAACAGTCTCCCGATACCGAATCGTCGCTAATATTTAACCGATGAATATGATTTTGAGAATTAATAATGAAAACTAAGGTAATAAACTAAGCAGACAGAAAACAAACAGATAACGAAAGCAAAATATAGAAAAAGCAATCGGGGAAAAGTACCACCTAGATAAGAATCCTCTAAACCCAATAAGACCTTTAGTTTGACTAATCAACATGATCACTACCACTAATGATGAAAACCAAAATAAAATAGGACTATAGACACATCCTAATCACTAAGGTAATCCTAATTTAAGCACGGGTAGAAAACTATGTAAAATTGCCCAATGGTTTAATCGCTTCGGTCAAAGCAAACTAAACACGCACGTAAAAGGAAACCACAAGAAAGGTCTCTCTAAATGGTACCTAACACATGCAATAATTCTGAAATGGATAGTGTAGGATCTAGAAAACTCTAAACACGAATAAGCGAGCTCGAATCTTATGGTCATAAGCACCCTAACTCACTAAACAATGCGTAGCTATCTCCTAGTACATGAAACGAATCGGTCAACTCTATCACATATAGATGCACACAAAATCAGCCCCAAATCCATATCATATTATCATGTAGGAGGTCTCCGGATCATGCATTAATCAATAAACTCTAAAAAGTCAACCGATTAATAATAAGCTAATCAATAAATGGTCGTAGTTCTACAATCCACATCAATTAACCCACATAACATGATATAAACAGAAGCCAAACATGCATACAAAGTCATCCAAGACATCCAATTCAGAATCAAAGAGCAATTTCACAAGATTATGTCAAAAAGTCAAAGTATAAAGTCAAACTAGGCCTACATTCATCAAATCCAAGTGATACAATGCACAATCAACCAAGAAACATGTTTAGGAACAATAAAAATGCAATCTTGGGACTGACCATGATGAAGAACAAGATTAAAATACCAAAAACCAAAGCTTGTATGAAGACCCAACCCGTTAGAGCTTCAAATCTTCAAAGTTCGGGTTAAAAAGCTTCAATCTTGGCTTCAAATCCTCCCTCGATCTTCAAAAATGTGTTTTAGGGTTTTTGGAAGTGATATGGGGGCTTTCTAGGGTTTTTCGGGGGTTAAAATCAAGAAAATGCGGCTGAAAATCGTTTTTATATGCTGAAAACGGAGCTGTTAAAAGACCAGGTCGCTGGGCCAGTGAAACTGGGCCTGGCCAGAAGAATATAAAAAATATGCAGGCCAGAATTAAGTAAACATCAACAGCTGGACTGGTGGCAAGTATCTTTGTCTGCGAATCAGGAAGTCGCAGGTTCGACTCCTGTACTCTCCTGTTTCTTTTTCTTCACGCTGGCCTGCTGGGCTTCTCTTAAACTGCTTCTGGGCCGGAGATTGGGCCTGGGCGCTAGCTGGCCTGCTCTTGGGCTGCGACTGTTAACTGGGCCAGAGCTGGATCAGCATCACATAAACAAAGACATTTCTATTATTTTTCATATCTTTCACACCCGAACTCAGAATCCGCCTCCGTTTTTTCCTGTTTTCTTCTAAAAACACCGCGGATCATCCAATCACCTAAAATTCACAATTAAAAGTAATAAACACCACATTCTTATAATATCTCAACTAAAAAAAACTAATTCTCATAATGCTCTCAATTAAACACAAAATTAAATGTGAACTTTAAATATTTCTCAAATAATAATCAAAGATCCACCAAATCATCTAATATTCAAATATAAACATTTAAGCACCAAAACTTAATAATTCTTAATTAAAAACCAATTAAATGAAGGGATTTTATTTATTTATTTTATGTATAAGATGCCATGTATCAGTTTACAACTCTTAAACTGGTGTAGCAACTCCTTAGGAAGTGCTTGAGTTATAAGACCATATGCTTTTTGTTCTCTCGTGTAATCCATTTTTTGATTATAATCTAGGTTTCTTTGCATTATGGGCACATTGTTTTGTCCAACAGGAGACACGTATGGTGCATCCAATGCAATCCATAAGTCCGGATCGGTCGTTCCAATGTAAGCTTCGAACCTTTTCTTCCAATTTGCATAATATTTAAACTTGAGAAGTTTGGGAACTTTCTAGGTCGTCCCAATTTCATTGTCATAGTTCAATAAAGTCTGTATCTGAGACTGAATCGCAGCAAACGCTTGATAATCCGACATCTTGAAAATTTCAAGTTTCTGATTTGTCCGAACATGCTCCGAACTTGTAACAACCTTCGAACGAGCTCCGAACCTTCTCCGAACTCAAATACACGGTCCGAACGTCCTCCGAACATGTCACTGAACTCAGCTTTTCTGAAACAAAGACACAACCTCCGAACTCTCACCAAAGCTCAATTCTCACCGAACTCCCTCTGAGAGACCTCCGAACTCTCAACGAACGGGAAAACTAACCGAACTTCACTCCGAACTTGTAAATCGGAGCGGTTACGCCGAACTGGAGGTTCGGCCGAACGAGAAACTTTCGGAAATTTTTGAATCTCACAGAACAACTCACACAAACGAGCTCAGAACAATCAGATGAATGAAAACAGACAGAAACAAGGATTTGTGATGTAAATCATGATGTTTTGAACGTAGTTTTTCAGAGACGAAGATGAAAAACGAACTTTGAATCACAAAATTGAATCAAATCGAACCAAACGATACCAGAAAGCTCTGATACCACTTGGAAAAGCATATACGGATCGATTCTATGGTAGATAATATCGAGACAGAAGTTTTGTCATATATCGTGTTGAATGATTACATAAACCGAAGGAGTATACAACGATTAAGCTCCGGGGGAGGTAGGACAGAACCTCCCCTCTCAACACATTGATCTGGAAAGACACTGGACAGAAACTTCCAAAGAAATACAAAAACAAAACTATTTATACTTCTTCATTCTGTCCGAACTGGGTACCTCCGAACTCTGTCCGAACTCCCTCCGAACTTGGATTTCAGACAACTCCGAACCTGTAGTTCGGCTGGGTTTTGGACCCCAGTTCATGTTTCAGTCAACTCAGTCTGTTTGACAATTCGAACAGTAACGACCACACAAGGTTCATGCATCAACACAGATCAAGTGTTGAGAGAGGATGTTCTGTCCAACCTCCCGCGGTCCTTAATCATTGTATACTCCTTCGGTTTATGTAATTATTCAACATAATATATGACAAAACTTCCGTCCCGATATTATTAACCATAGAATCGATCCGTATATGCTTTTTCATGTGGAATCAGAGCTGTTGGCTCTTTCTATGGTCTAAATTCATCGTTTTTCTCAAGTTTAAGACATTAAACCTTCAGTTAGATTGATTCGAGATGTTTCTGATTGGTTTTTTGAGAAATCAAGTCTTTCTGAGTCATGATTTCATCTAACAAAAGTATCTGGATGTCGAAAATTGATCAATTACTGAATCTGGTGCGATTTTGAAAATTTTTAGTCCAGTTCGTCTAAGGTTCGGCTGAAGAACATCAGATCTGAAAAGTAACCGCTTTGAGCTCAAGGTTCGGATAGAGTTTGGACAGGTTCGGACATCCAAAGGTCAGGTTCGGATGAGGTTCGGCTCAACTCTTTTCGGATCGGTTTCGGATGAGGTTCGGAAACAGTTCAGTTCGAGTTCGGTCACACCCAGTTCAGACGAGCTCGAGTTCGGCCCCAGCCAGGGGCTCTGCCCATTGGACCCCGCCAGGGGCTGTCGCCCCTTGGTACCTGCTTCTCAGGGGCACTACCCCCAAACCCCCGTTAGGTGGGAATTTCAAAGCAGCGGACCGGTTATTGGATTTACCCTA
The DNA here is from genome assembly GCA_039602395.1 of Deinandra increscens subsp. villosa. NCBI lineage: Eukaryota > Viridiplantae > Streptophyta > Magnoliopsida > Asterales > Asteraceae > Deinandra > Deinandra increscens. The sequence goes on from JBCNJP010000003.1 coordinate 24,574,230, forward strand.
GATTCGGTAGCTGTGGGGTGTTATATTTGAAAGAATTTCCAGATTCCGATAATTGTAAGGAGTGAGTGATCGAATTTCAAGAAATGGGTTTGTGGACAGAGATTTAAGAACATGTGTTTCTGATTATGGACAGAGATTCGGAGACATGGTTATGATTACTTGGGAAAGTTTGTCGGAGATTATCTTTCTACACAAACTGAAGATTAAATGAGATTAAAGATTCTGTTACGGGCCACTTGAGTTTATCATTCTACTAAAAACATGCGGGGTTAGAATTATAAGAAATTGAAGATTTGAATATGTCAATTATTTAGGGGGAAATTGGGGACCCTAAAAACTTTTAAAGTTTTATAATTGAAAAACTGAATATTTAAAAGCAATCAGTTCAGGGATGATGGTAATTTTTTTTCTTCATGGAAAGGTGATGTATTCTGATGTTCGTGCGAAGCGATTTGTCAAAGTTTTCAGTTAATGGTTTGGAACTCTCTGTCATATGCCCGATACTTTCTTGAGTTGTGAAGACTTGATCAGGTTTCAGTCTGCAACGAGATATACGTTTACTGGAGTAATATATTGGGATGGATTTTATGCTGAGGGGGATTTTTCATGATTGAAGATGCTGATCGTGTTTCATAAAGATGAGAATTTATTACAATTCGGTGAAGATTAAAGATTTCTGTCAAATGCAGTGATGTTTGTGGATTTTGTTATTTATTCAAGACGATTAAATGAAGTGATCCTGCATCTTGATGTCATATCCGGTGGTTGAAGTGTCCCACTAGGTGATTAATAAGTTCTCACCGTGGATGTGGTTGAAGAAAGAGGGAATTTTATTGATTGTGATGATTATACAAGATTGCAAGCTGTTTCCTGCATACCTCAAGTTTCAGTCAAGGGTAGTTTGCTAAAGACAGAGGCGTCTGCAACAAGCTGACTGAAGATTGCTATAAAATCAAAGTCTGGATTCGACAGTAACGTCCGAGGGGGAATTTGTTGATACTTGAACCTTGTGTGGTCGTTACTGTTCGAATTGTCAAAACAAACTGAGTTAACTAGGACATGAACTGGGATCCGAACTTCAGCCGAACTTGATGTTCATGTGAGTCCGAAGTTGATCCGAACCTGAAGTTCGGATACAGTTCGGATAGGGTTCGGATAAATCCCAGTTCGGACAGAATTACATGAGTATAAATAGTTCCGTCTTTGTAATTCTTTGTAATTTTCTGTCCAGAGTTTGTCCATATCAAGTGTTGAGACAGGAGGTTCTGTCCAACCCCCCGGTCCTTAATCGTTGTATACTCCTTCGGTTTATGTAATCATTCAACAAAATATATGTTAAAACTTCAGTCCCAATATTATCTACCATTGAATCGATCCGTATATGCTTTTTCAGTTGGTATCAGAGCTGTTGGCTCTTTCTATGGTATAAATTCATCGTTTTTCTTAAGTTTAAGACGTTAAACCTTCGGTTAGATGTGATTCGAGATGTTTCTGATTGGTTTATGAGAAATTGAGTCTTTCTGAGTCATGATTTCATCTAACAAAAGTATCTGGATGTCGAAATTCGATCAATTACTGAATCTGGTGCGATTTTGAAAATTTTCAGTCCAGTTCGTCTAAGGTTCGGCTGAAGAACATCAGATCGGAAAAGTATCCGCTTTGAGCTCAAGGTTCGGATAGAGTTTGGACAGGTTCGGACATCCGAAGGTCAGGTTCGGATGAGGTTTGGCTCAACTCTGTTCGGATCGGTTTCGGATGAGGTTCGAAAACAGTCCGGTTCGAGTTTGGTCACACCCAGTTCGGACGAGCTCGAGTTCGGCCCCAGCCAGGGGCTCTTCCCCTTGGACCCAGCCAGGGGCTGTCGCCCCTTGGTACCTGCTTCTTAGGGGCACTACCCACAAACCCCCGTTAGGTAGGAATTTCAAAGAAGCGGATCAGTTATCGGATTTACCCTAGATTCGGTAGCTGTGGGGTGTTATATTTGAAGATTTTCCAGATTCCGATACTTGTAAGGAGTTAGTGATCGAATTTCAAGAAATGAGTTTGTGGGTAGTCATTGTTCTTGATGATGGATAGAGATTTAAGTACGCGTGTTTCTGATTATGGACAGAGATTCGGAGACATGGTTATGATTACTTGGGAACGTTTGTCGGAGATTATCTTTCTACACAAACTGAAGATTAAATGAGATTAAAGATTCTGTTGCGGGCCACTTGAGTTTATCATACCACTAAAAACATGCGGGGTTGGAATTATAAGAAATTGAAGATTTGAATATGTCAATTATTTAGGGGGAAATTGGGGACCCTAAAAAATTTTAAAGTTTTATAATTGAAAAATGGAATATTTGAAAGCAATCAGTTCAGGGATGATGGTAATTTTTTATCTTCATGGAAAGGTGATGTATTATGATGTTCGTGCGAACCGATATGTCAAAGTTTTCAGTTAATGGTTTGGAACTCTCTGTCATATGCCCGACACTTTCTTGAGTTATGAAGACTTGATCAGGTTTCAGTCTGCAACGAGATATACGTTTACTGGAGTAATATATTGGGATAGATTTTATGCTGAGGGGGAATTTTCGTGATTGAAGATGCTGATCGTGTTTATTTTCAGAAAGACCAGAATGTATTACAATTCGGTGAAGATTGAAGATTTATGTCAAATGCAGTGATGTTTGTGGATATTGTTTTTTATTCATGACGAATAAATGAAGTGATCCTGCATCTTGATGTCATATCCGGTGGTTGAAGTGTCCCACTAGGTGATTAATAAGTTCTCACCGTGGATGTGCTTGAAGAAAGAGGGAATTTTATTGATTGTGATGATTGTACAAGATTGCAAGCTGTTTCTTGCATATCTCAAATTTCAGTCAAGGGGAGTTTGCTAAAGACAGAGGCGTCTGCAACAAGCTGACTGAAGATTGCTATAAAATCAAAGTCTGGATTCAACAGTAACGTTCGAGGCGGAATTTGTTGATACATGAACCTTTTGTGGCCGTTACTGTTCGAATTGTCAAAACAAACTGAGTTGACTAGGACATGAACTGGGATCCGAAATTCAGCCAAACTTGATGTTCGTGTGAGTCCGAAGTTGATCCGAATCTGAAGTTCGGATATAGTTCGGATAAGGTTCGGATGGATCCCACTTCGGACATAATTGCATGAGTATAAATAGTTTCGTCTTTGTAATTCTTTGTAAGTTTCTGTCCCGATTTTGTCCAGATCAAGTGTTGAGAGGGGAGGTTCTGTCCAACCTCCCCCGGTCCTTAATCGTTGTATACTCCTTCGGTTTTTGTAATCATTCAACACAATATATGGCAAAACTTCCGTCTTGATATTATCTACCATAGAATCGATCCGTATATGCTTTTTCAGTTGCAATATAATTTTGGGCAGCCCTTGGATACACGAGATGAAAGTCGTACCTTCAACTTTTCACCAATGTATCAAGCTTCCTACCCCCTGGGGAATTTTCAGAATAGAAAGTGACCAGTAGGAAGCCAAGAACTGCTATTCCTCATCAATGAAGAGTACAATAAAATCAAGCCCAACATAGAAACTATAGAAATAGGCACTTGACATCCAGGGAACTTGATGTTAAATATGGGCAATTAATTCCTAAGGATCATAAAATTAAAGTGCATATAGGGACCAACATCCCTGAGGATACCGAGCCAAATATTTCAAGAATTTTAAGCCCGCTCCGGATCCACAGTGCAGGATCCTTAGGGATCCTTATTTTCTTACCCATCTATTTCTGCATGGATATTTCAAATTGGATCTCATGATGTGTACCTAGGAGATTTCATCCCGATGCAAACAACTGCAACTACAATACCAACCATACACTTGAACCCTGGACATGGCTCTGCGATTAGAACCCAGAATCTTCAGGTCGGTACTGTATCCAGTGATATACCTATTGTTCCTAACCAAAACACTTTGCAGTATACATGAATCAACCAAAATCTGGCTAAAGATTTGCAGAAGCTAAAAGACATGATCTCTAGTGTTCCTGGGGTGATTAGACCTATTCCTTAAGTTCCATTGGGAAGCCACAAGATTTCAAGATTCACATGGCCCATTTATGATGTTGAGATCCCGAAACTATTTGAAACACCCAACATGAAGCTATATGATGGAACTACGGACCCCAAAGAACATGTGGCTCATTAAAGGGAGCGGGTGGAGATAAATCTCATCCCCATAAACATTAAAGAAGTATACTTATGCAAAGGCTTTGGTTCAACCTTAACAGGACCAGCCATGAATGGCTACTTAGTATCCTTCCTAATACTATTACATCTTTTTCCCATTTAGTTAATTTATTTAACAACCAGTTTACTTGCAGTAGAACCTTCTAAGAAGATGACTGGTGATCTAAACAGGGTGGTCCAGAATCCTGAGGAACCTCTCTGAGATTATGTAGCCAGATTTGGCCGAGAATCCTTGGAAATCCCCAACCTTGACATGGAAGCTACTGTTGAAGCATTTAAAATGGGTCTGAACAAGGATTCTAGATTTTATTATGATCTTGTTATGACACCTTGCACATTTAGACGAAGTTCGAAGAGGAGCATTACCGTTCATCCGACTTGAAGACGACAAAAGGGTCCAACAAAGGGTTGATATCCTCAAGTATACCTCTAACGCCAGAAAGTTAGAATCTCCATGAAAAAAATATCGACATAGGCCTTATCCTAGGCACGATAACCAAAAAATCAATGTTGTTGATGAAGAAGACGGCAAGGAGGAATACCCCCAAGGTATCCGACTATTGCTTTTCTGTTGACGTTGGTGGTTTAATGTGTGCTATGCAGGATTTAGGTGAAAAAGCCATGTGGCCCAGAAAAAATGACAAACAGGGATCCTGGATAAACAAGTCAATATGGTGCGCTTATCACGAAGATTTTGGACACCTAACTAACGAGTGTATAGCACTCAGGAAAGAGATAAGTTACCTGCTCAACAAGGGACATCTGAAGGAACTGCTAGGCAGAAAAAGAAGCAAGACCCATGATGCCGAAGGAATCCCCAAAGAGGCAATATCACCCCCAGCAGATGCTAAAATCATAAATTTCATCTCAGTAGGCTCAGGCATATATTGAACCTCTTATTCCTCAGACAAGAAACATGCTAAGCAGGCGAAATCTAAACAGGGAGATAGACTTGTCTGGACATCAATGTTAATTGAAGATAAAGTAATCTCATTTTATGAATCTGATCGAAGAAACGTTCAGGATCCTCAACATGACAGTCTGGTAGTAACATTATTTATTGCTAACAATTTTGTTTGCATGGTCCTTATAGATAATGGAAGCTCAGTTGCTATCATCTAATTGGATGTTTTAAAGAAAATGAACATCTCAGAAAGCGAAATAATACCAAGATCCTCAGTCTTGGTGGGATTCAGTGGAGAAACTAAAAAACACAGTTGGAGATATCAAGTTACCGGTATACATAGAGGGGGTAAACTCTATGCAGAAATGTTATAATTCAAGAATAAGTCGATAAGTTCCTCAAAACCAAGATGATCTGGGAAGTCAAGTATCCCAAATGGCTAGCCAATGTGGTTGTAGTCTAGAAGAAGAATGGGAAGTGGAGAGTATGCGTGGACTATATTGATCTGAATAAAGCATGCCCCAAGGATCCTTTTCCTCTTCCCCACATTGACTCAATGGTGGATGCAACTTGTAGAGACCTAGAAAATGAGGCTTTTGCATTAGATAATTTTGGGCTTGTTTACTTCTTGTGGGCTAGTATATAAATGTAATTGGGCTAACTTTTTGTAGGTTTAAAGTGGGTTTGGGCCCGATTTGTGTAGGATGGGCTTGGGGATTTCGAAAATCACTAAGGAGATTGACTTGTTTACCAAGTCAATCTCACCTATATATAGCACATATTAGAATTGGTTTAGGGCTGCTTGACCTTTTTGGTGTGTTGGTGATTATCGAAATTCTCCTTAGAGATTTCGATCAAGGTGTAGCAAGCAATCAGTAATCAATCTAAAGTGTTTTCTTCAAATCGGTTTGTGTTTACTATTTTTTGTTTCATACTTTTCGATTAATATCTTTTACTGTTTCTTGAATCAACTAGTTAAAACCGGATTCCGCACGGTTTTACTAGTCTAGATATCGCGTGAGGGTTAGATTGATCCTTACAATTAGTATCAGAGCTAAGAAACGCAAGTTTCGATGCTCTCGCGATATCAGATTCAAGTTTTTGGGAACTAACGTTTTGAGTTTTGTGGTGATTTTCAGCTTTTAGCACATTCGGAGGTGTTTTTGTGCAGGTTACAAATCAAGACAGAAGTTTCGTGGAGCTGTGTGCGTGATTCTGAAGATTTTCGACCCTTTCTGCACTTTTCGATCAGACCTCTGATCGAAAAACCCCTTTCTTCCCCCTTTTCGATCGAGAAAGCCCCCTTTGTGGCTTTTCGATCAGGCATTTCCAGTCGAAAAGTCCTCTTCTGTGACTTTTCGACCAGCAGCTCTCAATCGAGAAGTCCCCTTGAGACTTCTCGATCAGCATTCTCGATCGAAAAGTCCCTCTGAGACTTTTCGATCCGTTTCATCTCAGTCGAGAAGTCCCCTCGTGACTTCTCGATCTACCCTTTTGATCGAAAAGTCCCCTGTGACTTTTCGATTCACTGTGATCTCCGACCGAAAAGTCCCCTCAGCGACTTTTCGATCCATCCTTCACTTTTTAATCGACCGTGACTTTTCGACCTTAACCTTTCCGATCAAAAAGTACTTTTCGATCAAGCACTTTCCAACCGTAAACCACTTTTCGATCAAGCACTTTCCAACCGTAAACCCCTTTTCGATCAAGCTCTTTCCGACAGTAAATCACCTTTTCGATTCGTTTTACTCACTGAAGCAATGGCCTTTGACATGTCGAGCCTGTCGAGTGCCACTCTGGAAATGGATGCTAAAATCGGGACAAATGCCAGACCACCCCGTCTGTTGTCTGGAAAGGATTTCATGAGCTGGAAGTATAGGTTTGTCAACTACATCAACTACCATGATGCTAAGATCATGAGGTCAGTCGAAGTGGGAGACTTTGTCCCATCAACTCCAGGGGAACAGGGTCAACCACGTGTTCCTAAAGCAAAATCCGAATGGATTGATGAAGACTGGGAGAGGGTAGAACGAGATAGAAAGGCACTGGCTGCCCTGACCATGGCCTTATCCCCTGAAGTTGCTGAAGCTTTCAAAGAATACACCTCGGCTAAGACTCTGTGGGATGCCCTTATAGCTGCTTACGAGGGAAATGATGATATGAAAGAATCCCGCAAAGAGAATCTAAGGGAAATGTTCAATGAGTTTAACTATATCGCTGGTGAAAACATTGAAACTCTGCTTCAACGTTTCATCAAGATAGTCACTGGGATGAAAGATGCTGGAGTGGCATATACTCAAGTGGAGGTCAACAGAAAGCTGGTCAACTCTCTTCCACCAAATTGGGACAGCACCATTGAACTGATTGAAAAGACAGTGGAAATGTCCACTTCGTCCCTAAATGAGCTCATGTCTACCATCAGAGCCTATGAGGAGAAGAAACAGAAGAGGGCGAGAAAAATTGGCAATGGGGCATTAATGAATCAACTAAATCAAGCTTTCATCTCTCAGCCAGCTGTCGCTCCTGTTAACCCACCATCTACTCCAATGGGATTCATTGCCCAAGCCACTGGGTCAAGTTCATCTGGAACATCAAATGTTGTTCCTCTAGATGTAAATGCTTTGACTAAAGATCCCGGCTTTGCCCTTGGGGTGGGAATTATGAGTTGCTATCAGGCACTCGTAGCAGGTTCACTTCTTCCCACGGATCTATCACCTGATGATGTGAATCAAGTAAACCCCGATGATCTAGAGCACATGGATATATCTTATCAGATGGGAATGTCTGCTCTGCGAGCTAGGCAGTTCATGGCAAAGACGGGACAGAAGGATTGGAATGGTGGAAAAGGAATAAAGCTGAGTTTTAATAAGGCAAATCTAAGGTGCTATAATTGCAATGAGTATGGGCATTATGCCAGAGAATGCACCAAACCAAGAGTTGATAGAGAAAGCAAGGCTGATAACCAGGGTGAGAGCATGAAGAAGGAAGCAGGAAAGAATGACAAGGCACTGGTGGTTCAACATACGCCAGGATATGACTGGACACCCCAGGTGGAAGACCTCAGTCTAACCCTTGACCATGTGGCCTTGTTAGCTGAAGAGGAAGCACATAAAGAAGTAACTGAGGTATTCCATCACGCATTCATGGAAAACATAACTCCAGGATCATCTGCCAGCAGCTCTGAGGTATGTCTTAACCCGAAATGTCAAACTATACTTAATGAGTCTCAAGAATGGCAAAATAAGTTTTTCAATGAAACATTAAATCGTGAATTTTCTGACAAAGACTTAAGAGAATACAAAGGTAGGTGTAAAACATTAAGTGAGAAACTAGAAGCTGCTAAAATTGACATAAAAAATCTTCAAAGGGACTTGAGTGACAAAACCACATATCTAAGAATTGCTAATGAAGAAATTGTCACATTAAAAACTGAACTTGAACAACTTAAAGGTCAATTAGAAACATCACAAACCAAAGTTGTGCAAAACGATAAAATTGTGTTAGAAATGATGAAAGCTAGTTCACTTTTCTACAATACAGACGCTCGAATGCGCCATCTAAAAGCCAACTCTGGTTTGGGCCTCGGTACTGAAGAAAAAAATGAAAAGTCCAGTCACACAGTACCGATGCCCCTGATGCATGAAATGATCTCAGATTATGAGTGTTCTAAGACCTCCTCGGAAGCTAAAGCTGAGATTGAAAAGAAACTGGCAGCTTGTCCCATTAAAATTTCTGCTCCTGTTTCCCACCTTACTAACACTTTTACTTCTTGTGCAGATAAAGGTAAACATGAAGCAGGGGTAGTAAATTGCAAGGAGTCTACTAAGAGTCCTATGAAGTCTAAAGTTGAATTTCTTTTAAAAATTATGATTTTGAGAAACCTGAAACTTTTGTCAAGTCTGAGTCAAAAACTTCTGAGTCTAATGTTTGTGCTAAACTTTCTGAATGTGGTGTGTTTAATGTTGGTAAATGTGATTTGAAACCTGTGAAACCCCTTAGAACTGTTAGAATTTTAAGAAGGGGTAAGGGACCACAGAATGATGTTCCCAAACCCTCAGGAGATGTGAAAAAAATCTGAGGATGGTGTGAACTATCCCACTCAAAATGTGCAGAAAGTACGGGACACAAAACCCCAGGAATTTGTCCCGTACCCAGAGGTCAATTCTGCATATGATCAATTCCGACCGATACAACGGGAATATGTATTGACCACTAAGCCCCATGGTAAAACCCTGTGGATCCATAAAAACGCTTCAAATCCAACTTGGATATCCACTGGGCGGAACCAACCACAGGCTCCCGTGTATCCAAAGAAACAGTCCTGCCATGTGTGTGGCCAACCAGGACACATGGCAAGAAACTGTATGCACCGCCCGTATGAGCCCTACTATCCTAAGAAAGTCCAACAAAAGACTGTCCCTTTGGGCCAAACACGTGTTGGCCCAAAGCCCAATGTTGGACCTTCAAATCCCAAGGTGCAAAAGTTCACATTCCCACCCTCACAAGCAGGGATACATCCTAGGCCAAAAGCAAAGTCTGCACCTTCAAACCAAAAGGTGCAGCAAGGCTCACCACATGTCCATAAATGGAGGCCAAACCCCAAGTCACCTAATCAGAAACCACCAATTGAGAAGAATAAGGTGAATAAAAATGCTATGAAATCTTCAAAGATGTTCACCAAACCTGCCAGGGCTTCTAAACCTTCAAAACCTGTCTCCCGCCCAAAGCAGGATAATTCTTCAAAATCACCTGTTTCCCCTCAACCTGTCTTCAAAAGATTTTTCCGAAACACCATTTTTCTGAAAACCTGAATCAATCAATAAGAGAAATGATGACAGGTGGAATGTCCCGAAAGTCGTTAATTTGTCCTTCAAGCCTACAGGAGTGTACACAAAACACTCAATGTCTTTTCAAGAGGTTAAAGGGTTTAAATTAAACATAAATAATCAAAAATGGCTTGGCAAAGAAAATTACCACCGTGATGTCAACATTAAAGACATCCACAGTCCAAGCAAGGACAGACCAGTCTCACCCAGACTAGTTAAGGCCTGGGTACCAAAATCTAACTGATCTTCTCTGTATGCAGGAACAGCCAAGGAGGAATGTCAGCAACCTATGGTACGTTGACAGTGGTTGTTCCAGGCATATGACGGGCGACATATCCCTACTACATGACTTGGAAAAATTTGATGGAGGTTATGTGTCGTTCGCCGGAGGAGTTGGTGGTTATATCAGTCAGAAAGGCACAGTTCGCAACGGTTGTCTCAGCTTCCACGATGTCAATTATGTGGAGCAGTTAAAACACAGCTTGTTAAGTGTTTCACAAATATGTGATCGAGAGTATCCAGTTCTTTTCAACAATAAAGAGTGTCTCATTCTTAAACCTGGATACTCCATCCCTGATAATTGGGTGTTAATGAGAACACCCAGATATGGTAACTCCTATGTGCTGAATATGCAGAAACCCCCCACATCTGAGGTGGCCTGTCTTCTTTCTAAAACAACAGAGAACTATGCTCAGCTGTGGCACCGAAGATTGGGCACATGAATCTGAAGAACCTGAATCGACTTGCCAGAGGAGGACTTGTTAAAGATCTCCCTATCAAAGACTTTGTTCTGAAAGAGAAATGTGTGGCGTGTGCTAAGGGGAAGCAGCACAAACGACCACATAAACCGAAGGTCTTCAACAGAATCTCGTCTCCACTAGAGATGCTTCACATGGACCTATTCGGTCCCGTCAGTATGTTAAGTCTTAACCGATGTGCATTTTGTTTAGTTATTACTGATGATTTTTCCCGTTTCACTTGGGTGTTTTTCTTGTCCAAGAAAAGTGATGTTGCAGGTATACTTATCGCCTTCATCAAGCTCATTGAAAATAAATTGAAGCATAAAGTGAAGGCCAACAGGAGTGATAATGGCACGGAGTTCAAGAATCAAACAATCGACAATTTTTGTGCTGATAAGGGGATTGAGCATCAATTCAGTGCTCCCTACACTCCCCAGCAGAATGGCGTCGCAGAAAGACGGAACAGAACCCTGATTGAAGCTGTTCGCACCATGTTGTGTGATTCAAAGCTACCAACCATGTTTTGGGCAGAAGCAGTCAACACTGCCTGTTATGTCCAGAATCGGGTGCTCATCAATAAGCGGCAGCAGAAAACGCCATATGAGCTAATCTACAATGATAAGCCCAGAATTGGTCACCTACGGGCGTTTGGGTGTTTATGCACAGTCTTAGTTAACACTGATGTTCCTAAATTTGCTGCTAAGGCTGATGAATGTTATTTTGTAGGTTACTCTGCCAGCTCCGCTTACAGGGTCTTCAACAAAACTACCGGGATTATGATGGTGTCCACAAATGTGGATTGGCTAGAAGAAAATCCATCTGACGGCGGAGTCGGTCCTCCTCAAGCTTTCGACTACAATCAATTCTTCCGTCCATTGGGTTTAGACCCTGTCTTAGCAGAGGAATTATATGAAGATACAATTTCAGGACCGTCTGTCTCACACTCCATCACAAAAGCTCCTGTCCCTGCTCCTGCAATTGATCCTACACCAGTACCGGAGACTGCTGATCCTGTAGAAACTCAAACATAGGAAACAGATGCAGAAATTGACCCAGCTCCCGACTCGCCTCAGTCACTCGGAGCTGATCCGGAAATTGAAGCTGATACACATGATGAACCCGTTCTATCAAATCTGCCTCCTGAAATTCCCGTTCAGGCCGTTGCAGAAACCAGAATTCATAAATACCACCCCTTGGACAACATCATTGGTCCATTAGCATCTGGGGTGGTCACAATGTAAGGATCAAACTAACCCTCACGCGATATCTAGACTAGTGAAACCGTGCGGAATCCGGTTTAACTAGGTGATTCAAGGATAAACACAATAAACAATAACCGAAAAGTATAAGCACAAGAAAACACAAACCGATTGAAGAACAAACACTTGTATTGATTACTTGCAACTGCTTACACCTTAATCGAAATTCTCAAGAGAATTTCGATGTCACCTTCACACACCAAAAGACTAGCAACCTAATAATGAGGGGAGGGTTTTCTTTAAATAGAGATTCTCCAACTTGGAGAACAAGTCACTCTCAAAACCCTAAAATCCCTCTAATTCCCGTATTTGACCTCATAGGCCCACTAAACTCCCCCTAAACACTTTCTAATTGAGCCCAAACACATCTAAATTGGCCCAGTGACCCAATATAACCATAAACCAGCTAATCTCCACCTATTCTATCACATAGGTCTTCAAAATAGTCCGCCAAGTGATGATTTAATACACAAGCCACAAATTATTCTCTTACAATCTTCCCCTTGGCTTGTGATATTAAATGTCTTCTACTTTCAATCTTCAGACTTGCAGTCTTCTCCTTGGCTTGATCATGGGTTGATGAAGATACTTTTCTTTAACACTCTTCAATGGGCAGCAACGGTCGAGTTCTGGGAGTTTTCTCTCAATCAGCATCAGCTTGGACTTCTAATGACAAACAAGTAATGAGAGGAGGATTCTCAAGTACTTGCTCCTTCTTGAAACATGTCGAGTCCTTGCTGGATCATCAGTAACTGTCTTGACCAGCATGTAACTTCAGAGGGTAAAAATGTTAAAAACCCCTGTCTTGACATTCTTGAATTTCTTTAAACTGACGGCATTTAGCTTCCCCTCAACTCGTGAACAGCGTCTTTTGAGTCTTTGGAAGCTTTTCTTGAACAACCAACAAACTTCCCCTAAGCATAAGGTAAGTCCTTTTTCCGGCTGGTTCTTCAACACGAACAGTAACAGCATCAGTGCATCGGTCAACTGAGTCCTTGACCATCTTGTCCATGAGTTTTCTTTTTCTGACTTATCCTGTCAAGCACAACATGAAACAGACACTAACCAGACATGATGACTGATTATCGGGTTAGAATTATTTTACCAAATACTTCCCCTGAACCCGAGGACTCTTCACATTATCTCCCCCTGAGATTCTGGAGGGGTGATACTTTCTTGCATAAAACCCATAAAACTTATTAAAACCTTTAAATTAACCTGGCCATGGTTGAAAAACAAAATAAACAATAAAAACTTAAGATAACACCAAAGAAAAATAAAAATAAAAACAAACATACCAAATTTCTAAACAAGAAGGTTTCTATTGGATCAAACCGTATGAATCTGACTGAGGAACCCTTTTCAGCTTTTGTTACTCGAACACGTCCAGATGATTGCCAATATACTGATCCACTTTAAACTCAAACCCTTTTCTTATTCAGGCTGTTAGTCACTTTACTATCTTTTAAGGTGTATTAACTATGAATAGCAAGTGAGTTTCAACAAATCCTAGGTACATGTTATTACACACTATCAAGCACATAAATTCCCTACCACATATTTTCACAACCTGATCCAGAAGTTTGAAACTGAGCTCCAGACTGGATTGAGAAGAAAAGAATAGATCACATAGAATTTTTGGGTATAATATACAAAGTCAACTGAATTTTTGAAACATTTTTAGTAATGCTCTCATCAGTGACAAAGGCTGAGGGTTTTGGACACTTGAGGGTCTCTTTTGATGTGCTCTTTGGCATCTTTTGGGTGTATATTTTATTAATTTTTTTTTATTTTAGATGATCTAGAAGTACGTATGTATGGACAACTCCAGGTCATTGCTCACGCAAAGCAGAGGAGAGCCTTACATACATGTGAAGCATCCCCAGGTCATTGCTCACGCAAAGCAGAGGGGACACCGACTTTTTGAGCTCAATTTCACACTCTTGGAGACAAGCGTGTGTATCGGGAACTTGAACATGCAGTCAAATAGAAATGCAATTAACCTAAGTGCTGTTACCCAACAAACTGCCATACGTTATCTTTAAGTGTGTAACTCATACCTTTTCAGATTTAAGAGCTGAGCCTACCAGCATATCACCATGGATCATGTCTTTCACATCTGCTTTACACGTGTCAGCCATCTCCAAGACGGAAGTTTATTTCACTTCCCTCCTTCTCAAACGCACAAATAAAAGATTAAAAATTAAAAAGCACAAATTTTTTTAAGGGGTACTATTTCATCTTTTCTATTCTTCCCCTTGCTTTTTGATTTTTAATAACAACACACACACCCCTTTTTTTAATATTTTTTTTTGATTTTTTTTTTATTTTTTTTTATTTTTATTTATTTATTTATTTATTTATTTATTTTATTAATTTTTTTAAAACACTCACTGACACAATACTAAATATGTACTAAAAACTGGCTAAGCTAACCTTCAAAGTTTATCTTTTGAAAATTTTCAGAAATGGGTTTTGTTTCATGCATAACCATACTTCACATCAAATTAGCCAAGAAACAAACAATTATGACAATGTTACCTTTTTTCTACTGATTTTCTCAGATTTACCTCTCACAAGGAGACATACCCTCCATTGAAACCTTCTGTCATGTAGTAGAGAGATGCCTCCTATCCTGTGCCTGCAACAATCACTATCACAAACAAACAAGGTTAATGAAAGTCCTCCTTGACTGTTCCTGCACAATGTGAGAGATCAGTTAGCCATAAGTACCCAGGCCATTGTGGTTCTGGGTATACCTGAAGAATTAATGAAAGTTACTTCTTTTAAACACATGCCCTTTGAAAAATCAGGAATTTGAGTTGCAGCTGCCTTTGATTTTGGTTTCCAAATACCAGGTGATTTGAAAGTTGTTTTAGTTACCTTTGAAATAGTGACTTTAGGTATTTCAACCTTCTTCATTTCAGGTTTCTTTTTCAAAACAGTTTTAGTTACCTTTGGAGGAGTAACTTTAGGTTTGTCAACTTTGTGTTGTTTTGAAATCGGTTTCTTCACCTTTTTATGAAAATTTTCAAAATTTGGAAAAACATATTTTTGATTTGAAAATTTTCTTTGCTCTTTGGCAGCGCCCCAATGTTGATCAGAGGGTTTTATCTTAGGAGAAACAGTCTTCATCGCCTTAGGTGGTTGCACCTTCATTGGCTTAGACTTAACTGATTCCCGAGACGAAACACTCCGACTTTGTGGATAATATGGCTCATAGGGGCGATAGAGACAATTTCGGGCAATGTGACCAGGATTGCTACAATTAAAGCAAGTCTGCTTCTTGAGATAGAATTCCGACGTGTAACCGTTTGTCTTTAGCTGCTGAGGTGGAGCTCCATTTGCTTTTGTTTGCATCTTTGATAGAAAGGCATTGTGATTCGGTTGCATGTCCGGAGAGACTCCAAGTCTCCAGTTCTCAGATCTTTCAGAACCTTGATGCATTTCTGTTGAATCTTTTCTGGTTTGTGGAAAACTGAGTAGAACCAGACATTTGAACTTTTGGGCCCACTGGTTTCTTTGAGACTGTTGTGTTGCCACTGCATGAGCCCACTGATGAGTTTGGAGACTTGATAGTAGTTTTGGGCCTTTCAATCTTGATAGGAACAGAAGTTGGAGGCTTGATGGTGATCTTGGGCCTCATGCTCTTAATGTTAGATGATAAACCGCCATCATGACCCAAGCCTTTGAACTTGGAGGAGAAGGATGGTAGTTCATAGCCAACATTTGGTTCTTGGTCAAACATAGACCCAGATGTCATGAATATCTTACCATTGGGCCTTGTAGTCATCACCACTCGTTCCCGCTTTACCTCATCCACAACTTTGAAATAAGGAGTCTCGATCTTTGGATAAGGAACCAATTTTTCTTCATCAGCTCTCTTCACTTCACTAGAGCTTGACCCTGCACACTCAGTAGTGACATGAGTATTATCCACACCATTTGACTGAGTTGCTTCAGTGGCTGTCTTTTCATCTTTATGCACAGGTTGAGGCCCATATACCATGGTTGCTTCATTTTGGGACTCTTTCAACAATTCATCTGCAGTTTGGGGCACTTTTATGTATTCATGTTGCAATGGGGGAGGAAAATTTCCATCCCCGAGGCCAGATGTTTGTTTTACCTGCTCGAGTCGCTCTTCAGATTTGAATAAAGTATGATGAGAATCCATCATTTTCTTTTGTATCACTTGATGTTTCTCAAGGGCAGATTGGGAAGTGTCAAGTTTTGCTCTTAGTTCCTCAACCTCCTTGGTTAGCTCTTCTACCTTAGCGTTAGCAAGCCTAAGATATGTGCTTTTATCACTCACCTGACGTTGAAGACTCTTAACATCTACCTGAATGGCCTCAAGTTTCTCTCTAAATATTTTGGTCTTACCTTTGGACTCCCTAAGGTCTCTAGCAGTGAATGCTGTCTTGGCTGATCGAAAAGCTGTTTGGCTGATCGAAAAGCTGTTTTGGCTGATCGAAAAGCTGTCTTGGCTGATCGAAAAGCTGTTTGGCTTATCGAAAAGCTGTCTTGGCTGATCGAAAAGCTGTTTGGCTGATCGAAAAGCTGTTTTGGTTGATCGAAAAGCTGTCTTGGCTGATCGAAAAGCTGTTTGGCTGATCGAAAAGTCACACAGGGGGACTTTCCGATTGAAGGTGACTGATCGAAAAGTCACAGGGGGACTTTCTCGATCAACAATGCACGACAGAGGGTGCTTTTCGATCAAAAGTGTTGGTCGAAAAGCCTTGAGCTGGGTCGAAAAGTCTCTCAAACACGAACAAAGCACCACGAATACTTCTGTCTTGACTCGAAACCTGCAAAAATTCTTCCGAACTGTGCTAAAAACTGAAAATCACCAACAAAACTCAAACGGTTAGTTGACAAAAACTTGAATCGGATATCACGAGAGCCTCGAAACCTGCGTTTCTTGGCTCTGATACCAATTGTAAGGATCAAACTAACCCTCACGCGATATCTAGACTAGTGAAACCGTGCGGAATCCGGTTTAACTAGGTGATTCAAGGATAAACACAATAAACAATAACCGAAAAGTATAAGCACAAGAAAACACAAACCGATTGAAGAACAAACACTTGTATTGATTACTTGCAACTGCTTACACCTTAATCGAAATTCTCAAGAGAATTTCGATGTCACCTTCACACACCAAAAGACTAGCAACCTAATAATAAGGGGAGGGTTTTCTTTAAATAGAGATTCTCCAACTTGGAGAACAAGCTACTCTCAAAACCCTAAAATCCCTCTAATTCCCGTATTTGACCTCATAGGCCCACTAAACTCCCCCTAAACACTTTCTAATTGAGCCCAAACACATCTAAATTGGCCCAGTGACCCAATATAACCATAACCCAGCTAATCTCCACCTATTCTATCACATAGGTCTTCAAAATAGTCCGCCAAGTGATGATTTAATACACAAGCCACAAATTATTCCCTTACACACAAGAAGCCAGTCAGGAGACATCAATCATTGCATGTACTCTTGTTTCATCTCACAGATTGAGCCCCCTAACATCACCATGGCCTTGACTGATTCCAGTTGGGTGGAGGCCATGCATGAAGAACTCAATCAATTTTCCCGGCTTCAAGTTTGGAGGTTAGTAGAAAGGCCAGCTGACAAAAAGGTCATCACCACTCGGTGGCTGTATAAGAACAAAAAGGATGATAACGGCGTTATTGTCAGAAACAAGGCCAGATTGGTGGTTCAAGGCCACAAACAAATCCAAGGAGTGGATTATGATGAAGTGTACGCACCGGTGGCCCGTTTAGAGGCAATTAGAGTCTTCTTAGCCTATGCTTCATATATGAATTTCACGGTCTACCAGTTGGACGTGAAAACTGCCTTTCTATATGCTGAGATGGATAAGGAAGTTTATGTCACTCAACCTCCAGGGTTCATTGATGAAGAACACCCGTATCATGTGTACAAGCTTGACACGGCATTATATGGGTTGCACCAGGCCCCTCGGTCGTGGTACAAGACTCTGACTGATCATCTTCTTGCACATGGCTACACAAGAGGCATTGTTGATCAAACGCTTTTCAGAAAGGAGGTCGAGCATGACATAATCATGGTGCAAGTATATGTCGATGACATCATCTTCGGTTCAACCAATGAAGACTTGTGCAAAGAATTTGAGAAAGTTATGCGCACAAAATTTGAGATGAGTCAGATGGGCGAGATGGAGTTTTTCCTCGCATTGCAAGTAAAGCAAAGTGACAGTGGGATACTTATCCATCAGGCTAAATACGTCACCGAAATTTTGGAAAAGTACAAGATGATGGATGCAAAGCCAGTCTCCACACCCATGGCAGCAAGACCAGCAATTACCAGGGATCCGGATGGGCAACCAGTGAGCGAGCACATGTACCGGTCCATGATTGGGTCTCTGATGTATTTGACCGCCAGCCGTCCAGATATCATGCTCGCTGTGTGCCAGTGTGCACGCTATCAGGCTAATCCTAAACTCTCTCATCTTTCTGCTGTGAAACGTATTTTTAAATATTTGAAGGGTCGGCCTCGTCTAGGCCTCTGGTACCCTAAAGAGTCCGGATTTAACCTGTATGCTTTCTCTGACAGTGATTATGGTGGCAATGAGCTTGACAGGAAATCCACATCTGCTGGAGCTCAATTTTTAGGTGACAGGCTGGTCTCTTGGCAAAGCAAGAAGCAGCACACGGTGTCCCAGTCGACAGCCGAAGCAGAATATGTGGCTGCATCTGCCTGCTGCTCTCAGGTGGTTTGGTTGCAGCATCAGCTGGGAGATTACGGTTTGAATTTTTTCGATACTCCCATTTTTTGTGACAATAATGCTGCTTTGCAAATTGTGAAAAATCCCGTGCAGCACTCTAAAACCAAACACATAGACATCAAAACGCACTTCATTCGGGATTGCTATGACCGACGGCTCATTCATTTGGAGAGGGTGGCATCGGATGACAATGTGGCGGACATGTTCACGAAACCCCTTCCAAGTGCAAATTTTGAAATGTGTCTCAAGGGCCTCCGGATGATAGCCTTTGATGAGTAGTCTGGCAATTTCTTTTGTTTCTGCATTTATTTGTTTCTTTCATTTCTTATTAAAAAAAATGAAAATTAAAAAAAAACAAAATACAAAAATAGTGTTTTTTTGGTTAATTTAAAAAAAAAATCTAAAAGCAAGGGGAAGATATAAGATAATGACAATTATTTCCTCTAAAGTGTGTGCTTTTAAATTTTTTTACTGGTTTTGGTTGACCAGGTGGGAAGTGATATAAATTTCCAGGTGTTTGCTGACTGACACGTGTAAGGTGGAAGTGAAAAGCAGTGATTCATGGTCGATATGCTTGGTAGGCTCTGCTGACAATCAATCAAAAGGTATGTTTCATCACAACACTTGAAGATAACGTATGATGCTTGAAAGGGAGCACACACTTAGGTTAGTACAATTTCTATTTGACTGCGTATCAGGAATCCTGAGACACACGCCCGGTTCTGAGTGTTAATGTTATGCTCAAAAATCCCCATTCCCTCTGCTTTGCGTAAGCAATGACCTGGGAATGTCGTACGTGAGTCAGGACTCCTCTGTTCTGCGAAAGCGGAGACCTGGAACCACCCTGATCCACGTACGATTTCAAGATCACATTGTATATATGATAAACCAAAAGATGCCAAGTGCACAATGAAAAGAGACCCTCAAGCGTCCAAAACCCTTAGCCTTTGTCACTGATGAGAACATTGTTAAATATGTTTCAAAAATTCAGCTGACTCTGTATATTATCCAACAAAACCTCCGTGATCTATTCTTTTCTTTTCTCAACCCCTCTGGAGCATGATGTTGGGCTTAAGGAAAGGTGTCGTGAAAAATGTTGTACGGAAACCAGGTGTGCTTGATAGAATGTACAAATTATACCTAGGACTTATGTGTGTGACCTGGATAGATTGTCATAATTAATATAACCATTAAAATATAAATTATGTGATGAAACTGCTTGAGTAAGCGAAAGCAGCATGAGTTTAAAGATGGACCAAAAATACCGGCAATCGCCTGAACACGCGAAGTAACTGAAGCTGAAAAGGGTTCTTCAGTCACAGACTATCTGGTATGATCCCTAACAGTGCCTTCTTCACTCAAAATCCAGTCTGGTTAAGATTTTTATTTTATTGATTTTTGTATTCTATTTGTGTTTATTTTATATTTTATCTTAACTTCTAATTTGTTTATAGTTTGTTTTTATTTTAAAGTAAAAATTGCCAGATCATAAAACTCGCGGGCTTGATTTTAGGGGAAGTTTTTTTTAATAAACCAGATTAAAGTTTTTGTGTTTTTTAAAGATAAACAAAAACTTTGTTAAGTAAAAGGTTTGGGTGGATTGTGTGTAGTTAAAAGAATTGGAGGGGGGCAAACTGTAAAATTTTTAAACAAAAAGAAGGGGAGAGGCCGGCGGCCCTCACTCTCCCCTTCTCCCTCTTTCTCGATTCCAAACCCTAACTCCCGCACACCCACCGCCGATCACCTCCTCCACCCCCTGCCATTACCGTCGCGCACCACCACCACACTCGCCAACCTCCTGCGACCCAACCACCACTGTCCTCATCATCATCCGACCTCCACGGCACCCCCCATTCCACCACAGCCCCGTCACCACTGTTCCGTCAAATCAGCCACCCTCCGCCGCCGCTGAGACCATCTAACACCACCATCCTGCTCGGAAATTATCATCAATCACTCCACCGTGCTTGGATTTGAGCAATGGCTCCCCGTCTGAAGCGCGTAGCTAAACCCCCTAAAGACCGACTTGAGTAAGTGTTAATTTCTGAAATTTTTTGGTCGGGAATGGATAGGATGATGGTTTGGGAGATATGTTTGAGTGAAATCGTGTTAAATTAAGTGTATTTGAGCTTTTCGATTGAGTTGCAGGTTTGGAATGAAGGAGATGACACTTTTCGATCGAGTCAGGGACTTTTCGATCAGCCCCTCGTGCTTTTCGATCAGCCCTGATGCTTCTCGATCACTGATCGCCAATGCCCTGAGGCTTTTCGATCAGTCCTGAGGCTTTTCGATCAGCCCTATGGCTTTTCGATCAGCCCTAAGGCTTTTCGATCAGAGAGCCAGACTTCTCGATCAAAAGCTTAGGCTTTTCGATCGGGAGTCTGACTTCTCGATCAGTTACTATTTTTCGATCGGGAGGGATAGACTTTTCGACCAGAGTTCTCGGTAACCAAAGGAGCTTTCCGATCGGACGGATGCTTTCCGATCGAAAACCCTGTTTTTCGATCGGAAAGGTACCTGATGATGTTTTCACTGGTTTTTTTGTTAATTTTAAGCTGTTATGCTGCCCGTTTTTCAAGAAATCCCTAAAACTAATGAATTTTTTTGTGTGTGTTTTGGTTGTTTATCTGTGTTTGTGAGTGCAGGGATTTGGAGTTTGTCAAAGATCATAATCAAGTGGCCTATTTGCTGGACCCGCCTGCTGAATACAGAGAGAAGTACCAGTCAATGATAGCTGGGTTGAACAAGTGTTGTCTACACTTTGCACTCACAACAAACCCGGTTATTTGCAAACGGATGCAGCAAGAGTTTTGGAAGACGGCAGATGTATCTGAAGATGGAAAGCAGATTACTTACCAAGATTCAAAGCACTGAGGTGATATTAACTGAAGAAAATTTCAGACAGGCACTCAGACTCAAAGATGTTGCTGCTGATTCCACTGTGCTTGACAAGGAGATGGTGTCCCAATGTCTAAAGGAAATGGGATACCTCACAATATCTCCTCCCACAATGAAAGCTCTCATTCCACCGTATTGGAGAATGCTGGCACATTACTTGCAAAAATGTGTCATTGCCAAGAAGAGCTCTACAGATCAGCTGAACCAGGTGCACACCCATGCAATGGTGTCACTAATCAGAGGTGTTCGGTTCAACTGGTCTAGGATGATTTTTGAAGAT
This sequence comes from Deinandra increscens subsp. villosa, assembly GCA_039602395.1. Lineage (NCBI taxonomy): Eukaryota > Viridiplantae > Streptophyta > Magnoliopsida > Asterales > Asteraceae > Deinandra > Deinandra increscens. Next base: position 24,596,120 of record JBCNJP010000003.1, read on the forward strand.
GTAAAAGCAGTCGTGTCTAGAGATAAAAAGTTTGCAGCTGTTCCTAGGTTTATTCAGTCTGTTCTGGATTCAAGATACCCGAACCTGAGGAAGACCAATGACACGCATGATACTAAGCCAATGGGTATTGAAGTATTTCCGATGATAAATCCGAAGAAGAAGTTGTCTGATAAGATGCCGTTCGGTGACAAGTTTGGAGAGTTTGCAGAGATAGTGAGAGAGGAGATTCCAATTAACAGAAATGCATCAGTAGAAGAAGAACATTATATGCCTCCTCCTCAGAAGAAAGTTGTTGATCTTCCTGATGACTCTGATTGGGAAGAGTTTGATTTGAATGATGTGAGGATTGGAGCACTCAATTTTGAAGGTGACGAGTCAATCAATTATGATACTTATCTTGACGATATTGACATTGAGGAAGAAGAGACAGAGACAACTGAAATTCCACTGACAAGAAAACGGAAAGCCACAGAGGATCCTCCCCTCGGTGCTTCTGTTACAGATGATATGACTGAGACTGAGTCGACTGCTACACCACACCACATTGAAGGCCCTAGTGACCCAAGGAGAAGAAGATTGGATTCTCATGTGCCACCAGTCACAAGTTCCAGTGCTGGTCAGTCTTCTTCTCAACCCACAGCCCAAGACAAGGGGAAAGCAGTAGAAACCCCTGAGTTCAGATTGGAGAAGGAACTCAGAGCAGAGATAGAAGATTTGAAAGCCCAAAATGCAACTCAAAGTGAAATCATTGGTGATTTAATTGATATTCAGAAGGTCCATAATACTGAATTGGAGAATCAGAAGAAGATAAACAGAGAGTTTACCAGACAATTTAGAGAACTCCATAAGCTGATCAGGCAGCTAAGTTCAGATAAATCAATCAGATCAAGCGTTGGGCAAGGAGATAAAGGTGAAGGAGGTTCAGGTGCAGGTGATTCCTCTCAATCACCAGTATTTAGCTTTGAAGCAGACATTCCTGAAGAAACTCAACCAGTTTTGCCTGAAGCCTCAAGTGAAGATAAAGATACCAGGGATAGAGATTATATGACAGTTCCAGCTTCTGATTTTGATGGAGGTTGGGAGTCGCAGACATTTGCCTATCCTCCTGAAAGGTATCTAATCCAGCTGGGAGAACACTACCATGATAAACAAGGAATTACTGCAGCTGTGAAAACATGGATGTTTGATGGAGAAAAGAACATGTTTGTTGTAAGAAGAAAGGGTCAGTATCCTTTGGAGTACTACAAGAGCTGGACACAGTTTTACTCCTGGACGAATGTGGATCTGACTATGTTATACCAGGCTCCATTCTCAAATCCGTCAAACGATGAGCAAGCCAAGTACTTCTACAAGAAACTTGAAAAAGCGGTGAGGAGCAAGTTCAATAGGTTTGAGGATTTTCCTCACAAGAAGTCGTATGTGAAGAAGTACAGGAGTGTCTTCAAATGGGATGGGAAGAAAAGTATCCCAGGGAAGGAGAGTGAAAGGCCTAAGAAGTTCACAAATGTCTTGTATCCCCCTACAGACAAGACAAAGACGATACCTCTTCCAATGAGACATCCTGAAGATTGCCTGCATGATTTCCAGACCTGGGCTTATAGTGATTATTCCGGTGAAGCCAAGATTCTTTGCAAGTCAAAGACTATTAATGTCATGGAAGTTCATGATCTGATGAGATTTCACAAGAAGGACATCATGGTTTTAGCAAAGCATCAGATTGAGTGTAATCAAGACACTGAAGAATATGCAAAGTGTTACACTCGGGCAGTAGCTGAGATTGTAGCCAAGGAACTATGGTATGATCCAGCAACAGTAAATGTGTCAAAGAAGTTCCGGATGTGAAGACAGTCTAATGCTAAAGCCTAGGGGAAGATTGTAGAGACCTAGAAAATGAGGCTTTTGCATTAGATAATTTTGGGCTTGTTTACTACTTGTGGGCTAGTATATAAATGTAATTGGGCTAACTTTTTGTAGGTTTAAAGTGGGTTTGGGTCCGATTTGTGTAGGATGGGCTTGGGGATTTCGAAAATCACTAAGGAGATTGACTTGTTTACCAAGTCAATCTCACCTATATATAGCACATATTAGAATTGGTTTAGGGCTGCTTGACTTTTTTGGTGTGTTGGTGATTATCGAAATTCTCCTTAGAGATTTCGATCAAGGTGTAGCAAGCAATCAGTAATCAATCTAAAGTGTTTTCTTCAAATCGGTTTGTGTTTACTATTTCTTGTTTCATACTTTTCGATTAATATCTTTTACTGTTTCTTGAATCAACTAGTTAAAACCGGATTCCGCACGGTTTTACTAGTCTAGATATCGTGTGAGGGTTAGATTGATCCTTACACAACTGTAGGGCATGAGATGCTGACCTTTATGGATGGATCCTCAGGATTCTAGCAGATTCAAATGTAACCATTTGACTAGGAGCACACCGCCTTCATAACCCCAACAGGTATCTATTGTTATACTGCTATGCGCTTTGGACTAAGAAATGCAGGTGCCATATACAAAAGGTTGGTCAACATGATGTTCAAAGAGCAACTAGGGGACACCATGGAAGTATACATTGATGACATAGTTGTAAAGTCCAAAAGGCCAAGGATCATGTTCGGGATCTTCAAACTGCCTTCGATATCCTAGACCAATACAACATAAAGCTGAATCCCTCTAAGTGCCATTTTGGAGTTTGATCTAGAAAGTTCTTGGGTTACATGGTGACTGAAAGAGGAATCGAAGCAAGTCCGAACAAATTAAAGCAATCCTGAACTTGAAATCTCCATCAATAATTAAGGATGTGCAGAGATTAACGGGCAGGATAACAACACTCAACAGATTCATCTTGTTGATACCTGATCTGTGCGTCGTTTGAAGTATCGAGTTGAATCAAGACAAGTCCAAGTTCAAAGCTAGGTTTACTGCCACCCGAACCTGGTCCAAACCAGGAGTTCGGACCTGCCGAACCTAGAGTTCGGGCAGGGTTTGGTCAGCAGCTATAAATAGGTTGCTTGGTCATTGTATTGTATAGGAGTGAGAGTCTGAGCTAGCCTTAAGTGTGCGTTTTGTAAGGTGTCTCTCTGAGTCTGTATTCTGAGTGTTACTGATTGTAATTGTTCGTGAGATCAATAAAACAATCGGTTAATTACTTGTTTTGTATCTGTTATAGCTAGATTGAGTAGACGAGGTTCGTATAGGTTCGGGGTATTTTGAGTTCGGACAGAGTTCGGGGAAGGTTCGGTAGAAGTTCGGATGACTTTAGGATATAGTTCGACACAGTTAGCTTCGGTTGAAGTTCGATTATCGTTTGAGGTTTGGAAGAGAGTTCGGAACAGGTTCGGATAAGGTGTTAAGGTTCGCATAAGGTTCGGACATACAGAATTCAAATTTTCAACGATGTCGGAATTTCAAGCTTTTGCCGCTATGCAAAACGCGATGCAGACCATGATGAATTTTGATTACGAAATTGGAACAAGTCAGAATGTTCCCAATTTATTAAAGTTGGAAGATTATCAAAATTCGAAGCAACGATTTTCTGCTTACATAAGCACGAATGATATCGATTTGTGGATTCCAATCAAGAAGATTTATCAACATCCGACTAATCAAGGAAATTTCAAGGAAATTCATACCTTCGATATTGCTGAAACAAAATCATATGAGCTTGAACAAAAAGCTTTTAGTTATCTTACTATGACATTACCCACTGAGTTGCTACATCAATTTAGTACTTGCAAGAAATCTAAGTAATTGTGGGATGCTCTATCAGCAAGATGTGAGGGTAATGATGAATACAAGAAAAGTCGAAGAAAGGTGTTGAATAAAGAATTTGATAATTTTCAAAATTATGACAATGAGAATATTACTGCTCTTGTTTCACGATTTTCACATGTGATTAGTGAATTAAAGGTAGTTGGAATCGAGAAAACCGATGCAGTTTTGAAAGAAAAGATTATGGAAGCCTTGCTTGAAAAGTGGGAGAACTGTGTTTTCTTACTCACCCATGATAAAGAATATTCTACATAGACATTTCATGAGCTTACTGGAAAACTTCATGCTCGGGAAATGGAAATGTTAAATTCAAAGAAGTCAACTGCAACGTTACAACATCCTGAGTTGTATCATGGAGAGAATACTGCTAGCATCAATGCTAAAGCCAAACCAAATCTGAGTTCTGCACCAAGTGTTGCTTTTATGGTTGGAGTTTCTGGAAATTCTGATTCTTCAAAAGGCTGCAATTTCACCATTCCAAATTTTACAAATCAGAATGCCATTCCAAATTACATCATCTTTTGGGTTGATTATCAAAAATGTTGCTGATGCAAAGATTACAAGGGATGATCTTGATGAACTTGATGACGATCAGTTGAACGAATTAGATTTAGCTTGCCAATATGCTATGCTAGGTTAAAGATCAAAACAATTTTTCAAGAAACATGGTAGGAGTTCATCTGATTTTAATAGCAAATTGGGATTTGATAAATCCAAGTTAAAATGCTACAAATGCTCAAAGCTTGGACATTTTGCTAAAGAATGTCAATACGCTCATGGAAGCAAACCCGGTTTTACTCAACCATCATCAAGTAATGAAAACAAATCAACAGATTTAACGAGTCAGAATGATGGTGTTTATGATTGGGGTCAACATTTTGATTCATCTGCTTTGATTGTCACTCATGATCAACAAGCAGATTATAGTTTAGATACAAGCTCAAACACAAGTTCAGAACTAAGTTCATATGAATCCGCTGAGAATATGGAAAGTTTGATGAAAGAAAATGTTTTGTTATTGAATGAAATTCAAAAGCTTTCTAGGGAGTTCAAGTTGGTGAAAGAAGAAGTGGAGATTTCTACAAGAAAAGATAAGGAAGTTGAATTGGAAAATGAATCTTTGATAAAGGATGTTAAGATGCTTGAAGAAAAGAATGGAAGGTTAAGCGAAGAAAAAGAGAAGTTAGTTCAAGAAGTTAAGAAATGGAAGGATGATACTGAAGATGCTGCAAATGATTTTCAGAATCTTTTTGATAAGTCAAAGGTCAAACTTGATTTGCTCACAAAGGATGCTGAAGAATCTGCTGCTAAGATTGAAGCATATCAAGTTGATATGGAGAAGTTGTTAGATGAAAAGCGAGAGTTCGTAAGTGTGAACAAAGTTCAAGCTACTAATTTGGAAATTCAGAAGTGGAATGAAGATAAATTGAAGAAAGAATTGTTTGAAGGCTTGGAAAATCTTCGCATGCAAAAATTTGAAACATATAAAAATGCAAAGAGGTTGATAGCGACTGAGAAGGATTTAGATGAAGCGCAACAACAAATTTCTGATCTCAAGATTCAAATCATCGATACAAATCGTTTGATGAATAATGTTTCAAATTCACAACTTTTCACAAGTTTCTTAGCTAATGATGCTAATTTTGAGAAAATGTTTGATAAAACTGCATCACCCCCTGCTCATATCAAAGAAGCTTTCAAAGAGGTGAAGGAAAAAGTTGAAGATTATGATTATTCCAAGTTTTCATCATCTATTGCAGAAGAAGAGAAGATTGTAAAGAAGAAGAAATCCAAGAAGAACAAAAAGAAGAAAGGAAAGAAATCTGAAATTTCTCCTGCTCCAGAGTTTGTGTTTGGTTCTTCAGCTGAAAATGAGAAGTCAGCTACTTCAAGTGACAAGATTCGTTCTCAACCGGAATTTGATGAGAAGATCTTTTATTAACAGAAGAATGCGAATGATGTCAAAGCTGAATTTACAAGACTGGCGAAGAATGGACACCAGAATTCAAATTCTGAGGAAAAGATTTCTGGAAAGAGTGTTGGTCTGGGATTTCAAAAAGTTGTTACAAATGCAAGTGGTCAAGGTTCCACTTCCCAGAATCTCAAGACCCTGAAGATTAAACAAGTGAAATAGGAGATCTTCAAAGCAGACAAAGTTCAACCTGAGAGATTCTACCAGAATTCAAATTCTGAGGAAAAGATTTCTGGAAAGAGTGTTGGTCTGGGATTTCAAAAAGTTGTTACAAATGCAAGTGGTCAAGGTTCCACTTCCCAGAATCTCAAGACCCTGAAGATTAAACAAGTGAAATAGAAGATCTTCAAAGCAGACAAAGTTCAACCTGAGAGATTCTACAGGCTAAAAGGTTCAACATATTTTTTTTGATAAACCTCTTCACTGCGTCGATGCAAGGAATATTTCAGAAGTATTTGTCAAAGATGTTGTTTCATCAAATAAAAAGCTAAAGTTTCTTCTGAAGGTTCATGACCATCGTCGACAGGTATATGATTCTTTTTCTAATCATGTTCGAGATATTCATATTTGTGATTTTGTGCAGGCACCTAAAAGGTGGAACAAATCTGTAAGGATCGAAATAACCCAAACACGATATCACGATCTCTAGTGAGTGTGCGGAATCCAAACACTAGAGTGATTCAAGATTAAACGAGAATTATACTGAAAAGCAATAATAATAGGAATAAGAACACAAACCGATTGAGACGAAAAACACTTTACTATTGATCTTGATTGCTTACACTTGTCGAAATTCTCCTTGAGAATTTCATGAACACAGAAATCGCAAAACACCTTAGAAGCAACCCAAAATCAGCAACCCTAAACCCCTAGATTAGCTATCCTTATATAGGGGGAGATTAGCTTGGAAAACAAGCTAATCTATCTTTGGTAACCCTAATTACCCACTAATTCCCGTTTTTGACCATATAGGCCCATTATACTCCCTCTAAACATTGTTTAATTGAGCCCAACCACATCTAAATTGGCCCAGTGACCCAATATAACCATAACCCAGCTAATCTCCACCTATTCTATCACATAGGCCTTCAAAATAGTCCGCTAAGTGATGATTTAATACACAAGCCACAAATTATTCCCTTACAATCTTCCCCTTGGCTTGTGATATTAAATGTCTTCTACTTTCAATCTTCAGAACTTGCAGTCTTCACCTTGGCTTGAGCATGGGTTGGTGAAGATTCCTTTCTTTAACAATCTTCATTGGGCAACAACAAATGACTTTAGGAAGTGTTCTCTCAATCAGCATTAGCTTGGACTTCAAATGACGAACATGTAATGAGAGGAGGATTCTCAAATACTTGCTCCTTCTTGAAAACTGTTGAGTCCTTGCTGAATCATCAGTAACTGTCTTGACTTGCCATTAACTTCAGAGGTTAAATTTTGTAAACCTCTATCTTGGCATTCTTGATTGTAGATCTTTGAACTAACGGCATTTAGCTTCCCCTCAACTCGTGAACAGTGTCTTTTGAGTCTTTGGAAGCTTTTCTTGAACAACCAACAAACTTCCCCTAAGCATAAGGTAAGTCATTTTCTGGTTGGTTCTTCAACTTGATCAGCAGTAGAGTTCTTGCTTTGATCAACTGAGTCCTTGATTTTTTTCATGAGTTGTTTTTTTTCCAGTTAACCTGTCAAGCACAACATGGAACAAACACTAACCAGAAAATGATGACTGGTTATCGGGTTAGCATTACTTAACCAAACAACTTTCCCTGAACCCGAGGACTCTTTTTATTATCTCCCCTTGAGGTTCTGAGGGAGGGTCAAACTTTCTTGCATAAAACCCATAAAAATTTTATTTAAACTTCTCAAATCAACCTGGCCAATTCATAAACTTAAGATAACACAAAAGAAACAAAACAAACATACCAAATTACTAAACGAGAAGGTTTTATTTTGGGATCAAACTGTCTTTGTCCGAACTGAGGAACCCTTTTCAACATCTGTTACTCGAACACGTCCAGGCGATTGCCAGTATATTGGTCCTTCTTAAACCCATGTTCCTCATTTTCCCGGTTGTTTGTCACTTATTTATCTTTTAGGTGCATTAATTATGAACATCCGACAGTCACACACAAATCTGTGACACCTCGTCCGGAACCCTAGGTCAAACCCCTTTACTTTGACTTTTAATTAGGTATTAATGTGCATTAACCGATCTGATTACTGTTTAAACTGTTAATTACTGTACCTGACCGTCAACTGATGACGTAAACCTAATCCCGCGTTTGTACTAGAAGCCTATACCCATAAATTTCATAGAGATTCCATGGATTAATTATGGAACTTCAATAACAAGAAATTAAATATAAAATGTATTTTTATATTTTATCCGAAACTGGTGTCGTACGCTTGAATAGCCGACACGACAAACTGATAAGCGATCGTATTATTAAAACTATTCGGTTTTAAACAATCTGGACGGTCGAGCTTAAAACTGTTACGAACTGACAAACTGAGAACGTTAACCGTAACCGTGTGAAAAACTGAAAACTATATCTGATTTCTGAAAAACTGATATAACCGACTTGAACTATTGTTTTTAAGAAATAAAAACATCACAGACTAAAATCGTTGTCAAGACTTAAGCCTTAACCCCAGCCGATCACCCAATCGGGCCCGACTTGGCCCAATAGGCCCAACGAGCCGAAAACAATGAAACCGAGCCCAAAACCTTACCCGCTACATAATCTTGATAAACCGAGTGATCGTGGCTATCCGTAATCTCAACCGATACACAACGGGCCCGGGCCTCGAACCGGTGCCCCGTTTGGACCCGTACGGCCCATAACCGACAAACGGGCCCAAATTACATTTTCTATAAACGATTTGGCCCAATATAAAGTCCAAAGCCCAATGGGTTAATTTTATAATCTAAGCCCATCAACTTGTATAAGTTTTTATAAAACTTTCTACCATTTATTCTTCTTATAAAATTTATCATATACTTGTATAATTCTTTATACATGGAATAAATTATAAAAACTTATGGATTATTTCACCTCAAATAACCTTATGTTTTATAAACATTTACAACACACTTTTATAAAAACATGGCAATAATTTATAAAAATAAAGTCACCTACTTGTTTGTTATTTTTATAAAAGAATTAGGAGAAAGTTTATTAGAAGAATGTGATGATGTGAGTGGCCACATCTCCTACCTCCATACCACATCTTCCAACTACCTTTACCCTTCTCCTTTTTCTTTCTTTCTTTCACACGTACAACCACCCACCTCCATTCATCCTATTTTCTTTCTTCCTTTCTATTGTTGGTGAGCACAACCAGACAACACACCAACCACTTCCATTTCCTTCTTTCTTTTTTTTAGAGCAGCAACAAGCAAAAGCAAGGACCACCACCACCTTAGAGCATCACCACCTACTTTTTGTTTCCTTTTTCCTTGTCTTGGCAGCCACAACCCACCGCCACCACCTGGAACCGCCAACACCAACCATCACCTTCCTCCTTATTTTCCCTTTTCATGGCTGCACATCAACCACAGCCACCACCGGCCGGCGCTGCCACTCTCCTCCCTTTCTTCTTCCCGGCAACACACCACAACAACCACCACCTTGGACCGGCCACCCTCCCCTTCTTTTCTGTCGAGGACACCCACAACCGCCACCATCAAAAGCCCCCTCTCCTCCCTGTCTTCATTGCGCACGGCAGCAAACAGCAGCCACCTCCGCCGCTGCTGCTGCTGCCTGAACTGCTCCTGCTGCCGCAGCTGTGCAGCAGCCGTGAACCACCCGCAAACCACCACCGTAACCTGCCACAACAGCCCCCCTCATCCCCCCTTTCTCTTTTCCCGGTCGCGATACACCACCACAACAACCACAGCCTGTTACCTCCTCTTCTTTCCTCCTCCTCGACGACCGAACACCACCGTTACGACGGCCGCTGCTGCTATCCTCCTGCTGCCGTGGAGCTGCTGCCGTGAACCACCATCACAGCCGCCACCTTTCCTATTTTTTTTTATCTTGGTTTAACTCCTCTCCTTTTGTGAGTCTTTTGAATCGCTTTCGTTTACGCTTTTATACGATTAATAACGTTCCCGAATGATTCCCCGAGTCTTGACAACTAACCCGTTAAAAACTTAAGTTTAAACTTACTAGTTTATTATTTTAAATTGATCTTATGATGTTTATGATAATTTACATATGTTGCATGATTAATCATTGTTATTATCATGATTTAGTAGATTATAAGTGACTAGAAGTAATAATTGTGATTTTAGTTGTTAATCATCTCGTTTACGGATTAATATACGTTAATAACAATTATCATGGACTAAAAATGGTGTTAGTGACACATTGGGACTAATATGGATTTTACGATGTGTTCACTTAATTTTTGGACATAAAATCATAGCTTAAAACATTTTAAATGAATTGTTATGGTTTAATAGCAAAGTTAGTACTTTTATAAAAATTACTTGGGTTTTTAAAACCATAAAATGACATCATGGGATTTATATATAAAATGGTCACATTTTATAAAGATATGAATTCTAAGAAAACAAGACTTAAAATGCTTGTTTTGGATTTTATAGAAAACAAAAATGGATAAAAATATATAAATATATTTTTATATCAAAAATGATGAAAGAGCATATTTATGTCACTTGACATAAAAAGTATAAATCTTGGATTTTATACAAAAAGTGAAAAATGTTTTATGTTGAGAATATTCTATAAAAAGTCTTTAATTGAAAACCCTAACTTTATTTAATAAATAAAGTTATTTAAAAATGATTTTATAAAAAATAAAATCAAAAGACTTATAGAAACTATGAAAAACATATTTTTGATTATTTTAAATAAATCAAAATAATCAAAACATTTTAACCGGATCAAATGTTTATTTTTAAACGTTTGGAATTGAAACGAAATCTCTAAACGATTTAAAAATGTTTTACGACGTAATAAATCATAAATAATTATTTTCAACAAATAATTATCCTTTTGAATTTTAGAAACCCTAATTTGAGTTAAAATCATTTTGGTTTGTAAATATAATTACTTTAATGATAATTATATTTATATTAACTCAAAACCCTAATTTTCATAACATGAGTTTAATATTAAAATAACCTTTAATATTAACCTACTTGTGTTCATTCATTAAATCGTTAACTTGTTATAATTTGATAAATTATTCCGACAAGTTAGAATAATTATTTCGATAATAATTATCAACTCTAGTTATATATATTTTAACTTAACGCGATTAAATTTTCAATCGATCGAACGAACTTAAAAATAATAATAAATATAAAACAATATTCAAGACTTGATTGAACTGGCCTTCATGATACGTGATCACATGCTCATATCTTGTATTCAAATTACATAAATGCGTTCATACGTGAACATTAGCATTTACTGATTGTAAACTGATTAACTAACGGGTTTTCAAACGCTACAAATGGGATTATACGTCAAGACTTAACCGGTATCATTTGGGTAACGTTTGTTACTCAAATGATTATGTGGACCCTTATGCATATTGTCTTATGTTTTATTAGGACTTTACTTGCTAGTTGCCACTCGGTAATCTATCATCATCACTGAATCATGTGAGTTTCACGGCCCCTTTTCTTTTCAACTGTTTTACACTTATGGGGGAGAAATCATGAACTGATAAAATGTTTTTTTTTACTTAATGTTATGGTTTACCTGTTAGCCGTATGACTACATGTTCCATTCTGTATCCCAAACTATGGTACAGAGACGTTATAAACGTTTGTACAACTGAATCCCACTATTAATTGAATTCGATTAGTTCTGCTCGAAACGATAACTAGTAAATAGATCTATTTGGGTTGACAACCCTGCCCAGATTGGTAGCTCCAATCCTGACTTCGTACATTGTCAAGGGGAACACGTCAGTTATTCTTGCCTGTTCGGTATTCTTGGGATAGAATGCTATGAGTGGGTAAACCCTTAGTATTCGAATTTGAGGTTCATGGTAGGATCTTACAACCACGACAGTAAACCAACGTAACATTTAAGTATGCCGTAAACTGTTATCCCAACATGCCGTAAACTGTTATTCCAACATACCGTAAACTGTTATTCCAACATACTGTAAACTGTTTTTACAAACTTACCATAGAATCATAAACCTGTGAACCTCACCAACTTTATGTTGACCTTTTTAAACTCATGATTTCTCAGGTATCTAAGCTTATCATGGAAGACGTGCAAATGGGGCTTCACTGTAACTTTCGACCCTGCTTCACCGGAGTCGTAGTCCCGACCTATCTTAAATAAACTGATTTATGATTTCAATATCAAACTAAGACTTTTATTCAAATGTAAGACATTATCATTTCACCACAACTTTCCGCTGCAACATAAATGGTATTATGTTTTAAATGACGTTTGAATTTAGTAGAAGTTGTTCTGTATATCTGCGACTATGATTCCGTCTCGCTGACACCCAAATCCGTTGACCGGGGTGTGACAAAATCCTAGGTAATTAATATGTGCAGTCTATCAAGCTTGATCATTCCCTACCACATATTTTCACATTCCCATATCCAGAGTTTTGAATCTTTTCTCGAGACTTGGTTGAGAAGAGAAAGAACAGATCATAAAAGAGATAGGAATAATATACAAAGACTTGTATGATTTCAACTCAGAGGCGTTTATCTGTCAGGTGGTAACCTTTCATCAAATACATAAGCCTAGTCACAAAGTCAGGGCTAAAGGGTTTTGGACGCTAGAGGGTCTCTTTTGTTGTGCACATTGACATCTTTTTGGGTGTAAATTATATACAGTGATCTGCAAGCACGTTAATCCAGACTAACCAGGTCTTTGCTCACGCAAAACAGAGGAAAATCTGATTAACACGTTAACCATTCTACACCAGGTCATTGCTCACGCAAAGTAAAGGCAAGACTTGACTGATGGCTTTGACATCCCCAGATCTTTGCTCACACAAAACAGAGGGGACGCCGACTTTTTGAGATTTTCGATTCAACACTTTGGAGTCCGGCGTGTGTATCGGGAACAATTTCGCAGTCAAATAGAACAAGCACTTAACCTAAGTGTGTGTTTCCCGTCAAATGACATACTTTATCTTTAAGTGTTGTGACCCATACCTTTGTTTTTGGAACTGAGCCTACCGAGCACATCACCTTGGATCATGTCTTTCACTTTTGCCTTACGCGTATCAGTCATTCTGAGAACGGAAATATTTCACTTCCCTGCCTTCTCAAACACAAACAAAAGATTAAAAATTAAAAAGCACAATTTTTTAGGGGTCAACTATTTCATCTTTTCTATTCTTCCCCTTGCTTTTTGATTTTTAAAAATCAACACACATTTTTTTTATTATTGACACACAGACGCATCACTAAATATCTACTAAAACTGGCCAAGCTAACCTTCAAAGTTTATCTTTTGAAAATTTTCAGAAATGGGCTTTGTTTTATGCAGAACCATACTTCACATCAAATTAGCCAAGAAACAAACAATTTAGACAATGTTACCTTTTCTGCTGATCTTTTCAGATTTACCTCTCACATAGAGACATACCCTCCATTGAAATCTTCATGTCATGTAGTAGAGAGATGCCTCATATTCTGTGCCTGGAACAATCACTATCACAAACAAACAAGGTTAATGAAAGTCCTCCTTGACTGTTCCTGCACAAGGTGAGAGATCAGTTAGCCATAGGCACCCAGGCCATTGTGGTTCTGGGTAGACCCGATGAATCAGTGAAAGTTACTTCTTTTAAACACATGCCCTTTGAAAAATCAGGAATTTGAGTTGCAGCTGCCTTTGATTTTGGTTTCCAGAGTCCAGGTGATTTGAAAGTTGTTTTAGTCACCTTTGAAGTAGTGACTTTAGGTATTTCAACCTTCTTCATTTCAGGTTTTCTTTTCAAAACAGTTTTAGTTACCTTTGGAGGGGTAACTTTAGGTTTGTCAACTTTGTGTTGTTTTGAAATTGGTTTCTTCACCTTTTTATGAAAATTTTCATAATTTGGAAAAACATATTTTTGATTTGAAAATTTTCTCCGCTCTTTGGCATCGCCCCAATGTTGATCAGAGGGTTTTATCTTAGGAGAAACAGTCTTCATTGCCTTAGGTGGTTGCACCTTCATTGGCTTAAACTTAACTGATTCCTGAGATGAAACACTTTGACTGTGCGGATAATATGGCTCATAGGGGCGATAAAGACAATTTCGGGCAATGTGACCAGGATTGCCACAATTAAAGCAAGTCTGCTTCTTGAGATAGAAGTCAGACGTGTAACCGTTTGCCTTAGCTGCTGAGCTGGAGCACCATTTGCTTGTGTCTGCATCTTTGACCCGTTTGCAAATCTTGGGTTGACTATGGGCTGGTTCCTTGAAGCTTCAGTTCTTGTGCTCCATGTATTCTTTGATGTCGAGGCAGCATTTCCGCAACTGCAATTGCATGAGCCTACAGATGAAACTGGAGACTTGTTTGTTATCTTGGGCCTTTCAATCTTGATAGGAACCGAAGTTGGAGGCTTGATGGTGATCTTGGGTCTTAAGCTCTTAATGTGAGATGATAAACCACCATCATGACCCAATCCTTTGAACTTAGTGGAGAAGGATGGTAGTTCATAGCCAGCATCTGGTTCTTGGTCAAACATAGACCCAGATGTCATGAATATCTTACCATTGGGTCTGGTAGTCATCATCACTCGTTCCCGCTTTACCTCATCCACCACTTTGGAATAAGGAGTCTCGATCTTTGGATAATGAGTCAACTTTTCTTCATCAGCTTTCTTCACTTCACTAGAGCTTGAGCTAGTACACTCAGTAGTGTTGTTTGACTGAGTTGCTTCTATGGCTGTCTTTTCATCTTTATTCACTGATTGAGGCCCATATACCATGGTTGCTTCATTCAAGGACTCTTTCAACAATTCATCTGCAGTTTGGGGCACTTTGATGTATTCATGTTGTAATGGGGGAGGAAAATTTCCATCCCCGAGGCCAGATGTTTCTTTGGTGCTCGAGTTGCTCCTCTGATTTGAATAATGCACGATGAGAGGCCATCATTTTCTTTTGAATAACTTGATGTTTCTCAAGGGCAGATTGGGAAGTGTCAAGTTTGGTTCTTAGTTCCTCTACCTCCTTAGTTAGCTCTTCTACCTTAACGTTAGCAAGCCTAAGATAGGTGCTTTTATCACTCAATTGTCTTTGAAGATTCTTAACATCAACCTGAATGGCCTCAAGTTTCTCTCTAAATATTCTGGTCTTACCTTTGGACTCCCTAAGGTCTCTATCAATTAATTCGTGAT
The DNA here is from genome assembly GCA_039602395.1 of Deinandra increscens subsp. villosa. Classification (NCBI taxonomy): domain Eukaryota; kingdom Viridiplantae; phylum Streptophyta; class Magnoliopsida; order Asterales; family Asteraceae; genus Deinandra; species Deinandra increscens. The sequence goes on from JBCNJP010000003.1 coordinate 24,611,201, forward strand.
TTAGGGTCTCATTGGTAAACTTACGTTCCCAGTCTTTACATTCATTCAAAATAGCCTGACACTTAGGGTTTAGGCTTTCCTCATTATTGTTGGTGCATGAAGTGGTACCTGGTAGAATGGGTACCATGAAATTCTTTGGATGGAACTTCTGGATCAAGTACGAACTGAAGGACTTGAACGGATTGAAAAGGGGATGGATAGAAAAGTGGGTTTTCGATCGGAAAGTGGGTTTTCGGTCGGAAAGTGGGTTTTCGGTCGGAAAAGGGTTGGATCGAAAAGTACTTTTCAATCGGACAGGGGGTCGGTCGAAAAGCAGACTTCTTGATCGAAAAGTGTCAGCGGATCGAAAAGTCTCAGTGGGGACTTTCCAATCGAAAAGAGAAGCTGATCGAAAAGTCACAGGGGGACTTTCCGATCGAAATGCTCTGATCGAAAAGTCACAGGGGGACTTTCCGATCGAAATGGGCTGATCGAAAAGTCACAAGGGGGACTTTTCGATCGACATATGGCTGATCGAAAAGTCACAAGGGGACTTTCCGATCGAAATGGGCTGATCGAAAAGTCACAATGGGGACTTTTTGATCGAAATGGGCTGATCGAAAAGTCACAAGGGGGACTTTTCGATCGACAGATGGCTGATCGAAAAGTCACAAGGGGACTTCCTGATCGAAATGGCGCGACAGAAAAGGCTTTTCGATCAGGAGGACGATCGAAAAGTCTAGAAACAGGGTCGAAAAGTCTCCAAATCACGAATTAAGCACCTCGAAAGCTCCTGTCTTGACTTAAAACCTGCAAAAATACTTCCGAACGTGCTAAAAGCTAAAAATCACCACAAAACTCAAACGGTTAGTTGTCAAAAACTTGAATCGGATATCGCGAGAGCCTCGAAACTTGCGTTTCTTGGCTCTGATACCAATTGTAAGGATCGAAATAACCCAAACACGATATCACGATCTCTAGTGAGTGTGCGGAATCCAAACACTAGAGTGATTCAAGATTAAACGAGAATAATACGAAAAAACAATCACAATGTAAGTAAGAACACAAACCGATTTGAAGAAAACACTTTACTATTGATCACCGATCGCTACACACTTGTCGAAATTCTCCTTGAGAATTTCGTGAACACCAAAGTCGCAAAACACTATTGAACAACCAACCCTAATTACAAAATCAAGCTATCTATATATAGGGTGTGCTATGCTTGATAAACAAGTCATAGTAATCGGTTTCTAAGCCCTATATTCGACCAACCACAAGCCCACAGAAACCCATTTAAACACTAATAGCCCAAATACAATTAACTAGCCCAACCGTGATTCTAATGCAAAAGCCTTATAATATTCTAGACTCTACAATCTTCCCCTAGGCTTTAGCATTAGACCGTCTTCACATTCTGAACTTCTTCGACAGATTCACCGTTGTTGGATCATACCACAGCTCCTTGGCCACGATCTCAGCTACAGCTCGAGTATAACACTTGGCATATTCTTCAGTGTCTTGATTACACTCAATTTGATGTTTGGAAAGCACCATTATATCCTTCTTATGAAACCTCATCAAATCATGAACTTCCATGACATCAATTGTCCTTGATTTGCAGAGAATTTTGGCTTCACCAGAATAATCACTATACGCCCAAGTTTGAAAATCATGCAAGCAATCTTCAGGATGTCTCATCGGCAAAGGTATTGTCTTTGTCTTTTCTGTTGGTGGATACAGAACATTTGTGAACTTCTTTGCTGGTACACTCTCCTTACCTGGGATACTCTTCTTTTCGTCCCACTTGAACACACCTCTATTCTTCTTCACATAGGATTTCTTGTGAGGAAAATCTTCAAATCTCTTGAACTTGCTTCGCACTGCATTTTCCAGTTTCTTGTAAAAATATTTTGCTTGCTCATTGTTTGATGGATTTGAGAACGGTGCCTGGTAAAGCATTGTCAGATCTACATTCGCCCAGGAGTAAAACTGGGTCCAGCTCTTGTAGTACTCTAATGGATATTGACCCTTTCTCCGCACAACAAACATATTCTTCTCTCCATCAAACATCCAGGCTTTAACATCAGCATTGATTCCCTGCTTATCATGATAATGTTCTCCCAACTGGATTAGATACCTTTCAGGGGGATAAGCAAATGTCTGAGCCTCCCAACCTCCGTCAAACTCAGAAGCTGGTACTGTCATATAATCTCTATCCCTGGTATCTTTATATTCAGTGGAGGCTTCGGGTAATACAGTTTGAGTTTCCTCAGGGATATCTGCTTCAAAGTCAAATGCTGGTGATTGTGAGGAATCACCTGCACCTGAACTTCCTTCTGTGTTGTTTGGTAAACACTCGGTTTATCTTCTTCTGATTTTCCAACTCAGTGTTGTGGATCTTCTGAATATCAATCAAGTCTCCAATTACCTCACTTTGAGCTGCATTCTGGGCTTTCAGACCTTCTATTTCTTCTCTAAGTTCCTTTTCCAGTCTGTATTCAGGGGTTTCCACTGCTTTCCCTTTCTCTTGGGAAGTGGGTTGAGAAGATGATTGACCAGCACTGGAACTTGTGACTGGTGGCACATGAGAATCTAATCTCCTTCTCCTAGGGTCACTTGGGCCTTCTCCATGGTGTTGTGTAGCAATTGACTCAGTCTTAGTCATTTCTTCAGTAACAGAAGCACTGAGGGGAGGATCCTCTGTGGCTTTCCGTTTTCTAATCAGTGGCGTCTCAGCAGTTTCAGTCTTAATTTCCTCAAGATTGATGTCATCCAGATATGTGTCATAATTGATACTATCTTCACCTTCAAAATTTAGTGCACCAATCTGCACGTCTTCCAAATCAAAGTCTTCCCAGTCTGAACTATCTGTGAGTTCATGAACAGGCTTCTTAGAAGCGGGCACATTATGTTCTTCATCAATGACTGCATTTCTGTGCACATGAACCTCTTCTCTTGCTATCTCAGCAAATTCCCTAATTTTGTCATCAAATGGCATCTGATCAGTCAGTTTCTTCTTTGGGTTGATCATAAGAAAGACCTCAATGCCCATAGGCTTTGTATCATGAGTGTCATTTGTCTTCCTCAGAGCTGGATATCTAGAATCCAGAACTAGCTGAATGAATCTTGGAACTGCTGCAAACTTCTTATCTTTGGTCACTACAGCTTTCACGTCATCAAAAATCAACCTGGACTAGTTGAATCGAACTCCTCTAACCAGTGACACCATAGCATGGGTGTGCACCTGGTTCAGTTGATAAGTTGAGCTCTTCTTTGCAATAACACATTTCTGTAAATAGTGGGCCAACATTCTCCAGTATGGTGGAAGAAGAGCCTTCATTGTGGGAGGAGAAATTGTGAGGTAACCCATTTCCTTCAGGCACTGGGACACCATTTCTTTATCCAGAGCGATAGGATCAGCAGCAACATCTTTCAGTCTGAGCTCTTGTCTGAAATTCTCCTCAGTTAACACCACTTCAGTTACTTGTATCTTGGCCAGAATCTGCTTTCCATCATCAGATACGTATGCTGTCTTCCAGAATTCTTGCTGCATACGTTTGCAGATAACCGGGTTTGCTGTAAGTGCATAGTGTAGACAGCACTTCTTCAACCCTGCTATCATCGATTGGTACTTCTCACGAAACTCCGCAGGTGGATCTAGCAAGTACGCCACCGTGTTGTGGTCTTTGATAAACTCCAAGTCCCTGCACTCACAAACATAGATAAACATCCAAAACACACAAGAGTTCATTAGTTTTACGGATTCCTCAAAAAACGAACAGCATAACGGCTTAAAATTAACTGAAAAACCATTGAAAACATCATCTGGTACCTTTCCGATCGAAAAGCAGGGTTTTCGATCGGAAAGCATCCGTCCGATCGGAAAGTCAACGTTTACCGAGATCTCAGATCGAAAAAAATTGGTCTCGATCTAGAAGTGAAGCTCTGATCGAAAAGCATAGTTTTTGATCGGAAAGCCCAGTTCCTTGATCGAAAAGTCTGATCATCGACAACTGATAATCGAAAAGTATTGGGTCGGATCGAAAAGGGTAAATCTCGATCGAAAAGCCCAAGCTCCGGTCAGAAAGCATAGCTCTCGATCGGAAAGCTTGATTTCTCGATCGTGAAGTCTCAAGTCATCGATGATTAGTGATCAAAAAGTGTCAGGGGCTGATCGAAAAGCTTCACAGCCTGATCGAGAAGCCCCTGAATTGATCGAAAAGTCATTTCTTCTTCGTTTTCCAACCTGCAACTCAACCAACAGTTCACATATGCATATATCGAACACATTTCAAGTTCATCACATCCCCATACCACTATCCCTTCCATTCCCAACCAAAAATTCATAAAGCCAAAACACATACTCAAGGCGGTCCTTCGGTGGTCGGGCAACTCGCTTCAATCGAGGAGCCATTGCTCAAAATCAACACTGGAACGGTGATCGGAAGAGAATTCCGACCGGCCCTGTGGTGTCGGATGGTTGCGGTGGTGGCAGATGGCGATGGATTGAGAGGGCAGAGGCGGCGGTGCTGTGTGCAATTGGAGGGGTTGTGGTGGCCGAGTTTGACGGGATCGGTGGTGGCGAGGTCGCAGGAGGGTGACGACGGTCGTGGTGGAGGTTGATGGTGACGGCAGAGGGTGGTGGTGGTGATCGAAGATGGTGGGGGTGATTCTAGGGTTTGGAGGAGAGAGAGAGTCGAGGGGGATAATGAGGGAGAAGAGGCCGGTCTCCCCTTTTCTTTTGTTTAAAAAATTTTCATTCCACCCCCTCAAAATTTGAAATTGATCAAAAGAGATCCAAAGCTTTAACACAACCTCATTTTGTCTTAAACAAAGTCAAAAACGTTTTTTTTATATATCAAAACACCCAAATTTAAACCCGTCCATTACTGAAGGCTTCCCCTAAACTCAAGCCTGAGAGTTTTAATATCTGGCAACTTAACAAAAAATAAAAAAATTAAATAAAAAAACAAAATAAACACAAATTAAGATAAAATTAAAATAACATAAACAAACAAAAAAATCTTAACCAACTGAATTTTGAGTGAAGAGGCATTGTTAGGGATCATACCAGATAGTCTGTGACTGAGGAACCCTTTTCAGCTTCAGTTACTTTCGCTTACTCAAGCAATTTCATCACATAATTATATTTTCAGGTTTATTAATTATGACAATCTATCCAGGTCACACACATAAGTCCTAGGTATAATTTGCACACTCTATCAAGCACACCTGGTTTCCGTACAACATTTCGACACATTTCCTTAAGTCCAACATCATGCTCCAAACTGGGTTGAGAAAAGAAAGGAATAGATCACGGGGGTTTTGTTGGATAATATACAAAGTCAGCTGAATTTTTGAAACATTTTTAATAATGTTCTCATCAGTGACACAGGCTTAGGATTTTGGACGCTTGAGGGTCTCTTTTGATTGTGCACTGTTAGTGCATGAACCTTGTGTGGCCGTTACTGTTCGAATTGTCAAACAGACTGATTTGTCGAAGACATGAACTGAGATCCGAACCTCAGCCGAACTCTAGATTCGGAGTTGGCCGAACTTTGATGGCCGAACTCCAAGTTCGGAAGGAGTTCGGACAGAGTTCGGAGGTGCCGAGTTCGGACCTTATGAAGAAGTATAAATAGATTCGTCTTTGTATTTCTTTGTAAGTTTCTGTCTTGTTTCTGTGTGTTGAGAGGGGAGGTTCTGTCCGACCTCCCCCAGAGCTTAATCGTTGTATACTCCTTCGTTATGTAACCATTCAACATGATTCAATGACAAAACTTCCGTCTCATCCATAGAAACGATCCGTAAACGGTTTTTCACACAATGGCATCTTTTTGGTTTATCATATCAGGGTGGTTCCAGGTCTCCGCTTTCGCAGAACAGAGGGGTCCTGACTCACGTACAACATTCCCAGGTCATTGCTTGCGCAAAGCAGAGGGAATGGGAATTTTTGAGCATGACATTAACACTCAGAACCGGGCGTGTGCCTCAGGATTCCTGATGCACAGTCAAATAGAGATTGTACTCACCTAAGTGTGTGCTCCCTTTCAAGCATCATACGTTATCTTCAAGTGTTGTGATAAAACATACCTTTTGATTGATTGTCAGCAGAGCCTACCAAGCATATCGACCATGAATCACTGCTTTTCACTTCCACCTTACACGCGTCAGTCAGCAAACACCTGGAAATTTATATCACTTCCCATCCTGGTCAACCAAAACTAGTAAAAAAATTTTAAAAGCACACACTTTAGAGGAAATGTATATCTTATATCTTCCCCTTGCTTTTAGATTTTTTTTTAAATACCAAAAAGACACTATTTTTGTATTTTTTTTGAATTTATCAACTTTTTTGAATTTTTCCAATTTTTTTTTTAATAAAAAAATTGCCAGACTACTCATCAAAGGCTATCATTCGAAGGCCTTTGAGACACATTTCAAAACTAGCACTTGGAAGGGGTTTGGTGAACATATCCGCCACATTGTCCTCCGATGCCACCCATTCTAAATGGATGAGCTTACGGTCATAGCAATCCCGAATGAAGTGCGTTTTGATATCAATGTGTTTGGTTTTGGAGTGCTGCACGGGATTTTTCACAATTTGCAATGCAGCATTATTGTCACAAAAAATGGGAGTATCGAAGAAATTCAAACCGTAATCTCTCAGCTGATGCTGCAACCATACCACCTGTGAGCAGCAAGCAGATGCAGCCACATATTCTGCTTCGGCTGTCGACTGGGACACCGTGTGCTGCTTTTTGCTCTGCCAGGATACCAACCTGTCACCTAAAAATTGAGCTCCAGCAGATGTGGATTTCCTGTCAAGCTCATTGCCGCCATAATCACTGTCAGAAAAAGCATACAGGTTAAATCCTGACTTTTTAGGGTACCAGAGGCCTAGATGAGGCCGACCCTTCAAATATTTAAAAATACATTTAACAGCAGAGAGATGAGAGAGTTGAGGATTAGCATGATAGCGTGCACAGTGGCACACAGCTAGCATGATATCTGGACGGCTGGTGGTTAAGTACATCAGAGACCCAATCATTGACCGGTACATGTGCTCGCTCACTTGTTGACCGTCTGGATCCCTGGTAAGTGCTAGTCTTGCCGCCATAGGTGTGGAAACAGGCTTTGCATCCATCATTTTGTATTTTTCCAAAATCTCTGTGACATATTTGGCCTGATGGACAAGTATCCCATTGTCACTTTGCTTTACCTGTAGGGCAAGGAAGAATTCCATCTCACCCATCTGACTCATCTCAAACTTTGTGCGCATTACCTTCTCAAACTCTTTGCACAAGTCTTCATTGGTAGAACCGAAGATGATGTCATCAACATATACTTGCACCATGATTATGTCATTCCCAACCTCCTTCCTGAAAAGTGTCTGATCCACTATGCCTTTTGTGTACCCGTGTGCTAGAAGATGAACAGTCAGAGTCTTGTACCAAGACCGAGGGGCCTGATGTAAGCCATACAAGGCCTTGTCTAGCTTGAACACATGATATGGGTGTTCCTCATAAATGAAGCCAGGAGGTTGAGTGACATATACCTCTTCATCAATTTCAGCATATAAAAAGGTTGTTTTCACGTCCAACTGGTAGACCGTGAAATTCATGTAGGATGCATAGGCTAAGAAGACTCTTATTGCCTCTAATCGGGCAACCGGTGCATACACTTCATCATAATCAACTCCTTGAATTTGTTTGTGGCGCTGAACCACCAACCTGGCCTTGTTTCTGACAATGATGCCGTTGTCATCCTTTTTATTCTTGTAAAGCCACCGAGTAGTGATGACCTTTTTGTCAGCGGGCCTTTCTACTAACCTCCAAACTTGTAGCCGGGAGAATTGATTTAGCTCTTCATGCATGGCCTCCACCCAACTAGGATCTGTCAAGGCCATAGTAATGTTGGGGGGCTCAATCTGTGAGATGAAACAGGAGTACATACAGTGATTGATGTCTCCTGACTGGCTTCTTGTTACCACCCCGGATGCTAATGGACCAATGATGTTGTCTAAGGGGTGGTATTTATGAATTCTGGTCTCCGCAACGGCCTGAACGGGAATTTCAGGAGGTAAATTTGAATGGTCAGGTTCATCGTTTGTTTGAGCTGCATCTTCTGCATCAGCTCCCTGTGTTTGAGGAGTGTCTGAGGCGGGGTCGACTTCCGCATCAGTTTCCTGTGATTGATTATCCACAGGATTAGCAGTCTCATGTACTGGTGTGGTATCTGTTTCAGGAGCATTGACTGGAGCCTTGGTGATGGAGTGTGATAATGGAGGTCCTGAAACTGTATCTTCATAAAGTTCTTCAGCTATGACAGGTTCCAAACCCAAAAGACGGAAGAATTGATTATAATCGAAAGCTTGAGGAGGACCCACTCCACCATCAGATGGATTTTATTCTAGCCAATCCACATTGGTAGACTCAATCACGATGCCAGTTGTTTTGTTGAAAACCCTGTAAGCGGAGCTGGCAGAGTAACCTACAAAATAACATTCATCAGACTTAGCAGCAAATTTAGGAACATTGGTATTTACTAAAACGGTGCATAGACACCCAAAAGCCCGAAGGTGTTCAATTCTGGGCTTATCATTGTAAAGCAGCTCATATGGGGTTTTCTGCTGCCGCTTATTGATGAGCGCCCGATTCTGGACATAACATGCAGTGTTAACTGCTTCTGCCCAAAACATGGTTGGTAGCTTTGAATCACACAACATAGTGCGAGCAGCTTCAATTAAGGTCTTGTTCCGACGTTCTGCGACGCCATTCTGCTGAGGGGTGTAGGGGGCACTGTATTGATGTTCAATGCCCTTGTCAGCACAGAAGTTATCAATTGTTTGATTCTTAAACTCCTGATGGCCTTCACTTGCAGCTTTAATTTGTTTTCGATGAGCTTGATGAAAGCGATCAGTATACCTGCAACATCACTTTTCTTTGACAGGAAAAACACCCAAGTGAAACGGGAAAAATCGTTAGTAATAACTAGACAAAATGCATATCGGTTAAGACTTGACATACTGACTGGACCAAATAGGTCCATGTGAAGCAGCTCTAGTGGTGACGAGATTCTGTTGAAGACCTTTGGTTTATGTGGACGTTTGTGCTGCTTCCCCTTAGCACAAGCCACACATTTCTCCTTGAGCACAGATTCTTTGATTGGGAGGTCTTTAACAAGCCCTCCTCTAACAAGTCGATTCAGGTTCTTCAGATTCATATGCCCCAACCTTCTGTGCCACAACTGAGCGTGGTTCGCAGCCGTTTTGGAGAGGAGACAGGCCACCTCAGATGTGGGGGGTTTCTACATGTTGAGCACATAGGAGTTACCATATCTGGGTGTTCTCATTAACACCCAATCATCGGGGATGGAGTATCCAGGTTTAAGAATAAGACACTCTTTATTGTTGAATAGAACTGGATACTCCCGATCACATATCTGTTAAACACTTAACAAACTGTGTTTTAACTGCTCCACATAATTGACATCGTGGAAGCTGAGACAACCGTTGCGTACTGTGCCTTTCTGACTGATATATCCTCCAACTCCTCCGGCAAACAACACATATCCTCCATCAAATTTCTCCAGATCTTGCAGTAGGGTTATGTCGCCAGTCATATGCCTGGAACAACCACTGTCAACGTACCATAGGTTGCTGACAGTCCTCCTTGGTTGTTCCTGCATTCAAAGGAGATCAGTTAGATTTTGGTACCCAGGCCTTAATTGGTTTGGGTGAGACTGGTATGTCCTTATTTGGACTGAGAATGTCTTTTATGTTGACATCTCGGGAATGATTTTCCTTGCCAAGCCACTGTCGATTATTTTCACTTACTTTGGAATTTCTAACCTCTTGAAAAGACATGGAGTGTTTTTTGTACACTCCAGTAGGCTTGAAGGACAAATTCACAACTTTTGGGACATTTCACCTATCATCAGCCCACTGATTGGTTGATTTTGTGATTTCGTCAGGTTTTGAGTAAAATGGTGTTTTTGAAAACCTTTTGAAAACAGCTTGAGGATTGACTGGTGATTTTGAAAAGGTATCCTGCTTTGGGTGAGAGACAGATTTTGAAGGTTCAACAAGTTTTGAATCCCTAGCAGGTTTAGTGACAATCTTTGAGGATTTCTTAGCATTTTTATTCACCTTAGTTTTCACAATTGGTGGTCTCTGGTTAGGTGACTTGGACTTTGGGCTCCATTTGTGGACATTGGGATATGGTATGTCCTGCTGCACCTTTCGGTTTGAAGGTGCAGTCTTTGCTGTTGGTCTAGCATGCATCTTTGTTTGTGAAGGTTGTGATGTCACCTTCTGCACCTTGAAATTTGAACGTCCAACATTAGGTTTTGGGCCAACATTTGGTTGGCCCAATGGGACAGTCTTTTGTTGGACCTTCTTAGGATAGTAAGGCTCATAAGGACGGTGCAGGCAGTTTCTTTCCATGTGACCTGGTTGGCCACACACATGGCAGGATTGTTTCTTTGGATACACGGGAGCTTGTTGCTGGTTACGCCCAGTGGATATCCATGTAGGCTTTGAAGCGTTTTTATGGATCCAAAGGGCTTTACCATGGGGCTTTGTGGTCAGAATATACTCCCGTTGTATCGGCTGGACCTGGTCATATGCAGAGTTGACTTCTGGGTACGGGACAAATTCATGGGGTTTTGTGTCCCGTACTTTCTGCACATTTGAAGTGGGATAATTAACCTTATCCTCGGAAATTTTCACATTTCATGTGGGTTTGGGACCATCAACCTGCGGTCCCTTACCCCTTCTTAGAATTTTAACAGTTCTTAGGGGTTTCACAGGTTTTAAATCACATTTACCAACATTAAACACACCACATTCAGAAAGTTTATCACACACATCAGACTCTGGAGTTTTTGACTCAAACTTAACAGAAGTTTCAGGTTTCTCAAAATCACAATTTTTAAAACAAAAATCAACTTCAGACTTCATGGGACTCTTAGTGGACTCCTTGCAATTTACTACCCCTGCTTCATTATTACCTTTATCTGCACAAGAAGTAAAAGTATTAGTAAGGTTAGAAACAGGAGCATAAATTTTAATGGAACAAGCGGCCAGTTTCTTTTCTATCTCAGCCTTAGCTTCTAAGGAGGTCTTAGAACACTCATACTCTGAGATCATTTCATGCATCAAGGGCATCGGTACTGTATGAGTGGATTTTTCATCTTTTACCTCGGTACCGAGACCCAAACCAGAGTTGGCTTTTAGATGTCGCATTCGGGCATCTGTGTTATAGAAAGGAGAACTAGCCTTCATCATTTCAGACACAATTTTATCATTGCGCACAACTTTGGTTTGTGATGTTTCTAATTTGCCCTTAAGTTCTTCAACTTCCGATTTTAATGTGACAATTTCTTCATTAGCAATTTTAAGATATGTGGTTTTGTCACTTAAATCCCTTTGAAGATTTTTTATGTCGACTTTGGCAGCTTCTAGTTTCTCACTTAATGATTTAGTCCTACCTTTGTATTCTCTCAAGTCTTTATCAGATAGTTCACGATTTAATGTTTCATTGAAGAACTTACGTTGCCAGTCTTGAGATTCATTAAATATAGTTTGACATTTGGGGTTAAAACATACCTCAGTGCTGCTGGTCGAGGGCCCTGGAGTTATGTCTGCCATGAATGCGTGATGGAATACTTCAGCAGCTTCTTTCTGAACTTCTTCTTCAGCTAACAGGGCGACATGATCGAGTGTCAGACTTAAGTCTTCCACCTGAGGTGTCCAGTCATATCCTGGCGTATGCTGAACCACCAGTGCCTTGTCATTCTTTCCAGTCTCCTTATTCATGCCTTCACCTCTATTGTCAGTCTTGCTTGCTCTATCAACCCTTGGTTTGGTGCATTCCCTTGCATAATGCCCATACTCGTTGCAATTGTAGCACCTCAAATTTGCTTTATTGAAGCTGAGCTTTATTCCTTTGCCACATTCCAGTCCTTCTGTCCTGTCTTCGCCATGAACTGCCTAGCTCTCAGGGCGGACATTCCCATCTGGTAAGATATATCCATGTGCTCCAGTCATCAGGGTTAACTTGATTCACATCATCAGGAGATAGATCACTCGGAAGAAGTGAGCCTGCTACAAGTGCCTGGTAGCAACTCATAATCCCTACCCCAAGTGCAAAACCGGGATCTTTTGTTAAAGCATTGACATCTAGTGAGACAACATTTGATGTTCCAGATGCACTCGACCCAGTTGCTTGAGTAATAAATCCCAATGGAGTGGACTGTGGGTTGTTAGGAGCGACCGCTGGCTGAGAAATAAATGCTTGATTCAGTTGATTCATTAAAGCCCTGTTACCCAGTTTTCTTGCCCTCTTCTGTTTTTTCTCTTCATATGCTCTAATGGTAGACATGAGCTCACTTAGGGGTGATGTGGACATTTGCACCGTCTTTTCAATCAATTCAATGGTGCTGTCCCAATTTGGCGGAAGGGAGTTTACCAGCTTTCTGTTGACCTCCACCTGTGTATATGTGACTCCATCATCTTTCATTCCAGTGACTATATTGATGAAGCGTTGAAGCTGAGTCTCAATATTTTCACCCGGGATGTAGTTGAACTCATTAAACAGTTCTCTTAAATTTTCTTTTCGAGATTCCTTCATATCATCATTTCCTTCGTAAGCAGCTACAAGAGCATCCCAAAGGGTCTTAGCGGAGGTGTATTCCTTGAAGGCTTCAGCGACTTCAGGGGATAGGGCCATGGTAAGAGTAGCCAGTGCCTTTCTATCTCGTTCGACCTTTTCCCAGTCTTCATCAAGCCATTCAGTTTTTGCTTTAGGTGTAGGTGGCTGACCCTGTGCCCCTGCAGTTGATGGGACAAAGTCTCCCACCTCGACCGAACGCATGATCTTGGCATCATGGTAGTTGATGTAGTTAACAAAACTATACTTCCAGCTCATGAAATCCTTCCTCGATACCAGACGAGGTGGTCTGGCATTTGTTCCGATTTTGGCATCCATATCAAGAGTGGCACTTGACAAAGATGACATGTCAAAGGCCCTGGCAAAAAGAATTTGAAAATGGATCGAATAGGGTTTTTCGGTCGAAAATGGCTTGATCGAAAAGTACTTTTCGATCGAAGAGTTTCCGGTCGAAAGTGTCGGGCGATCGAAAAGTGGGGTATAGATCGAAAATTCACTGAGGGGACTTTTTGATCGATGAGCACAGTGGATCGAAAAGTCACATGTGACTTTTCGATCAAAAAGGCGGATCGAGAAGTCTCGAGGGGACTTCTCGATCGAGAGGTAACAGATCGTAAAGTCTCTGGGGACTTTTCGATTGAGGATGCAGATCGAGAAGTCTCAGAGAGGGACTTCTCGATTGAAACTGCTGGTCGAAAAGTCACTAGAGGGGACTTTTCGACTGGGACAGACTGATCGAAAAGCGACGAGGGGGCTTTCTCGATCAAAAAGAGCCGACAAAAAAGGGTTTTTGATCAGCCTGGCTGATCGAAAAGTCACAGGCTGGGTCGAAAAGTCACTAACTCGCAAGCAGTTGGTCACGAACACTTCTGATTTTTTTTCGAAACCTGCAAAAAACAATCTTCCGAACCTTGCTACTGCGAAAAACACCACAAACTCAAACGGTTAGTTGACAAAAACTTGAATCGGATATCGCGAGAGCCTCGAAACTTGCGTTTCTTGGCTCTGATACCAATTGTAAGGATCGAAATAACACAAACACCATATCACGATCTCTAGTGAGTGTGCGGAATCCAAACACTAGAGTGATTCAAGATTAAACGAGAATAATACGAAAAAACAATCACAATGTAAGTAAGAACACAAACCGATTTGAAGAAAACACTTTACTATTGATCACCGATCGCTACACACTTGTCGAAATTCTCCTTGAGAATTTCGTGAACACCAAAGTCGCAAAACACTATTAAACAACCAACCCTAATTACAAAATCAAGCTATCTATATATAGGGTGTGCTATGCTTGATAAACAAGTCATAGTAATCGGTTTCTAAGCCCTATATTCGACCAACCCACAAGCCCACAGAAACCCATTTAAACACTAATAGCCCAAATACAATTAACTAGCCCAACCGTGATTCTAATGCAAAAGCCTTATAATATTCTAGACTCTACAAAATCTGAACGTATATGCTATGTTTTCCGCGAAAGAGGGCATATGGCAAAAGAGTGTCTATTTTCTGCTGAATCAAGCCAAAGGTTTCAACAGAAACCAGTTTTTGGTAAACCTGCCAAACCAAAGTTCGTTAATGAACAAGGCAGAGTTTTTGATGAATGTGAACCTACATTCTTTCTAAAACAAAAACGTTTTGTTCCTATGTTTCAAAAGGTTCAAAATGTAGGTTCTTCATCACAGTCACCTGTGATTGATTCATCCAAAACTGAGTTACCAAAACAATCACAACAATGGAAACCCAAGTTGGTTTCTAAGCAAAATCAGGACACTGGTCGACCAGAAGCGATCCGCTTCGAGTCATTTATGAACTAATTAGTTTAACCAGTGTGCAGGTACTTCTAGAAGACCTATCGGCGATTGCAAAGTTGTTGATGGAGGAGTGTTCTGTTTAACTAAAATTTCATGATATATTTTTCTAACCTGCAAACGTTTCTGAAATTCTAAACTTCAAAGATATCCGTGTTGATTGATCAATTTTTTAATTCTTTATGTATTTTTTTTTTTTGATAAAAACCAAAAATTGTGTCTTGTTTTTGTAAAATGAAAATCCAAAAATAGAGTTTTCATTTAAGGGGGAGAAAAGCATGTAAGGGGGAGAAATTGTGAAAATGATATATAAGGAAGGTGAATACATGCAAGATATAATGCTGGTACATTGGCTTACGTATCTGACTCATGGATAGAGTAGATGAAAGAGCCATAAGATCATTGGTTAATATGTTTGGTAGGCTTGGCAAATCAGAAAGTATTCAGATGTGATATAAAGTAAATACTAATGCTTGACCATGTGGTAACATCTAGATGCGTAATTCATGACAAAAAGAAAAATAAGTGTGAAAATCTAAATGAGAAGTCATTGTGTATACATGTGTTCATTTTGCAAAGATTTAAACTTGTTTGATTTTCTTTATTTTGTCAAACGATCGGACTTTCTCTGCATGCCCACAAGGCCGACCTGATTGTTGTTCGTTTGACGTTCTGCTTTATTTTCTTTGGTGTTTCGTATAACTCATCGGACTTTCTCTGCGTGTACGGGAGTACCAACCTGATTGTTGTTGGGTTATACAATTTCAACTTGTTTTATTTTCTTATTTTTTTAAATCCGAGGCCTTATCTGCGTATCGAAAGATCGACCTTAAGGTAGACGATTTAACGTTCTTATTTCTTTTTGCATGGAACACAGTTGACGATATCGAGAAAATATTATACTTTGTGAAAATTCACAAGTGTAAATCACACAAAAAGAAAAAGCAAAAGAAAAAAAAATAAAATGTCTGAATATGTCTGATAGTGTGGGATACACTGGTCAAAGCAAATCTAATAAATATCTTAACATATCCAAATGTTATGAGTATGATTCTGCCTGAGTTTAAAATGGAAAAATTATACCGGAAATCAACATGACTTATGTGTTTCAATTAGTTAAAATTGAAGTGTAGTTCAGTGCGTCATGACCAATATGATCCCATATAGTGATCTTTCTCATACCAAAAATAGAGTCTGATTCTGTATTGCTTTTACATTTCATTTCGAAAAAGTACAAAAAGAGTTTTGGTGTGTTTTAGCATAAGTTTGAAAAAAAATCAAAAAGATTTTAGGATTGTTTTGATATAAACTTTCTAAAAGTCAAAAATATTATGTTTCTGTTTTATTTTCGATCTGATCAACACGTGATACAAAATCAAATTTTCAAAATCATATCTTGGAGTCTTGAAAAGACGTTTTGCGCCAAGATTATTTAAATGATTGATCAGGTTGCTAAAGTGAAAGATATCACAACTTCAAGTCTTCTAAAGTTGTTGTAAAAGACCAGAGATACACCAGACGTCGTCAAGTTTTCAAGATCAAGCTACGATCAAGTTGAGGAAGAGTTTGTTTGAAGATTCATTTCATTGGGTGAACGGATTCTACACTTGAGGGGGAGCTTGATTGAAGATACAATATTAAGGATGTTGAAAGGATACTGCACACGACGAGGGGGAGCTTGTTAATACATGATCTGTGCGTCGTGTGAAGTATCGAGTTGAATCAAGACAAGTCCAAGTTCAAACCTAGGTTTACTGCCAGCCGAACCTGGTCCGAACCAGGAGTTCGGACCTGCCGAACCTAGAGTTCGGACAGGGTTCGGCCAGCAGCTATAAATAGGTTGCTTGGTCATTGTATTGTATAGGAGTGAGAGTCTGAGCTAGCCTTAAGTGTGTGTTTCGTAAGGTGTCTCTCTGAGTCTGTATTCTGAGTGTTACTGATTGTAATTGTTCGTGAGATCAATAAAGCAATCGGTTAATTACTTGTTTCGTATCCGTTATAGCTAGATTGAGTAGACGATCCAACACTCACGAATTTTCACATCTCAAGATCCTCATAAAAAAGTAAGGATTTCTATGAAATCCTAAGGAAGAACAAAACCTATGAATGGAGCGAAAGGCATGAAGAGGCGCTCAACTCTTTGAAGACTTACCTATCATCATCTCCTTTTCTAATGAAACCTAAACATGGGGAGCCACTATCCCTATACCTTGCAGTATACGAAAGTGCTATCAGTGTTGTCTTTGTTAAGGATCACACAGGTCAGCAGGATCCGGTATATTATGTAAGTAAAACTCTGCTAGACACATAATCGAGGCACTCCTATCTTTAGAAAATAATTTAGCACTTATAATGGCTTCCACTAAATTAAGACATTACTTTGAAACTCACATTATTATTGTGAACTATAATTATCTTATTAAGGAAGTTCTCAGGAATCCAGAGATGTCTGGAAGAATGGAAAAATGGGCAGTCAAGTTGAGTGCCTATGACATTCGATATGAGCCAAGAACATCAATAAAATCCCAAGCTTGGGCCGAATTTGTGGCTGATTTCAGTAGCGATATCCAACCGAAGCTGATAAAGAGGTCCCGAAGCTGGAAAACTTGAAGACAACTAGATACTCTACACTGATGGATCCTCAAATGTTAGAGGAACAAGTCGAGGTATCCTACTAAAATCGCCACAGGGGGGACATAATACCTCTATCTATATCTTATGAATTCTAGGCTACTAATAATGAAGCCGAATACAAAGCTTTGATTGCAGAATTACAACTAGCTAAAGATATGGGAATTCAGCATATCCAAGTGTTTATTGATTCTTTACTCCTGGCATGTATGGTCTTGTGGCCCGCCAAAAACTATGCAAGACCATGCGCAAGGGTGCACGATGTCTGGTTAATCAAACTGTAAAGGTAATACAGATCAACCATCATGACATGCTCCTGGCTCTGTCCACGTGTCGTGATCGACGCTAAAATTACATGTGCGTGACCTTCCATATACCTTGAGGGAGAATGGTTATGTCGAGGTTTCCTATGATCCATCTAAAAAGGCCCAGACCGATTATTGTATGTCGCCACCAATAGGAAAGGACAATCAATCTTTTTGCTATCGAATTTTTAAACGGTACCGGTGAGGATGGTTTCGTGACCACGATCATACATGAGCCACACCTTGTAAATAAAATCTGAGCTATCCTATGCTTCTTCCTCTTCTTGACGATTAAGTAGCCGTTAGCAAACCTTAGTTGTTTAACCCACTCGTACATCTCCTCATGATCCCTGAAAACCTATAATAACGATGTGGTGAGACTTATATAGTAGACACAAGAATAGTTGTTTGTTTATGTTTAGATTATTTCTTGTTACCATGTCCTGGAAACTGTAATCCACGTCCGCTGGGAGGATTTTATGAGTCTCGCGGGGTCGGTTCACTAAACCCTCATCATCGCCCATGGGTTCCTGCTTCATTGGCGGGGGTGATGATGGATCACTAAAAGGAACCATTAAAGGTCCGCAACTGAAGTCATAGTACTCATCTTCATAATCATAACCGATGTGAGGGGCCCAAGAAGATTGCAAACCCTAGCCATAAGCATACCCTTCGTTGGATTGAGTTTGAGGGTCATAATCAGAACCG
Source organism: Deinandra increscens subsp. villosa (assembly GCA_039602395.1). Classification (NCBI taxonomy): domain Eukaryota; kingdom Viridiplantae; phylum Streptophyta; class Magnoliopsida; order Asterales; family Asteraceae; genus Deinandra; species Deinandra increscens. Next base: position 24,629,324 of record JBCNJP010000003.1, read on the forward strand.
ACGTGGGGGCACATGAGGATTGTGATACTTGGTCATACTAATACTCTTGGTTCAGTTGAGGTTCATAGTCATAAATATAACTAATTTCATGAAGTTGACTCCAATTTGGTGAATTTGAACCGTAGACATGATAATTCTCAGGTACCTAAAATGTTGATATATGGTCCTGATCGTCATGTGAAGTATCGAATACAAGACGAAGACATGCAAGATTAGGTCTGGCCAAACCTTGGCCGAACCTGAAGTTCGGACATGGCCGAACAGGTCCGAACCTGAGGTTCGGACCAGCGGGTTTCAATGTCTATAAATAGTCGTCTTGTAATAGAATTGGGGGTCTCCCGAGTCATATCTTCTCTGTGTACTTTGTGGTCTCTGTGGTTAATATAAAGATTACTTGTATTTACTCTTTGTGTTCTAGCTCGTATAACTTTGATTTTATAACGATTAAGTAGACGATCCACACGCTCAAGCAATTTCAAGTGGTATCAGAGCTTTTGGTTTGCTCTACTGGTCGGAAATCACTGTTTTTTGAAGTTTTGACTCAAAATTTTCATTTTTTTTTACGAAAATGTCATTCATTTTTTAGTTCGTTTGATCCTCTCTAGTGTGCTTCAAGTCAAAAATTCATTCCTAATTCGTTTCTATTGAGTTTGTTCGAATTCCTGTTGAAAATTCCAGTCAAAAACACTGAAAATCGAGAAAATGGTGTTGAGTGAAACTTGTCTCGTCTGAGGTTCGGACAAGTTCGGCATAACCGCTCTGAACTCGAAGTTCGGACGGAGATCGGCCACTTCTTGGTTCGGTGAGAGATCGGAGCAAGTTCGGTGAGAGTTCGGTCTTCATTCGGAGCTAGTTCGGTGTTGAATTTGTTCTTTCGTCCGAAGGTCAAGTTCGGTGAGAGTTCGGTGAAGTTCAAGTTCGTCGGAAGTTCGGAGGACGTTCGGAGGAAGTTCGGAGTGAATAGTAATAAGATTTTTCAAAATGTCCGATTTTCAAGCGTTTGCGGAAATTCAAAATTCAGTTCAAGCTACGATGCAATCAATGATGAACTATGATAATGAAATCGGAACAAGTCAGAAAGTTCCTAAATTGCTCAAATTGGAAGATTATCATAGTTGGGTTACACGGTTTGAAGTATATGTCTCGGCAAATGATATTGATATGTGGTTATCATATTCTGATCAATATGTTTATCCTAAGGGTGAAGATGGGCAACCAATTCTTCAAAGGAAGCTTTCTAGTGAACAAAAGAAAGCATATCAAGCTGAGAAGAAAGCTTATGGTACTTTAACGATGGCATTTCCTACAGAATTATTACATCAATTCTCAAGTAACTACACTGCAAAGAGTTTGTGGGATGCTTTAGAGAAGAGATGTGAAGGCAATGACCAATACAAGAAACATTGTTGGTCCGGGATCAACACTCGTTCACGATATCTAACTAATCTAAGCGTGCGGAAGTTAGATTAGTGATTCAAGAAAGAGAAGAGAAGAAATCAAAGAATACGATGAATAAACGTTAAAAACCTGAACTTTGCACACAAGATGAACTTGTCGGGTACAAAACAGAAAATCATAAACTATCTTCTCTCTCGGGTTTACGATCACGATCGTAAACACTAAATGGCAGCTCTCTAGATCGTAAACTGGCAGCCCCCTACAATGGTAAACACATGGGGTTTATATAGGATCCCTAATGGACCTTAAACCCTAATAGTAAACCCAATGGTAAACCCCAAGCCCAATAGTAAACCCAAGTAAACTAGTCTACTAAACTAAATAAACCCTCTAAGCCTAGCCCAAACTATTTAATATTACAAGCCTCAAAAATCTTCCCCTAGGCTTGTGATATTAAATTTCTTCAATCTTTGAAATTCTTCTTCTTGACTGGCTGGCATAGATGTTGATGAAGATTCTTTCCGCAGAAATCTTTAATGGGTTTCATGACGGACACTTGGGACTTCCTCTTGATCAGCATTAGCTTGAACTTCTTGAAATGAACAAGTTAATGAGATGGAGGATTCTCATTGACAAGCTTCTTTTGAAAGAACTGGTTCTTGCTGAATCTTCGGTAACTGTCTTGAATCTCCAAAAATTAGAGGGTAAATTTTGAAAACCTCCTAACTTTGGAGAACTTGATTGTTGATCTTGGATCTTCATGATCTCTAACTGCTCTCTGCATCATTTTCTTCATCAAAGATCAACTTAAAAATCTTCAGCTTCCCCTAAACACATGAACATCTTCTTTGAAGCTCTTTTGAAGCTTTTGAAAACTTGTAAAGACACCAACAACTTCCCCTGAATAGTTGCTTTTCCAGATGGAAGTCTTGTCCAGCTGGTTCTTTAACTTTGAGCAGTAGCAGCATCAGCAGCATCTTTCTATCATCAACCTGTCTGACACACATTTGAAAAAATATACTCCACCAGACATTTGATGACTGGTCTTTGGGTTAGAAGGTAATTATCATATGTTCGATTGATTCAAATTAACATTATTTTAACCAAAAACCCTAATATAGATTACGAGTTTTCTATAAAACTTCCCCTGAACCCAAGACCTCTAAAGACTTCCCCTTAGCTGATAACTTCCCCTCAGCTAAGGACTTCCCCTGAGATAATACATATTATCTTCGAGTTCCCTTCAGATACTATGTATTATGGAAGTCTTTTCATTAGATAATAAGTATCATCCTCGAGTTCCCTTCGGATAATACTTATTATCCCCTCTTATCCCCTCTCCTTCCCCTAAAAATTTGTCAAGATCTGCAGGGGGCATATTGTCATGCATCAAAACCCATAAAAACACATTTTGACTTGTCAAATTAACCTGGCCAAGACGTAAACACAACCAAAAAGAACTTAAAGACACACACACGAAAAATAAAAATAAACAAATACTTACTAATATCAAACATGAGAGAATTTACAAGGGATCAAACCGTATGAATCTTACTGAGGAACCCTTTTCAGCTTCAGTTACTCGACTAGTCCAGGTGATTGCTAGTATGTTTTTCCGCTTTAAACTCAGACCCGTTCAAACCCAACCAAATGCATCATGCTTAAAAGATTACTAATTACCAGCATGTTTAATCATCCCCACACCCAATTGTACATAGCAAAACCTACCCAACCTCAGAGTTTATTGAGGATTCACAAACCCCCAACTTGAGGAACCATGCAACACTGTTATGACTACCACTTATTTCATTAATCATCATTCGGTGATCAGGTCGGCCGAATAAGCACGCAGAGAAGACCAAACTAAATGATTATTTTTCATTTTCTTTTTCTTTTTCTTTTCTTTTTCATTTCTTTTTCATTTCTTTTTCTTTTCTTTTCTTTTTATTATGTGGTGTAGTCATGACAGCAGAAACATGGCGTGTGAGAGAATGAATACTAGGTATAATTACCACTCTCAACCCGTTTTTGCTGGGACTCAGTTTTTTAAACCATGCAAACTGATATGAGAAACTAAACATATATATATTTTAAGTTCATTGCACTTACATTGGTGGTCATAAGATTAGGTCGAGCCTACCGAGCATATCACCGTGGAGCTTACTTTTCACATCCGTTTTACACGTGTCAGTCATCTCCAATCCGGACTTCCCTCCCTTCTCAGAAACAAAACACACACAAACTATTAAAAATTGAAAAGCACACTATTTTTTAGGGGTCAACTTTTTCTTCATCTTTACATTTCTTCCCCTTGCTTTTTGATTTTTAATGTCACAACATTTGTGAACATCATTTATTTTTTTAAACAATAATTATTTTATATGTTTTTAATAATAACACACACACACACAAACAGAACAAATAAAGACACACACATCTGGCCAAGCTAACCTTCAAAGTATTGATTTGAACATTTTTAGAAAAATGGGTTTTATACCATGCATACCTCATATATATATATATATATATATATATATATATATATATATATATATATAAATTGAAGAACCAAGCACCAACTGAAATTTTTAAGGAATTTGGTTTGACACAAACACCCTTTACCGATTCATCAAACAAGCAACCAAGTTAAGAACAGTACCTTTCATGCTGAATTTGACCTTTTACCTCTCAACGAAACATATCCTCCATAAAAAATGTTTGTCATGGCATGAAGATACGTCTCCTAAAATGTGCCTGGAACAATCACTTATCAACAAACAAATTAATAATAAAAATGTTAGTGATAATCCTCCTTGACTGTTCCTGCACATAGTGAGAGATTAGTTAGCCATTGGTACCCAGGCCATTGTTTTTCTGGGTACACCCGAGGAATCAATAAAAGATACTTCTTGTAAGAACATCCCCTTTGAGAAATCAGGAAGTTGGGATGGAGCTGCCTTGATTTTTGGTTTCCAAGTTCCAGGTGATTTAACATTTGTTTTAGTCACTTTTGGAGTTGTGACTTTAGGTATTTCAACCTTCTTCGTTTTAGATTCATTTTTTAAAACAGTTTTTGTTTTAACCACCTTTGGAGTTGTGACTCTAGGTATTTCAACCTTCTTCATTTTAGAATCATTTTTCAAAACAGTTTTAGTTACCTTGGGAGGGGTAACTATGGGTTTTTCAAGCTTTGGTTGTTTTGAAAATGGTTTCTTCACCTTTTTCTGAAAATTTTGGTAACTTGGAAGGCTGTTGTATTGATTTAAAGATTTTCTTTCAGCTTTGGCAGCACCCCCAATGTTGATCAGAGGGTTTAACCTTAGGAGTAACAGTCTTCTTTGCCTTAGGTGTTTGCACCATCATCGGCTTAGACTTCACAGACTCCTGAGATGAAACCCTTTAAGTTTTCGGATAATAGGGTTCATAGGGGCGATAAAGACAGTTTCTAGCAATATGACCAGCGATGCCACAATTAAAGCAAGTCTGCTTCTTTAGATAGAAGTCAGACGTGTACCCATTTGTCTTTGGTGGCTGATATGGAGCTGGTTTGCCTTGTGTCTGCTTCTTTGCTTTGACTGCAGCTTCAGATTTGACATTCTGCTGGTTTGTCGAAGCCTGTGTCGAACCTGTCCTTTCTGTCTTTGTGCTTCCTTGATTCTTTGACGTTGAAGCACCATTATTGCAATTACAACGGCAACTGCATGATCCAACTGAAGAAATGGGAGACACATCTACTCCCTTGAGTTTTTCATTCTTCACTCCAGCTGTTGGTTTCATACTCGGATGCTTGATGGTGATCTTTGGCCTCTCAACTTCAGCTTTACTTATTACTCCATCAGTTATTCCCTTGAACTTGGAGGAGAAGGATGGTAAGTCATATCCAAAATCTGGTTCTTGGTCAAACATTGATCCAGATGTCATAAAGATCTTCTCCTCAAGCCGTGTCGTCAAGATCACCTTTTCCCTTTTGACTTCGTCAACTACTTTGAAGTATGGGGTTTCAATTTTAGGGTATGATTTCAACTCTATCCCAGCATAATCAGACTTAGAGTTATGACACCTGTCATATTTCTGGAACTCAGCATCATTGTCTGATATATCCTCTACTCTCCCTTCACCATAAGTCATGTTTGCTTCATTATCAATTTCTTCTTGAGTCAATGGTGTAGTTCCAACCAAGATACTATCAATAGGAGGAGCAGCTTCTTTATAATTAGACTTGGTTCGTTCAATTTGATCCTCACTAAGAAGTACTCCTATAATGTCTCTGGGAACTGGTGGAGGAATACTGTTGTTTGCAGACAGAGACTTATCAGACTTTTCTGATCCGAACCCAGTTTTATCTTTCCCAACTTGACTAGTTACAACAGCATGTGACAATTCCTTTCCAGCATCGAGCATTCGCTGATTTCTTTCCTAATTGCAATCATACTTGACGTGCAACTCATCATATTTTTGCTGCAGTTCAGTTAATTTCTGTGTCAGCTCAGATATCTCAATCCTAGCCTGATCATATAAAATAGTCTTCTCCGTTGCTATCTTTTGATATTTCTCAATGTCTAATTTTTGAGCTTTCACCTTCTTTTCACTCTTCTCCTATCTGCCCTTAAATGAACTTCTAGAACATTGCATATCAAATAATTATATCTCACTATTTTTTCACAGTTGTCTAAGGCCAGGAATTAAACGAGCACAAGTAGGATTGGGGCATATCTTAGTTTTGTCAACTTCATCTGCGAAAGCATCCTTTTCCTCAACCATATTCTTTTCTTCAACCACTGAACTCATTTTCTTTCTTTAGATATGCAGCCTTTGAAAATTTTGAAAAATCGGCAAAAACGGCAAAAGTATTATTCAAAGAATAGTGTCAAAAACTTAAAACGCGAAAACGGAGGCCTTCGAAGTGGAATTTGTGGGTCCAAACGAGCTCCCCTGGACATTAGTCCGGGGTAATTCTGGGGCTTGTTGTCACGAACGTCGTGTAAAAATTTGAGCTTCTAACTCCAAACGAGTCAAAAGTTACGTCCGTTTCCGTGAAAGTGTGAAATAGTGACTTTTTGCCGCAAAAGAAGAGTTTCCGATCGCAAACAACAGTTTACGATTTTTGACAGCCTGGCTGATCGTAAACAACAGTTTACGATATTTGACAGCCTGGCCGATCGTAAACACAGTTGTGAACCTGATTCCGATCGTAAACGCAGTCGTAAACACGATTCCGATACAGAAAAGTCGTAAACACCCAAAGATCTGATCTTGAAGTCGTAAACTCAAATTTCACGATCGTAAACGCCGAAAAATTCGATCTTGAACTCATAAACACTTTTTTTTATCGTAAACTCAAATCTGATGAAGAACACCTGATCGTAAACACCTCCAGAAGTCGTAAACACCAAGAACAGCAAGAACAACGATCGTAAACACGACGAACAGCCCAGAAACAGCAACAATCTCGATCGTAAACCTGAAAAACTCAAGAAAAACTCACAAAAACTGTTAGATCTTCTTGAATCAATATCGTGAGAACCACGAAACACTCGTTTCTTGGCTCTGATACCAATTGTTGGTCCAGGATCAACACTCGTTCACGATATCTAACTAATCTAAGCGTGCGGAATCCGGTTAGATTAGTAATTCAAGAAAGAGAAGAGAAGAAATCAAAGAATACGATGAATAAACGTTAAAAACCTAAACTTTGCACACAAGATGAACTTGTCGGGTACAAAACAGAAAATCGTAAACTATCTTCTCTCTCGGGTTTACGATCACGATCGTAAACACGAAATGGCAGCTCTCTAGATCGTAAACTGGCAGCCCCCTACAATGGTAAACACATGGGGTTTACATAGGATCCCTAATGGACCTTAAACCCTAATAGTAAACCCAATGGTAAACCCCAAGCCCAATAGTAAACCCAAGTAAACTAGTCTACTAAACTAAATAAACCCTCTAAGCTTAGCTCAAACTATTTAATATTACAAGCCTCATAATCTAGCCTCAACAATCTTCCCCTAGGCTTGTTGAGGCTAGATTATGAGGCTTGTAATATTAAATAGTTTGGGCTAGGCTTAGAGGGTTTATTTAGTTTAGTAGACTAGTTTACTTGGGTTTACTATTGGGCTTGGGGTTTACCATTGGGTTTACTATTAGGGTTTAAGGTCCATTAGGGATCCTATATAAACCCCATGTGTTTACCATTATAGGGGGCTGCCAGTTTACGATCTAGAGAGCTGCCATTTAGTGTGCAAAGTTCAGGTTTTAACGTTTATTCATCGTATTCTTTGATTTCTTCTCTTCTCTTTCTTGAATCACTAATCTAACCGGATTCCGCACGCTTAGATTAGTTAGATATCATGAACAAGTGTTGATCCCGGACCAACAAACATTTTGGCATCCAGATGAATTTGTCTGGAATTGCATTGACTGCTCGTCATGCTGATGATGACATCATTTTGACTGATTCTGATTCTTATTCGAGTGCATCTTTGGTTCAAGATGATTTGCCTAAAGTTTCTGATAGTTCAAAAGTTGAAGCATTTGAATGTCTAAAATGTAAAAAGTTACTTCAGAAGGTTGCCAGTTTTGAACAACGTCGTCAAACATCAACTGAAGAAATTGTGGTTCTAAAGAAAGAGTTAGAAGATTTTCAAAAGAAGTATTATGAGTTGGTTCATGTTCACGAAGATGTTTTGAAGGAAAAGACTCAATTGGCTGAGGAATGTGAGAAAGCCAAAGCTGAAGCTTTAGACGCAGCTCAAGATTTTGAGACTTTATTTGAGAAAAGCTATCCAGTTCAGCAAAAGTATGAGGAAGCTACTGCTCTTGTTGCTAAACTGTTGTTACTGTTGAGAAGTTACAAAACAAGATTTCTATGCTTCAAGATGAGAATGTTCTTTACAGAGACAAGAATGAAGTATTGACTAAAGATGTTGAAATTTATAAGCAGAAGAGAGAGAATGTTCTTGAAGAATTATATGCAGAATGTGAGATCCGAAAGCTACAAACTTATGAATATGATGATCTCAATGAAAAGTTCATCAAGTCACAGAAAGAGGTGTTTGAGGCTCAACAAAAGATCGATGACTTGAAATTGGAAATTTTAGAGCTAAAAAGGCAAGTGAAGAATTGCAATCTGTCACCAATATTGCTAAACTTCTTATACAAGCAGGATCAGAGTTCAGAGAGTTCTAAGAAGGAGGATTTTCACTTGGTTCCTCAACCAGTGGATTTAATTGAAGTTACTTCTGCTCAAATTGATCCAAAAGCTGACTTGAATGATTATTCAAAGTTTGTCACTCCACCCAAGAAGAACAAATTCAAGTCTAAGAAGAAAGAGAGGGCTTTGTGTGACGCTCAAAAATTTATTTGAAAGTCTGTGTTTCTGGAAAATGAACAAGTTTTTGATAAAATTGCTTCGAGTTCTTCATCTGCAACCGAAGAAGAAAAAGTTTTGATTGAGAAAAACAAGTTGAAAGATATCAAAGCCAAATTTACTAGCGAAGCTAAGGCAAGAGAAGCTTCGCGTTCTTCTTCCAATTCTTCAAAGACTCAAGGATCTAAATACAAAGGTTTGGGTTACAAAGTAAAGGAAGATCCTGTTCCAGCTACAAAACTAGTGAAGGCTGAGAAGGTTCCTAAAGCCAAAGTTGCAAAGATATCATCACCTCATAAGCAATTTTCTTATTATTCTGGAAGATCGTCATCTTCAAGGAGTCCATCTCCTAGGTATGATTCTTCTGATGGTTTCTTTGCTACTTTTGATTCTGAACACTCATCTGGTTTTTCAAAATCAAAACACTTTTCAAACAATTTTAGAAAAAGACTTTGTTATGTATGTCGTCAACAGGGCCATCTTGCTGCTGATTATCCGACGACTGCATATATCCTCAAAACTGCCAAATATGTGGATAACAAAGGTCAAATTTTTTATGAACCATGGTCTCCAAAGATTAAATTAACTCGTACATCGTCTTGGTCTAAATCAAGTACGTCGGTTGATTCTGATTAGAAATTACATATTTTACAAATTTGGAAACCAAAAGTTGTTTCTGTGGCCAACAATTACTTTGTGGAAGACACCAGGCGACCCGACGCTGTTGACTCGGGTCGATCCCAGCGCGACTAATGTTTATTTGGTGTCAAGCAGGTATTTCAGGAAGACCTTTCGGTGATTGGACAATTGCTGATTGTGAAATATCTGTGCTAACTTAAACTGAATTTCAAAATCAAATTTTGTTTTCAAAAAGGTTTCACTGCAAGTATTCGTGTTGGTTGATCAATTTTTCATTTGTTTTTCACTCCGTCTCATTCTCAGGGGGGGGGGTTTGTTTTTGCTAAAATCCAAAAATAGTGTGTTGTTTTTCAAATCGTAAAAATGAAAATCTATAAATAGAGTTGTCATTTTTAGGAGGAGCAATTTGAAAAAGACAACAACATTGAAAAATGCAAAAAGCCAAAATATTGAAAAATGAGAAATTGTATCCGACATGTTTGGGAAATGATGGTACATTGGCTGACAGTGTCTGACTCATGGATAAAGTAGATGAGAAAGCCATAAGACCATTTGATCGATGTGTAAGGTAGACTCGGCAAATCAGAAAGTATACAAATGTGATATACACTAAATCTGATGCTTGACCTAGTGGACAACTTCTTGATGCATATCTCATGATATATCAAGAAAAAGATATGTGAAAAATAAAATGAGAAGTCACTGTGTATACATGTGTTCATTTTGCAAAGATTTAAACTTGTTTAATTTTCTTTATTTTGTCAAACGATCGGACTTTCTCTGCGTATCGAAAGATCGACCTGATCGTTGTTCGTTTGACGTTCTGCTTTATTTTCTTTGGTATTTCGTATAACTCATCGGACTTTCTCTGCGTGTACGGGAGTACCGACCTGATTGTTGTTGAGCTATATAATTTCAACTTGTTTTATTTTCTTATTTTGTTAAATCCGAGGCCTTATCTGCGTATCGAAAGATCGACCTTAAGGTAGACGATTTAACGTTCTTATTTCTTTTTTGCATGGAACACAGTTGACTATATCATGGTTACAATCATTATGTGATTAAAATCACAAATGAAATCACAAAATGTGATAAGTAAAAACATATCTGAGTATGTATGATAGTGTGGGGTACACTGGTCAATGCAAAACTAATCAATACTTTAACATATCCAGATATTATGAGTATGATTGTGCCAGAGTTTAAAGTTCGACAAAATATATCTGCAATCGGCATGGCTTATGTGCTTTAATAATCGAAATTGAAGTGTTGTTTAGCATGTTATGTTCAATATGATCCCAAGTTGTGATCGTTCTCACAAAAGACAAAAATAGTGTCTGATTATGTTATTCTCTTATCTTTCTTATCAGAAAATACCAAAAAGATTTTAGGTGTGTTTTGATATAAAGTTTCTAAAAGCCAAAAAGATTTTGTTTCTGATTTGTTTTCGATTGATCAACACGATATACAAAATCAAATTTCAAAATCAAAATATCTTGGAGTCTCGAAGAGACGTTTTGCACCAAGATTATTTATGTTGGCAGGTTTCTATGTGGAAAAAGAACATCTCAACTTCAAGTCTTCTGAAGGTTGTTGATAAAGATATTACACACGATGCAATATCAAGTATTCAAGATTGAACTCATCGTCAAGATCGAGGAAGAGTTTGATTGAAGATACAAGATACAAGTTTTAATAGAGGAGATGATACTGCACATGCCGAGGGGGAGTTTGTTAATACATGGTCCTGATCGTCATGTGAAGTATCGAATACAAGACGAAGACATGCAAGATTAGGTCTGGCTGAACCTTGGCCGAACCTGAAGTTCGGACATGGCCGAACAGGTCCGAACCTCAGGTTCGGACCAGCGGGTTTCAAGGTCTATAAATATTCGTCTTGTAATAGAATTGGGGGTCTCCCGAGTCATATCTTCTCTGTGTACTTTGTGGTCTCTGTGGTTAATACAAAGTTTATTTGTATTTACTCTTTGTGTTCTAGCTCGCATAACTTTGATTTTATAACGATTAAGTAGACGATCCACACACTCAAGCAATAAGAACAAAGTCATTACTATTTTTAACAATAACAAAGTAATTAATTAGATCAAATTCATGAAATGTCTCACCTGGTTCAAATCGAACCGTGAAACCGACTGGTTAGACGATTGAACACCATCATCTTGCTTCATAACAAAATAACTAATAATAATAATAATAATAATAATAATAATAATAATAATAATAATAATAATAATAATAATAATAATAATAATAATGTATTTGCTTTAATTGTACTTATTCGTTTTCAAAATAAGAAGTTTAAACTAAATACAAACGCTTAATAAAAATTTTAATTAAAAAAATTACTTTTTTATAAGAATGTTAAAAATTTAATAGTAAAAAATAGAACTTTTTAATAAATAAACACTTTGGAAAAAAACAAAAAAAAAACTGTTAAAAATAAGGGTTACAAAAAAAATAAAACTAATTAATCGATTACATGGTTTGTTTCTGGAACCACGTCGGGTCAGAAAAAGAAGAGTCTCCACCGAAAAAGAAGTTCCAGTACGACATGATTAATAACTTGGGGATATTATGTGATGAGTGTTTGTAAAATTTGAAACGTAACGAATGCGGAGAACAAATTAAACGAAAGCGGGGAAATGTATTAGAGAATCCATGGGGAGGGTGTTCATTTAAACGGTTTTATACGGGGGTGTGTAGGGAAATACGGCTCGTATACACTGTCGGACACGACATCAAGAATCTGACATGTTGCACTTTATGTACATGCGCCCCCGTATAGGGGTATACGACATGTATAGGTTAAACCAAAAACAATATCTACCACCTATACAGCCCATGTTGATCAATACACCTCGTATATGTGGTTAAACCTCGTATTGACAACCAGAATTACAACTTTGTTTTTTTCAATACGACCCTGTATCAGTCAATACGGGACGTATAGGGGTGTAGATTTAGATAAATGGTGTACGATACAAGGTCCCTTACCTATTACCTATATATATTTTTCAAGAATAAAAGTGAAAATTTTATTTAGATTTGTAATGAAATATAATATTTTGGTGATTAAAAGTTAATATTTAATTTGATTGGTATTAAAATTGAATTTTATATTGTCATGTCTAATTACAGTTAGTTAACATATCATTTTTGTTTTTTACTTTTCAAATTTTGTTGGTCTTCTTTGTTTTGTATCCGAGCGCAACGAGCTTGGCAAATAGGTTGGTTGTGTAATAGGAAAAAATTTAAATGTTAAATATGAGTTAGCCATACTTTTATAAATGGTTTTGGTCGTTGTAGTTTTTTTTTCCTTTTCTTCACGTAGTGTTAAAGCAATTGAATGATTTTGTGTGCTCGTGTTATCCCCACGACAACATTCATTGATGACCAACAATTTACATTGTCGGTTGTGTAGCAATTCAACTGGTTTGTATACCCATATTATCCCCGCATCATATAACCGTCTTCGCGGCAATGTACGCCCGAAAAATCTAGTGCTATATATACAAGTACAACATGGTTGCTAATATAAATAGTTTTATATTGTTAAAGTCTATGGTACTTTCCTTTGATGAATACCCAGATTGCAACATCTCTAACACAAGGTACACCCTCATATAGCACATGAAATTAGGCATCTATAGCACAAGGTACAACCTCATATAGCATATGGCGAACACTAAAATTTTATTTTTTTTAATAAGCACTATTTTTTTTTTAAATGGAACTAATTTAATATATGATTTGGTTGTATAATTGATATAGTCGTTTGAGTTTAGCAATTAAATTTATGTTTGTTGTAGTGTAATCTGTACACAAAGATTTACTAGGTACACTCGTGTAACATAACATTTTTTAAGCGTTTTGGTCATTACATGTTTTTTATTTTCATTTTCGTTGGGTAGCATTATAGAAATACAACGGTTTTATGTGCTCGCGTTATCCTCGCAATAACACGCAGGTTGCGAAATCTAGTTTAATTTAAAAGTATGTTATATATAATAAAACTTAAAATTTTACTTATATATAACAATTTGGGCTGTATTTTAAATAAGCGAGCCACGAACCGAGCTGACTTTGGATCGGGTTCAACTTGTTTACATACTAAGCCATGACAGTTAAGTTCGTCTATAATCGAGTTGGTTTCAAGCTATCCGATTTCGAGCTTTTTACGAGGGAGTTTCGAGCGAGCCACGAGTCGTGAGCTTTTTTAAAAAAAAAACCCTAATTTTGAAACCATAGTCAATATATTTGATGCTTTCTATTCCTTAGATTGGTGATAAAATAAAATCAAACTAAAATAAATTGAAATAAGAAAATATATATATATATATATATATATATATATATATATATATATATATATATAGGGGATGGATATAATGAAAACCACTTTGAGTTGGAAAAACCGTGGAAACTACCACAAAACGATTTTTTTTCTTTAAAATTTTTGTAGTGATTATATGCATTAATACAAGCTCTATGGTGAAAAAAATCAAAAAAACGCCTAGTAGTTTTTTTTTTTTAAAAATCCGAAATCTGACGTTACGTCATGTTACATATGTAACATTTGCCTGTTACATATGTAAAATGCCTTGTTACATATGTAACAAAATCTGTAAATAATTTTTAAAAAAAAAATCTCTAGGCGTTTTTTTATTTTTTTTTTCACCAAAACCATCAAAAATGAATGTAGAATCTATAAAAAAATACATCTAAAAAAATAACAAATTTTGAACGTCTTTTTTAGCCGGTTAACTTCTTTTTGCAAAAAAAATCGGTTCTTAAATATATATTTTTTTTAAATGTAGTCGCCGTTTTTTTTATTTTTTTTCATAAAGGGTGTTTTTTTAAGTTAGAGAGTCACCATAAAAAAAATTGGAACAAAAAATTAATTTTTTAGCTTAGTTTTCACGGTTTTTCCAACTCGGAGAGGTTTTCATTTTATCCTTCTCCTATATATATATATATATATATATATATATATATATATATATATATATATATATATATACGAAGGTATATTTTAATCATGTTGATCTAGGCTTTTAATCATGTCGGAGTCTAGGCTTTTAATCATGTCGGAGTCTAGGCTTTTATCACCTAGTCGACTAGCTAGACTTAATTCTCGCAAGTTTCTTCTAGAGGGATTGGTATGGAGATTATGGTTAGGGCTTGGGATCTTTTGAGATCTCAAATTTCTCCTCTTACGCAACTTTTAAAGCCTGATAACGGGATCCGTCCAATTGCGGTCGGTACTATCTGGAGACGTATGGTTTCCAAGGTTGCTATGAAAGTGGTTGGTAAGGTTATGGCACAGTACCTCTATGATTTTCAAGTCGGGGTTGGTTTGTCGGGAGGGGCGGAGGCCATTTTGCACAGCCTTAACCGTGTTTTAGGAGATCTCCACGAGGATGGGTCTCTGGTCATGCTTACCGTTGAGTTTTCTAACGCCTTTAAACTGGTTGATAGATCATCCTTGCTTCAAGAGGTCAGGGTGAGGTCCCCTTCTATTTCGCCTTGGGTTGAGTTTTTATATGGGCAACCTGCTAGACTATATCTCGGGGATAATCATATCTGGTCTACTACGGGGGTTCAACAAGGTGACCATTTGGGGCCTCTCCTTTTTGCGCTTGTTTTGCATCCTCTGGTTCACCAGATCAGGGCAATTGCAAACTTCTCCTTCATGCTTGGTACCTCGATGATGGGACTGTTATTGGGGATGTTGGGGAGGTGTTGGACATCATTAAAGATAGGGGGCCTTCTTTGGGGCTTGTTCTCAACATTAGAAAAATTGAGCTCTTTTGGCCTTCTTGTGACGGCAGGAAGGCTCATGTGGGTCTCTTCCCAGAGAACATTGGCAGGCCTGGCCTAGGGGTGAAACTCTTGGGGGGAGTTGTTAGTAGAAATGTAGATTTTATCCAAGGTTTGGCAACGAAAAGAGCTTCCAACGCTGTTGATCTGATCCGCCTCCTCCCCAAGCTGGGGGATCCGCAGAGTAAACTTCTTTTGCTGCGTTCATGTATGGGTATAGACAAACTTTTCTTTGGGTTGAGGACTTGCCCTCCTTTACACATGATGGGGGCTGCCTCCTTTTTCAATAAAGAACTGCGCACGACAATCGAGAATCTGGTGGTGTGCGGGGGCCCTTCTTTGGGGATCTCCAATGGAGGCTTGCTTCATTACCCATCAGGTGTGGGGGGGCTTGGATTATATTCTGTGGTTGAGGCTTCCTCGTTTTCCTTTGTGGCATCAAGGGCGCAATCTTGGGTGCTTCAAGATCATATTTTGAGGGAAAGTGGGATTTGTGGCATGGACTTTGAGTATGAGGGTGCGTTGGACCGTCTTCGGGATGTTATTCCAGGCTTCGACTTTAGTGTTTTCAATAACAAGGACACCCCCCCCCCCCCAAAAGCCCAAAACTTTTGGCGAGTGCCCTTTTTAGTAAAAATCATGCAGGAGATGGAAGTGAAGTTTGACATGACCGTAAGACAAAAAGCCATGTTCGGATGTTTACAAGCGCCACATGCCCAAGATTTCCTCCGGGTTATCCCTATCGACGGGCTAGGCCAGCACATGTCACCGGTGGAATATCGTGTTATTCTTAAATACCGCCTTATGATTCTCATTTTCCCGACAGATGAGAGATGCCCCATTTTGTCGCAAGGCGTGTTTGGATTCGTTTGGAGAGCATGATGTCCATTGCAAAGAATTCACGGGGTTTAAATATCGACACGATCTGCTTAGGGATGTTCTATTTGACATATTCAAGCGCTCGAGGATTTCGGCGAAGAAGGAAGCTCCGGTCAACTTTCTGACGGGCCCCTTTGATGGGCGATTGACTCTTAGACCGACGGACATCTTGGTCTTTGGGTTGATAGGGGGAAGCATGCATGCCTGGATCTAACTAGGGTCTCCCCACTGGTGGGCTTGGGTCTTGGGGAGTTCAAAGTGGGTCAGGCGGCTTCTAAGGCCGTGATGGAGAAAGTAAACAAGCACGAGAAAGCGTGCGTGGAAAATCAACACGTGTTTGTTCCTTTTTCCTTTGACACCTTTTGGTTCCTCGCCTCTGAGGCTGTAGAAAATATGAGTAGAGTTTAACGGGTCATGCACGGTAATGTGGTGACCTCTGGTGCTAGGGATGTTGTTTTCACGAGGCTCAGTTTTGCTATTTAGAAAGGCTTGGCGGCGCAGCTTGTTGCCCGCATCCCTTGCCCGCTGGGGTGATTGTCCACTTGTCTTTGTATTTCAGTTAATATGGAAATTAATCTAACTTGAAGAGGTTTTTTTTGGGTTTTCTCTTTGATGATTTTTCTAAGTAAGTCAAGTCTAGAGTGTCAAATCCAGTATGAACGATTGCAATTCCATTTTAAAAGGTTCACTCGGGTATTGATAGTAGTTGCAAGTGTCAAATCCAATATGAATGGTTTTAATGCAGTCTCAAAAATACTTACTCGGGTCTTAAAGTAGTTCCAAACACCGTTAGAAAAATACTTAATTCTTGTCATCTCAATTTTCAAGCTTTTATCTTTTACCATATGGCCGACTAGATGGCTTTATTATCATCATCTCAAGTTTTAAGCTTTAGTTTAGCTTCGATTTGGTTTATACTACTACACATAACTATTGATTTTAAAAAGCATTAATAGAATCTTCATCTCAATCTCTATAATTGAATTAAATATTATATATATTTTTTTAAGTTATTGCTAAATTTTGTTTAACATACCACATGTCATCTTATTTTCATCTATTATGTTTTCTTTTTCTTAAACACTGATAAACTTTGTTAGAGTTTAGAAATATGCTTCATATTTAGAAAATCTTCATTTATGAAACTCTATTTTTAGAGTTCTAATGGAGATGAAAAAAAAAAGAAGAAAACTCTAAATTTAAAAAATGGAGAATCCATTGTCAAAATTTGCTTCGCTTTTGTTTCTATATTGATGTTAAGAATTTTTGCTAAAAGGCTCGTATTTCTCTGATGAGGGATTGAGTTGCAAGGAGATCCTTCGGAGAAGAAACAAATGTTTGGAGGACCAAAATCTTAATGATAACATGTTAAGAAGATAGTAATTTATAACTAATAATTTACTAATACGTTGTGATAGCCTGTTCAAATTTCTTGATAGACATTTTGCGTCTCTGACGTTTGCCCATTGTTGCCACCTGAGTCCGAATTTTAGATTATTAACATATCTCGCCTGAGGTTTATGTTTTGTTGCCAAATGAGTCCCTAGAACTAACGGGGTTAACTTTTTCTGTTAACTCCAAGGGTATATCAGTCATTTACCACTCCAGACGAAGCTTAAAAAGTAGAGGTGGTCGATGATGGTGAGTGGCGGTGGTGATATACAAAATGGGGATGGTGGTCGGATTTAGGTGGTGGTGATTTATGATGATTGGAGGTTTGGGGATGGTGGCCGGATTTACAGTGATCGGAGGTTTGGGTTTGGGGATTGAAGAGGGGGTCTGTAGAATGTTTTTATCTACAGTTTGTCTATATGTTTATATATATATATATATATATATATATATATATATATATATATAGAGAGAGAGAGAGAGAGAGAGAGAAATGTTAGAATGAAAACCATCCCGAGTTGTGAAAACCACGAAAACTTTTTTAAAATCGGTGTAAAAAATTGTTTTTTTTTCCTTTCAATTTTTTATGGTGATTCTTTAAGTTACAGACTACCCACAAGTGGAAAAAAATAAAAAAAGCACCGAGTAGTTTTTTTAAAAATAATATATACAAAAACGTCATGTTACATATGTTACATTTTGCATATTTACGTAACATAAAAATGTAAGTAAATTTTTTAAAAATCGGGGTAACAACAAAAATTTCTTCCATTTTTTTTACGGTGGTTCTCTAGGTTATAGACTACCCTCGAGTGGAAAAAAAATAAAAAAAGCGACGAGTAGTTTTTTTTTAAATATACAAAGACGTCATGTTACATATGTTACATTTTTATGTTACGTAAATATGCAAAATGTAACATACGTAACATGACGTTTTTGTATATTTAAAAAAAAAACTAATTGGCTCTTTTTTTATTTTTTTCCACTCAAGGGTAGTCTGTAACTTAGAGAACCACCATAAAAAAGTTGGAAGAAAAAAAAACAATTTTTACCCCGATTATAAAAAGTTTTTGTAGTTTTTACAACTCAGGGTAGTTTTCAAAGTAACCATCCCCATATATATATATATATATATATATATATATATATATATATATATATATATAGGGCATGGATAATTTGGAAACCCACTTGAGCCTTGAAAACCTTGAAAACCCTTTATGAGCCATTGATCAAGATCATGGATGTATGAGATTCAATCTTGACTTTTCTATTTTTTTTTTGATTTATTTTAATACAAAAAAGGTACAAAAGGGCAACATGCTAATCTTACACACCTTTCTCTCTCCTACTTTTTCAACTTTCAAGACACCAATGATTACATCTCTCCTACTTTTTAAATTTCTCTCTCATACTTTTTAAATTTATCTCTCTTATTTTTCAATTACAAGATCCGGAGGTTTTACATATGTAAAAAATGTATTATTACTATTAAACATTTTTCTTACAGCATTTTACATATGTAAATTATCTTAAAAAATGAAATAAAAAAAATAAATATATTTTATTAATTTATAAGTAACCGTCACAATCAACACTTTTTCAACTTCCAAGACACCAATGATTACATCTCTCCTAAAAATATATATAAAAGCTAATCATCATTAAATGTAACCATGTGTTTCATAAAAATGATTAAAAACTATATAACAAGCTAAAAATATATATAAAAGCTAATTATACTTGAGTTCTTGATAATCCTCTTCATCTTAGACACAAAATCTCACAACCTACGTAGAAAACAAGTCCATCAGTTTATATACGTAAAAATCACAGCATGTTACATATGTAAAATTAAATATATAACGAGATATAACATGTCACGTAAGTAAATTTACATATGTAATTAGTTTTTACATATGTATACAACAGTTATTACATATGTAAAATTAGTATTCACATATGTAAACAACAATTATTACATATATAATATCATTAAAACACGTATAGATCATTAAAACACGTATATATTATATATGTAATCATATACTCGAACTATAATTCATTAAAGCACCTATACATCATTACACATATATATTACATATTTAATCATATATTCGAACTATAATTTAAAAGAAGATAAAAATAAAGACTTGTGAGATTGTAAGTGGTTAAATTACATATGTAAAAATATGTAACATCAGTTATTACATATGTAAAAATAAAATATTGCATGTAAAAGCTTATGAACCAGTTTTTGACCTGCAAAGCCTAGTGTCACATATATGTTACATATGTAAAATAAGATATTACATACATATTACATATGTAAAATCCATATAGTTTTTTAAACTACTAAATGTAAAATCCCGGTTCTCCGTAGCCTTGGTCACATAACTATTAACAACACGACATATTTAGTGTACACAATCTTCTAAATTGTTTTATTTAAAAAATTTCAAAAAAAAACATATCATATTATAAGAAAAGTACATTACATTTTTGTCTCTAATTTTTAATATCATCAGAAGAGTCGATATTTTTAATTCATATTGATTTATAGAAACAATTAATTTCACTACTAAATTCGAAATCTAAAAGCTTACATCGTGACTTCTTAAAAATGGCTGAAGGTCATTATTATTAAATTCATCCAAACTGCACTTTTTATTTAATATTTGTAATTAAAATCAAATTAGTATAAAAAGAATGATGGTATACTGCAACGTTTCCAAATGATTTTAAATACAGAAAACCTAATTTAATTATTATGCATTGGATGTTGTACGGTACCATTTGACCCATCTTCTACACTAAACTTCAAAGCCATGAATACACCTAAAAATTATTTCTGTGTGGAGGTTAATAACTATCACACTTAAGTAGGTATGATAAACACAAGTGTAAGCAAGGAAGTTTTCTCTAAATAGATCTGACATTGAACTAAAGGATGGCTGGATGGGAGGAACCAACCTCAAATCTGAAAATATGTAAAGTAGATCTGAAAATCATAGATCTATGTAAAGCATAGATCTGAAAATCTGAACCGACCTCGGCGTGTCGACGATCGCTATCCACAATCTTCTTCGTCCGACGATGAGTTGGTGGATTCCGGCGACGGATATGAAAGATCGACGACAATTCGTAACAGATCTTGACGGAGGCGCTAAAACTACTTACATCAGTATTCTTAAAAACCTTCGGATCCTTGGTGGCTTTGCGAGACGGTGTTAGCGGTGAAGCGTGACCGAACAGCAGCGGCAATGGGGACTCAGGGCTCTGCAAGTAACAGGAATTTGGGGAGGGGAAGGTAAGCGGCGCATACACATGTACATAATTTTAAGGGCGACGATGATGGTGTGGAGGAGAGTAACGATGGTGGAGTTGTAGAGATGCGGTGGTGGTCGGGGCTTCAACCTGTGTGTCATCGAAAGAGATTGAATCTGCAGAGAGAGTATTTGGTGGGTTTGAAATTTTGAGATTTGAAATTGAAAATTATGAAACGTCTAGGTGGGTGGGAGAGGTTCAAATGAGAAGTTTGTTTTGGGTAAGAAGGATAAGAAGGATTTTCAGCAATTGGATCTTGATCTAATAAAAAAGGAAGGAGGGGTATTTTAGTTTTAGCCACTTTTGTTGACTTTTTATCTATTTCCCCCAATTTCTTTAAACATTCATAACTTTCACATACGACATTATTTTTTTTTAAAAATGACACCATAAAAACGAGCATTTTTTTATCTTTAAAACGCATATAATGTTGCTATATAAAAAATGAAAAAAATAAATTATTCTTTCGATTATTGACACAGGTCATTGTGTCATTGTGTCGAAATGTTCAGATCATTGTGTCATTGTGTCGTCGTGTCAAAAGTATATATAGTGTTGCTATATATAAAATTAATTGCTCTTTCGTTTTTGTCATAATATGAAACAATGATCTGAACATTTTGACACATCATTATGTCATTGTGTCAAAATGTTCAGATCATTGTGTCATTGTGTCGTCGTGTCAAAAGTATATATATTGTGTTGCTATATATAAAATAAAAAAAATTATTTTTTCGGTTTTTAACACCATATGACACAATGATCTGAACATGTTGACACAATATGACACAATGATCTGAATATATTGACACAATGACACAACGACACAATGACACAATGATCTAAACATTTTGATACAATCGAAAGAGTAAAAAAAAATTTGATTTTTTATATAGCAACACTATACGCGTTTTAAAGATAAAAAACGCTCGTTTTTATGGTGTAATTTTTTTAAAAAAATAATGTCGTATCTAAAAGTTATGAAAGTTTAAAAAATGGGGGAATTTGATAAAATGTCAAAAATACCCTTCCATCTTTGATTTTCTTTAGTTTTTCTCTCTAATTTACCCAGGAAAATTTTAAGCCATAGATCTTCATTTGATTGAAGATCTAATGGCTATGATTCCTTCTTATCCTTCTTATCCAAACTAAACTTCTCACAATAACTTCACCCTATATATATATATATATATATATAGGAAGAAGATCAATGGAAAACCCATTATTTTTTAGAAAACCTGGAAAACCCTATCCAACCAATCACAAAATTCCATTGATTTTTTATTTTTTATTTTATAATAAGAGTAAGATTGTAACTTACCATATTCTATTTTAGTAAAGTTTTTTTTTAATTTAATGATAGTAACTACTATCCTATAATCATGGATTTTTTTTCCTATGCATTGTTTCTTCTTCCTCTAACTCTAATCCATAACAATCGAACTCCATAATCATCCATCTGCGACCTCCATTTTTTCATCAAGTTCAAACATAATCTTCTTTCCCCCATATAGATTTCTTCATCAATCTCGATCCATCATCCGTATTATACTCATATTTCGATCCATAATCAATTTTGTACATTTAAATTCCGATCCCCATCATGGTTTCTTCTTCACATTAGCTGTTATGGAATCTGCGGATATTACCGGACTTCAGCATGAAGGTTTGAAATTATCAATTCCGTAATTGTTACAATGATGTAACAATTCATCATCATCATGTCACAGTCTGTAACAACAATTACACATGTTATATGTTACATCGCTGTAACAATAATTCATCATCATCAGGTCACAGTATATAAGAACAATAATTACAAGGGTGTAACAATTTGGTATACGTTGATTGTATGTCAGTGTTCTTACGTTACATTGTATGTAATCAGTAGACTATGTTACATACGTGTAACAAAGTTGTCGATTTTACTGAGTCATGGATGTAACAAAGTAGGTGTAATATATATAGTATATTACACATGTGTAAAAAATGTATTACACAATTGTAACAAAATTTGTATACATTGATTAGTTTACTATATTACATCTTTTGTTTCTAGTAAAGATGTTACATAGGGGTAACAAATTGGTACAGGTTTCATGTTTCTCTTATCAGTTTAGTATATTATATCTTTATTTTTTGGATAAGGTACATGAAGTTATTTGTTACAACTATGTAACAATCGTTAGGCTGGTAAAAATAGGTTTCATGTTACATGGGTGTAACAAATTGGTACATGTTTCATGTTGCTTATCATCGGTTTTTTTTTCTTTTGTAAATTAGTTTTTTTTTTCTTCTAAATTTTGACCTGGAAATTTAAAATTAAATGAGAGAGAGAGAGATAAAGATTTTAGGAAATAGGGGATAGGAGAGAGAAAATTAATTTAAACATTTATTAATAAAATTTTGGTATGTCTATTATGCCCTTCATTAAATGACACATTTTACAATCTTGACCTTATTTAATCTCAACCATCAATCTTTAAATCAATGGTTAAAAGATGGTTTTCCAGGTTTTCTAAAAAGGTGGGGTTTTTCTATATATATATATATATATATATATATATATATATATATATATATATATAGATAGATAGATAGATATCTATATATATAATAAAAGAAAAGTTTTTGGCACCACAACTTGCCATGTGGCACCACCATATTCATCCTCAACAATAATTCCCGCCAATAAACATTCACACTCCTAATTATAGAAGTGGTTCGTATTTCTATTAAAAAAATTATGGATATATATATATATCCAACTTTTTATTTATTGCCTTCTAAATTATTAAATTACTAAAGATATAAAAAATACATAATTATCGTAGATTATGATTGTATTTATAGATTTTTTTTAAAGTCACCCGTGTAACACACGGGGATAAAAAACTAGTATATATATATATATATATATATATATATATATATATATATATATATATATATGATGGATATAATGCAAACCACTTTGAGTTGGAAAAACCATAAAAACTACCACAAAACGATTTTTTTTTCTTCAATTTTTTTGTAGTGATTACATGCGTTAATACAAGCCCTATGGTGAAAAAAAATAAAAAAAACGCCTAGTAGTTTCTTTTAAAAAAAAATCCGAAATCTGACGTTACGTCATGTTACATATGTAACATTTGGCTGTTACATATTTAAAATGCTTTGTTACATATGTAACAAAATCTGTAAATATTTTTTTTTTAAATCTCTAGGCGCTTTTTTATTTTTTTCACCAAAACCATCAAAAATGAATGTAGAATCTATAAAAAAATACATCTAAAAAAAATAACAAATTTTGAACGTCTTTTTTGGCCGGTTAACTTCTTTTTGCAAAAAAATCGGTTCATAAATATTTTTTTTTTAAAATTTACTCGGCGTTTTTTTCATATTTTTCATAAAGATTGTTTTTTTGAGTTAGAGAGTCGCCATAAAAAAATTCAGAACAAAAAACGAATTTTTTAGCTTAATTTTCAAGGTTTTTTCAACTCGGAGAGGTTTTCATTTTATCTTTCTATATATATATATATATATATATATATATATATATATAGGGGGGGTGAGAAGAGAAGGAGGTGTTGTAGTAATATAAAACATGGAGGGAGTGTGGTTGTGTAATATTAGAAATTAAATATTAAATTACTTTATTACCCATCATTTAAGTGGTTTTTAAGTTTTTAGGCTAAGGAGTGGTTTTCACATGATCTTTACCAATATATATATATATATATATATATATATATATATATTGGTAAAGATCATGTGAAAACCACTCCTTAGCCTAAAAACTTAAAAACCACTTAAATGATGGGTAATAAAGTAATTTAATATTTAATTTCTAATATTACACAACCACACTCCCTCCATGTTTTATATTACTACAACACCTCCTTCTCTTCTCACCCCCCCCCCCCCTCCCGCGCGTGTTGCATATATGCAACATAATTATATTGCATATGTATAACCCCTAAACTGCACCCCCACCCTCGTTTTGCATATATGCAACATAATTATATTGCATATGTATAATCCCTAACCCCCCCACCCCCCGGTGTTGCATATATGCAACATAATTATATTGCATGTATATAACCCTTAACCCGCATCCCAACTACCCCCCCCCCCCTCTCCGTGTTGCATATATGCAACATAATTATATTGCATGTATATAACCCTAACCCGCATCCCAACTACCCCCCCCCCCCTCCCTCGTGTTCCATATATTATATTGCATGTATATAACCCCTAACCCCCTAACCCCACTCCACCCCGTGTTGCATATATGCAACATAATTATCTTGCACATTTACAACCCCACACTTATCCCCCCACCCCCCACCCCCACCCTCGTGTTGCATATATGCAACACAATTGTGTTGCACATATACAACCCCCCACTTATCCCCCGCTCCGGCACACCCCCCCCCCCTCCCCCACCCCCGGTGTTGCATATATGCAACACAATTATGTTCCACATATACAACCCCCACTTACCCTCACCTGACTTAGACCCCCCCCCCCCCATGTGTTGCATAAATGCAACACAAGTGTGTTGCATATATACAACCCCCAACCCGCATGCCCCCCCCCCCCCCCCTCATGTTGCATATATGCAACACAATTATGTTGCATATATAAAAACCCCACTTATCCCTACCCCCCCCCCCCCGGTGTTGTATATATGCAACACTATTGTGTTGCATATATACAAACCCCACCTCCCCCACCCCGTCCCCCTCCCTATGTTGCATATATGCAACACCCTTGTGTTGCATATATAAACCACCCACTTCAGAGTTATATTTGAATTTATTTGAACTTTGTCAGAAATGGGTGATGGTTAATCATTTGTGAAGAAAAAAAAACGGAATTGGAAATAGAGATCAGAAATATTTACTCTCGTATTTGGAAGTATTTGGTTTTCACATTGTTATCATTAATATAATTTAAAGGGTTTTTTTTTCCTAGAGTTCCATGTTCATTTTATTTATTTATTTGTATCAACACATTTATTACTCCCCGATTTTTTTTATTGGGTATAGGCAATATTCTCATATATGCATCATTCTATGTTGCACATACGCACATGATGCATATATGCAACATCGATCTTATGTTACATGTATGCAACACAACATGATTATGTTGGATATACGCAACATAACTATAAGTGTAGTTTATATCAACACATTTTTCGATTTATGTTGTATATATGCAACATGATTATGCCCTCACTTATACTCTCATAGAGGACGGGAACACAAATTATAAAAAAGATCAAACTCATCTTTCTTCATAATTGTTCTTATATATAGCTCCAATTTAGACATTATATGACTTGAAGATATTTGTATGTGTCTTCTTACACATGATTGAATTTGGATCAGAAAAAAAAGCCATAACGGGTCTACATATAAACTGGGTTAGACAAAAATGGATGTGTCTTTACATGTAGTGTACTATTAAGTAAGCCTTATACATCTTGACCCACATCTTGATGCTAGATAATAACTAAATAAACTTTAACATGTAAAAGATAATTACAACTAATGAACAATGTACCATCATATTGAACCACTCTTGAAGGTGTACCCACTGAAGATGCATAAACACTATCTTCCCATCTCATGATAATCTTGATCTTAAGACGCAAAATCGAGTTTATATTTACCGATTTCGTGTTCGAGCTAGTTCTTAGTTTCGGTTTGATTCGATCTCAATTCAGTAGTTATATCACAACGATCCAACTCGAGAACATTCTAACAAGTGGCATTAGAGCTTTCAGTTAGTGATTCTACGTGATTTGGATCGAATTAGAGCTTAATTTGATGGATTTTAAACGAAATTCGGTTTTGTGTTCTTCGAGTTTTTCCGGTACTGTCCGTTGGCTTTAATCTCATAATAGGCTTGATTAAATGTTGCTTTTGGTTCCATAAGAGTCGGTTCATCTCAAGGAATCTATTCATAGTTTCAATTTGAGGTTTTATGCAAGTTCAAATTAAAATTAAAATGTTTAGTTCATCTTCTTCATTAAGTTGTTAATGGTGGAATGTTTGCAACTTGATTTTTCCACTCCAATTTGATGTCCTTGGATTAGTTTCTTCATTACGAGCTGATTGGTATCATTAGATTCAAAATTCCTTGAGATTTGATGAGATTGCAAAATCTAGAACTACAAAGAACAAACTTATTGACATAACATAACTGTTCTTCGTAGTTCTTCACCGAGCTCAAATTCGATTCTTCAAATCTGCATAAAACCATGATAATATGGATCTAGTTTCACTCAGATTTCAATTTCGAGCAAGATGATATGATCAATTTCATGTTTCAATCGCGTTTGAAAGAGTTATGATTGAATAAAAAATCTTGGTTCGATATTTCCGTTTTTTTTCTACTGTGATCGATGTGTACCATATTTTTAGATCTTGATGAAATTATCATTAAGGGTGGTCGACGGAGTTGGGGAACAAGGTCGCTGACGTTAATTGAATAAGAAGGGGGAAGACGTTAATAGTGAAAAGAGTAAATTAAAATGGTTTTTAGGATAAGGAGAGTTTTCATGTGAACTCAACCCATATATATATATATATATATATATATATATAGGGAGAGGATCATTTGAGAACCAAATGGTTTTGAGAACTTTTGAGAACCATTCTGAGCCACTAGTTATATATAAGGAAATCCCCCCCCCCCCCCCCATGAATTTGAGTGGCTCCCCGTTGAAAATTAGTGGCCCAGAATGGTTCTTAAAAGTTCTCAAAACCAATTGATCTCATATATATATATATAGGGTTAGGTTCAAATGAGAACTTTTTATTTTGAGAACTAAATCTCAATCACAAATTTCAGGGGGGGACCACTACAATTCATGGGAGGGGGGATACATGTAATAAACTTGTGGCTCAAATTAGTTCTTTATTATATATATATATATATATATATATATATATATATATATAGTGAAAAGTTCATTGTAGACACCCCATAAGTGTAGACAGGTAGACACCCTTTTTCACCATTAGATCTCTTGATCTAATGGTTGTGATTAATTTTCTTTTTCCTTTTTTCTCAATAATTAGAAACTTTCACATGTGAAAAAGAGCTATTTCACATGCGAAAGTGTCTACAATGAACCTCACCCTATATATATATATATATATATATATATATATATATATATATATATATACTATCTTATTATGCATATATGAGAGAGAAAATCAAGTGTTGAAAAATCAAGTTTTAATGCACAATGTACAAACAATTTATGCACAATGTTGAATCTCTTAAGAGGTACAAGACACTAAAGCATTATGTACAAGTAGATAAAGCATGTGGATACCATGTTGCTTCAACTGATTTCACAGGGTAAGTAGTCAAGCCCAGTTTACTTTTGAGATAAGCCCATCCTGACCCTTCTTTCAAACCCATTTTAGTAAAATAAACATCAAACGGCCGATATACTTCACAGAAGAATCACTCCCTCTTTTAAAATAACCAATCATCTCACCTCACACGGATCACACTTTCTCTCAAAAGCATGTCTCTTTGCCTTCAATTGTTCTTTTCAATTTTCTCTGCTATCTCTCTCTAAATTTTGGTCTGTGTTGCCGCTATGCTAAATCCGACCACCGACGTCTATTGCTAAACCTGACCATCGAAGTGTTATGTTATGGCTGTGCTCTGGTTACTCACGGCGGGGCGGTGATATTCTTTTAGCAACAGTAGATCTATGTCGGTTTACTTTAGGTTTATGTGTCTCTACTCTCCATCTCTTAACTGAGCTACAAATATGGTGATTTTAGTTTTATCCAGGTAATTTTGTGCTTATTTTGATATTTGTATTGTATTGTAGTGATGATATGTTGGGTTTGCAGTGTTTACGGCAATGAACCAGACATCTCAGATCTGAGCCTTTAATCCCGATGATAGTTGAAACCGCCCAACAGCTTTAGTGGATCAGATCTAAGCCTTCAATTTCGTGGCTTAATTCTGATGTTTTGTGATGTTCTTTTCCTGGCTGCAGCTTAGCTATGATGCATCCTGAGGCGCGGGGCGTTAATTGGCAGCAGCTGCTCGGATCCATGCCTCAGTGGTGTTACGATCTAGGTTTAATGGTTGCAGGCTGCTGTGATGATGGGTTTATGACCCTGCTGACCCGTTATCGTCTTTTAATACTTTTCTTTGGTATGGGCTATTTTTTTAGATCTAAGCTTCAATATTTGATTTTCGTCTAAATCAGTGATTGTCGTCGGCCATGAAGAGAAGCTTGTGAAGTGATAGAACTTGAATGCCACGATAACACAGTTGACAACTCATTTTTTTGTCTTCATTTGAGCAAGCATAGTACAAATGTTTGATTATCTTTACCCTAACCTTAACTGCTTTTTATGCTTTATTTAATGATATCTTTTTTTTGAAGTTATTTTACTATATAAAGCCGGAGAAAAAATTTGAGGAGAACAAGTGTCCGCTCAGTTTTCATCATAATCTTCTACTTAGTTTATGCTTTTGATGGTGGTTGATATGAATAGGTGGGCTTTGATGATATTTTTAAGGATGGACTCTTGTGTGGTACCAACTATAAGCTTGGTTATTTTAGGCCTTGATGATCTTGGAAAAATGTTGGTAGGTTTAGTGGGCAGTACATTTGTAGATTTAGAAAATTAATTTAAAAATATTGTTAAAAGATTATATATTAAATCGGATGTTTAAAAACAAGTTTATTACAAGATTGGATGGTTATGAATATAAGTTTTTAACTACAATTTTATTTATAATGTTTCACTAAAATAACAAATATGTGACAAAACACGAGTCAACAAATAAAAAGAAAATGAACATGCAGAAATTACTATACCTTAATGATGGCATGACAGTAGCTATTTAATGTTCAAGTCTGTGGCAGGGAGAATAGGTAACAGGTCTATGTTCTCTTTTCTCTATAGTTCAAATTCTTATGGTGAATTTGAATATGTAGAAGGGAAATGGTCTGTCGGTATATGAAAAAGAAGCTCTCATGTACACGTCGTTTTAATTAATATTCTAGAGAAGAAGTCTCACTTTGGAATACAACAAAAGCACTCATGTACACGTCGTTTTAATTAATATTCTAGAGAAGAAGTCTCACTTTGGAATACAACAAAAGCAAGGAAAATAATATATATGTCTTTCATTTAAAAACATAAAATATGATGTTAATAAGTTTAGTTAAAATAAACTTGCTATTAAAAAAGAGGTTTATGAAGTATTATCTTACCAACATTTGCTAATCGTGTTCTTTAGGTTCCATGTCTTCAAAATAATAAATACTTTACCCAATAAATTAATCCATAAACTAATCGGACAAAATGGATACAAATTTCATGGAATGTTATATTTTGATAGTGATACAAAGCGCTAGAAAATTAATATAAGGGAACTAAAAAACGGTGTCTATGTAGAAGAGAAAATGATTTCAATGTAAAGAAGTTATATGATGGTAATATTAGAAGTTGTAATTAGTTGAGGTATATGAATTTATAATTTCAAAAAAAGTTATATGTTGGTAATATTTGAGGTTGTAATTAGTTGAAGGGAATTGAATCCTAATAATCCTGCAATAAGAGATAACAAAGTTCATGTTAGAAAGTTGTTGGAGATCATGTTAAATGGTGGTTTTTCCGATGATAACAAAGAACCACATGTGTTTAGTTATTTAAGTCATATAATCGATAGCGAACGTAAACGACATAAGATCAAGAAAGAGTATCCGGAACCACACGTGTTTAGTTATTTAAGTCATATAATCAATAGTGAAAGTAAACAACATAAGATCAAAAAAGAGTATCCGGTTGATCTGTCTCTAGCGGATATGAAGAACGCGATGTACAACACAGATGAATTGAGAATGTACGCGTTCAAGATGAAACCATGCTTGAGACAAATTAAACTCGAGTACCGCGTTGCTTCTCTCATACAATACAATTGCGTATTGTTGCTTCCAATGAACGCGCATATACTACATTATAAGTTGACATCGGACTGCATCGTGATACAAAAATGAATACCGCGATGTACATTTGTCGTGCCGCCATAACAAACGAACAAATGACGAATAACGCCCTATAAACTGCCGCCGCAGCAACGCGCGGGTATACCCCTAGTATATATATATATATATATATATATATATATATATATATATATATATATATATATATATATATATATATAGGGTGAGGTTCATTGTAGACACCCCCATAAGTGTAGACAGGTAGACACCCTATTTCACATGTGAAATTACTTTATTTCACATGTGTTTTCACATGTGAAATTTTCTGAACAATGAGAATAAGGAAAAAAAAGAAAAAAGAAACTAATCATAACCATTAGATCAAGAGATCTAATGGTGAAAAAGGTGTCTACCTGTCTACACTTATGGAGGTGTCTACAATGAACTTTTCACTATATATATATATATATATATATATATATATATATATATATATATATTATATATATAGGGTTAGGTTCAAATGAGAACTTTTTCTTTTGAGAACCAATTTGGGCCACTAATTTTCAAGGGGGGAGCATTCAAATTCATGGGGGGGTTTCCATATATATAAACTAGTGGCTAAGATTAGTTCTTTTTAGTTCTCAAACCCAATTAGTTCTCAAATGATCCTCTCCCTATATATATATATATATATATATATAATTTATTAAAAAAGCTATACAAATAGTCCTTTAAGATTTTAAAGTTGTTAATTTATTTTTGAGATATTACATAATTAATCCCTCAAATGGAATTGACTGAAATACGCTTTCTATTTAGGGCTTGTTTGGGATTGCTTTTAGAAACTGCTTTTAACTTTTGGAGGAGGCAAAAAATCAAAAATGTCCCTCCAAAAGCAGCAAAAAGCCACAATGTTGTGACTTATTAGCTTTTGGAGGGGTATTTTGTGTCTTTTTGCCTCCTCCAAAAGCCAAAAGCAGTTTTCAAAAGCAATCCCAAACAAGCCCTTAAAAGAAAAAGTTGACCCTGTTAGTTCTAGGGACTCACTCGGCAACAAAACACAAACCTCAGGCAAGATATGTTAATAATCTGAAAATTAGACTCAGGTGGCAACAATGGACAAACGTCAAGGATGCAAAATGTAATTAACTCTTCTTGATATTTCACATTTTTCATATCCAATCATCCAATTTTCCTTAAATCAACCTTTTCATATGAAACAAACATAATACATTAACCATAGCAGTAACAATAGTAGTATTTAACAGTAGCGATCATCAACTCTATTTTCTAGCTTTCCAAAAACCCGTAATATTGCCATCGACTTGAAAAATTATTACTAACTTCATGTAAATTACAAATGGTTAACAAAACACATATTACAGTCCTCTTAGTGGACATTACGAGTAATTAAACCCTCAAAAATTACGTAAAGGTCCTTGTTTTCTGGTCCAAATATATCATCCGCAACTCGTAAAGTATCCTACAAGACCACAACACGAAGAAAAGGAAAATCAAACGATTTGGGATGACTTAAATGTCAATAAAATTTATGTATACATACCTCCTTGGTTTGCTTATGGGAGTTTAATTCCTTGACGTTGGCTAAAAAGGCACTAAATTGCTCATATGATAATCTGCCCCTGAGGAATGTAAAAGACCAGATACATGTGTGTCGAAGTTAAGAACAAGGAGGCACAATGGTCATTTTAGCTTGAAATTCGGTCAAGATTCAAAAACAAAACCAAAATTGTTGCAATTTTCATGGAATGGAGGGACAAGTTGGAAAACTGGTTGAAGTTTATGAGATTCAAACGGGAACACTTTAGTCTCATGATTGATGGTTCAAATCATAGTTTAGAAATTGTTTACATTGTATGCAGGGTTAATAAAGCAAAATTTTAAAAGAACCCATTATGGAATGTTATTTCCATCATTAGAAATGCAATGGGAGCAAGTTACCTCACTTGTCTGAAAAATTCTTTACCATCCACTCGGGTCCGTCCTGAAACAAGCACAAATCAGTAAATATCCCGTGATGCTTTAAAATTGTTTCTTTTGCTTATGTTCTTGACTATGTTTAGGTCAAAAGGTCATTGCATATTACTAGTATAATAAAAGGTTAACTATGTTATGATCCAGCATTCGCACCTGACATGGACCCATATGGGCTTGAGGTTGCTGATGAAAAGGCAGATCTGTCATCAGACATGGTTCTTGAGGTTGAAAAAGAAATAGAGTGTCTTCTTGGAGAGACTGGCTTAGATGTTGCTTTAGGGGATCCAGATGCTGATAGGCTTGGAGGGGATCCAGGTGGGGTTAGCCGAGGTGTGCTTGATTTCGATGCTAATAACAGACCTGGTGTTGAAACACGAGTTCTTGAGGCTGCTTAAAAAAATTTTGTCAATAAACCAAGAATAATCAGTGAAATTTTAATATCATTACAAAGTAATGGAACAGTATATGTAATTTACCATCTGTCACCGGCTCATCTTGAATGGAATTTTGTACATCTGATGACTGACTTGTAAATGCTGACTCACTTGAAGATGATGGTGGCACGGTTTCATCATTTTCTTGAAAAATTAAACACGTATCTAGTCATATAAAGCTTTCTTTGAAATATAAACATGCATAGTGAAACAAGAAACTAAATAACCTCCAGCAATTGACTGAGATGATAAGCTTGTGTGATTTGGCCCAACTGATGCAGCAACCATAGGGTTCCTAGCCTGAAATCCCATTAAGAATTTGAATAAGATGGTTAGGCATATAAGTAATGAATCTAATTGTAATCTCACATGGTCCAAGTGCAAACTATGTTTCTTAAACCACAAAAAAGCAATCGTTTATCTATCTGAACTCTTGAAGGAAGTTACTCACAGAGCCTCCTTCTTCATCTTGAAGTGACATCATGAGTGTTTTCCTAAAGCTCTCCAACTGCATTAGTTAGAAGCACACGAATCAATTAACAATTAAAATGGGAATCAAAGAGCTAAAACTGGTTCCGGTTTCCTAATCCAAAATCAATGAACTCTATCTATGTTTAGGTAAGATATCAAAGCAATCGAAGCATTTGGTTGTGCATTTCTACCAACAGCTGAGAACAAACGAGTTTGATCTTAAACACAGATACCGATATTCCTCCACAAGCAGATTATAAAATTGGGATAAATATACAACAGATTGTGTATGCATAGTGGACATAACAGCAAGTCAATTCTCAGTTCAGTGAGATATTAGTAAAAAAAACGAAGCAATCAGCTTTTATTCATAGACATTATACTGCTCAGCAAACAATTAGGGTTCCAGAACATCGATCGTCAAACCAGATTACCATATAGATAAATCCAGTAAGCCAAATTAGACCAAACTTCACTCTCAATCTGCCTACGAGAAGAACTACGCGAAAGCATCAATTTAACCAATACTATGAACAGTTAATAAATCTTTTCAAAATACCTTCGCAACATCACGATTGAGCTTTTTAACTTGTTCTGCAAGCGACGCATTCTCCTTCAACAGAGTTTCCTAACATCATAATCAACCAAATGCTCACGATAAAAGTGACAAAAACAATATTAACAAAA
Source organism: Deinandra increscens subsp. villosa (assembly GCA_039602395.1). Lineage (NCBI taxonomy): Eukaryota > Viridiplantae > Streptophyta > Magnoliopsida > Asterales > Asteraceae > Deinandra > Deinandra increscens. The sequence goes on from JBCNJP010000003.1 coordinate 24,663,774, forward strand.
CCGCAAAACGATTCATACAGAATTCTGAGCAAAACTTCAGTGGATTAAATTTAAAACAAATCAGTTGAAGTGTAAATCTAACCTTCTCTTGATCAGCGCGGGAAAGCTTATCGGCGACATCGGAGAGAGAAGTGTTAAGCGAGTCTATCTGAGCGTACAGGTCGTCGACGACGAGGTCTTTTTCGGCGAGCTGTTCGCGGAGGAGGGAGGATTCTGATTCGAGAGCGGAGATTCGAGTGAAGAGCGCAATGGAAGTGATTTTGCGTGCGAAATCGAGCTGCTCAAATGGATCGGAGGGTAGCACTTGGAGGACCTCCGGTGGAAGATCGAAGGTGGTCATTTTGTTGTTGCAGTAGTTGCAGTTGCGGAAATGGTGGTGTGAAGAAGATAGAAATGGTGGTATGAAGAAGATGGTTTTAAACTAAAGGCTGAAATGGAAAATAGAAAGAGATAAGGAGGGCTTTCCACATAGTTTGGTTTTCAATATCAAAACAATATAACTCATAATTCATAATTCTTATTTTTATTTAAAAAGTTGACCACGTTATATAGGTTGATCTCATTATTGTGAGAATGTGAGGAGACTTCAAAGTCTTGAGGCTCGAACATTTTAAAATTAGAATTTAATGGTTTTTGTTTTTTTTTTCTTTCTGATGACGTGGGTCCGGTCCGGCCAGACAGGTGAGACTACTTCTCACCAGGCCGAACCAAAGACTCACTCTAACGACATACAACACACACGAATAGGCCGCACGGCCTACAAGAACACCGGCGACATGCAATGATTGGCACATCATAAGCCAATCATGCGCCGCTTTACCCAAAATGGGACTGTAGACTACACACTTACTGTACCCGCCCATACCGTTATCCGCCAGGAGCATTAATGACGCATCAGACAAAGGTAAGACACTATAAATACCCCCCAACCACTTGGGGGGAAAGACACTTAAACCCTCCGGACTACAACTAGCTCCGGCACTGAACATCTCTCTCGACCGCACGGCAGAGCAGATATCTTACCTCCACGCACTCACATCCTATATACACGAGGGTAGACCTGGGATGGCCATGATGCATCTGTCATTCCCAGTCTGAGCCGGAGGATAATCTCCCTCCTATGTTCTAACTCTTCCTTCGTGTCAGGTACCCTAGGCTAACCCACCGAAGCAATCAAGGTGCTCTAGGCCGGAGCAACTTGCCTCACTAACCCTCCAGAAGCACTTCACCTAACCGGACTGGTTCATCTCCGATAACCCGTCCGGCCGGGAAGCACCATTTCTACATTGGCGCCATCCGTCATCACACGGCAAATACAATGTCTTCGGTACCTGAAACAACTCCCCCAGTTCCACCGCACGGTGGTACAGAGGGGACACTGCAACCTAACCAAGTTGCAATAACACCAGAGATGATCGAAGCGAATTACGACCAACTACAGCAAATGATGCAAAGGGTGGCTCGGGAAATAAGGCTAAAAGGGGTCCAAAATCAGCTCGACTTCACGAGCTACGAAGCAGATGACAGGGATGGGCGTGACGTTCATGAGGCCACCCCGACACGACCTGAGTCCCCCGAGAGGCGTCGCTTTCCTGGAACTACTTCCAGGAGTGTCTTCACAGACAGCACGATAATATCTAATCGGGCAAACGGGGCAGACGGAGTACCCCTTCTTCGAAACAACGCCCGGGCTACCACGACAAACAACTCGAGCCAACCTACGT
>JBCNJP010000003.1:24665997-24688135 GCA_039602395.1 Deinandra increscens subsp. villosa
TGTAAGGACCAAGATTTGTGGCTTGTGTATTAAATCATCACTTGGCGGAGTATTCTGAAGGCCTATGTGTTAGAATAGGTGAAAATGAGTTGGGTTATGGGTATATTGGGTCATTGGGCCAATTTAGACATGTTTGGGCTCAATTAGAAAGAGTTTAGAGGGAGTTTAGTGGGCCTAGATGGTCAAATACGGAAATTAAGGTAATTAGGGTTTGTTAGAGTGCTTGTATAGCAAGCTAAACTCCCTATAAATAAGCCCATCATTCATTGATTAGGTTGTTGATTGTGGAGTAAAGCTCAAAAGGTGTTCACGAAATTCTCTAAAGGAGAATTTCGAATATCTCAAGGTGTATTGCAACCTGATGATATCAACGAAGTTTATATTCTAATTCGGTTTGTTGTTGATTGTGCACATTATTTTTCTAATCGTTATTTTATACTTTTCGATTATACTTGAATCATCTCTAACCGTTCGGATTCCGCACGTCGGTTAATCGATGTATGATATCGCGTTTGGACCGTTTTCGGGACTTACAATTGGTATCAGAGCCAAGAAACGCAAGTTTCGAGGCTCTCGCGATATCCGATTCAAGTTTTTGTCAACTAACCGTTTGAGTTTTGTGGTGTTTTTCGCAGTAGCAAGGTTCGGAAAATTGTTTTTTGCAGGTTTCGAAAAAATCAGAAGTGGTCGTGACCAATTGCTCGAGATTTAGTGACTTTTCGACCCAGCCTGTGACTTTTCGATCAGCCAGGCTGATCGAAAACCCTTTTCTGTCGCGCCATTTCGATCGGAAAGTCCCCTTGTGACTTTTCGATCAGCCATCTGTCGATCGAAAAGTCCCTCTTGTGACTTTTCGATCAGCCCATTTCGATCGGAAAGTCCCCTTGTGACTTTTCGATCAGCCATCTGTCGATCGAAAAGTCCCCCTTGTGACTTTTCGATCAGCCCATTTCGATCGGAAAGTCCCCTTGTGACTTTTCGATCAGCCCATTTCGATCGGAAAGTCCCCCTGTGACTTTTCGATCAGAGCATTTCGATCGGAAAGTCCCCCTGTGACTTTTCGATCAGCTTCTCTTCTCGATCGGAAAGTCCCCACTGAGACTTTTCGATCCGCTGACACTTTTCGATCGAGAAGTCTGCTTTTCGACCGACCCCCTGTCCGATCGAAAAGTACTTTTCGATCCAACCCTTTTCCGACCGAAAACCCACTTTTCGATCCATCCCCTTTTCAATCCGTTCAAGTCTTTCAGTTCGTATTTGATCCAGAAGTTCATCCAAAGAAGATAATGACAAGTACTCAAGTTGCTTCTCCTCTTGTGAGTGATCAAACTCAGATATGTTCGAACTCGGCATGCTCCGAATCAATCGAACAATATAAGCAACTGTTTCGAACTGAAGAAAGAGACCGTCTCAATGCAGAGTACAAACTAAAGACTCATCTAAAACAAGTCGAACCTTACAAAAAGAGGATAGAATCTTTAGGTGAAGAACTCAGTCAGGAGAAATATCTTTTCCGGATATTTCGTGAAAAAGAGGAGGAAAAGCGAAAGATCAATCATGCTGATGGAGCTTGGATCTGTAACTGCGAGGAATGCTCAAACCCCATCTGTTGTGCCTTGATTAAGGAATGGGAACAGAAATTCATAAATGAAACCGCAAATCATGCACTCACTGCTAGAGACCTTAGGGAGTGCAAAAGTAAGACCAAAATTTTTAGAGAGAAACTTGAGGCCATTCAGGTAGATGTTAAGAGTCTTCAATCTCAGGTGAGTGATAAAAGCACATATCTTAGGCTTGCTAACGCTAAGGTAGAAGAGCTAACCAAGGAGGTTGAGGAACTAAGAACCAAACTTGACACTTCCCAATCTGCCCTTGAGAAACATCAAGTTATTCAAAAGAAAATGATGGACTCTCATCATGCTTTATTCAAATCAGAAGAGCGACTCGAGCAGGTAAAAGAAACATCTGGCCTCGGGGATGGAAATTTTCCTCCCCCATTACAACATGAATACATCAAAGTGCCCCAAACTGCCGATGAATTGTTGAAAGAGTCCCAGAATGAAGCAACCATGGTATATGGGCCTCAACCAGTGCATAAAGATGAAAAGACAGCCACTGAAGCAACTCAGTCTAATAACACTACTGAGTGTGCAAGTTCAAGCTCTAGTGAAGTGAAGAGAGCTGATGAAGAAAAGTTGGTTCCTTATCCAAAGATCGAGACTCCTTATTCCAAAGTTGTAGATGAGGTAAAGCGGGAACGAGTGGTGATGACTACAAGGCCCAATGGTAAGATCTTCATGACAACTGGGTCTATGTTCATTCCGATTGAAGGAGAAGAGCGACCCTCATTCACCACTAAGTTCAAAGGCTTGGGTCATGATGGTGGTTTATCATCTCACATTAAGAGTATAAGGCCCAAGATCACCATCAAGCCTCCAACTTCTGTTCCTATCAAGATTGAAAGGCCCAAGATGACAAACAAGTCTCCAAACTCATCAGTGGGCTCATGCAGTGGCAAAACAACTTTCTCAAAGAAACCAGTGGGCCCAAAAGGTCAAATGTCTGGTTCTGCTCAGTTTTCAACGAACCAGAAAAGATTCAACGGAAATGGATCAAGGTCAGAAAGATCGAACAACTGGAGATCTGGAGTCTTTCTAAACATGCAACCGAATCTCAATGCCTCTCCATCAAAGCCATACAGCACAAACGGTCACACTTCTGACTTCTACCTGAAGAAGCAAACTTGCTTTAATTGTGGCAATCCTGGTCACATTGCCCGAAATTGTCTCTATCGCCCCTATGAGCCATATTATCCGCAAAGTCGGAGTGTTTCGTCTCAGGAATTCAATAAAGTCTAAGCCAATGAAGGTGCAACCACCTAAGGCGATGAAGACTGTTTCTCCTAAGATAAAACCCTCTGATCAACATTGGGGCGCTGCCAAAGAGCAAAGAAAATTTTCAAATCAAAAATATGTTTTTCCAAATTATGAAAATTTTCATAAAAAGGTGAAGAAACCAATTTCAAAACAACACAAAGATGACAAACCTAAAGTTACCCCTCCAAAGGTAACTAAAACTGTTTTGAAAAGGAAACCTGAAATGAAGAAGGTTGAAATACCTAAAGTCACTACTTCAAAGGTGACTAAAACAACTTTCAAATCACCTGGTATTTGGAAACCAAAATCAAAGGCAGCTGCAACTCAAATTCCTGATTTTTCAAAGGGCATGTGTTTAAAAGAAGTAACTTTCATTGATTCATCGGGTTTACCCAGAACCACAATGGCCTGGGTTTTAATGGCTAACTAATCTCTCACAGTGTGCAGGAACAGTCAAGGAGGACTTTCATTAACCTTGTTTGTTTGTGATAGTGATTGTTCCAGGCACAGGATAGGAGGCATCTCTCTACTACATGACATGAAGATTTCAATGGAGGGTATGTCTCTATGTGAGAGGTAAATCTGAAAAGATCAGCAGAAAAGGTAACATTGTCTGAATTGTTTGTTTCTTGGCTAGTTTGATGTGAAGTATGATTGTGCATGAAACAAAACCCATTTCTGAATTTTTTTAAAAGATAAACTTTGAAGGTTAGCTTGGCCAGTTTTAGTACATATTTAGTATTGTGTCAGTGTGTGTATTAAAAAAAAAAAAAAGGTGTCCGTTGTTATTAAAAATCAAAAAGCAAGGGGAAGAATAGAAAAGATGAAATAGTTGACCCCTCAAAAATTGTGCTTTTTAATTTTTAATCTTTTGTTTGTGTTTGAGAAGGCAGGGAAGTGAAATATTTCCGTTCTCAGAATGACTGACACGCGTAAGGCAAAAGTGAAAGACATGATCCAAGGTGATGTGCTCGGTAGGCTCAGTTCCAAAAACAAAGGTATGGGTCACAACACTTAAAGATAAAGTATGTCATTTGACGGGATACACACACTTAGGTTAAGTGCTTGTTCTATTTGACTGCGAAATTGTTCCCGATACACACGCCGGACTCCAAAGTGTTGAATCGAAAATCTCAAAAAGTCGGCGTCCCCTCTGTTTTGTGTGAGCAAAGATCTGGGGATGTCAAAGCCGTCAGTCAAGTCTTGCCTCTGCTTTGCGTGAGCAATGACCTGGTGTAGAATGGTTGACGTGTTAATCAGATTTTCCTCTGTTTTGCGTGAGCAAAGACCTGGTTAGTCTAGATTAACGTGCTTGCAGATCACTGTATATAATTTACACCCCAAAAGATGCCAATGTGCACAACAAAAGAGACCCTCTAGCGTCCAAAACCCTTTAGCCCTGACTTTGTGACTAGGCTTATGTGTTTGATGAAAGGTTACCACCTGACTGATAAACGCCTCTGAGTTGAAATCATACAAGTCTTTGTATATTATTCCTATCTCTTTTATGATCTGTTCTTTCTCTTCTCAACCAAGTCTCGAGAAAAGATTCAAAACTCTGGATATGGGAATGTGAAAATATGTGGTAGGGAATGATCAAGCTTGATAGACTGCACATATTAATTACCTAGGATTTGTGTGTGACTGTCGGATGTTCATAATTAATGCACCTAAAAGATAAATAAGTGACAAACAGCCGGGAAAATGAGGAACATGGGTTTAAGAAGGACCAATATACTGGCAATCGCCTGGACGTGTTCGAGTAACAGATGCTGAAAAGGGTTCCTCAGTTCAGATAAAGACGGTTTGATCCCAAAATAGAAACCTTCTCGTTTAGTAATTTGGTATGTTTGTTTTTATTTTTATTCTTATTGTGGGTTATCTTAAGTTTTTTGTTTATTGTTTATTTTTCAACCATGGCCAGGTTAATTTAAAGGTTTTTAATAAGTTCTTTATGGGTTTTGTGCAAGAAGGTGTCACCCCTCCAGAATCTCAGGGGAAGAAAATGTGAAGTGAGTCATCGGGTTCAGGGGAAGTGTTTAAAGAAACTAGTAATCAATGTTAGGGTTTGTGATAATGAATGCTAACTCCGATAACCAGTCATGCATATGTGCTGGTTAGTGTTTGTTTCCATGTTGTGCTTGACAGGTTAAGTCAGAAAAAGACAACTCATGGACAAGAAGGTCAAGGACTCAGTTGACCAAAGCAAGAACTCCGTTACTGATGAAGTTGAAGAACCAGCCGGAAAAGGACTTACCCTATGCTTAGGGGAAGTTTGTTGGTTGTTCAAGTAAAGCTTCCAAAGACTCAAGTTTAGGGGAAGCTAATTGAAGAACAGATGCAGAGAGTCAAAGTGCCAAGACAGAGGTTTTCAAAACTGACCTCTGAAGTTCAGCAAGTCAAGACAGTTACTATGATTCAGCAAGACTCACATTTTCAAAAGGAAGCAAGTATTTGAGAATCCTCCTCTCATTACATGCTTATCATTTGGAGTTCAAGCTGATGCTGATTGAGAGAAAGCTCCCAGAACTCGACCGTTGCTGCCCAATGAAGATAGTTCAAGAAAAGAATCTTCACCAACCCATGTTCAAGCCAAGGAGAAGACTGAAGTCTGAAGATTGAAAGTAGAAGATATTTAATAGCACAAGCCAAGGGGAAGATTGTAAGGACCAAGATTTGTGGCTTGTGTATTAAATCATCACTTGGCGGAGTATTCTGAAGGCCTATGTGTTAGAATAGGTGAAAATAAGTTGGGTTATGGGTATATTGGGTCATTGGGCCAATTTAGACATGTTTGGGCCCAATTAGAAAGAGTTTAAGGGGAGTTTTGTGGGCATGGAAGGTCAAATACGGGAATTAGGAGGTATTTTAGGGTAGTTAGTTACCGAAAATAGGCTAGCTTGTTTTCCAAGCTAAAGTCCTCTTATAAATAGGTCCATTATTCATTGTTTTAAGGTGGTTGATTCTAGAGACAAGGTTTAAGGGTGTAATCGAAATTCTCTAGAGGAGAATTTCGAATCTCTCAAGGTGTATTGCAACCGATTATTCAAGGAAGTTCAATTCTCATTCGGTTTGTTATTTGATATCAATTGTTCTTTAATTATTTCTTTCGATTATACTTGAATCATCTCTAACCTTCGGATTCCGCACGTTGGTTAGTAGATTTGATATCGCGTTTGGATCATTTTCGGGACTTACACGGTGGGGTTGGGTGCATGGCACAACCCAAAAAGTCAGATTTGGATAAGATGAGAGCCTTTGTCTGGGTATCTTTCGGATTCAATGGTGCTAAAGTAATGCTCAACCCATCCTTTTTAAACGAGTATGTGTTGCGAAACCCATCGTGTTTAACCCGTCTATCATACAACCATGGACGTCCCAAGAGGATGTGACACGCATCCATAGGAATCACTTCACACCATAACTCGTCCGTATACTTATTCCCAATAGAAAAATAAACTAAGCATCGATGAGTAACCTTTAGGAGATTTCCTTTTTTTAACCACGTTATATAACTGATACGGGTACGGGTGCGCTTGTGCTTGTAAGCCCAACTATTCAACTGCTGTTGTAGCGATCATGTTGTCATAACTACCTCCATCAACAATAACATCACAAACCTTCCCCTTTGTTGTGCACTTAGTTTGAAAAATATTGTGACGTAGCCAAGTAGTGTCATCGTCATCAGAAACAACCGATGCACTTAGAACCCGTTGGGAAATTAGAGCTTCCCCTCGGTCTGGAGAAATAACCTCTCCCTCGTTTTCATCCGAACCATCATCGTCATATGTAGGAGGTATGTCGTCAACCAAAGCCACAACTTGTTTGTTGGGGCAATCAGCGCTTCAAATGACTAAATCCACTACATTTAAAACAGCGCATGGTTGATGACGAAGCGGCGGCTTGTACGGGAGCAACGGGTGCCGTCGGTTGGGCCGGCTGGAATGAAGTCGGTGGTGGGGCGGATGGCGCACGGCTTTGATTGGGCCGTGCGGGTGTGTTTCTAGCACGTGACTTCGCTTGCTTTTCGACCCGGTGAGCTAACCTGCACACGTCATCAAAAGTATAATATTGTTGCAAATAAACAACGTCAGCGATGTCGGCTCGTAGCGATCCTAAAAACCTTATGATCACCTGTTCTTCATCCTCCTCCGCACCACAACGCATCCTTAATCGTTCAAACTCCATAATAAATGCATCAACCGTTAGAGAACCCTGTTTCAGATTATGATATTCCAGGAAGGCATCTTGCCTATGATTAACAGGTAAAAACTTTTTTTGTAACAAACGTTTCATCTTATCCCACGTTTCAACTTTATGTTTACCTTCCTGTCGACATTGCTTTTTCAAATGTTCCCACCACAAAGAAGCATGCTTACGGAGTTTCAAGGCTGCCAACTTCACCTTGAGATAGTCTGGGACTTCCTTCACATCAAAAACACGTTCGACAGTGTGAATCCAATCGATAAAGTCATCCGGTTGGACCCCTCCTTTGAACTCTGGAATCTCCATGCGAAACCCTAGGTTTCGCAGTGGGTCGACCGGTGGTGGTGAGTCCTGTCGGACGTGATAAGGCCGGCTGAATGGGTTGTAATACCCGGCCTGATCGTCGTCCGCCCATACGACGGACTCGGTTCATTCTATGTCGTCACGATCACCCCAGCGACCATTGTCCTGCAAATCGACTTCTCGCAACCTCTGGCGCAATCGTTCGATTTCCTCGTCTCTCGGATCGCGATAGTGATCATCGTTGCCTCCGGAGGCAAATCTACGATGGTTCCTACGACAGTCCGACATGGCTCTGAATACCACTTGGTGGCGTAGCGGATAGTTAGACCTTGATCTATGTCAAGAACCCTAGTCCAAAATCCTGGAACTAGAAAACCTGGAAGAAACCTCCAAGAGAAACTTTTTATTCAAGAAAACAACCAACCCAAAAACAAAGAATCCAAAGTTTAAATAGGTTCACCAAACAAGAATTAAAAAAACCCTTAAAAAAATAACTAGAAGGCCGGCCCCTTAGGAGGTGTCGAGACCAGCTTCTGTCGGCCCAAAGGCTCCCCTAGCCACTTTCATCAGCCCGCACATCGTCCATTCCCGAACCCGTCCCCTCGCCATCACTTTCTAAAACACAAAAGTTTTGTTCCTATGTTTTAAAAGGTTCAAAATGTAGGTTTTTCATCACAGTCACCTGTGATTGATTCATCAAAAACTGAGTTACCAAAACAATCACAATTGTGGAAACCAAAGGTGGTTTCAAAGCAAAATCAGGACACTGGTCGACCAGAAGCAGTCCCTTCGGGTCAAGTTAAGAACTAATCAGTTTGACCAGTGTGTAGGTACTTTGAGAAGCCCTATTGCAGATTGCAAAGTTGTGATGGAGGAGTATTCTGCATAACTTAAATTTCTTGCAATATAGTTTTCTAACCTGCAAACATTTTTGAAATTCTAAACTGCAAGGTATCCGTGTTGATTGATCAATTTTTTTTTCTTTATGCATTTTCAATTGATAAAGTTCCAAAAATAGAGTCTTTTTTTTTGAAAAATGAAAATCCAAAAATAGAGTTTTCATTTAAAGGGGGGGGGGGCATTGCATGTAAGCGGGAGAAATTGTGTAAATGCATGTTATGGGAAGAAGGTGAATACATGCACAATATATAAGGAAGGAGAATACATGCACAATATCTACAATTTTGAGAAATTGATCACTGGGAAATGATGGTACATTGGCTTACGTATCCGACTCATGGATAGAGTAGATGAATGAGCCATAAGATCATGGTTTGATATGTTTGGTAGGCTCGGCAAATCAGAAAGTATTCAGATGTGATATACACTAAATACTATTGCTTGACCATGTGGATAACTTCTTGATGCGTATTTCATGAAAAAAAGAAAAATAAGTGTGAAGAATAAAATGAGAAGTCACTGTGTATACATGTGTTCATTTTGCAAAGATTTCAACTTGTTTGATTTTCTTTATTTTGTCAAACGAGCGAACTTTCTCAACGTATCCAAAGATCGACCTGATTGTTGTTCGTTTGACGTTCTGCTTTATTTTCTTTGGTGTTTCGTATAACTCATCGGACTTTCTATGCGTGTACGGGAGTACCGACCTGATTGTTGTTGGTTAACACAATTTCAACTTGTTTTATTTTTTCTTATATTGTTAAATCCGAGGACTTATCTGCGTATCGAAAGATCGACCTTAAGGTAGACGATTTAAAGTTCTCATTTCTTTTTGCATGGAACACAGTTGACGATATCATGAAAATATTATACTTTGTGAAAATTCACAAGTGTAATCACACAAAAAGAAAAAGCAAAAGAAAGAGAAAATAAAAAAGAAAATGTCTGAATATGTCTGATAGTGTGGGATACACTGGTCAAAGCAAAATCTAATCAATACTTTAACATATCCAGATGTTATGAGTATGATTCTGTCTGAGTTTAAGATGAACAAATTATACCAGCAATCAGCATGACTTATGTGCTTCAATTAGTTGAAATTGAAGTGTAGTTTAGTGCGTCATGACCAATTTGATCCCATATAGTGATCTTTCTCATACCAAAAATAGAGTTTGATTCTGTATTGCAATTTTGTTTCATTTTGGAAAAGTATAAAAAGATTTTTGGTGTGTTTTAGCATAAATTTGAAAACTCAAAAAGATTTTAGGTTTGTTTTGATATAAACTTTTCTAAAAGCCAAAAAGATTTTGTTTCTGCTTTATTTTCGATCTGATCAACACGTGATACAAATTAAATTTTCAAAATTATATCTTGGAGTATCGAAAAGATGTTTTGCACTAAGATTATTTAAATTTTAAGCAGGTTGTTAAAGTGAAAGAAATCACAACTTCAAGTCTTCTGAAACTGTTGATAAAGACCAGAGAATCACCAGACAGTGTCAAGTATTCAAGATCAAGCTACGATCAAGTTAAGGAAGAGTTTGTTTGAAGATTTATTTCATTGAATGAATGGATTCTACACTTGAGGGGGAGTTCGATTGAAGATACTAATGTTTAAGAGATACAACACACGACGAGGGGGAGTTTGTTGATACCTAGTTTGTGCGTCGTGTGATGTATCCAATCAGACAATGTAGTGTGAAGGTTCAAGACAAGACAAGATCAAGTTCAAGCTTAGGTTTGCTGCTGGGCGAACCTGGTCCGAACCTGGAGTTCGGACCTGCCGAACTTGGAGTTCGGACAGGGTTCGGCCAGCAGTGTATAAATAGAAGTTTGGCGTTGTTTTGTGTACGAGTGATAGACTGAGAGAGTATTAAGTGTGTGTTTCTGTGTGTGATTTTCTGAGTCTGTGTTCTTAGTGTCTAGAGTTGTAATTGTTCGTTGATCAATAAAACAATTCTTAATTACTCGTTTTGTATTCGATATAGCTAGATCGAGTAGACGGTCCAATGCTCACGATTTTTCACATCTTAGCCCTTGGATCTTCAATTTAATTAAGATTAATGGTCCAAAGTTTATTCTGTGTAGAATTAGAGAAAAAAAAAGATGGAAGATCATTTTTGACTTTTTAGCAAGTTCCCCCTATTTTTTAAACCATTGTAACTTTCACATACGATATTATTTTTTTAAAAAAATTACCCCATAAAATCGAGCGTTTTTTATCTTTAAAAAGCGTACAGTGTTGTCAACATAGGAACATGTGTGTCTGCCTACTTGATTGTTGACTTTTTAGCTTCAAAAGGTTTAGTTTATATAACATATTACTTGCTATTCTTAACAAAACCGAAACTGGTTCAATGGTTTACGCGTTTGTACATAACTAAGTGACAAGGGTTCGAAACCGGCAACTTACTTTCTTTTTTAAACACACCTATTCTACATTTTTACTTACCGAAATTAGTTTACATTATATAATCTTTTGTTTAATATTATTTGCAAACCATCAGCTATCTGGCTGTACCTCGATTGAATTGACCGGGGTTCTAAACGGGCGGGGTTTATTTTTTGGTACATCCAATTTTTTTTTTCTTTTTGTTATTATCAATTTTTTTTAATTAATTGTTGGGTCTTAGCTATGATATAGATCAGTTTTTTTTCTACAACATAATACATTATTTTTTACGTTTAACACCATCTCCTAATAGTGAATAATTTCTCCTCCGTTTCTTTTTAGTAACTTCATTGCTCCGTTTTCTTTTATTAACAAACAATTAGTTCCGCACCCGTTAAAAAAATTCTTTTTTAAAGATACATTTTCCTTACGAACATAGATTTGACAATTTTAAAATTCTATTGTTTCGCTCTAGCGTAACGTGTGCGGGGGTTTTTTCTTAAAGCATTCTTTTTCCCCTTTTTTCCCCGAGTAGCATGTTTGATAAACGCTAACCACTGTAACTGTCATAACACCCGGTAATTATCTTAAAGATGAATTTTAGTAATTTTGTTTAGTTTATAATTGTATCTTAAAATAATAAAAAAAATACTAAAAACCAATTTCAAGAACTGGGTTGAATCAAACCTGTTTCATACTGGCCATATCGGTTCGAACAGGGTCTAAGTTTTCAACAACCAAACCGGTCTATAATCCGAACCAAATTTAAGGTCAAACCAGTTTGGACCAAGCATGATCAAACCCGTAAGTGCTTTGGCGTTGAACAAGTTATTCACCTAGGTTCGACCCCCGTTACCTTCATGCTATAAGTATGGCACTGAACCAGCCCAGATTCGAATCTTGTGGAACTTTTTTTTCCTCTTCAGATTTGGCATATAATTTTTTCCTATATAAAAACATTTTTATCTTAATCATCCATGTGTTCTCTCTTACCTCCGGATTAAAATTCTAACGGTTCAAAATACTGTAAATATATATATGTGTTTTCTTCCGGATTAAAATTCTAACGGTTCAAAATAATTTAAATATATATGTGTTTTCTTTATAAGATGTTTTCATATATTTTTGTTTTGCTAGAGTCATTTTAAAAGCGGTTTTAGTTTTAAACCTAGATTGATGAGTTCCAAAAATGTATATATATATATATATATATATATATAGGGATAGGATCTTTTGAGAACCAATAAATATTGTGAGAACCGCGAGAACAGATATGAGCCACACATTTTAACCACCTTTTAAAATGAATGGTCTAGATTAATTTGAATTTATTTAAATTAAATTTAAATTTAAGAATCTATTAAATATATGGAAAAGGGCATTTAAGTAATTTTATATTTAAATTGAGATGAAGTGATAAGGTGATGTGACATAAATATCTACTTTCCCCCCTTCATTTTATATCGTTAATAACTTTTTATACGATAATAATTTTATAAAAAAAATTGCACCATTAAATAGGACGTTTTTTTATCTTTAATTTGGTTATAGTCTCGTTATTTTTTTTATATAAATTTTTTTTCCGTAGTTTTTTTTAATGTATTTTGTTACATGTAGGTAACGAACAGTTACATATGTGTAGCCAATAAATACATATGTGTAACGAACAGTTACACGTATGTAAAATGTTAAAAAAAATATAAATATTTAAATTTCTTTCTCATTGATCAGTATATCATATTTTTTTCTCTCTCATTTTCCGTAAACACATTATCTATCAGGTAAATGCCCAAACACATTTTTCGCAAACATATTTTCTTGCTACAACCACGTAGCTGGTTCTTACAAACCTGAAGCATTGTGTAACAAAAATATAAACAAGTATTTACATGGTTGCATGCTCGTAGGCATCTGTTACATAGTTGTTGTTGTCTAGATTGCATGATCGTAGGCATCTGTTACATAGTTGCGCCTTCTTACATATACGTTACATTTTCATAACAGAGTATTACCAACTAGTAGTAACAGGTTACCACCTGTCAAAAACTTAAACCATGATAATAGTAGCACCAAAACAATACCAAGATCTATTTTTTTTTTGCAAGAACCAAAAACAACATAAAAAAGGATATCAAAATTATAAACAACAAGATCTCAAAATTATCAACTTTTTGAATGCATGTTGTTACATGTATGCAACGAACAGTTACGTATGGGTAACAAACAGTTACATATATGTTTTTACACTAATAAAAGGGTGTATTAGGTTATTGCTACATAAATGCACACAATGTTACACACTTGTATCATGGTCTTGCTACATGAATGCAGCGAGTTCTTACATACTTGAAGCATGTGTAACAAACATGTAAACATGTTTTTACACTAATAAAAGGGTGTAGGTTGTTATTAAACTGGTGCAAACGTTCTTACACGTAAGAGTCAGTAAGAAAAAAAATGAAAAAGGGATCGGTAATGAGGAAATCCAAGAATACCGAATTAAATGGTGTATAAAAGAAGTAAAAGAAATGTTCAATCTCACGAACTATCAGGTATAGTTAAAGTATGATTGAGTCGTGTTCCATATATGTTACATATCACTGCACGCTCGTAGGTATATATTACATGATTGTTAATATATTGCATGCTCGTATGTATTTGTTACATGGTTGCATCTTGTTACATATATTTACCTATTCACTATAGAAACTTACTAACAAGTAGTAAAATATTATTGTGTTGCATGTGCATATAATGTTACACACTTGTATCAGGTTATTGCTACACCAATGCAGTGAGTTCTTACAAACGTGAAGCGTGGTGTAACAAACATGTAAATAGGTTTTTACACTAATAAAAGGGTCTTTAGGTTGTTGTTAAATTGGTGCAAACGTACTTACACATAGGAGTCCATAAGAATAATATGAAAAAAAGGATTGGTAATGAGGAAATCCAAGAATACAAAATTAAAGGGTGTATAAAATAAGCAAAATAAAAGTTCAATCTCACGAACTATCAGGTATAGTTAAAGTATGATTGAATCGTGTTCCATATATGTTACATATCACTGCACGCTCGTAGGTATATATTACATGATTGTTAATATATTGCATGCTCGTATGTATTTGTTACATGGTTGTATCTTGTTACATATATTTACCTATTCACTATAGAAACTTACTAACAAGTAGTAAAATATTAGTGTGTTGCATGTGCATATAATGTTACACACTTGTATCAGGTTATTGTTACACCAATGCAGTGAGTTCTTACAAACGTAGTGAGTTCTTACAAACGTGAAGCGTGGTGTAACAAACATGTAAATAGGTTTTTACACTAATAAAAGGGTCTTTAGGTTGTTGTTAAATTGGTGCAAACGTACTTACACATAGGAGTCCATAAGAATAATATGAAAAAAGGATTGGTAATAAGGAAATCCAAGAATACAAAATTAAAGGGTGTATAAAATAAGCAAACTAAAAGTTCAATCTCATCGAACAATCACGTATCGAACAATCACGTATGGTTAAAACATAAATGAATCTTGTTCCATAGATGTTACATATCGCTGCATCCTCGTAGGCATATGTTGCATGGTTGTTAGTGTCTATATTCCATGCACGTAGACATTTATTATTATTTTTTAAATAAACATTTAAAAAAACTTACAGAATAAAAAAAAGTAAAAAAATATATATTTTAAAAAAATATAAAAAGTAAATTAAAAACACTAATAAGAAGTTTTAAAAAAATTAATTAAAATAGTAAAAAAAGTTTTAAAAAATGTTTAACAAAAGTGAAAAAAAATTCATTCAAAAACATAAAAATAAGTAAGAAAAAGTAAAAAAAATATTACATTAAAAACATAAAAAGTAAATTAAAAAAACTAGTAAAAAGGTTTTTAAAAAAATAATTTAAGAAGTAAAAAAAGTTATTTAAAACGTAAAACATTAAAAGTTAATAAAAAGTTTTAAAAAACGTTTAAATAAAAAACGTAAAAAGTAAATTAATAAAAACTAATAAAAAGTTTTTAAAAAATAAATTAAAATAGTAAAAAAAATAATTAAAAAGTTTATAAAAAATGTTTATTAAAAGTAAAAAAAAAGTTATTCAAAAAACATAAAAAAATAAGTAAGGAAAAATAAAAAAATATATATACCATATTAAATACATAAAATAGTAAATTAAAAAAAACTAGAATTTTTTTTAAAAAAAAATATTTATAAAGTAAAAAAATAGTTTTATAAAAAAAAGTAAAAAAAAGTCATTAAAACGTAAAAAATGATGAGTTTATAAAAAGTTTTAAAAATTGTTATAAAAATAAAAATGAAAACGTTTAAAAAAGTTAAGAAAAATTAGAAAACAATAAAAAATAAGTTTAAAAAATATATTAAAAAAAACGTAATAAAAAACATAAAGGAAAGTATTTAAAAATATTTAAAACAATTAATCTTTACTAATCTAGATATTAATAGTTAGAGTATTCTAATAGTTAATAATATTTTAAAAGGGTTTTGTCTTTTAGTTATATGGGTTAAAGACTTAATTGCCCTTTTGTATTAAAATAAATAAAATAGGTTAGATTCCAAATGTGTGGCTAGTAAGTGTTCTCATGGTTCTCACAATAATAAAAAGTTCTCAAATGATCCTAATCCTATATATATATATATATATATATATATATATATATATATATATATATATATATATATATGAGGAAGGATAAAATGAAAACCTCTCCGAGTTTGGAAAACCGTGAAAACCAAGGTAAAAAATTCGGTTTTTGTTCCGATTTTTTTATGGTGATTCTCTAAGTTAAAAAAAACCCCTTTATGCAAAAAAGTTAAAAAACGCCTAGTAAATATTTTTAAAAAAAATATTTTATAACCGATGTTACGGTACTGTTACATATGTAACATCAGTTATTATAATATTTTTTTAAAAAATATTTACTAGGCGTTTTTTTTACTTTTTTGCATAAAGGGGTTTTTTTTTAACTTAGAGAATCACCATAAAAAAATCGGAACAAAAACCGAATTTTTTAGCTTGGTTTTCACGGTTTTCCAAACTCGGAGAGGTTTTCATTATATTCCTCCCCTATATATATATATATACATTTTTGCTATTCTAGATTTTATTCTTCATTTTTCTCGAATTGTTTGGTTATGTAATTCCATGTATTTTTAAAAATCAATTTTTCGACATAGCATTATCTGTTCAAAACAATTTTATTTGAACATCTCCTTACTAATCTGCGTCACAAAGTACCTCCTGTCTAAAGTCTAAAAACTTACAACTGTTTACAAAAGATTTTTTTGTTGTTTGCTTTCTTTCACAAACATCATTTTTTTTCTTTGTACACTTATATAATCAATCTTTTGTTAACAAATTAAACAAATTATTTTTTTATACCGGTTCCGCCGCAACACGGGGTCGGATTTAAAACTAGTTATATTTCAACTCAAACGTGTATGTGAAATAACAACTCCTACAAGACCTTTTCATATTGTAAGTCATAGTAACATCCTTACAATGTTTTGCCTTGAAATGGCAAGGCCATAACATTGTTGCTTTTACTAGCATGCCTCCAATTTCTACAACCCGTTCTTCAAATGATGATTCGAACTCTGAACATTTCTTTGGGTATTGATTATACGATTATTCGTTAGCTGTGAACTGAATGCTTTACCTGAATCTTATTTGATAATTTTGTAGTATACAAGTCCTAAATCCTGGAGAACAATTCTGACCTAGAGGGTCGGAACAATGACTCCAGGCTTCTCTGATCGAGCCACTCGGTTAGGAACTTGCTGTAATTACATGACGATCCCAAATGAACACCTACTTTTTTGCCATTATAACTTTTCAAATAGATTATACACAAATCATAGTCTATAACCCCAAAAAGTTGAAATTGTGTACGATAGACTTATGCAAGCAATGATTTGGGCTCGTGGATTGGAAACTTTAACGTAAAGTTGCAACTTTAACCCATGTGATTAATATCATTTGGCACATAAGTTCGCAAGTAATATGTATTATGAACATTTTCTTTAGGACAGATAGACTACACCCTAGGCTATAGAGCTCACGCCCACCTAGTTAATTAACTCATATGACACGTAAATGGGTGTATTTATTTAAAAAAACTTAAAAAAATTGCTTTATATATTAGCATCAGGGGCGAATTTTAGTGTGTACCAGCAGTGTCCTCGGCCACTGCTGATTTTTTGTCTAGAGGTACCGACTATACGTGTTTTGCGAAGAAATTTTTTATATATATTGTGTCGGTCACCACTAATTTTTTTTATATGTTGATTTGGTCACCACTAATTTTTGGTCACCCACAAAAAAAATTCAAGATCCGCCACTGATTAGCATAATTTAAACTATGATATATTAACAGATTATAATCTATATTAGTAATAGTTGATGAGTGACGCTCTCAAGTTTTATTTACAAAAAGTAATCAAGTAATCTTAGTAGCATGATTATTATACATTTACATTTAATTTAAAGCTCAAAACGATGACAATGAATGCATTTGAGAAGCATACAAGCAAAAAAAGAAAAATGAAAATCAGGTGTAAAACTATGCAAATTTATAATAAGAATGCTATTGAGATTGTTCTTCAAAAAGATACATGAAAAGCTGAAAATATATCCATCAAACTGGCTAGTGAATAATAGTTAAGATTATAAAAACTCAAATTACCTTTATATAATAACAATAATAACAATAATAATAATAATAACAATAATAACACTAATAACAGTAACAACAGTAACAACAGTAATAACAATAACAACAGTAGCAACAGTAGCAACAGTAGCAACAGAAGCAACAGAAGCAACAGTAGCAACAGCAGCAACAGCAGCAACAGCAGCAACAGCAGCAACAGCAGCAACAGTAACAACAACAATAATAATAATAATAAAATAATAATAATCATAATAATAATAATAATAATATTAAGAATAATAATATAAAGAGTTGATTACTTTGTATTAGCGTATATGTATGTACGTGTTGTGTATATGTACATGTATTAGTGTATGAAGATGATAGACACCGAATCTATCATCGATGAGTCTTATGCGGGCAGGTCAGGCCAACAATTTCTCCCTTTGGCAGGTCAGGTCAGGTCTGAACCCGTGTGACCCGCGGGTCCTAATTGACCTAATATACCTTGTAACTGATGTCCGGATTGCATGGGACTGATTAGTCAATCACACTCCCATAGAGTTTCCTATTAGCAGCACACGTGCGTGTACAGAACACGTGCTGACGTCACACTAATAGAGCAAACCCTAATTCCCACCACTATAAATACTGACGTATTGAGGTATATTTTCTTCTCTATGCGACCTCTCTCTTGATCGGTGCATTTTAGGTTAACTCTATTTCACATTAATTCTATTAAAAATGTATCGATGTGAATACAAAATATGTTGATTTAATCGTTTTTTATATTTTGTATGCTATGGAGGAATTGAGTTAAACGGTGCGACTAGCTTAAAGTTGAGACAAATTACCTTATATATCAAAATACATAGCTTACGTGTACTCAGCAAAGGCACTGTTCCCTTGCATCTGACATTTTCTTATTTGATGGAACATGTCACCACCGATTACGCGTGTTCACTTAAACTCATTCTTTCTCTCAAAATGTCCGTCCGATGGAAGAGAGCTCATTCTCTCTCTCAAAATGTCGTCGGATCTCCGTTGTGTCGCTACCTCTGGTCGGACCTTCGGGCGATGTTGCGACCACTGTTGCTACGCTTCATCACTCCCAATTTGGTGGCTTTTGACGTCGGTGATTCGACTACGAGCCACCGTTAATTGCTCCGTTACGACGTCATACGTCGGCTGTCGTGACGTTGACGCTGCGATGGTTGTTGCTCCGTTACGACGTCATACGTCTGCTGTCGTCACGTTTGACGCTGCGATGGGTCGGTCTCCGAAGGCTGGATCTAGGGTTTTATGATGTTTCTCAGGTTAGGGTTTCTATTTGCGATTTGGTTTCTTTATGTTTTTAGGCGTTTGCTTACGATTCGTTTACAACTAATTTTTATACCTCTGATTACTTACTGGCTTTGATTGGGGGTTTCTTTACAGTAAATGCATGTACCAATTTGACTGCCAGCAAATGCTTCTACCAATTTAATTGCTTATTGAAACGTTCTTTTCAGGGTTTCGATTTGTATCTGCTTCATGATTAATTGAAAAATTGATTTGAGGTGGGTTTGTTGCCGTCGTTTGATGGTTGGGTTATCATAGTTTTGTTGCTCTCTCAGATCTGAGATGCGAGCAGCAGTGCTTACTATAGAAGCCGCATCAGTGATTTTCTATCTTCTCTAGACGATGTCCATTGCTTACCACGGATAATCATCGTACAACTGTCGACGCTCCGTTCATGGCAGCGAGCCGGGGCTGTTGTGACGTTGACGTGGCGACGGTTTGTCGGATTTTTGTGGCTGATTTTGTGGCCTTTTCGTCGATTTGTTGGTTTATTGAATTTTTTGAGGCTGATTACCTTATTACCTTTTATGTGTACTCAGCAAGGGCACTGTTCCTGTGCCATATCAGCACTTTGGCATTCTCTTATTCGATGGAATTGCGGTGGTCGATTGTGGTTACATGTGTTCACTCTATAAATGATTTATTTGTGGTTATAATGATAACGATGTTATAAGGCTATGATGTTTATCCATGTTTGATGATACACAAGAGATCAATTATAGTTTCTGTTAGTGACACCATCAAATAATATGGTCCGAGCCTAGATTTTAAACCAATTTATATGGCTACATATGCAATCTTTTACTACATGGGCAATGATGTTGATCCATGTTTTATGATACACAAGAAATCAATTATAGTTTCTCTTAGTGACACCATCATATAATATGGTCTGAGCCTAGATTTTAAACCAATTTATATGGCTACATGTGCAATCTTTTACTACATGGGAAATGATGTTTATCTATGTTTGATGATACACAAGAGATCATGTTCTCCCGAATCATATTGTTGTGGGGTTTACTTTTAAATTCACTTTCCCCATTTGTCTTTTTCTCATTAGGTCCGTATCAGTGTATTCTCTCCTATCGATTTAACATATGCTACGAAGAGTTTCTGAAAGTGAATCAGATCTGGGCTCTTCAGATGAGCTAGGTTTGTTTCTTTTCGAATTTCAAGCTTAATTTGACACATTTGATATCTTTTGTTAGATGGTGAGTGTACTTTCAAACTGATATAATTTAGATGCTACCTATCATCTTTGGAACAGTTGACAATTAAATTGACTGAAAGTGGTCTTATGCAGTAGGATGTTGGGCATTTCAGCTTTTAAGTAGCAAGAGGAGTTTAAGAATTTCAAACCTAAAAAGGATTTTCTACTAAAAGGTATATAAAAACATCAGGATTTCCAATGATGATGTTCTTCATTGAAATCACATCTAAACCAAAATAATAGAAATGAAACACTTATTATGTTTCTGTTACTCACAATTAAGGTAATACTTACTGTTGTCACTTTATTTGTTTCTTTCATCATATATGAAGAAAACTAAATGCACTTTTCAGCCAAAATAATAGATTTCAAGAAAATTAGATGCAGACTGTTTGGAGATATGAGTTCACGAGGTACATAAAAACTTCTGAAGATTAGCTATAAAGGTAATTTGACAGTCACCTTATGGATAATGGTTCTAAATTGGATAACTGGATAAATAGTTCAACCATATTTTTCGCACTTTTGTTAGACAATATGGTTCTAAGTATACTACTTTGGTGGCAAATTTTTATGTATGTAAACAAGTGAACATGATCAAGTGGTGACACATTTTCAGTATCTTTTTGCTTTTTATGTATCCATAAAAGGGTAATACAAAAAAAAGATTTCATTTCTACAAATTCAGAAATTTGGCTCATAGTGGCAAACTGTTTTGTGACACAGTGAACTAGGAACATGTTAACGGGTCAAATTGGTAAGTGAGACAACTTTGTTTCTTCCCTTCCGCCATCACCGGTACTCTTTCTTTACTCCACCTTTTATTTGTTTTGTTTGTATATCACCTAATTTTCCGTTCATTTCAGATGGTATGTATTTAAAGGGTAAAAAAATCTGATTTAAATTATCTTTGTTTGTGAAGATTATAGGTTGAAAACACACACCAGTGATATGAAATTGACAGAGGTTTCTAGAAAATTTAGAAGACCCCCCGCAGCAACGCGCAACTCTTTTACTCGAAAATGATTAAAATATTTATCTAACTCAAAACGAAAATTAAAAGATCAAATTATCATGATTTTAATTTAAGTCGAATACAAAAAGTTAATTAATGATTTGATCTAACGGTTAATTTAATTTATATATTAGTTTTCTTGTTGAATTAATGTAGGAGTGGACATTGGGATGAAGTATATCTCACGTGGATTTTTGAACGACATATTCTTTGTATATCAGAGGGTTTGAACGGGTTTGAACGATTAAGAGCATTCATAACTCATTCTTTATTCTTATCCTTATAATTTATATATTTATTATTATATTTTATCTCTCTTCCACTCACAACCACAATTAAATAATAATACTTATTAATACATTTATTATTACCTTTTCCCTCTCTTCAAACCTTAAATTTTACAGATTTACTAAATTTTTTCTCAAATATAGGGATTCACCAAATTTTTTCCTCAAATATTTCTCTCTTCTTTACTCACAACCACTCACTATTACACTTCAAATTTTACAGTTTACACTCACACCCATTATAGGGATTTGACTATGAATGCTCTAACATTTGGAAAAGTAAAATTATATCCAACATCAAGACACCACTGGGTTAAAGGCTCTTTGGTCTCAAGTGGATTGCTAGGGAGGTTTTTTCTGAAACGTTCAACTAAAGATTATTTACACAGATTGAGCCTATTTCCAGAGAAAACCATCTCCATAAGCGGTTTTAAGCTCAGGGATCAAACTCGTGACCTTTCAGTTCTGAGTCTTCTTTTCATCACCAATACCATTCGGCCAAATGACCGATGGTGGATTGCGATGGAGATTAAATGCACTAAAGAATCATCAACTCAATTAATTAATTGTAAGGGATTATTAATTGATGACACTTACATAGGGAACCGAGCGATGAACATGGACATGTTCGTGTTCGTTCATTTAAACTTATGCGAACACGTACAGGAATAATAGCCGAACAAAAATTTCTTGTTCATGTTTATTCATTAAGGAAAAGGACATGTTCGTGTTCGTTTGTGTTCGTTTGTTAAGGACTAAACGAGCGGTTTATGAACATAAACGAACATAACGTTAAATGAACATAAACAAACACATCTTGTTTCCAACAATGTCAATAATCAAGAAAAACATCTATAGGAATTGTTCAAATGTTCATAATTCATTCCAAAATCCATCATGACTAATTCACCAACACTACGTCAA
>JBCNJP010000003.1:24688635-24728482 GCA_039602395.1 Deinandra increscens subsp. villosa
AAAAATTCTAGTTTTTTTTAATTTACTATTTTATGTGTTTAATATGGTATATATATATTTTTTTTCCTTACTTATTTTTTTTATGTTTTTTGAATAACTTTTTTTTTACTTTTAATAAACATTTTTATAAACTTTTTAATTATTTTTTTTACTATTTTAATTTATTTTTTAAAAACTTTTTATTAGTTTTTATTAATTTACTTTTTACGTTTTTTATTTAAACGTTTTTTAAAACTTTTTATTAACTTTTAATGTTTTACGTTTTAAATAACTTTTTTTACTTCTTAAATTATTTTTTAAAAAACCTTTTTACTAGTTTTTTTAATTTACTTTTTATGTTTTTAATGTAATTTTTTTTTACTTTTTCTTACTTATTTTTATGTTTTTGAATAATTTTTTTTACTATTTTAATTAATTTTTTTAAAACTTTTTATTAGTGTTTTTAATTTACTTTTTATATTTTTTTAAAATATATATTTTTTACTTTTTTTTATTCTGTAAGTTTTTTTAAATGTTTATTTAAAAAATAATAATAAATGTCTACGTGCATGGAATATAGACACTAACAACCATGCAACATATGCCTACGAGGATGCAGCGATATGTAACATCTATGGAACAAGATTCATTTATGTTTTAACCATACGTGATTGTTCGATACGTGATTGTTCGATGAGATTGAACTTTTAGTTTGCTTATTTTATACACCCTTTAATTTTGTATTCTTGGATTTCCTTATTACCAATCCTTTTTTCATATTATTCTTATGGACTCCTATGTGTAAGTACGTTTGCACCAATTTAACAACAACCTAAAGACCCTTTTATTAGTGTAAAAACCTATTTACATGTTTGTTACACCACGCTTCACGTTTGTAAGAACTCACTACGTTTGTAAGAACTCACTGCATTGGTGTAACAATAACCTGATACAAGTGTGTAACATTATATGCACATGCAACACACTAATATTTTACTACTTGTTAGTAAGTTTCTATAGTGAATAGGTAAATATATGTAACAAGATACAACCATGTAACAAATACATACGAGCATGCAATATATTAACAATCATGTAATATATACCTACGAGCGTGCAGTGATATGTAACATATATGGAACACGATTCAATCATACTTTAACTATACCTGATAGTTCGTGAGATTGAACTTTTATTTTGCTTATTTTATACACCCTTTAATTTTGTATTCTTGGATTTCCTCATTACCAATCCTTTTTTTCATATTATTCTTATGGACTCCTATGTGTAAGTACGTTTGTACCAATTTAACAACAACCTAAAGACCCTTTTATTAGTGTAAAAACCTATTTACATGTTTGTTACACCACGCTTCACGTTTGTAAGAACTCACTGCATTGGTGTAGCAATAACCTGATACAAGTGTGTAACATTATATGCACATGCAACACAATAATATTTTACTACTTGTTAGTAAGTTTCTATAGTGAATAGGTAAATATATGTAACAAGATGCAACCATGTAACAAATACATACGAGCATGCAATATATTAACAATCATGTAATATACACCTACGAGCGTGCAGTGATATGTAACATATATGGAACACGACTCAATCATACTTTAACTATACTTGATAGTTCGTGAGATTGAACATTTCTTTTACTTCTTTTATACACCATTTAATTCGGTATTCTTGGATTTCCTCATTACCGATCCCTTTTTCATTTTTTTTCTTACTGACTCTTACGTGTAAGAACGTTTACACCAGTTTAATAACAACTTACACCCTTTTATTAGTATAAAAACATGTTTACATGTTTGTTACACATGCTTCAAGTATGTAAGAACTCGCTGCATTCACGTAGCAAGACCATGATACAAGTGTGTAACATTGTGTGCATTTATGTAGCAATAACCTAATACACCCTTTTATTAGTGTAAAAACATATATGTAACTGTTTGTTACCCATACGTAATTGTTCGTTGCATACATGTAACAACATGCATTCAAAAAGTTGATAATTTTGAGATCTTGTTGTTTATAATTTTGATATCCTTTTTTATATTGTTTTTGGTTCTTGCAAAAAAAAAATAGATCTTGGTATTGTTTTGGTGCTACTATTATCATGGTTTAAGTTTTTGACAGGTGGTAACCTGTTACTACTAGTTGGTAATACTCTGTTATGAAAATGTAACGTATATGTAAGAAGGCGCAACTATGTAACAGATGCCTACGATCATGCAATCTAGACAACAACAACTATTTAACAGATGCCTACGAGCATGCAACCATGTAAATACTTGTTTATATTTTTGTTATACAATGCTTCAGGTTTGTAAGAACCAGCTACGTGGTTGTAGCAAGAAAATATGTTTGCGAAAAATGTGTTTGGGCATTTACCTGATAGATAATGTGTTTACAGAAAATGAGAGAGAAAAAAATATGATATAGTGATCAATGAGAAAGAAATTTAAATATTTATATTTTTTTTAACATTTTACATACGTGTAACTGTTCGTTACACATATGTATTTCTTGGCTGCACATATGTAACTGTTCGTTACCTACATGTAACAAAATACATTAAAAAAAACTACGGAAAAAAAATTTATATAAAAAAAATAACGAGACTATAACCAAATTAAAGATAAAAAAACGTCCTATTTAATGGTGCAATTTTTTTTATAAAATTATTATCGTATAAAAAGTTATTAACGATATAAAATGAAGGGGGGAAAGTAGATATTTATGTTACATCACCTTATCACTTCATCTCAATTTAAATATAAAATTACTTAGATGCCCTTTTCCATATATTTAATAGATTTTTAAATTTAAATTTAATTTAAATAAATTCAAATTAATCTAGACCATTCATTTTAAAAGTGTGGTTAAAATGTGTGGCTCATATCTGTTCTCGCGGTTCTCACAATATTTATTGGTTCTCAAAAGATCCTATCCCTATATATATATATATATATATATATATACATTTTTGGAACTCATCAATCTAGGTTTAAAACTAAAACCGCTTTTAAAATGACTCTAGCAAAACAAAAATATATGAAAACATCTTATAAAGAAAACACATATATATTTAAATTATTTTGAACCGTTAGAATTTTAATCCGGAAGAAAACACATATATATATTTACAGTATTTTGAACCGTTAGAATTTTAATCCGGAGGTAAGAGAGAACACATGGATGATTAAGATAAAAATGTTTTTATATAGGAAAAAATTATATGCCAAATCTGAAGAGGAAAAAAAAGTTCCACAAGATTCGAATCTGGGCTGGTTCAGTGCCATACTTATAGCATGAAGGTAACGGGGGTCGAACCTAGGTGAATAACTTGTTCAACGCCAAAGCACTTACGGGTTTGATCATGCTTGGTCCAAACTGGTTTGACCTTAAATTTGGTTCGGATTATAGACCGGTTTGGTTGTTGAAAACTTAGACCCTGTTCGAACCGATATGGCCAGTATGAAACAGGTTTGATTCAACCCAGTTCTTGAAATTGGTTTTTAGTATTTTTTTTATTATTTTAAGATACAATTATAAACTAAACAAAATTACTAAAATTCATCTTTAAGATAATTACCGGGTGTTATGACAGTTACAGTGGTTAGCGTTTATCAAACATGCTACTCGGGGAAAAAAGGGGAAAAAGAATGCTTTAAGAAAAAACCCCCGCACACGTTACGCTAGAGCGAAACAATAGAATTTTAAAATTGTCAAATCTATGTTCGTAAGGAAAATGTATCTTTAAAAAAGAATTTTTTTAACGGGTGCGGAACTAATTGTTTGTTAATAAAAGAAAACGGAGCAATGAAGTTACTAAAAAGAAACGGAGGAGAAATTATTCACTATTAGGAGATGGTGTTAAACGTAAAAAATAATGTATTATGTTGTAGAAAAAAAACTGATCTATATCATAGCTAAGACCCAACAATTAATATAAAAAAATTGATAATAACAAAAAGAAAAAAAAAATTGGATGTACCAAAAAATAAACCCCGCCCGTTTAGAACCCCGGTCAATTCAATCGAGGTACAGCCAGATAGCTGATGGTTTGCAAATAATATTAAACAAAAGATTATATAATGTAAACTAATTTCGGTAAGTAAAAATGTAGAATAGGTGTGTTTAAAAAAGAAAGTAAGTTGCCGGTTTCGAACCCTTGTCACTTAGTTATGTACAAACGCGTAAACCATTGAACCAGTTTCGGTTTTGTTAAGAATAGCAAGTAATATGTTATATAAACTAAACCTTTTGAAGCTAAAAAGTCAACAATCAAGTAGGCAGACACACATGTTCCTATGTTGACAACACTGTACGCTTTTTAAAGATAAAAAACGCTCGATTTTATGGGGTAATTTTTTTAAAAAAATAATATCGTATGTGAAAGTTACAATGGTTTAAAAAATAGGGGGAACTTGCTAAAAAGTCAAAAATGATCTTCCATCTTTTTTTTTCTCTAATTCTACACAGAATAAACTTTGGACCATTAATCTTAATTAAATTGAAGATCCAAGGGCTAAGATGTGAAAAATCGTGAGCATTGGACCGTCTACTCGATCTAGCTATATCGAATACAAAACGAGTAATTAAGAATTGTTTTATTGATCAACGAACAATTACAACTCTAGACACTAAGAACACAGACTCAGAAAATCACACACAGAAACACACACTTAATACTCTCTCAGTCTATCACTCGTACACAAAACAACGCCAAACTTCTATTTATACACTGCTGGCCGAACCCTGTCCGAACTCCAAGTTCGGCAGGTCCGAACTCCAGGTTCGGACCAGGTTCGCCCAGCAGCAAACCTAAGCTTGAACTTGATCTTGTCTTGTCTTGAACCTTCACACTACATTGTCTGATTGGATACATCACACGACGCACAAACTAGGTATCAACAAACTCCCCCTCGTCGTGTGTTGTATCTCTTAAACATTAGTATCTTCAATCGAACTCCCCCTCAAGTGTAGAATCCATTCATTCAATGAAATAAATCTTCAAACAAACTCTTCCTTAACTTGATCGTAGCTTGATCTTGAATACTTGACACTGTCTGGTGATTCTCTGGTCTTTATCAACAGTTTCAGAAGACTTGAAGTTGTGATTTCTTTCACTTTAACAACCTGCTTAAAATTTAAATAATCTTGGTGCAAAACATCTTTTCGATACTCCAAGATATAATTTTGAAAATTTAATTTGTATCACGTGTTGATCAGATCGAAAATAAAGCAGAAACAAAATCTTTTTGGCTTTTAGAAAAGTTTATATCAAAACAAACCTAAAATCTTTTTGAGTTTTCAAATTTATGCTAAAACACACCAAAAATCTTTTTATACTTTTCCAAAATGAAACAAAATTGCAATACAGAATCAAACTCTATTTTTGGTATGAGAAAGATCACTATATGGGATCAAATTGGTCATGACGCACTAAACTACACTTCAATTTCAACTAATTGAAGCACATAACTCATGCTGATTGCTGGTATAATTTGTTCATCTTAAACTCAGACAGAATCATACTCATAACATCTGGATATGTTAAAGTGTTGATTAGATTTTGCTTTGACCAGTGTATCCCACACTATCAGACATATTCAGACATTTTCTTTTTTATTTTCTCTTTCTTTTGCTTTTTCTTTTTGTGTGATTACACTTGTGAATTTTCACAAAGTATAATATTTTCATGATATCGTCAACTGTGTTCCATGCAAAAAGAAATGAGAACTTTAAATCGTCTACCTTAAGGTCGATCTTTCGATACGCAGATAAGTCCTCGGATTTAACAATATAAGAAAAAATAAAACAAGTTGAAATTGTGTTAACCAACAACAATCAGGTCGGTACTCCCGTACACGCATAGAAAGTCCGATGAGTTATACGAAACACCAAAGAAAATAAAGCAGAACGTCAAACGAACAACAATCAGGTCGATCTTTGGATACGTTGAGAAAGTTCGCTCGTTTGACAAAATAAAGAAAATCAAACAAGTTGAAATCTTTGCAAAATGAACACATGTATACACAGTGACTTCTCATTTTATTCTTCACACTTATTTTTCTTTTTTTCATGAAATACGCATCAAGAAGTTATCCACATGGTCAAGCAATAGTATTTAGTGTATATCACATCTGAATACTTTCTGATTTGCCGAGCCTACCAAACATATCAAACCATGATCTTATGGCTCATTCATCTACTCTATCCATGAGTCGGATACGTAAGCCAATGTACCATCATTTCCCAGTGATCAATTTCTCAAAATTGTAGATATTATGCATGTATTCTCCTTCCTTATATATTGTGCATGTATTCACCTTCTTCCCATAACATGCATTTACACAATTTCTCCCGCTTACATGCAATGCCCCCCCCCCCTTTAAATAAAAACTCTATTTTTGGATTTTCATTTTTCAAAAAAAAAGACTCTATTTTTGGAACTTTATCAATTGAAAATGCATAAAGAAAAAAAAATTGATCAATCAACACGGATACCTTGCAGTTTAGAATTTCAAAAATGTTTGCAGGTTAGAAAACTATATTGCAAGAAATTTAAGTTAAGCATAATACTCCTCCATCACAACTTTGCAATCTGCAATAGGGCTTCTAAAAGTACCTACACACTGGTCAAACTGATTAGTTCTTAACTTGACCCGAAGGGACTGCTTCTGGTCGGCCAGTGTCCTGATTTTGCTTTGAAACCACCTTTGGTTTCCACAATTGTGATTGTTTTGGTAACTCAGTTTTTGATGAATCAATCACAGGTGACTGTGATGAAAAACCTACATTTTGAACCTTTTAAAACATAGGAACAAAACTTTTGTGTTTTAGAAAGTGATGGCGAGGGGACGGGTTCGGGAATGGACGATGTGCGGGCTGATGAAAGTGGCTAGGGGAGCCTTTGGGCCGACAGAAGCTGGTCTCGACACCTCCTAAGGGGCCGGCCTTCTAGTTGTTTTTTTAAGGGTTTTTTTAATTCTTGTTTGGTGAACCTATTTAAACTTTGGATTCTTTGTTTTTGGGTTGGTTGTTTTCTTGAATAAAAAGTTTCTCTTGGAGGTTTCTTCCAGGTTTTCTAGTTCCAGGATTTTGGACTAGGGTTCTTGACATAGATCAAGGTCTAACTATCCGCTACGCCACCAAGTGGTATTCAGAGCCATGTCGGACTGTCGTAGGAACCATCGTAGATTTGCCTCCGGAGGCAACGATGATCACTATCGCGATCCGAGAGACGAGGAAATCGAACGATTGCGCCAGAGGTTGCGAGAAGTCGATTTGCAGGACAATGGTCGCTGGGGTGATCGTGACGACATAGAATGAACCGAGTCCGTCGTATGGGCGGACGACGATCAGGCCGGGTATTACAACCCATTCAGCCGGCCTTATCACGTCCGACAGGACTCACCACCACCGGTCGACCCACTGCGAAACCTAGGGTTTCGCATGGAGATTCCAGAGTTCGAAGGAGGGGTCCAACCGGATGACTTTATCGATTGGATTCACACTGTCGAACGTGTTTTTGATGTGAAGGAAGTCCCAGACTATCTCAAGGTGAAGTTGGCAGCCTTGAAACTCCGTAAGCATGCTTCTTTGTGGTGGGAACATTTGAAAAAGCAACGTCGACAGGAAGGTAAACATAAAGTTGAAACGTGGGATAAGATGAAACGTTTGTTACAAAAAAAGTTTTTACCTGTTAATCATAGGCAAGATGCCTTCCTGGAATATCATAATCTGAAACAGGGTTCTCTAACGGTTGATGCATTTATTATGGAGTTTGAACGATTAAGGATGCGTTGTGGTGCGGAGGAGGATGAAGAACAGGTGATCGCAAGGTTTTTAGGATCGCTACGAGCCGACATCGCTGACGTTGTTTATTTGCAACAATATTATACTTTTGATGACGTGTGCAGGTTAGCTCACCGGGTCGAAAAGCAAGCGAAGTCACGTGCTAGAAACACACCCGCACGGCCCAATCAAAGCCGTGCGCCATCCGCCCCACCACCGACTTCATTCCAGCCGGCCCAACCGACGGCACCCGTTGCTCCCGTACAAGCCGCCGCTTCGTCATCAACCATGCGCTGTTTTAAATGTAGTGGATTTAGTCATTTGAAGCCTGATTGCCCCAACAAACAAGTTGTGGCTTTGGTTGACGACATACCTCCTACATATGACGATGATGGTTCGGATGAAAACGAGGGAGAGGTTATTTATCCAGACCGAGGGGAAGCTCTAATTTCCCAACGGGTTCTAAGTGCATCGGTTGTTTCTGATGACGATGACACTACTTGGCTACGTCACAATATTTTTCGAACTAAGTGCACAACAAAGGGGAAGGTTTGTGATGTTATTGTTGATGGAGGTAGTTGTGACAACATGATCGCTACAACAGCAGTTGAATAGTTGGGCTTACAAGCACAAGCGCACCCGGACCCGTATCAGTTATATAACGTGGTTAAAAAAAGGAAATCTCGTAAAGGTTACTCATCGATGCTTAGTTTCTTTTTCTATTGGGAATAAGTATACGGACGAGTTATGGTGTGAAGTGATTCCTATGGATGCGTGTCACATCCTCTTGGGACGTCCATGGTTGTATGATAGACGGGTTAAACACGATGGGTTTCGCAACACATACTCGTTTAAAAAGGATGGGTTGAGCATTACTTTAGCACCATTGAATCCGAAAGATACCCAGACAAAGGCTCTCATCTTGTCCAAATCTGACTTTTTGGGTTGTGCCATGCACCCAACCCCACCGTGTAAGTCCCGAAAATGATCCAAACGCGATATCAAATCTACTAACCAACGTGCGGAATCCGAAGGTTAGAGATGATTCAAGTATAATCGAAAGAAATAATTAAAGAACAATTGATATCAAATAACAAACCGAATGAGAATTGAACTTCCTTGAATAATCGGTTGCAATACACCTTGAGAGATTCGAAATTCTCCTCTAGAGAATTTCGATTACACCCTTAAACCTTGTCTCTAGAATCAACCACCTTAAAACAATGAATAATGGACCTATTTATAAGAGGACTTTAGCTTGGAAAACAAGCTAGCCTATTTTCGGTAACTAACTACCCTAAAATACCTCCTAATTCCCGTATTTGACCTTCCATGCCCACAAAACTCCCCTTAAACTCTTTCTAATTGGGCCCAAACATGTCTAAATTGGCCCAATGACCCAATATACCCATAACCCAACTTATTTTCACCTATTCTAACACATAGGCCTTCAGAATACTCCGCCAAGTGATGATTTAATACACAAGCCACAAATCTTGGTCCTTACAATCTTCCCCTTGGCTTGTGCTATTAAATATCTTCTACTTTCAATCTTCAGACTTCAGTCTTCTCCTTGGCTTGAACATGGGTTGGTGAAGATTCTTTTCTTGAACTATCTTCATTGGGCAGCAACGGTCGAGTTCTGGGAGCTTTCTCTCAATCAGCATCAACTTGAACTCCAAATGATAAGCATGTAATGAGAGGAGGATTCTCAAATACTTGCTTCCTTTTGAAAAATGTGGATTCCTTGCTGAATCATCAGTAACTGTCTTGACTTGCTTGTGTCTTCAGAAACATCACTTGAACAACCAACAAACTTCCCCTAAGCATAGGGTAAGTCCTTTTCCGGCTGGTTCTTCAACTTCATCAGTAACGGAGTTCTTGCTTTGGTCAACTGAGTCCTTGACCTTCTTGTCCATAAGTTGTCTTTTTCTGACTTAACCTGTTAAGCACAACATGGAATAAACACAAACACTAACCAGCATATGATACATGGTTACTGGGTTAGCAGGAGAACAACATTCTTTATCACAAACCCTAACATTGATTACTAGTTTCCTTTAAACACTTCCCCTGAACCCAATGACTCACTTCACATTTTCTTCCCCTGAGATTCTGGAGGGGTGATACCTTCTTGCACAAAACCCATAAAAACATATCAAAAACCTTTAAATTAGCCTGGCCATGGTTGAAAAATAAACAATAAACAAAAAACTTAAGATAACCCAAAATAAAAATAAAAATAAAAACAAACATACCAAATTACTAAACAAGAGGGTTTCTATGGGATCAAACCGTATGAATCTGACCGAGGAACCCTTTTCAGCTTCTGTTACTCGACCACGTCCAGGCGATTGCCAGTATATTGGTCCTTCTTAAACCCATGTTCCTCATTTTCCCGGCTGTTTGTCACTTATTTATCTTTTAGGTGCATTAATTATGAACATTCGACAGTCACACACAAATCCTAGGTAATTAATATGTGCAGTCTATCAAGCTTGATCATTCCCTACCACATATTTTCACATTCCCATATCCAGAGTTTTGAATCTTTTCTCGAGACTTGGTTGAGAAGAGAAAGAACAGATCATAAAAGAGATAGGAATAATATACAAAGACTTGTATGATTTCAACTCAGAGGCGTTTATCAGTCAGGTGGTAACCTTTCATCAAACACATAAGCCTAGTCACAAAGTCAGGGCTAAAGGGTTTTGGACGCTAGAGGGTCTCTTTTGTTGTGCACATTGGCATCTTTTGGGGTGTAAATTATATACAGTAATCTGCAAGCACATTAATCTAGACTAACCAGGTCTTTGCTCACGCAAAACAGAGGAAAATTTGATTAACACGTCAACCATTCTACACCAGGTCATTGCTCACGCAAAGCAGAGGCAAGACTTGACTGACGGCTTTGACATCCCCAGATCTTTGCTCACACAAAACAGAGGGGACGCCGACTTTTTGAGATTTTCGATTCAACACTTTGGAGTCCGGCGTGTGTATCGGGAACAATTTCGCAGTCAAATAGAACAAGCACTTAACCTAAGTGTGTGTATCCCGTCAAATGACATACTTTATCTTTAAG
The DNA here is from genome assembly GCA_039602395.1 of Deinandra increscens subsp. villosa. NCBI lineage: Eukaryota > Viridiplantae > Streptophyta > Magnoliopsida > Asterales > Asteraceae > Deinandra > Deinandra increscens. Next base: position 24,699,518 of record JBCNJP010000003.1, read on the forward strand.
TGTTGTGACCCATACCTTTGTTTTTGGAACTGAGCCTACCGAGCACATCACCTTGGATCATGTCTTTCACTTTTGCCTTACGCGTGTCAGTCATTCTGAGAACAGAAATATTTCACTTCCCTGCCTTCTCAAACACAAACAAAAGATTAAAAATTAAAAAGCACAATTTTTGAGGGGGTCTACTATTTCATCTTTTCTATTCTTCCCCTTGCTTTTTGATTTTTAATAACAACGGACACCTTTTTTTTTTTTTTAAACACACACTGACACAATACTAAATATGTACTAAAACCGGCCAAGCTAACCTTCAAAGTTTATCTTTTAAAAAAATTCAGAAATGGGTTTTGTTTCATGCACAATCATACTTCACATCAAACTAGCCAAGAAACAAACAATTCAGACAATGTTACCTTTTCTGCTGATCTTTTCAGATTTACCTCTCACATAGAGACATACCCTCCATTGAAATCTTCATGTCATGTAGTAGAGAGATGCCTCCTATCATGTGCCTGGAACAATCACTATCACAAACAAACAAGTTTAATGAAAGTCCTCCTTGACTGTTCCTGCACACTGTGTGAGATTAGTTAGCCATTAAAACCCAGGCCATTGTGGTTCTGGGTAAACCCGATGAATCAATGAAAGTTACTTCTTTTAAACACATGCCCTTTGAAAAATCAGGAATTTGAGTTGCAGCTGCCTTTGATTTTGGTTTCCAAATACTAGGTGATTTGAAAGTTGTTTTAGTCACCTTTGAAGTAGTGACTTTAGGTATTTCAACCTTCTTCATTTCAGGTTTCCTTTTCAAAACAGTTTTAGTTACCTTTGGAGGGGTAACTTTAGGTTTGTCATCTTTGTGTTGTTTTGAAATTGGTTTCTTCACCTTTTTATGAAAATTTTCATAATTTGGAAAAACATATTTTTGATTTGAAAATCTTCTTTGTTTTTTGGCAGTGCCCCCATGTTGATCAGAGGGTTTTATCTTAGGAGAAACAGTCTTCATTGCCTTAGGCGGTTGCACCTTCATTGGCTTAGACTTAACTGAATTCCTGAGACGAAACACTCCGACTTTGCGGATAATATGGCTCATAGGGGCGATAGAGACAATTTCGGGCAATGTGACCAGGATTGCCACAATTAAAGCAAGTTTGCTTCTTCAGGTAGAAGTCAGAAGTGTGACCGTTTGTGCTGTATGGATTTGATGGAGAGGCATTGAGATTCGGTTGCATGTTTAGAAAGACTCCAGATCTCCAGTTGTTCGATCTTTCTGACCTTGATCCATTTCCGTTGAATCTTTTCTGGTTCGTTGAAAACTGAGCAGAACCAGAAATTTGACTCTTTTGGGCCCACTGGTTTCTTTGAGAAAGTTGTTTTGCCACTGCATGAGCCCACTGATGAGTTTGGAGACTTGTTTGTCATCTTGGGCCTTTCAATCTTGATTGGAACGGAATTTGGAGGCTTGATGGTGATCTTGGGCCTTATACTCTTAATGTGAGATGATAAACCACCATCATGACCCAAGCCTTTGAACTTAGTGGTGAATGAGGGTCGCTCTTCTCCTTCAATCGGAATGAACATAGACCCAGTTGTCATGAAGATCTTACCATTGGGCCTTGTAGTCATCACCACTCGTTCCCGCTTTACCTCATCTACAACTTTGGAATAAGGAGTCTCGATCTTTGGATAAGGAACCAACTTTTCTTCATCAGCTCTCTTCACTTCACTGGAGCTTGAACTTGCACACTCAGTAGTTTTATTAGACTGAGTTGCTTTAGTGGCTGTCTTTTCATCTATTATGTGCTGGTTGAGGCCCATATACCATGGTTGCTTCATTCAGGGACTCTTTCAACAATTCATCGGCAGTTTGGGGCACTTTGATGTATTCATGTTGTAATGGGTGAGGAAAATTTCCATCCCCGAGGCCAGATGTTTCTTTTACATGCTCGAGTCGCTCCTCTGATTTGAATAAAGCACGATGAGAGTCCATCATTTTCTTTTGAATAACTTGATGTTTTTCAAGGGCAGATTGGGAAGTGTCAAGCTTGGTTCTTAGTTCCTCAACCTCCTTGGTTAGCTCTTCTACCTTAGCGTTAGCAAGCCTAAGATATGTGCTTTTATCACTCACCTGAGATTGAAGACTCTTAACATCTACCTGAATGGCCTCAAGTTTCTCTCTAAAAATTTTGGTCTTACTTTTGCACTCTCTAAGGTCTCTAGCAGTGAGTGCATTATTTGCGGTTTCATTTATGAATTTCTGTTCCCATTCCTTAATCAAGGCACAACAGATGGGGTTTGAGCATTCCTCGCAGTTACAGATCCAAGCTCCATCAGCATGATTGATCTTTTGCTTTTCCTCCTCTTTTTCACGAAATATCCGGAAAAGATATTTCTCCTGACTGAGTTCTTCACCTAAAGACTCTATCCTCTTTTTGTAAGGTTCGACTTGTTTTAGATGAGTCTTTAGTTTGTACTCTGCATTGAGACGGTCTCTTTCTTCAGTTCGAAACAGTTGCTTATATTGTTCGATTGATTCGGAGCATGCCGAGTTCGAACATATCTGAGTTTGATCACTCACAAGAGGAGAAGCAACTTGAGTACTTGTCATTATCTTCTTTGAATGAACTTCTGGATCAAATACGAACTGAAAGACTTGAACGAATTAAAAAGGGGATGGATCGAAAAATGGGTTTTCGGTCGGAAAAGGGTTGGATCGAAAAGTACTTTTCGATCGGACAGGGGGTCGGTCGAAAAGCAGACTTCTCGATCGAAAAGTGTCAGCGGATCGAAAAGTCTCAGGGGGGACTTTCCGATCGAGAAGAGAAGCTGATCGAAAAGTCACAGGGGGACTTTCCGATCGAAATGCTCTGATCGAAAAGTCACAGGGGGACTTTCCGATCGAAATGGTCTGATCGAAAAGTCACAAGGGGACTTTCCGATCGAAATGGGCTGATCGAAAAGTCACAAGGGGGACTTTTCGATCGACAGATGGCTGATCGAAAAGTCACAAGGGGACTTTCCGATCGAAATGGGCTGATCGAAAAGTCACAAGGGGACTTTCCTATTGAAATGGGCTGATCGAAAAGTCACAAGAGGGACTTTTCGATCGACAGATGGCTGATCGAAAAGTCACAAGGGGACTTTCCGATCGAAATGGCGCGACAGAAAAGGGTTTTCGATCAGCCTGGCTGATCGAAAAGTCACAGGCTGGGTCGAAAAGTCACTAAATCTCGAGCAATTGGTCACGACCACTTCTGATTTTTTCGAAACCTGCAAAAAACAATTTTCCGAACCTTGCTACTGCGAAAAACACCACAAAACTCAAACGGTTAGTTGACAAAAACTTGAATCGGATATCGCGAGAGCCTCGAAACTTGCGTTTCTTGGCTCTGATACCAATTGTAAGTCCCAAAAATGATCCAAACGCGATATCAAATCTACTAACCAACGTGCGGAATCCGAAGGTTAGAGATGATTCAAGTATAATCGAAAGAAATAATTAAAGAATAATTGAAATCAAATAACAAACCGAATGAGAATTGAACTTCCTTGAATAATCGGTTGCAATACACCTTGAGATATTCGAAATTCTCCTCTAGAGAATTTCGATTACACCCTTAAACCTTGTCTCTAGAATCAACCACCTTAAAACAATGAATAATGGACCTATTTATAAGAGGACTTTAGCTTGGAAAACAAGCTAGCCTATTTTCGGTAACTAACTACCCTAAAATACCTCCTAATTCCCGTATTTGACCTTCCAGGCCCACAAAACTCCCCTTAAACTCTTTCTAATTGGGCCCAAACATGTCTAAATTGGCCCAATGACCCAATATACCCATAACCCAACTTATTTTCACCTATTCTAACACATAGGCCTTCAGAATACTCCGCCAAGTGATGATTTAATACACAAGCCACAAATCTTGGTCCTTACACACCGTGGGTTCTCGGGTTGTTTGTGTTCGAGGAGAACCCACCCCCCCTCCACCCGACGAGGTCAGCCCATTGTTGGGTGAGTTTGATGACCTTTTTCCGGACGGCGTTTCACCAGGCCTCCCCTTGGAACGTGATATTCAACACCGCATAGATTTCCAGCCCGGAGCGAGTATTCCTAACAAACACGCGTATCGAATGAATCCCGTTGAATACGCGGAATTACACCACCAAGTTTCTGAGCTTCTTGCAAAAGGCTTTATTCGCGAAAGTAAAAGCCCATGCGCTATACCAACCCTCCTTGTTCCAAAGCCGGGGGGGCGCATACCGGATGTGCATTGACAGTCGCGCCGTCAACAAAATAGCAGTTAAGTACCGGTTCCCAATTTCGAGATTTGAAGACTTGTTAGACCAATTACACGGCTCTACGATTTTTTCAAAGATTGATTTAAGGAGCGGGTATCACCAAATTCGTATGAGACCGGGTGACGAGTGGAAGACCGCTTTCAAGACGCGAGATGGATTGTATGAATGGATGGTCATGCTGTTCGGTTTGTCAAACGCGCCAAGCACGTTCATGCGTTTGATGAATCACGTCTTTCGGGGCCTCATCGGTGTTTTAGTGGTTGTTTACTTCGACGCCATACTTGTGTTTAGTAAATCTCTCAAAGACCACCTTATTCACTTGCGGGAAGTGTTTCATATTCTACAAGAACAACGCTTATTTGCTAACAAAAAGAAGTGCCTTTTTCTTACATCAGAGGTTATATTTTTGGGGTATCTTAGCACTCCTACGGGTACTCAAATGGATGATGCAAAGCTCACAGCAATTACAGACTAGCCGACACCGACTTCCCTTCATGACATTCGGAGTTTCCATGGTTTAGCGTCCTTTTATCGAAGGTTCATAAAGGATTTTAGTTCTCTTGTGGCACCTATGACTGAATTACTGAAGAGTTCGAAATTTGCATGGACCGAGGCAGCTCAACGTGCCTTTGAAGAATTGCAAAAACGTGTTACACAAGCCCCAGTGTTAGCCCTCCCTAATTTTAATGAAGTTTTCCAAGTAGAGTGCGATGCGTCGGGCGTCAGTATTGGTGGAGTTTTGAGCCAAGGTGGTAGGCCGGTTGCATTTTTTAGCGAAAAACTTAATGAGGTTCGACGACGGTACAGTACTTATGACAAAGAGTTTTATGCTATCGTGCGTAGCCTTTAGTATTGGAGGCACTACTTACTCCCACATGACTTCGTCTTATTTTCGGATCATCAGGCGCTTAAATATATTCAGGGCCAGGCGAAGTTAAACCCGCGACATGCAAAGTGGGTTAAAACGTTACAGGGATATTTTTTCACTATTCGACATAAAGCTGGTACGTCAAATTCTGTCGCGGATGCCCTTAGCCGCCGTCCAGCCCTACTCAGTTCGTGGGAAGCTCGTGTTCGGGGCTTCGAGACGTGGAGCCGGTTATACCCGGCTGACCCGGATTTTTCAGAGGTGTGGGAGCAGACCCGTGATCGGGTGCATGGACAGTATGTGCGACGAGGTGGGTTTTTGTACAAGGGTTCATGCATTTGTGTCCCGCAATCTTCTTTTCAGGAGTCTATTATTTTGGAGTGTCACACCGGGGGTCTTGCGGGCCACTTTGGACGTGATAAAACTGTGGCACTCGTCCGTGAACATTGTTTTTGGCCTCGGTTAACAGCTGATGTGGCGCGGTTGCTAGCTCAGTGTCGTGTTTGTAGGGTGGCGAAGACGACTCATTCTAACCAAGGCCTTTATACCCCACTTCCTTTACCACACAGACCGTGGGAAGACGTGAGTTTAGATTTTGTGTTGGGGCTGCCTCGGACTCAACGTCAAAAGGACTCCATTATGGTCGTTGTTGATAGGTTCTCGAAGATGGCACATTTTTTACCGTGTGCTAAGACATTTGATGCGTCCCAGGTGGCACGTTTGTATTTTTCTGAGGTTGTTCGTCTTCATGGTATCCCAAAGACTATAACGTCGGATCGGGATGTTAAGTTTCTTGGTCATTTTTGGCGCCAGTTGTGGAAGCGTATGGGGTCGAGTTTGCAGTTTTCTAGCTCCCACCATCCTCAAACGGACGGTCAAACAGAAGTTACGAACAGAAGCTTGGGTAATCTGTTGCGCAGTCTCGTGGGTGATAAGCCTAAACAGTGGGACTTAGCTTTGCCTCAGGCCGAATTTGCTTATAATCGGTCTTCACATAAATCCACGAGTAAGTCTCCGTTTTTTATCATTTACGGGCGTAATCCTTTTACACCGCTTGATTAGTGCCACCGGTGGAACATACACACATGAGCACGGATGGGGATGTGCGTGCTTCGCAGATTCAGGAGCTTCATCAGCAAGTTCGTGCACAGATTGCAAAGCACAACTTGCAGTATCAAGAACATGCTAATAACATCGTCGACATGTCGTTTTTAACGAGGGTGATTTATTTTGGGTTCACCCTCGTGCTGATGGGCCTTTTCGTGTGTTTAAACGACTAGGAGATAATGCGTACAAGATTGATTTGCCGGGTCACTACAAGGTCTCCGCCACTTTTAATGTTGCTGATCTGTCCCCATATGAAGGCGAGTTCAATGTTGATGATGACTCAAGGACGAGTCCTGTTCAAGTGGGGGAGGATGATGGCGAGGGGACGGGTTCGGGAATGGACGATGTGCGGGCTGATGAAAGTGGCTAGGGGAGCCTTTGGGCCGACAGAAGCTGGTCTCGACACCTCCTAAGGGGCCGGCCTTCTAGTTGTTTTTTTAAGGGTTTTTTTATTTCTTGTTTGGTGAACCTGTTTAAACTTTGGATTGTTTGTTTTTGGGTTGGTTGTTTTCTTGAATAAAAAGTTTCTCTTGGAGGTTTCTTCCAGGTTTTCTAGTTCCAGGATTTTGGAATAGGGTTCTTGACATAGATCAAGGTCTAAATATCCACTACGCCACCAGAAAGAATGTAGGTTCACATTCATCAAAAACTCTGTCTTGTTCACCAAAGAACTTTGGTTTGGCAGATTTACCAAAAACTAGTATATGTTGAGACCTTTGATTTGAATCAACAGGATGTGGACAATCTTTTGTCATATGCCCTTTCTGGCGGCAAACATAACATAAACGTTTAGTTTTGTCCCACTGTTTAGGTGCCTGCACAGATTCACAAATATGAATATCTCGAACATGATCAAAAGAAGTATTATATACCTGATGCCGGTGATCATGGACCCATTTTGATGTTGGGCTTCGAGAATAAGAACCATCAGAAGAAACTTTTGCATTCTGATTCTTCAAGGTTCTTGAAACTTCCTTCTTCACAAAAACTTCGGAAATCTTTCGAGCATCGACACAATGAAAAGGAAACTCTTTATCAGAAAAAACTTGTTCTGAACCTTTAAGCTTGTATAATCTTTCGGGTTGAATCTTCTCTGCCTGGAAAATATCCTTCTTCACCTGTTTCATTTTAAGCTTCTTCAAATCTTGTGTTGTTGATGCTGGAACCTCCTCAGCTTTGACATTCTGTGATTGAAAACCCAAACCAACATTCTTCCCAAAAACGTTTTCCTCGGAATGTGAATTCTAGTGTCCATCCTTTGCTAACTTTGAAAATTCAGCTTTGATTTCTTAAATATTTTTCTGCTCAAAGAAGATCGTCTCATCTAATTCAGGTTGAGAATGAATCTTTTCACTTGAAGTAGCTGATTTCTCATTATCTGCGGAAGATGAACCAGAAACAAACTTTGGAGCTGGAGGAATCTCATATTTCTTTCCTTTCTTCTTCTTAGCCTTCTTGTTTTTTCTTTTTCTTCACAATCTTCTCTCCTTATGAAATTGATGATGAAACCTTTGAATAATCATAATCTTCCACCTGTTCTTGCACCTCTTTGAAAGCTTCTTTGATAGTAGCAGGGGGTGAAGCTGTCTTATCAAACATCTTTTCAAAATTTTCATCTTTAGTTAGAAAGCTTGTGAACAATTGAGAATTGGAGACATTATTCAGCAATCGATTGGCATCAATTACTTGAATCGTTAAATCTGAAATTTGTTATTGAGCGTCAGCCAACTCCTTCTCAGCAGCTATCAATCTTTTTACAACTTTATGTGTTTTAAACTTCTGCATTCGAAGATTTTCCGGCCCTTCAAATAACTCCTTCCTCAATTTATCTTCATTGCGCTTTTGAATTTCCAAATTCGTTGTTTGAACTTTATTCACACTTACCAACTCACGCTTCTCATCCAAAAACTTCTCCATAACAGCTTGATAACTTTCAATCTTAGCAACATATTCTTCAGACTCCTTTGTAAGTAGATCAAGCTTGAGTTTTGATTTATCAAACAGATTTTGAAAATCATTAGCAGCATCCTCTACTTCATCCTTCCATTTCTTGACTTCATTAACCAACTCATCCTTCTCTTCACAGATCTTTGCATTTGTATCTTCAACATTCTTTCTATCTTGTTTTTACATTTCTAAAACTTCATTCAGCAATTTGATCTCTGTAATCAAAAATTCATTTTTTAAAACTAATTCCTTCTCATGTTCCTTTGAAACCTCCAAATTTGAACTAACCAACTTAAATTCAGCAGTAACTCTTTTGACTTCTTCCACCAAGAATTCATTTTCCTTCATCAAACTTTCAGTTTTAGATTCAAACTTTTCTGTTTCAGCAGCTTCATATGAACTAGAATCAGAATAATAATCATCTTGCTCATGTGTAACAATCAAAGCAGATGTGTCAAAATGTTGACCCCAATCATAAACACCATCAGTCTGACTCGTTAACGCTGTCTTGTTTTCATTACTTGATGATGGTTGAGTAAAACCGGGTTTGCTAACATGTGCTTATTGACATTCTCTAGCAAAATGTCCAAGCTTCGAACACTTGTAACACTTGATTTTTGATTTATCAAAACCCAATTTGTCACTAAAAGCTTGTTTTCCAGTCTTCTTATAATATCACTGCGACCTTTGAGTTAACATAGCAAGTTTCTAGGCCATATCTAACTCATTCAATTGATCGTCATCAAGCTCATTCAAATCTTCTTTAATCAATTGTGCCTTCCCAGCATCATTAATAATCATTCCAAAAGATGAAGAAATGAGAGCAGCAATCAGTTTGGCACATTCATCCATCGATTGAATAGAAAAAGCACTTTGACTTGATGAATCTGGAGTTGTAAAGTTACAACCCCGTGATGAATTGTTATCAGATATTTTCCTGAAATATTACCAATGAATGCAGTCGGTGGTGCAGAACTCAGACTTAGTTTAGCCTTAGCCGTCATACTAGCAGTATCTTCACCATGATACAATTCTGGATTCTGCAAATTTGCTTTTGACTTGTTGGAATTCATCATTTCCATCTCACGAGCATGAAGTTTACCAGTAAGATCATGAAATGTTAATGTGGAAAATTCTTTATCATGTGTAAGCAAGTAACACATAATTTTCCCATTTTTCTGGTAATGCTTCCATAATCTTTTCTTTTAGTTCTTCATCTGTTTTCTCAATTCCTACAATCTTCAATTCACTGATGAGATGTGACAACCTTGAGACAAGAGCCGTGATGTTTTCATTCTCGTAATGCTGGAAATTGTCAAACTCCTTACTCAAAACCTTCTTCCGACTTTTCTTGTATTGATCATTCCCCTCACACCTTGCTGATGGAGCATCCCACAATTGTTTTGATTTCTTGCATGTACAAAATTGATGTAACAACTCAGTGGGTAATGCCATTGTAAGATAACCAAAAGCCTTTTGTTCAAGCTCATATGATTTTCTTTCAGCAATGTCGAAAAGGTATGAACTTCTTTGAAATCTCCTTGATCAGTTGGATGTTGATAAAGCTTCTTGATTGGAATCCACAAATCGATATCATTCATACTTATATAAGCCGAAAATCGTTGCTTCCAATTTTGATAATCTTCTAGCTTCAACAACTTGGGAACTCTCTGACTTGTTCCTATTTCATTGTCAAAATTCATCATAGATTGCATTGCGTTTTGCATAGCGGCAAAAGCTTGAAATTCTGTCATTCTTGAAAAAATTCTAATTCTGATTGGCCGAACCTTGTCCGAACTTGAATCTGTGATCTGAACCTGTTCCGAACTATGTCCGAACCTTCAACGAACCTTGTTGTGCCGAACTCTTGTCGAATGCTTGTCGAACTCTCTCCGAACCCTTTTCCGAATTCGTTCCGAACTCTTTCCGAACACAAATCTATCCGAACCTCGACCGAACCTCTCATGAACTAGAAAATTTCCGAACGTTGAACGAACTCTAAACGAACTTAAGCTTCGGAATGACGAACCCTCACCGAACTCTAGCCGAACTTGAAGTTCGGAGCGATTATGCCGAACGTGAACAGTAACCGCCGAACCTCAACATTTTTCGCTCAAAAATTTCGATTTTGCACTGATTTTGACGAGATTTGCTGCAGTGGATTAGGAAAAGTGATAAGGAATGATTTAGGAGCAAAATTTTTCTCAAAAACCGTGACAGTAAAGAGACTTAACCGTTTATTTCAGGAACAACATCCATTCCCAATGAACTATAACCTTCCGAAACAACATTCCTGATGAAATAAACTATGCACTTAATATTAATTTATAACATTGCATAAAAAATTACTTAAAATTAAGTATAACATAAAAAATAATACATAAAAGTACTAAAACTAAAAACATTACATAAAAGTAGTGAAGTTGTTAATCAACTTCCGGACAAGTTGAAGTTCAACTCGATATTTTTGGAGCGCATTGAGCAACAAGTGATCATTATTTTTGTTCAGCTTGATTTCATTGTATGTCTTGTCGAATATTTTTCCGTCAATGTCACGATACTGCTCGTAACGTCTCATACCAAAATGAAACTTTATCCCAATGTCAATCCAAAAGTGCCCCGTGTTATGAGAGTGATCACCTAATCAAAGTGAAGATTTAATATAAAAAAATATAATTGATTAAATTAATAAGGTCAATGGGTTCAGGATACGTACACAGAAGATACATGTAGCTGATTAAATAATTCGGTAATAAAGAGAATTAACGCACTGATACAATGATTGACATTGTGTATTGTCACACCCCGGTCAACGGGTTGGGTGTGAGCGAGATGGAATCATAGTCGTGGATACATAGAACAACTAAATATATTCAAACGTTATAATAAAACATGACATCATTTATGAAAAGTGGTGAAAATGATAATGTCTTACATTTAAAAATAAGAAGTCTTAATTTATTAATAAAAGCATAAGATAGTTTATTTAGGATAGGTCGGGACTATGACTCTGGTGAAGCAGGTCCGATAGTTTGAGTTAAGCCCCATTTGCATGTCTTCGGTGATTGCCTAGTTACCTAAGAAATCATGAGTTTAAAACGGGTCAACATAATGTTGGTGAGATTCACAGGTTTATGACTCTACGTTTAAAGTTTGTAAAATAGTTTTGGCATACTTAAATATTACGTCGGTTTACCTTTGTAGTTGTATGAACTCACCAGAACCTTGATTTCATATACTAACGGTTTACCCACCCATGGTATCTCGCCCGAGAGATACCGAACAGAGTAGAATAACTGCCATGTACCCCTTGATAATGTACGGAGTCAGGATTGAAGCGACCAAAATGGGCGGGGATGTCAACCCAAATAGATCTATTCACTAGCTATTGTTTCGTACAGAACTAATTGAAATCAATTAATGGTGGGATACAGTTGTACAAACGTTTATAACGATAATGTACCATAGTTGGGCATCATTAAGAGAACAAGCAGTCATACGGCTAACAGAATAAACCATAATATTAAGTAAAAAGCATTTGCCAGTTCATGATTTCTCCCCCAAGAGTATAAAACAGTTAAAAGAAAAGGGGCCGTGAAACTCACATTGATCAGTGGATGATGAACTAAACCGAGTGATAAAGATAGCGAGTAACGTCCTAATTAAATAATAAGACAAGTCTTGGTGAATTGTAAATAAAACATAGCTTAAACTTTTGTAAATAATTATTAATCAAGGAATAATTATTTAAAGTCTATTTCGTCGTAAAACGTTTATCATTTGAATCTTTTAAAGATACGTTTTAAGTCAAAACGTTTAATAATTTAGTAAATAGAAATTATTTGATATTTTACACTCATAAAATATTCATCTCCATTTTAAAGTTTTAAAACATTATTTTAAAATAATACATGAGGATACTTGGATTTATAAAAGTTTATTTAATATAAACCTTTAAGTCATCTTGCAAAAATAAGACATGTGATTGATTTAAAAATCCCAATGTTTACGTTATCGCGTATATCGTCGTATGGGTCCTGGTTTTATTACTACGCAACGTATTCTTGTCTTGATTACTTTGATTCGTCAAAGTAAGATTTAAAAGGTTATAAATATATTTAGAAGCCCATGTATGGCTCTTCACTATTTCTATAAAAATCATTTTTATAAAACATATCCAATTAACTAATTCATTTTTATAGAAACTTTATTCCCTTTTTGAAACATGTCTTTGTATAGTTAAAACTTGTAATAAATCTTTCAAATAAATCATTTGACATAAATGTCATTTTTACTAAAATAAGTAAGTCTCATGTATTTTATTTAACCAATCTTGTCAATTTCCATGTTCTTTTAATCCATCCATTTACTAGTTATGACCAAATGTAACAATATCCATATGATCATTTTTTCCATCTACTAACACTAAGTGTTAGGACCAAATAACATTATTAACATGAGATATAAATAAATCAACTAACACTTAGTGTGTTAGGACAAACTAAGCATATGATCATAAATTTAATACCCATTTCATATTTCCATTTCATTTGTTAGCCATTTTATATATTTGGTTAAATCTACTAACACTCTTAAGTGTTAGGACCAAATAAAGCAAATAACATAGACAAAATGAAATTGCAAGAATACAAGAATCCTTGGTGCACACTAATACTTTCCTTGTATTTCTTAGTGTGTTTCACCACATTTCTTGGCTACTTTAAGCCTTAAGGCACCAAAGAAATGTTTGGATCTTGGAGGATGAGATTGAGAAGAGAGTTTTGTTAGATGATTTAAACAAAATGTAAATATTTGGTGGTTGTTGTCAAGACTTTGTGGTAAACTTGGGTGTTTAATCATGTAAGATGATATAGGAGAAATGAGGGGTAGAAGACTCACAGTGGAGTGGGGAAAGAAACCGAGAGAAAGGAGGTTGGTGGCGGCGATCGGCGGTGCTACGGCGGCCGAGATGGTGGCCGGTGGTGGCCAACCGGTGGCGGCGGTGGCGGGTCTTGGAGTGCCGGCCATAAGAGAGCAAGAGGAGGGGGAGTGAGTGTGTTGTGTTGGTGTGGTGAAAGAGTGTGGTGAGGCCTCCTTTTTATAGGTAAATTTTGGGTTATAACACATTGGTCAATAGCTTAATCCTCCATGCATTAGTACTTAAGACAACTAAGTCTAGTTGTATCAGGCTTGTGCCTAAATTAGGAAGCTAGGTGGAGATGTGGCTCTTTATTCACCACACTAAATTCACTAACTTGTTGGTGATTTATTTTTATAAGAGGTGTGTCATGTTTATAAAATGACAAGGCTTTTATAAAATATGAGGAGGTTAGTGATGTTTAAATATCATAATTTTATAAGTATAACCCAAGTATAAATAACTACAAAGGTGGTGATTTTTATAAAGTTGATGGGCTATATTTTTATAAAAGTTGTAGTGGGCTTAATATATAAAAATCATGGGCCAAGGAAAATTAAACAAATTGTTTGTGGGTCGGGCCGAAGCCCAAGGGAAATAATGAGGAAAACGGGCCGGGTTCTCGGGTTAGGCCGTAGAGAAAACAGGGCGTCGGGTTCGGCCTGGGCCGGTTGGGCCGTGGGCCGGGTCCTCCAGTTCGGGTCGGATGCTCGGTTATTCAGGTTTGGTTATCGAGTCGAGTTACGGGTTCGTTTTCAAGGTTTTTGAATCGTTGGGCTTGTTGGGCCGAACTAGGCTTGAACGGGTCTCAGGTATAGGTTTTGGCTAAGTATTGACAACGAAATGTTTCGTTACATTTTTAGTACATAAAAATATATGAGTTGTGTTCGTTATTTTAGTTTTCACAACTAATACGGGATACGGTTTTTGTACGCGTGAAAGTTAACGAAGACTGTTTCGTTTGTTCGCGTCGGTTTTAAGCTCGATCACCATGAGTATTTAAAACCAAGTTGTTTTAATTACGTAATCGCTTAAAATGTCGTTGTGTTGTTGATGTAAATCCATGACACTGGTTTCTAAAGAAAATATAAAAAGTATATTTTTATATTTATTTTCTTGTTATTGGAATTCCATTAATTACTTAATGGATTTTCTTATTTATTAGGGTACGGTTTCCAATACAAACGTGAGAATTAACTTACGTCCAATTTTATCAGTTGAGCTCAGTTATTGACAGTTAAGCAGTTAAGATTAAGACACATAATAGTTACTCTAAAAGTCAAAGTAATGAGGTTTGACCTGACTTTTGGACGAGGTGTCACATGTATTGTCTCTAATCATGCTCTAGCCAACGCCATTTCTTCATTTAGGGTCCATGCTTGGCACGTTATCTTGTTGTAATATTACGAATTCGAATGGATGGAAAAGAATAGTATAAAAGTGGTGGTGTAAAATGGTTCATTGAGTTCTTTATATAGAATGGTTGAAGGTTTTAAATTTTGAAACAAAAAACGGATAAACAAAATTAGTTGTTACATGCTTACATCAGCCTCGGAATCAAACGTTTGGTTTTTTGTAATTTTGACAAAAAAAAACCCGAAAAAGAAGTTAACAAAGCTCGAACACGCGACAATTTGTATATCACAAGCGCTGCAATCAATTGGTGTGCACCTAACACCGAGCCCACTAAATTTTATAACGGCGGGATCATAAAATTCGAGCAAACTCATTTGAAATTTTCAAATTTTCGTTCAATCCTGCCTACAACTCCCCGCTCCCCATTTCTGTGAAATTGGAAAACTCAATACACAAATTTTTTACATCTGGCTACTTCTCCGATAACTTCCAATGTTTTTTATCTTTCAAACCCGTTAGGGTTTTTCTTTAAATCATTTTGTGTAAGCAGTTTCAGAGTAAAGATTATTGAAAACAATTTTCCATAAATCTATAAATCCTTTTTAACAACCTTGGTTCTTTTATAGGTTACAAAAGAAAAATATGGATAAGTCTTGGATGGGAAACGATAGAACCCCAAAACCATATATGGTTGGAGTTACATCATTCATAGATTTTGTAATTCGAAATTTGAAGAAAACACAAATTCCATGTCCATGTGTAAATTGTTTGAACAATTACTATCTTCATGTTGACGAGGTAGATCTTCACTTGTTAAAGAAGGGAATCGATCCAAATTATACAAGGTGGACTAAATATGGAGAGAAAGACTAGCCAACAAGACACGAGCATCACGTGGCGTCATTTTTTACACCAAAATTCCATTTGATACACCGAAAACAGTAGAAATGGTCAAAGCTTCAGAAGACAATTTCACAGAGGACCATGAGAAGTTTCAAGAACTACTTGCAGACGTTAAGAAACCCCTGTATGAAGGGTGTCCTAACTTCACGAAGTTGTCTGTCCTAGTTTGATTATCGAACTTGAAGAGTAAGCATGGAGCATCAGATAAGTTCTTTACTGAACTTGTAATTTTGTTGAAAAATATACTACCCGAAGGTAGCAAAACGGTAAACAATACCTACGAGGCCAAGAAAATAATGAATTCAATGGGTTCAGGATACACACAGATACATGTGTGTATTAATGACTGTATTCTTTACAGGAACGAGCATAAGGACTTGATAGTATGTCCAAATTGTTGAAGTTAAGGTCGAAGGTGGATGAGAGGACTAAGAAAATGTATGACACTATTCCTACAAAGGTAATGTCGTACTCCCCATGATTCAACGATTAAAAAAATTGTTTCAAGTGAAAAACACAGCTGAAGATTTAAGATAGCATGTGTTACGTGCGCGGTGCGTATAAAAATATGAAAATTATGGGTCGATTTCAACACCACTATTGCATGTGAGCTTTAAATTTATAAACACGATAATAGACAATCACTATACACCATATACACGGGCAAGTGCACCCATTGCGACTTAGTATAGTGAAGGTAAGATACTAAGGTCGTCCAAGGACACAATGTATGGAAATGAGGGCTCTTGATACTTTTTCATTTGTCAACAGCTAACCAGATCTTACATTAGGGTTTAAGTTAAAACTAAATAAAGAAACTAAAATAAAATAGAAATAAAAAGGAATTTTAGTTTTATCACTTGAAGTTAATATTACTTGGGAGAACTTACCAGTAGCTGAGATGGTAACTTGCTTATTTATAACATTTCCTTAAGATTGTCACTAACAGAGGAATGGATCGCCTCTCAGCCTTAAATCCAATCTCACTATCCTTCAGTTGATCACCCCAATTGGTATGAACCCCGAGGGATCGTGCTGTTAGGAACAAAAATAGTATGTGTCAATGCCATTTAATTGTAGGGCCTTATGGTCAAAGTACCGTTACACTAGAATACGTTGTCATGAACCAGCAAGGGAACAACCCACACATCAGATAATTTTATTATAAAAAGATCTTTATAAGTGACTATGGTCCCTTTCCTCCATGCACCGCTCTCGCGCGTACAAGGGCGGTCGTAACCAAAGCCAAGTCCACTAATTCCTTCACCACCAGATCTACGTGGTGATAAAATATTACCAACCTTTTATCTCAACCATTACCTTTAGACCGCACATGCATGAAAATCGAGTTTGCTTACATAGACATAAAACACTTGAATGTATTACTTTGCATGGGATGCGAGTCACCAAAAGGATCTTGCATCATTCCCTAATCAGGTGTCACAAGTCCGATTGATGAGCTTTTGACTCCTCAAATGGTACGCAATACACAAGATACATTTTTTCAAAAAGGTGACAATACACTTTCAATATAAAGAGTTTTTATAACGTCATTCAAACTCACCTTGAGGTGATTTTATAAAGTCATTTACCAACTTGCCAAAAGTTTCTCTATTCCCAAGTCAGTATAAGAGTTTAGCAAATCATGGCTTTAATTGTTTGCTTAAGAGAAGAAGAAAGATTCATAGACAAATACTTTGCAAAATCTACTTAAGTTAATATTCTTATGAACTTGATATAGAAAACATAAAAACACCAAATGGCTCAAAGAAAGACGAAGTTCTATACTATAAAAGGAGAAAAGAATTTAGCGGTTTGGAATGAGGGCAAGAGTTTTTAGGCTATAGTAGGATGCATGAATTGGTATCAATTGAAATGTGGTGTGTTATATTTCGGTGCTCTTCATTTATGGAAACTTTTTGGAATTCGGTAATTTTTGTACATGACAA
The DNA here is from genome assembly GCA_039602395.1 of Deinandra increscens subsp. villosa. NCBI lineage: Eukaryota > Viridiplantae > Streptophyta > Magnoliopsida > Asterales > Asteraceae > Deinandra > Deinandra increscens. The sequence goes on from JBCNJP010000003.1 coordinate 24,716,865, forward strand.
TTGATGCATGATAATAGGGTAACAATTTCATGATAATTCTAGTTGGACAATATGCCAAGTGATTGGCATGATGAAACTTGGTAGAAATTATATGCTTTTGGAAACGTACTAAAAGTGGAAACTTTCTTGCTCTAAATGTTTAAAATCACCATAATTAGGTAGGTGGCTTGCATGATGAACCTTGTTATATTGTCACATAAGTACTACTAAAGCGAACAAAATTGGATTTCATATGTAAGTAGAAAGTTGGACATGACCTGCTAAAAATAGTAAGTTGCTCGTGCGATATCTGTTAACTCTTTGAAATGATTTAAGTCACACCCCGCTTCGCCGCGCCATGCCAGGCGCGGGGGAGAGGAGAGTGGGACCGGCCGCCCGTATCAGAACAGGCGGAAGCAAACAAATAGATGCAAGAATACAAGGGCAACACACCCAAACGAATGACCCGTCCATATACAAATGCAAATACAAACCATAAAGTCTCAAGTGATACACATCGGTTTACGCACAGGCAGAACCTAAGGCTACTAACACGGTCAAAGGAAAAGACAACAATAACAAAGGATAGTCATGACGGGGAACAAATCCCAAAATCAACCAAATCAACCCCAACGGTACAAAATCCAACTCGTCCCTAACATGCAAACGTGACATCTACCCAAAGCTTTACTTACCTGCACATGAACCAAAAATACGTCAACAACAAAAGCTGTTGGTGAGTCGTAGCGCGTTTGAGTCAAATCCAAGTTTCCACAAATCAAGTAACAATATTGTGCCTGTTATAAATTCCTATGGTTAAACCAGCACTGCGGGGGTATGATCCTACGGGCGCACGCCTCCCTTTGTGTACTAGGCATATACACCATCACCCGACCCCTAATGGATCCAACAAACGGGTATGAGACACCTTGATCTACCTCTACAGCTGTATTGGTGCAATATATGTCTTTGTGGCCTAACACTCATGCCCAAATTAACCATACTAATCAACATAAACGTCTCTAACATACGAGTTTAAATTTATAACGCGGTAACAAATACCTAAGCATAATAACAAACAAACAAGCAATAGTTTGACATGGTTCATGTACACCCTAAAACATTAAAAAGTTAAAGTAGGGGAAAAGCTATCGAGTCACAGATATCAAATGGTGGATCAAACAAGCGTCACAGGGCACGAGAATCCAAATGTCCAAGTGTATCACAGTGGCAAGTCTATTATAATGATATATGCATAATTATATCAAAACATATCCGCAAATATAAATGCTCAAGCAATGGGCAGCAACAATCCACAAACAAACGGGAAGTTTAACAACGTTCCCGGGAACGTACCGAGCGGACAACAAACACCCGACGAGATCCTAGGGCCCCAACTGGTAAGTGAAATATTTTTAATGGAAATCAACATGCTCATACTCATGAAAATAACCAACCCGGGTCGCTCAATATTTCCCAAAACACAAAACAAAACAAAACAATGAAACTGTCCAGGGACACATGAGGACCGTGAGCAAACTAGAAAAACATCCCATGGAGTCCACATGGGTGGTCGACAGGTCAGGTTGACTTTCCAAGCTGTGAGGACCGCAAGCGAACCAACAAACAAAACCCATGCGGTCCTCATCGATTATTTTGTCCTTTAGGGCAATTTTCTCAAAATTTTATTTTCGCTCGTTTCAACAAAGGGGTTTTATCCCAACCCATTAGTAGCCAAAATACCAATTCTCAGGCTCTTAGACCGTGTCTAACAAAAGGTACAAGTCCCGGTTAATATCAAATTTACCCAAAATCATTTCTTTACACAACTTTAACCAAAGCCATATGTTCTAATACATCATTTATCACTTAGGGACTGTTGTGAACCCATTTAAACCATAACCTAGCTACTGGAACTTCTGGTTATGCTCATCCATTCATAAAAATACAAATAACTCGGTTTTTGGGTTTCTAAACACAAGATTACAAACTATGCCTCCACCTCTTTAACCAATCTCTAAATTTGACATTTTTGTCACTAATATGGTGGGTTTCCCAGGAAAAGTACTCCAGACTCAAAGATCTTCCCGAAAACATAACACACATGCATTAAGGACTTGTACCTTATGCATAATTTCTTATACCGAGCTCTTCAAGTGGGGGGTTTCACTTGTTCGGCCCCCTAGCATACTCCTGAAGCCAAATATGTACTTGCATGCATCATCAGAACTGATTTTAGGCAATGGATCATCCAAAAACTTGATCCAAAGCAAAACCTGACACAAACTAATCTTGGATTGAAAATGAACACTCCCACACGCCTTGATCACTCTTGATCAGACATGCAATGCCTTTAGAATCCCCGAGCTTCGTGGAACTTGTATGTGCTTGAATCTTCACACCCGAGGCTTCCTTTGGCCAGAAATGGCCTCCATAGGGGAATACCAGTCGAAAACTCAGAACTCTCTAAGTTGGGAGTGAACAAATGAGTAGAAAATGAGAGAAATCTCATTTTTATACTTATGGGGTTGTTAAGGACCCCGAGAGATGCAGAAGCGTCCCCCCATGCGGTCTCATGGGGTAAACACGCGGATCCTAATCCAGCGACCTGACGGGTCATGAGGACCGCAAGAGGTTGAACCAGAGAGGGCATGCGGTCCTCATGCGGTCCTCATGCGGTCCTCATGCCTTCCAAAAAAATTTGTTTTTCTTTATTTTTGTTAAAATTTTATATTCCGAGCAAAAGGGTTTTACTAGAGATGCTAAACTTTATGTGCATGATAGAATATTTGTGTTGTGTGCAATGTGTTTTACCCATAATCTGCCAAATATAGAAATTGCTCATTAAGGAAACTATCCAAAAATAGAAACCCTCCAGAATTGGAGATTTAGGGCAAACTAATTCAACTAACTGTAAATGAGTCACCAACATGTCCATAGGTCTGATTTGGGTTGACATAGGTTGTCTTACACTAGAGTCTTACACACCATTCCATTTTAGGTGACTCCTAGGAAGTCACCATCCTTATCTAATTTAAATCTTGTCGGGCTCTCAAAGGTGGTTTTTTTAACCCACTCTCTAAGTATCTCCTTGAGAGAGAAATATGTTGCTATCAACTTTCACTTATGTGCTTACATAACACCTTACAAGTGCTTACATTTTCATACAATTAGTTTGATAACATCACCAAATCAGTTTTGCTAAGACACGTGGAGTTTTTTTGGTTAAATGTGTTGTAAATGATGAAACAATAAAAAATGATGAAAATGAATTAGTGACATTTTATGGGATATTACATTCCTAAATAACTAATAGGTGAGTATGAAAGATTAGGGTGGATTATGTAAGGATAAAGGTGTTGGCTCAAATTAAAACAATTTTTCAAAGTAGAGGGGGCCATATTGTAAAATGAAAATAAATAACAAGGAAGGGAAATAAAAGTCTAGATTTCTCTAGGAAGAAATCCCAAACATACAAGAGATAGGGGGAAAGAGTTAGGGCAATCAAGAAATTTGATCTCAAGGCAAAAATTGATGGGTTTGGGTTGAGGAGTTCGAAAATTTGATGGAAGCTACAACCCCTCATGCGAATTTCATCTTGATTTCGGTTTAAGCTCTCAAGTAAGTTTTTCTTCTAAGTTGGTTGAGATTGTAGTTATCTAATAAGTCGAATTGACACATGAATGGTGTAATAAAAGTCATGTAGTCATGTGTAATCTACGAATTTTATGTTGCATGGGTGGAATAATTATTAAACCAAATCGAAAGTTTTGAAGTGGGTTTACCCCATGGGAGGATGTCAAAATTCACGATGTGTGTGAGTGAGGTTGGGATTTCTTACTTAGGCCATAAGAATGATCATTCATGTGTTAAAATTCATCTATATGGCATCAAGTAGTGATTTGGTGCAAGTATGTAATAATGTGGTAATGTTGTATGTTCAAATCATATGCGATAGATTGGGTATTCATGAATGCACACTAAGTGTTTGTAGAAATGCCTAAGAGAAACATGAAACTTGAGAATATGTAGTTTTGGTAAAGTTTGTTGTGTGTGCTTTACTTGACTGTTATGTATGATAATAATGAATTATTCATCTAAATATTCAAGTAATCTATAGGTGAAAATGATGGAGGCTCAAGCCATCAAGAAATCTCAAACTAGAAGACACGAGGTAACATTTAAGTTGTATTCGCATTGTTACAAGTATGCATTGTTGTTAATTAATTATCTAGTATAGATAATATCCATGTTAAAATGACAATAGATGGGAATTAGTAGTGTTGAGGAATGGTATGATAATATGTTTGTAGTAGAATCTTGACACGTATGGTCAATGGTTGCGAGAACCAAATAAAGTACCCTGTTAGGGGTGAAGTTTGAACAGTTGGTCATTGACCATAGGTACCTACGGGTAAGTCGATTTAAATACGACCTACGATCCTAGCGACCCTAAATAATCAAGTTGATAATCATTAAACTTGTTGTGTTTGTGTTGATAAATAGGATTTAGGATCCATTGGACCCTAATCAAGTAAGTTGGTAAAAGTTGCAAATCTTTTTGTTATTATGTAAATACTTATGATTTAGGATCTATTGGGTATTAATCAAGTGAGTTGGTAAAATTTGGGGCTTGATTGTGCGTATGTTGGTAACTGTACAGTAACACTTAGTTGGTTTGATTCGCATCATATCTATATTGTCACTAGTAGTAAAATGTAATTAGGTGACTTGTTCATATGGTTGAAGCTGCGACACATAAAAGATGTAGTTGGTTTCATAAGCTGAGGCCAAGATCAAATCAAGTAGTATGGGTGAAATAAGTTGAATTAACTCACTATAGTTAATGTTGATGGAAGCGACTATGATAATTGTCTAATGTCACTCCTAACTATAGGTTGGGGTCCTTGACCCATTAATATTGTTGAAACACTTATTGATGAGGAGGGTGAAAATCTCCATACACTTCGTTGTGAAAGTTGGGATCTCGGTATCCAATTATAATATTTGTTGCTGGTAGTTTGGTTGAACTAAATGCCTAGATAGCTCTTGACACATCTAAGAGATTAGTTTTAATTATACATTGCTTCGGAATATGAAATGATCTTTTGGGCAAGTTAGCCTTGAATTTCAAGTGATAGTAGTGGAAACACAGAGAACTTTGCGGGTATAGTATGCTCCTAAAGAGTTATGTGGTTGCTAGCTCGGGTAGGTCCCAACGGGTCAACAGGTTGGGATATTTAATACCATGACAATTCTTTGTGTTGATATGATCCTATCCGTAGATGTGTTTGTGGTCATTATGTATGTCGAAATGAGTGAAAAATTACAAAATTCGGAAGTTGGTGAACACAGAAAACTGCTAGAAAATAAACTAAGTATGGAACTAGGAAAAGTTGCATGGATTGCTGGAAATCCAGTCCCAAGCGTATCGCTTGGGACAAGGTGGCAGGCGATACGCCTAAGGCGGTCGCAGTACGCGAGAGAACCCTCGCAATACGCGAGGGTATGACTTATACATTTTTGTTGTTTTTTATTGTTTTTCGTACCTCTTGTTGTTAGATTACTTTTCCTTGTGGATTTAAAGCCACAATTACTAACTTGTTACGTGTAATTGTGGTTGGTAAGGTGCTACAGAGTTCGAGCGGATGATCAAGCCGTCTTTTGAAGAACCGAACATCAACGTTGTATTGTGGGGAGGTGTATTTTGCAAAAAGAGAATCCCTTACGTATTTAATGTAGTTCTAAGGGGGTTAAAATTCCGTAAACAACACTTAAACTAATTTCGTATAATAACGTTTTGGTTAATAGTGATGTGGCACGTCACTACTTTTACTGGGACCCTATGTTGTGTCGAATTTACTAGTTAAAAATGGGTATGGGTGTTACAACTTGGTATCAGAGCCAAGGTTTGAGGGATTCGAGTGTTGGGGAGTACACTTGAACTCAAACCAAGTGCTTCGGTTCAAGGCTTGATCACTGCTCAGTGATGAAAATCTATCTATACTACTATTAAACACAAGCTTTTAAAGTACAAATGTCATTTTTTAAAGTATGCCACGTAGGATAAATCCTATGTGTCAATTTGTGAAATTTTTAAATTAAATAATTAAATAGAAAATTAAATTCTTTTCACATAAAAACTATCCATATATAAAATAACACAACTTTAATTCTTCATATCTTTTTTATTTCTCAACAAAAATTCGATCCGTAAATTGCTTTGGATTCGTGACAGAAAACCCAACAAAACTAGATCCATATTGCTTAGGTTTTAATCAACGAATGATGGTGTACAAATCAAAAAATAAAGTAACAGCCTCGGGTATTTACCCGGGTTACTGACTAGTTCAGTAGTAAGAAGAATGTAGTAGTGTAATGTCGATGTATTGTTGAAATGTTTTACTTGAAAAGGCAAGTAGAACAATAAGTTGAATATTGTTAAATGTTTTACTTGTAAAGCCAAGTAGAACAATAAGTTCAATATTTGTTAAAATGTTTTACTTGTAAAGACAAGTAGAACAATAAGCTGAATATTGTTGAAATGTTTCACTTGTAAAGCCAAGTAGAACAATAAGTTGAAATGTTTTACTTGTAAAACCAAGTAGAACAAAACATTGAATATTGTTGAAATGTTTTACTTGTAATGCCAAGTAGAACAATAAGTTGAATGTTTGTTGAAATGTTTTACTTGTAAAGCCAAGTAGAATAATAAGTTGAATATTTGTTGAAATGTTTTACTTGTAAAATTAAGTAGGACAATGTGTTGAGTAATTGTTGAAATGCTTTATTTGGAAAGTCAAGTAGAGTAATAGGTTGAATAATAGTTGAAGTGCTTTACTTATAAGGTTAAGTAAGTTGGAACTCCCTAGTTGTAACGCTGAATAGATTGAAGGGTTGAATATATGTTGTGATACTTTGCTTGTAATAACAAGTAAAGTAAGTTGAAAGTTGTTTTGATGTGCTGTTGAGGGGGTTTAGTAGAACAAAGGTCGGAATAATTGAATCGCTATAGATCATCTACCTAACCTAATCAAGCAAGATGAGTAGTAGTAAATTCCATGTTACTACAGGTGATAGTAGTATTTAAATGTTGTTGAGTGATATATGTGCAGTGGCAAGTAGAGAAGTACATTGAAAGTTTTTGGGTGCTCCACTTACAATGACAAGTCGAGTGAAAAGAGATTAAAGGTTGTTAGATATTCTACCTGTGATAAAAAGTAAGGTAAAATTTCGAAAATGCGTTGGATAAAGTTGCTTGTGATGACAGGTAACTCAAGAAGTTGTAAAACTTTTGAATGCTCAGCTTACCACGGTAAGTAGAGTAAAAAGTTGAAGGATTTGACTAAATCCATTACTAGGATATCCTAGCAGAGTTAAAAAGTTGAAAACTGTATATGTAAATACGTAATTAGGGTAAAAGATGGAAAGTTGAAAAGTTGAAAGGTTGAAAAGTTAAAAACTGTATTGGTGAATACGTGATCAGGGTAAAAGTTGAAAAGTTGGAAAGTTGGAAAGTTGAAAAGTTGAAAGCTGCATTTGTAAATACGTAATTTAGAGTATAGGTTGAAAAGTTGAGAAGTTGAAAACTATATATGTAAATACGTTATTGGAGTAAGAGTTGAAAAGCTGAAAAGTTGAAAGGTTGATAATTGTATTTGCAATAACAGGTAGAGTAAAAGTTGAAATGTAGAAACTCGATTGGTAAATAACAACTAGGGTAAACCTTTAAAATTTTGGAGCTCTAATTATGATAACAGTCGAAGTAAAAGTTGAAATGTTGAATCTTTACTTGTAATAGTAACGTAGGGAAGGCTTAACAAGGTTGCATAATGTTGAAAAATCAAATTTAGTAGCAATATAGAGCCAATACGTAAATGTTGAAAGTGGTGAACTCTACCTTGTGTCAACGAGGCATAGTAAATGCCCTCGTATGATAAGTTTGTATATAATCATAATGTGATTACTAAACCATTGTGTGAGTTGTTAAAGGCCAAGTTGGGCCAAGAGTTGAATAAACAAGTGGAGATATGGATAAACCTATTTTTTAGTAACAAAATAGAAAAATATAAGTTGTATGTTGTACATGGAGAAAATCTAGTGTTGCAATATCAACATAGAAAATATAACTTGTATGTGGGGAATATTTGTTTTGTATCAACAAATTAAAAGATAATATTGTTACCATATCAACATAGAAAATATAAGTGGTATGTGGGGAATATTTGTTTTGTATCAACAAATTATAAGATAATAGTTTTGGGTTATATGGGAAGAATACATTTCGTGCTACAAAGTAGAAAATATATATGTATGTATGTATATATATATATATGTGTATATATAAATATATGTTGCGCGCATTATGTGGAGAAATCCACTTCGTGTTAACAAGTGGAATAAATGTTGTAAGTACAATGCGAATGGAGGATATAATGAATCTTATTAGTAGATAATGGCATGATATATAAATCATGTCAATTTGATAAGTGGAAAGTCAAGTTGAGGTTGAATGAGAACATCTAATAAATTAAGAACATGTCAGAATAAACATGTCGAGTCGTGTAACTTGGGATAAGGATGGAAAGTGGAATGAACCCATAAATTGTTAAAATTCATAAGAGGTTGTAACAATAGTAATATGCCGCCTTATCTATAGAAAGGGGTGATAAAAGTGGTAAGTAATCCTTTTGGTACCAAGTGGTTAAACCTAGAAAGCATACATCAAGTGGCTAGAACGGTCCTTCGTGAAAGTTGACATTTGATAAAGATCCATAAGGTCTCAAAGCCCAATGGACTTAAGGAAATATACGGGTTTGTGGAACCAATATAGAATAAGAATGAGCCGAATTTAGTGTGTGAATGGTCAATGTAGTCATCATGTCCACGAATGACCAAGTTGAATAAAAGTATGTATTACACCTTGGGGGTAGTGTGTAAGAAATAGTTTTAGGGACGAAACTCCCTCTAAGGAAGATAGAGTTGTAACATCTCGAAATCAGTTTTGCTCTAGAAATAGTATTTTTAAGACACTTGGAGTTTTTTTTTGGTTAAAAGTGTTCTAAATGATGACCCAATATAAAAAAAAATTATGAAAATGAATGATTGATGTTTTATGGGATATTACATTCCTAAATAACTAATAGGTGAGTATGAAATATTAGGGTGGATTATGTAAGGATAAATGTGTTGGCTCAAATTAAAACAATTTTTCAAAGTAGAGGGGGCCATATTGTAAAATGAAAATAAATAACAAGGAAGGGAAATAAAAGTCTAGATTTCTCTAGGAAGAAATCCCAAACATACAAGAGATAGGGGGAAAGAGTTAGGGCAATCAAGAAATTCGATCTCAAGGCAAAAATTGATGGGTTTGGGTTGAGGAGTTCGAAAATTTGATGGAAGCTACAACCCCTCATGCGAATTTCATCTTGATTTCGGTTTAAGCTCTCAAGTAAGTTTTTCTTCTAAGTTGGTTGAGATTGTAGTTATCTAATAAGTCGAATTGACACATGAATGGTGTAATAAAAGTCATGTAGGCATGTGTAATCTATGAATTTTATGTTGCATGGGTGGAATAATTATTAAACCAAGTCGAAAGTTAGAACAATAAGGTGAATATTTGTTGAAATGTTTTACTTGTAAAACTAAGTAGAACAATACATTGAATATTGTTGAAATGTTTTACTTGTAAAGCCAAGTAGAACAATAAGTTGAATGTTTGTTGAAAAATAATTTACTTGTAAAGCCAAGTAGAACAATAAGTTAAATATTTGTTGAAATGTTTTACTTGTAAAATCAAGTAGGTCAATGTATTGGGTAATTGTTGAAATGCTTTAATTAGAAAGTCAGGTATAGTAATAGGTAGAATAATAGTTGAAGTGCTTTACCTATAAGGTTAAGTAAAGTAATAAGTACAATTATTGTTGGAACTCCCTAGTTGTAACGCTGAATAGAGTGAAGGGTTGAATCTATGTTGGGATACTTTGCTTGTAATAACAAAGTAAAGTAAGTTGAAAGTTGTTTTGATGTGCTGTTGAGGGGGTTTAGTAGAACTAAGGTCGAGATAATTGAATCGCTGTAAATCATCTACCTTGACCTAATCAAGCAAGACGAGTAGTAGTGAATTCCATGTTAGTACATGTGATAGTAGTATTTAAATGTTGTTGAGTGATATACGTGCAATGGCAAGTAGAGAAGTACAGGTGATAGTAGTATTTAAATATGTAGTTTTGGTCAAGTTTGTTGTGTGTGTGTTACTTGAGTGTTATGGATGATAATAATGAATTCTTCATCTAAATATTCAAGTAATCTATAGGTGAAAATGATGGAGGCTCAAGCCATCAAGGAATCTAAAACTTGAAGACACAAGGTAACATTTAAGTTGTGTTCGCATTGTTACAAGTATGAATTGTTGTTAATTTATTATCTAGTATAGATAATATCCGTGTTAAAAAGACAATAGATGGGAATTAGTAGTGTTGAGGAATGGTAAGATAATATGTTTGTAGTAGAATCTTGACACGTATGGGTTAGTCGACATCAATGGTTGCGAGAACCAAATAAAGTACCATGTTGGGGGTGAAGTTGGAACAGTTGGTCTTTGACCCTAATCAAGTAAGTTGGTAAAAGTTGTAAATCTTTGTGTTATTATGTAAATACTTATGATTTAGGATCTATTGGGTATTAATCAAGTGAGTTGGTAAAAATTGCGGCTTGATTGTGTGTATCTTGGTAACCGTATAGTAACACTTAATTGGTTTGATTCGCGTCAAATCTATATGGTCACTAGTAGTTAAATGTAATTAGGTGACTTGTTAATATGGTTGAAGTTGTGAGACATAAAAGATGTAGTTGGCCTTCATAAGTTGAGGCCAAGATCAAATCAAGTAGTATGGGTGAATTAAGTTGAATTAACTCACTATAGTTGATGTTGATGGAAGCGACTATGATAATTGTCTAATGTCACTCCTAACTATAAGTTGGGGTCCTTGACCCATTAATATTGTTGAAACACTTGGTGATGAGGAGGGTGAAAATCTCCATACACTTCGTTGTGAAAGTTGGGATCTCGGTATCCAATTATAATATTTGTTGTTGGTAGTTTGGTTGAACTAAATGCCTAGATAGCTCTTGACACATCTAGGAGATTAGTTTTAGTTATACATTTCTTCGAAATATGAAATGATCTTCTGGGCAAGTTAGTCTTGAATTTCAAGTGATAGTAGTGTTTGCTAGCTCGGGTAGGTCCTAACAAGTATAGTATGCTCATAAAGAGTTATGTGGTTGCTAGCTCGGGTAGGTCCTAACAAGTCAACGGGTTGGGATATTTAATACTATGACAATTCGTTATGTTGATATGATCCTATCCGTAGATGTGTTTTTGGTCATTATGTTTGTAGAAATGAGTGAAGAATTACAAAATTCAGAAGTTGGTGAAAACAAAAAGCTACTGGAAAATAAACTAAGTATGGAACTGGGCAAAATTGCCTAGATCGCTAGAAATCCAGTCCCAAGCGTATCGCTTGATATGAGGTAAGTGGCAGGCGATACGCCTAAGGCGGTCGCTGTAGGCGAGAGAACCCTCGCGATATGTGAGGGTTTGACTTGTACATTTGTGTTGTTTTTTTTATTGTTTTTCG
>JBCNJP010000003.1:24728982-24777680 GCA_039602395.1 Deinandra increscens subsp. villosa
AATTCGGTTGTGATTTTCAATGCTTGGCTTTCGGTATTCAACTCTCGGGTCGCGAATTTAACTCTTGGTTTACAGTTTTCAACTCTCAGCTTGAAGATTTCTATATTCGGTGTGTAGATTCCAACATCCGGTTCAATTCATGTATTTCAGAATTTAGACTTGCGTGTTTCGACCTTCAATTTATGATTTCAAACATACATGTTTATGCTCAATTGATATTCAACTTACAAATTCATGTGATTTGATTTAGGTTACTCCATTCATTCGAATCATGCCATTTGATATACCACTTGTAGACCGTTCGCTTATCATGATTAGTCTTTGTGCTATCGTTATCCCATGTTCTTATGATCAAATGTTTTCACTATCTCATACTTTCATGTTTTCACTACCTCAAGTTTTGATTATCACAAATTTTCATATTTATCATTACCACATGTTTCCACTATTTCATGCCATCATTGCTACAACTTACACGCTTTCATTATCACATGATCAATGTTTTCACTATTGCATGTTTTCATTATCACGTGTTTTCACTATCACATGTTTTACCAACCTTGCTAACCAAGACTCATACGAACTATAACCGTCAATTGTATGTAATACTAGTTAACCATGCGATTGATTTTGGGTCATAGTCGTGAGGTCTTGTCGTATTAGCAAGGAATTTGTTTTGTTTTGGATTTCATCTAGACCCCGCGCTTCGAGAAAGGTGGACTGGGTGTGATTCGCGACACATCTAGTTCGTCAGAATCGAACACGTTCTCTTGTTTGAAATCCGACATTGTTTTATCAGTTACATCGATTTCAACTTTGATGGATACATTCACTTACATTGATTTATAATTAATGAAGTTATCACTTTCAAATGGATACATGTTAACCCCTCAACCTCATATTCTATCCTCTGCCTCTCCTCGTTTGGATATCCTAAAGTAGGGGAAACTGTGGCTTTCACTTTACTGATCAAGTTGTTTGGTCAAATCATGCATTTTCGTCTTCGAATCATCTATGATCTTTGATTCTCGACATGATACTCATTCAATGCCTGTATACCATTAACCATATCATTATCAAATGTATCCCATGTAATATATTTTACGTCCGGATCTTGCGGTGTCAAGTATTTCAATATCAAAACCTTTTAAGTAATTTTGAATTGTGTGAGGGAGTCTCTCCGTAGGTAACTAGCATGCTTTTGAAGTAGCAATGATGTGGTGGGTTAGCTGCGGTACACCCTATATATAAGCATTGGTGGTGCTTTAAAAGTTGGCTAGGTGTCGGACCAAGAGTTGGCCCTGGTCGTGTGTCAAATTTCGTGTCACAAGTTTATATCACTATTTCAAAGGAAACCTTTATAATTAATTTTTTTAAGTATAAGTGTACTTTTTGGTATAACATTTAATTATCCTCATACCTTTTTCCTATAGTCTCTACTAACTGAATTTCGGGACGAAATTTCCTAAAGTAGGGGAGACTGTAACATCCGTATATTTCAAAAACTTAGAAACTCGACCCGCATCAAGATCCAAGTTTTAAACCCAATTCTCAACACCATGAATGTTGGATTACTTTATTCTATATAATAATACTCTGAAAATGATGAGCGTGAGCGAAAACCGCGTGCGAAACCGAGTTATAACGAAGCGGGAATCGCGAAAACAAGTTTGATGTTTGTTGTTGTGTTACTAGTCGCGAATTTCGTCCCACATTGCCCCACCAGCGAAATTTTCACTCCTTTCACACCTATAAATACCTCTTCTAGGTCCCTTATAGCTTCCAACTCCTTAGTTTGAGTATAAACAAGTAGAATAACCAAATTTTGGTGGTTCCACAAGTACAATACCCCTTCGGGTGTCGTGCTTAGTAGTTTTTATGCTCTCGGCGAGGAGGTGCTGCCCTTCAAGCTCGTCTCGTTTGAAAAGCTTTTTTGAGGTAATTCTTCTTTTTTTTCTTTCTTTGTTTCCTTCTTTCTTTCCTTTCGTTATTCGCTTATTTATCGCTTTATTAGTTTAATTAGTTTAGTTTAGGTTCTTAGTTAGGTGCTTTAGACTCGTTTAGGTAGCCTTGCTAAGGCTCGTTCTTAGAACCCCTAGCATTGTTAAGGCTTGTCCTTTGGACGGCCTAGCTTTGCAAAGGCACGTCATTAGGACGTGTTGCCTTGCTTAGGCCGATTTAGGCTTACTTTAGCCCTTGTAGAGGCTCGTTAAGCCCAACGAGTCTAAACTATCATGTCCAATTTCATCTATATTCTTCTAATCGAAAAGTCAACGTTTTTATGCATGAAAAGATTGGGGATTAAGGCTTGTTCTTCACAAATCAACAATTAAACTAATTTTTAATCATTCTAATATGTAATTCAGGTTTTGAACATAAACTCATTTTTAAGAATTTCAAATAGATTAGAAATCGATCTCTGTTTAACAACATATTTAGTGATGGTACTTGAGACGCGAATGACATGTAGTAACTGGAAGGGTGAAACCACCGGTAGTTGGGGTCTCTGTCAAAAGGATAAGTGTTCGCATAAATCACATAGTCGGACCTGGATACTTACCTGGGATGCCCCGATGAGAGTGTCATAACCTATTAGGCCAAAGCATGTCTAGTAACGTTTAAGGTATTGTTACTCTTAAAAGTTAACATTTTTTCAAACTTCAATTTATAACATTAAAACTCATCCCCCAAATGCATAAGAGCTTAGAATCCAATATTCATGTTGTCCCCCTTCTATTCTTTTAGGATGAATCTTTGGGACTAATCCTTTCACTTTCACTTTTCGCTCCGTGGACTTAACTTCCAATATTCATGTTGTCCCCCTATTTCAAAGTGTTGTCTTTCAAGTTTACCATTTACCATGCGTATGTGATCTATGTGTGAATTATGTGTTATGTGACTTCTAGCATGATTTGTCAATATGTGATTTTTAAAGGCTTTCATGTTTATCAAAGGATGTCAAGTATGTCATGGTTGTCATGTCTGTCATGTATTTCATTTGGCATAAACATTAACGTAAGGCCCGGGGTAACAAAGGTAGATCTATCGGTTGACAACCCACTCAACTTGACCGGTTCGGTGTTGGGTGTTTGGAGCCTATTTCATTATTTCATATAGTCTAACATGCGAGTTATGGAACCTTTCATATGTCATTGAGGTTTTTTTATGCCTATTATTTCATGTGGTCATTTTATACAAATAATTTTGGTTATGCCTAGTCTTTCATGTTGTCAATATCTTCTAGCATGTTATATTTCACTTATTCTATCATATGACACGTAACGCATGTTTTTTTTTTCAAATATATGTTATGTATTAAACTTGTGGTTACTCACCAACTATTTATAGTTGACCCCCTTTATTTTATACATGTTGCAGGCTATGATGTCGATGTTTCAAGATGCTATCACATAGGGCTTTTGGACCTAGATTAATAAATAAATTGTATTTATTATCAATATGTGGTGCATTGTTTTATCTTTCAATGTTATCAATGAAATTCATTATTTAACTATTGTCACTAAATTAGTTGTCATGAGCTTATGGGCAATCTAATCATGCCCCGACGTTTCCGCCGTCGGTTGGGGTGTGACAATCAAGAGGGTGTAACTTCACTATTCCAAATAATTCGAGTCAGACTTCGTTTTCTGCAAAAACACGAGATGAGCATGTAGCATTAATTTCAGCTTTGTTATCTTCATATTATGGATTGCTGAATGGTGGTTTGACAACATCTAATTTGATTGGAGAAGATTTTGATCAGATTGATCCAGATAACCTTGAACAAATGGACATTAATTGGCAACTTGCAATGTTAGCCCAAAGAGTTAAAAGATTCAAGAAAAAGACCGGATTTCAAAGTTTTAATCCAAATGGCAAGGTTGGCATAGACAAATCAAAGGTAAAATGTTTCAAATGTTCTAATTTTATGGTCATTTTGCTCGTGAGTGTTCAAAATCAAATATTTCTTCATCAAAGTCTCCAACAGCTTTGGTGTCTAAAGTAGATAAACAATATGATTGGGGACACACTTCTGATCCAATTGCTTTAACTGCTGTTGCTTCTGAGTCCAATGAAGGCTATGATTGGGATGCTAATGTGCTTGAAGCATTTGAAAAAGCACGAACATCGAATAAAGACTATGATTGGGTTGCTGATGAACCTGATGAGTCTACATTTCGTGCTCTGATTGCTCAAGTTGTTCATAGTGATAATGAAGAAGAAGTAACTGATTCTGAAACAAGTGGTTCTGGAAATAGTGGCTATGAATCGGTTTGTGAGTTCTGTTCTCAAAAAGACAAGAAGATTTCAGAATTAATAAAGGAAAATGAATTGTTGATTGAGGAGAATAAAAGAAGGTTTGAAGATGTAATAACTGAAAAGCAAAATTTAGAAGCTCTAATTCAAGAATTTTCTTCTCAGAAAGAAAAGTTTTCAGATTTACAAGCAGAGATTCTTGAGAAAGAATCAAGATTTCAAAGTGTTAAACAAGAGTTTGAACAGAAAGTTACAAAGTTATCTGAAGAAAAGGATGAATTAGTCCAAGAAGTGAAGAAATGGAAAGATGAAACTGAGGATACTGCAAAAGATTTTCAAAATCTTTTTGATAAATCAAAGTCCAGACTTGATACTCTTACTAAACTTTCTGATGATCAAGCTACTAAGATTCAATATTATTAGACTGATATGGAAAAGTTACTTGATGAGAAGAGGGAGTTGGTTAGAGTGAACAAGTTGCAAAATGCAAATTTGGATATTCAGAAAAGAAATGAAGATAAACTCGAGAAGGAATTGTTGGCTGGACTAGATGAGTTAAGATTGCAAAAGTATGAAACTAATAAAGTGGCAAAGAAGCTCATTGCAACAGAAAAGGAATTGGCTGAAGCTCATCAAAGAATTTCTGAATTAAAGATTGAAGTCATTCATTCAAAACGTCTTTTGAACAATGTTACTAATTCACAATCTTTTACAAGTTTCTTAGCAAAGGATGAGAATTTTGAAAGGATGTTCAACAAAACTGTGTCACCACCAGGAAGTCTCAAAGAAGGCGTTCATGATTTGAAAGACAAGGTTGAGACTGGTGATTATTCTGAATTTGTTAGTTCTAAATCGGTTGAAGAAAAGAAAGAGGAAAAGGGTAAGAGTACTGAAAATTATGAAGCTCAAAAGGGTGTGTCTGGTTCTTCGTCTACATACAAGGAGAAATCAGCAAGTTCAAACACTGACATTGATGAAACAATTGTCAATGCTCCAAAAGATCTCAAGAAAGTTAACGCTGAATTTTCTAGGTTGGCAAAGAATGGGCATAAATCTACTGGAATGGGAGAGAAAGGTTCAGGAAAGGGTGTTGGTTTGGGTTTTGAAGGAAAAGTTGCTCACGGTGGTAGTTCAAAAGTTTCAAAACAACAACAACTGAAAAGAGTCAATGTGAAGCAAGTAAAGAAAGATGTCTTCAAAGCTGAGAAGGTTCAACCTGAGAAGTTCTACAAGCTCAAGGGTTCGGAATAAATATTTTCTGACAAAGAATTCCCGCTACACTGCGTGGATGCTCAGAAAATTGCTGAAGTATTTGTGAAGACTGCTGATCCGAGAAACACGAAGAATCAATCCGTCCAATATTCTTCTGGAGGATCAAATTCTATTCCAAAAAGCCCGACATCTAAATGGGTTCATGATCATCATCAACATGTATATGATAATTTTTATGATCATTTTGGAGATGAATATTTTTGTGAAGCAATGCAGGTTCCAAAACGAAGAAATGTACACAATCGTTTTGTGTTACAATTGCCGACAAAAAGGGCATATGGCACAAGATTGTCCGGTTTCTGCTGCTTCTAGTTCAAGAAAAGAAAAGGTTCCATTTGTTGGTAAAGCTGCCAAACAACGATTCATTGATGAACATAGCAGAGTATTTGATGAATACTCACAATCTACATTTTTCAAAACTCAAGGAAGATTTATTCCTCGTTTTCAAAATGTTCCATATGTAGGTTGTTCGTCACAATCAACAGTGACCGGTTCATCAAATACTGATTTACCAAAACAACAAAACTGGAAACCTAAAGTGGTTTCGAAAGGAAACCAAGATACTGGTCGACCAGAAGCGATCCGCTTCGGGTCATTTATAAACTGATATGTTTGACCAGTGTGCAGGTACTTCTAGAAGACCTATCGGTGATTGCAAAGTTGCTGATGGAGGAGTATTCTGCTGATTTAAGTTAAATTTCAAGAAATATCAAATTTCAAAATAGAAATTTTTCTGAAAGCTAAACCTGAAAGGTATTCATGTCGAAAGGTTAATTTTCTTTCTTTTTACATTTCGTATGTACTTTAGGGGGAGAAAATTGAAAAAAAAAATAAAAAAAATAGCGTCTTGTGTTTTTGTTTGTGTTAAAATGAAAATCTAAAAATAGAGTTTTCATTGTTAAGGGGGAGAAAAAGGAAAAATACAAAAACATTGAAAAATGAGAAATTTTATCCGACATAATTGGGAAATGATGGTACATTGGCTTACGTGTCTGACTCATTGATAAATTAGATGAAAAAGCCATAAGATCATTGTTCGATGTGCTTGGTAGGCTCGGCATTAAATCAGAAAGTATTCAGATGTGATAAACACATTAAAAAATAATGCTTGACCAAGTGGACAACATCTTGATGCATGTCTCATGATATCAAGAAAAAGATATGTGAAAAAGAAAATGAGAAGTCACTGTGTATACATGTGTTCATTTTGCAAAGATTTAAACTTGTTTGATTTTCTTTATTTTGTCAAACGATCGGACTTTCTTTGCGTATCGAAAGATCGACCTGATTGTTGTTCGTTTGACATTCTGTTTTATTTTCTTTGGTGTTTCGTATAACTCATCGGACTTTCTCTGCGTGTACGGAAGTACCGACCTGATTGTTGTTGGGTTATACAATTTCAACTTGTTTTATTTTCTTATTTTGTTAAATCCGAGGCCTTATCTGCGTATCGAAAGATCGACCTTAAGGTAGACGATTTAACGTTCTTATTTCTTTTTGCATGGAACACAGTTGACTACATCATGAGTAAAATCGTTATGTGAGTAAATCACAAATGAAATCACAAAGTGTGATATAAAAGAAAATACATATCTGAGTATGTCTGATAGTGTGGGGTACACTGGTCAAAGCAAACTTAATCAATACAATAACATATCCAGATGTTATGAGTATGATTGTGCCTGAGTTTAAGATGGACAAATGATACCAGTAATCGACATGACTTATGTGCTGAAGTAATTGAAATTGAAGTGTTGTTCAACATGTTATGTTCAATATGATCCCAAGTTGTGATCTTTCTCGCAAAAGACAAAAATAGTGTCTGATTCTGTATTGCATTTATGTTTCATATCTGAAAAGTTCAAAAAGATTTTAGGTGTGTTTTAGCATAAACTTAGAAAAATTAAAAAGATTTTCGGTGTGTTTTGATTTATAGTTTCAAAAAGCCAAAAAGATTTTGCTTCTTATTTGTTTTCGACCAATCGACATGTGATACGAAATCAAATTTCAAAAACTATCTTGGATTCTCAAAGAGAAGTTTTTGCGCCAAGATTAAATTAATTTTCAAAAGGAAAAGGAAACCGCGTTTCTGTCTTCTAAAATTGCAGGTTATATGTGTCAAGACTCAAGCATGGTGAAAGGGGGAGTATGTTTTATCTTTCACAAGTGGATCTTGAAGTTTGAAGATAATTCAAGAGTGATCCAGCCATGCAAGCTCTATTTTTGACAAGATTTCAAGTCAAAGATCGGATGCAGCAATGTTGAAGATTGAAGACTGAAGTTTAGTTAGAGAATAGATACACTACACGTTAAGGGGGAGTTTGTTAGAGCATATCCATATGCTATGAGTGTCTCGTGTATTGTATCTATGTGAGCGTGTCTTAGAATGTGTTGTAGTGACTATATCATAGGTGGCGTATCATATGGTCCGGCGGACCATATGGTCCGGCGTACCATGTGGTACGCTGAGTAGTTAGTCACTTAGTATAAATAAGTTTGTGTTAGAATGTGCAGGGTAACCAGTGGAACACTCTGAGTCATTCTACACTTTCTATGTGTGTTTTCTAGAGAGAGAAACCAGAGAGCTTGCGTTTGTATCTTCAAGTGATCAATACAAAATCTCATATTTACATCCGTTGTTACTATGATTGATTGATTCACGCAGTCTAAGATCGTATCTCGGTTTTACAGAAGGTTTAAGACAAGACAAGATCAAGTTCAAGCTTAGGTTTGCTGCTGGGCAAACCTGGTCCGAACCTGGAGTTCGGACCTGCCGAACTTGGAGTTCGGACAGGGTTCAGCCAGCAGTGTATAAATAGAAGTTTGGCGTTGTTTTTTGTACGAGTGATAGACTGAGAGAGTATTAAGTGTGTGTTTCTGTGTGTGATTCTCTGAGTCTGTGTTCTTAGTGTCTAGAGTTGTAATTGTTCGTTGATCAATAAAACAACTCTTAATTACTCGTTTTGTATTCGATATAGCTAGATCGAGTAGACGGTCCAATGCTCACGATTTTTCACATCTTAGCCCTTGGATCTTCAATTTAATTAAGATTAATGGTCCAAAGTTTATTCTGTGTAGAATTAGAGAAAAAAAAGATGGAAGATCATTTTTGACTTTTTAGCAAGTTCCCCCTATTTTTTAAACCATCGTAACTTTCACATACGGCATTATTTTTTTTAAAAAAATTTACCTCATAAAATTGAGTGTTTTTTATCTTTACAAAACGTACGGTGTTGTTATATATAAAATTAAAAAATTATTCTTTTCGATTTGACACAATGATCTGAACATTGTCAGATTATTATGTCAGAATGTTCAGATAATTGTGTCATATTGTGTCAAAAATGTTCAGATCATTGTATTAAATACTCGTCATTGTGTCATGTTCAGATCATTGTGTTAAAATGTTCAGATTAATGTGTGAATATGTTCAGATTATTGTGTCATATTGTGTAAAAAATGTTCAGACTATTATATCAAATTCGAAATAGTAATTTTTTTAATAAGATAAAAAACGCTTATTTATATGGTGTAATTTCTTTTAAAAAATAATGTCGTATGTAAAATTTATGAAGATTTAAAAAAATGGGAGAATTTAATAAAAAGTCAACAAAGATAGCTAAAACCAAATTACCACTCATTCTTTTTTAACTAGATTGAAGATCCAACGATTAAGATGACTTTTTAGGTTTATTACCCAAAACAAACTTCTTATCTAAACATCTATCATTTTATGCTACCCCATAAATTATGTCAATATAAAAATGTTTCATCTAATATTATATTTCAACTTAAACGTGTATGTGAAATAACTACTCCTACACGACCTTTTCATATTGTAAGTCATAGTAACATCCTTACAATGTTTTGCCTTGAAATGGCAAGGCCATAACATTGTTGCTTTTACTAGCATGCCTCCAATTTCTACAACCCGTTCTTCAAATGATGATTCGAACTCTTAACATTTCTTTGGGTATTGATTATACGATTATTCGTTAGCTGTGAACCAGAATGCTTTACCTGAATCTTATTTGATAATTTTGTAGTATACAAGTCCTAAATCCTGGAGAACAATTCTGACCTAGAGGGTCAGAACCATGACTCCAGGCTTCTCTGATCGAGCCACTCGGTTATGAACTTGCTGTAATTACATGACGATCCCCATATGCACCGATCAAATCATGGGCTGGCAGAGATTCAACGAGCATTTTTTATTACATAGGCTACACTAGTGAGTTAAACGTAGAGTCATCATTTGTATAAAAACTTCTTACGATCCCAAATGAACACCTACTTTTTTGCCATTATAACTTTTCAAATAGATTATACACAAATCATACTCTATAACCCCAAAAAGTTGAAATTGTGTACGATAGACTTATGCAAGCAATGATTTGGGCTCGTGGATTGGAAACTTTAACGTAAAGTTGCAACTTTAACCCATGTGATTAATATCATTTGGCACATAAGTTCGCAAGTAATATGTATTATGAAGATTTTTCTTTAGGACAGATAGACTACACCCTAGGCTATATATAGGAGCTCACGCCCACCTAGTTAATTAACTCATATGACACGTAAATGTTTGTATTTATTTAAAAAAAACTTAAAAATGCTATCTCTATTAGCATAGTTTAAACTATGATATATTAACAGATTATAATCTATATTAGTAATAGTTGATGAGTGACGCTCTCAAGTTTTATTTACAATAAGTAATCAAGTAATCTTAGTAGCATCTTCCTACTCTAATAAACAATTACAATTGTTGACACATGTCAACACTAGATTCATTCTCACACAAATTTTCCCTCCAAAATCTACTCTCTAATAAAATTTTTTTTAAACAATTACAATTGTTGACACATGTCAACACTAAATTCATTCTTACAAAAGTTTTCCCTCCCAAATCTACTCTTTAATAAATTACTTTTTTTGGAAATTATATAATATTTTATAATCATGATATATTTTTATCTATTTATATTTATGGAATCGTAACAATCATATATTAATTTACATCTTATTTTTATTTAAAGATAATTTTTAAACTATTATTGTTTTCATTTTAAAAAATATTTATAAACTTATGAAATACCAAAAAGCACGTATTTAGTGTGTTTTCAAATAAAATAGAACAAATCATATTTAATATTTTAATTTATGAATACCCAATACTATTTTACAAATTCAATCAGCATGCGTTGTGAGTGGTACTATTTATAGAGAAATTCATAAACGATAAAAATAATGTTCAAAATATCCAATATTAAATAGTTGTTTCTACCATATCAAATGAGCCACGTTCATTAAATTTGGAAATTTTAGACATCGCGACTAATACAATTGTAAGTTTTCTAATGTATATCAACATAACATTTTTTATTGATAACATTATAATCTTTTGTTATAATTTAGATTTTATACTCAACAATTAGAATGTGCTCATTATAATTTTGATAAAACTTTATATTTATCTAACTTTCTATACAAACTTAAAGTCTCAAGTTTCTCAATTTATAAATCATGTTAGTCACTATTGAGGATTTCATTGCTTTTTAAACACATGATCACGTTTATCTTGCATATTCCAAATATACAAATAGAGACATGCCCTAAATATGTTTTTTTGATAAAGAGAGTAAAGTCATCAATACCATATTATTAATTATAACTGTAGTTTTTTATTTAATGTAATGTAACACGTTATTCTGGTAATAAGAAGAGTATGCATTAATTATCAAATCTATATATTTTTAATGATTCAACCCGTATAACATACGGGTTCTATCCTAGTTGGTTAATATACATTTACATTTAATTTATAGCTCAAAACGACAATGAATGCATTTGAGAAGCATACAAGCAAGAAAAGAAAAATGAAAATCAAGTGTAAAAGTGTGCAAATTTATAATGAGTATGCTATTGAGATTGTTCTTCACAAAGATACATGAAAGGTGAAAATGTATCCATCAAACTGATACTATGAATTATTATCGGTTAGTGAATAATAGTTAAGATTATAAAAACTCAAATTACCTTTATATAATAATAATAATAATAATAATAATAATAAAAATAATAATAATAATAATAATACAAAGAGTTGATTAATTGCATTAGCGTATATGTATGTACGTGTTGTGCATATGTACATGTATTAGTGTATGAAGATGATAGACACCGAATCTATCATCGTTGAGTCTTATGCGGGCCAGGTCAGGCCAACAATTTCTCCCTTTGGCAGGTCAGGTTAGGTCTGAACCTGTGTAACCCGTGGGGTCCTAGTTGACCTAATATACCTTGTAACTAATGTTCGGATTGCATGGGACTGATTAGCCAATCACACTCCCATAGTGTTTCCTATTAGCAACACACGTGCGTGTACAAAACGCGTGCTGACATCACACTTATAAAGCAAACCCTAATTCCCACTCCTATATATACTGACGTATTGAGGTATATTTTTTTCTCTATGCGATCTCTCTCTTGATCGGTGTATTTTAGGTAAACTCTATTTCACATTAATTCTATTAAAAATGTATCGATATGAAGGGTAAAGTTCATGTAAGAACCATTATCTATTGTAAGAACTTAAGAACCAACTTAAATGAAGGATAATTAAGTAATTTTGTCATTTCTTTTTAATTCCTCCACTACATTTATGGTAAAGATATCTTGTTTTCTATTGTACAAACTTGTAAGACTCAAGAGAAAATTATTTCAAATAAAGTTTTTTTTTGCGTAATTTGATATTTTTTTAATTTAATTTCACGTATATCCACCCATATCCACCCGATGACTTAAAAAAAAGTTTTTTTTTTTTGTTTTTTTTTCGCATGTCCGACTATGTTGCATATATGCAACATATGAAACGTACAATGTTGCATATATGCAACATGTTATGTTTTCATATGTTTTATATGCAACATACCATGTTGCATATATGCAACATTATATGTTTCATATGTGCAACATGGTATGTTTCATATGTGCAACATGGTATGTTTCATATGTTTTATATGCAACATACCATGTTGCATATATGCAACATTATATGTTTCATATGTTGCATATGTGCAACATTATATGTTTTCATATGTTGCATATATGCAACATAGTCGGATTTACAAAAAAAAAAAAATATGTTGCATATATGCAACATAGTCGAATTTACAAAAAAAAAAAAAAAACCGATTTTTTGTTTAGTTTTTTTGTTTTTTTATGTCGTTAAGTTGCCATAATGTGTATAGACATGAAGGAAAAAAGAAGAGGAAGCATAAAAATTATGTAAATATCCTTCATTCAATTGAAATTTAATGGTTCTTACATTAGTTCTTAAGTTCTTACAATAATATTGGTTTGTACTAGAACTTTACCCTCGATATGAATACAAAATATTATGATTTAATCGTTTTTTATATTTAGTATGTTATGGAGGAATTGAGTTAAGAGGTGCGACTAGCTTAAAGTTGAGACAGATAAATGATTAAAGTATTTATCTAACTCAAAATGAAAATTAAAAGATAAAAGTATCATGATTTTAATTTAAGTCGAATAGAAAAAGTTAATTAGTGATTTGATCTAACGGTGAATTTAATTTATATATTAGTTTTCTTGTTGAATTAATGTAGGAGTGGACATTGGGATGAAGTATATCTCACGTGGATTTTTTTTTAACGACAAATTCTTTGTATATAAAGAGGGTTTGAACAGGTTTGAACGCTTACTATTTGGAAAAGTAAAATTTTATCCAACATCAAAATGTCATTGGGTCAAAGGCTCTTTGGTCTCAAGTGGATTGCTATGGAGGTTTTTTTTTATTTTGAAACGTTCAACCAAAGATTATTTACACAGATTGAGCTTATTTCCAGAGAAAACCATCTCCATAAGTGGTTTTAGGCTCAGGGATCAAACTCATGACCTTTCAATCCTGAGTCTTCTTTTCATCATCAATACCATTCGGCCAAATGACCGATGGTGGATTGCGATGGAGATTAAATGCACTAGAGAATCATCAACTCAATTAATTAATTGTAAGGGATTATTAATTGATGACACTTACATAGGGAACCGAGCGAACACGAACATGGACATGTTCGTGTTCGTTCATTTAAGCTTATGCGAACACGTACAGGAATATTAGTCGAACAAAAAATTTCTTGTTCATGTTTGTTCATTAAGGAAAAGGACATGTTCGTGTTCGTTTGTGTTCGTTCGTTAAGGACTAAACCAGCGGTTTATGAACATAAATGAACATAATTTTAAACGAACATAAACACACATCTTGTTTCCAACAATATCAATAATCAAGAAAAACATCTAAAGGAATTGTTCAAATGTTCATAATTCATTCCAAAATCCATCATGACTCATCCACCAATCTTAATTTAAGTATTTTATTAATAAAATTATTTATATTATTATATTAATAAAATTAAATGAATGTAATGAACATATACGAATATAAATGAACGTTCACGAACATAAATGAACGAACGAGACATTTGTTCATGTTGATTCATTTAATTAAATGGACAAAAAATTATGTCGATGTTCGTTCATATATCAAATAAATAAACATAAACGAACTTCCCGTCGAACGATTCATGAACTGTTCATTGAACGTTCAGTTGTTTACAAGCCTAAATGGGCTTGAAACATAGGTCGGGCTAGAAGACGAGAGAAGGCGTAAGAAGAATTAATTAACTGAGAAAATTTGGAGATCACCATTTTAAACTTCTAACTAGGCGTCTTGTGCACCCTAGCCAATCTTTGGCATTTTACAACCGTTCACAGAAGCAAAAACACAAGTTCCAAACGAACACAACCATTTCGAACGTCCGTTTGAGCGTTCCAAATACTGGGATGTATTTTTTTCTAAACTTTCTCTATTTTCGAGTCTTAAGTAACCCAAACTTAGGATTCTCGGATATCATGACTTTGGTGACCTTAGGAGGCCGTTTTGGGCAATTTTGGCTGTTTGCAACCACTCGATTCACAGCTTTTATCAGGTTTTTCCTGTTTAATTACAATTGAATGATGATTTCAACCATTATGCTTGGCTAAACTCATCTTGATCAACCCTGGATGTAGGGTTTTCACTGAAAGTGTGTTTTTTGGGTTTATCTTGTATTGAACGTATTCTGATTTCTATTCAAGTTTTTGTTTTAGTTTCAATTACTAAATTTCAATTGTTAAATTCGTTAAGAGCATTGTAGTCTGAAATTTTATAATCTGCTTTTGTCTCGTTATAGTTTGGATGTAGGAGCGAATAACTTCCTTGCTCGTGTTTTTGGTGGTTGAAACATCTCACCTTGTCAACATGGCCAAACAAAGTGGTACTCATATCCTTAGAGATTGAGTCCAATTGTGGTCATGTCAATGTGACATTTCAATACAACAATTAACCTTAATTACGCATTTTGCAGGAAAACCTGAACTCTAGAGGTGATCATTTTTTTCTAATCATTGTTTACAATCAAAATTTACTGTTTATGTAATTAGTAGCTTTTATACAGTAACCAATCAATCAACAACTTTTACAATTCTTAGCTTTGTTAATTAATTAATAGTAATTTAATATTCAGTTGCACTTGACCACTAACCACAAACTTTCTGTGGTTCGACACTATGCTTACCCTAACTAGTTTAAGGTAAATAGGACATAAAATTTTCTTATCTTTGATCGGCACCTTCGACGTTGATCAACTTTTAACTTTAGGAGGCCGTTTTTAGGCGATTTTGGCTCGTTTGCAACCATTTGATTCACAGTTTTCATCAGGGTTATCATGTTTGATTATGTTTGGATTATGATTTCAACCATTATGCTTGGCTAAACTCGTCTAGATCAACCCCGGATGTAGGGTTTTCTATGTAATTGTGTAATTAGGGTTTATCCAGTATTGAATGTATAGTGATTTTAGTTCAAGCTTTGTTTGAGTTTCAATTACTATATTACAATTGTTCAATTCATTAAGAACTTCTAGTCTGAATTCTTGTAATCTGATTCTGTCTCATTACAATTAGGAGGTAGGAGCGAATAACTTCCTAGTTTGTGTTCTTGGTGGTTGAAACATCTCACTTTGTCAACATGGTTGGACAAAGTATTGCTCCTATCCTTGGCACTTGAGTCCAATTGTGGTCATGTCTATCTAACCTTTCAATACAAATATTAATCCTAATTACACATTTGAAAGGAAACCTGAACACCAGGGTGATCGTTCTCTTAATCATAGTTTACAATCTAAATTTAGCGTTTATGTAATTCGTAGCTTTTAAACAAAAGCCAACCAATCAATAGTTTTTACATTTCTTAGCTTTGTTAATCAATAGTAGTTTAATAATCAATTGCACTACACCATCAACCACAAACTTTGGTTCGATACCCTGCTTGCATTAATTAGTTTAAAGTAAACAGGACATACAATCCTTTTATCTTTGATAGGTACCTTTATAGGAGCTAAATATATGTTGGTGGCAACACAAACCTTCACCGTTTAGACTTGCTGGTGAAGTCATCCTTAAAGAATCAACAATTCTGAAGACTTAGAAGTTTTTGGGTTTTGGAGTTTACCATTAAGAAGGATTTCTTATAGACAACTACTTGACCGTTAAGAGTTTGCCTTTACGGTCAACTTTAAAATATTTACGGTCAAGTATGTCTAACGGCCATTTTTTGACGTTTACGGTCAACTTTTGTTTTGTACGGCCAAGTCTTTCTCGTATATGGTCAAGTCTTCCAGACTGTCAAGTTTTCTCTTTACGACTAACTCTTGCTTATATGGTCAACTTGAAGCTTTATGGTCAAGTCACTTAAATTTTAGTTCCAACATAAATTTTATGTGACTGACGCCATCAAATCTGTTTACCGAAGCATTCGACTGAAGATCCATCGTGAATTGATTTAGAGTCTGGGTTGTGATGATTGAAGCTTACGAGATTGGACCGAAGACCGTTTTCAGGAAAAGTCAATCGTTCGGGTCAACGGTTAACGTAAAAGTCAACGGAAGATCGGTTCGAGTGAGTCAAGCTTCGGATTAATTAAATAAACTTTGATTTAATTAATATTTTATGTTATTTGATTTACTTGTAATTTTGTT
This sequence comes from Deinandra increscens subsp. villosa, assembly GCA_039602395.1. Taxonomy (NCBI): domain Eukaryota; kingdom Viridiplantae; phylum Streptophyta; class Magnoliopsida; order Asterales; family Asteraceae; genus Deinandra; species Deinandra increscens. Next base: position 24,745,614 of record JBCNJP010000003.1, read on the forward strand.
CATTTGTTTATGTTTTCTGTTGTTAGTCACCCTCACTATATATATAGTGAGGGTGCACATTACAAAAAAAAAAAAGAGGAGTCTCCAAATGTGAGATGATGATTTCTTGTAGAGTGTGAGATTTCCATTCTAGAGAGAGAGAGTGAGTCATGGATTTCCATGAGAGAGTGTTGTCATGATCTCTAGTAACTAATCATTCGGTTCAATGAAATCATTCGACTAGATTATCATCTTTCTTGTGTTTGATTATCCTTGATTCTTCTCATTCATCATCTTCTCTCGGGGTTTTCGAATCCGATCTTCATTCTCGCTCACGATCATGATTCTTGATGTGAAATTCGGTCCTGACAGTTTGAGGTTGAATTTCACATAGGAAATTTGATTTCAAATACAATGCAAGCGTTAGATTTAGCAAACAACTTGTATTTGGTGCTTAAATTAGAGAAATTCTGGTTTGGACTTATAGAAAAACGTCGCTTCTGTTCTTAATTTCAAATCCACAAATCTTTTTTCGAGTGATTCTGATCTGAAATTGATTAGTGTTAATTATCAGACTACTAAAACCGAAACTAATGCAACAATCCTCACTCAAAAACATCAAGATTTGAGGATGTTAGAGCTGATTTTCGAAAGTTAACTAGTTTAAAAAAGAAGTTTTTCAAAACACTGTTTGATCATTTTTCATGGTGATAGAGTTGATCTGAGTGTTTGTGTTAGTTGAGTCTTTTGATCCTACATGAATTTCGAATCTATTGGTGTATTCCAATCTTATTTTTGTGAAAATTGGTCTTGGTCTAATTATGCTCCTAAATAAGAAGGTTGTTGAAAATTCTTCTAATTCCAAAATTTTCAAATAGTTGATTATCATCAAATTTCTTAATCATGTTTGTTAAATATTTTTCATGTATGCATGAATTGCTTTGAAGATTGTATTATTTTCCGGTTTTAGTGCATTGAACGATTGTTGAGAAGTTTGAAAAATTTGAGTATTTTCACTAAGTTGTTGAAGATCTACAACCAATGTCTTCAAAATGTCCGAAGGAAACCAATTTTCTCATGTGCAACAAAATAACGCTAGACCTCCAAGACTAAACGAAGGTTCTGAATTCGATGATTGGAAAGACAAGTTTCAGTCATTTTTGGAATATGCTGACTATGACTTGTGGATTTTTGTTACTGAAGGACCTGCTAAGTTCATGGTTGATGCAGCTACTCCTGCTGATCCTGTTGTTCCAGCTGCTGGAGGTGGTGGTGGTACAAGACTAAGATCCCTAAGGAATTTTTTGATCTGACTCCGGTTGAACTTACTCAGCTTAAGGTTGGCCGGAGGGCATTAGGTTGCCTCAAAATGGCACTGATATGATGTTGAAAAAGATTTGTTCTGAGTTGTTTGCTATCAATAGGAAGATTCTGAATTCATTTCCATAGAACTTTAACTCCTATGTGGAATACCTAATGAACAGTAATAATCTGAGCACTACTGACTATAAGGATCTTATTGACAAGCTGAGAAATTATGAATATTGAGCTCAGAACGTGATGCTAATTCACTTATGGTTACTGCATCTTCATCAAGCACTACCAATGTGGCTACCAATGCTACTCTTATTGCTCCTTCAATTGAGCGGGAACTTTAGTATGCTTTTTCTGTTGGTCCAAGTGTTTATGCTCTGACTCCAGTGTCCCACACTCAAGATGCTTTTGTGTATCATTCTGCTCCACCTACTAGTAACACTGTTTCTTTTGTACAAACTCCAATTGGCAATACTTCATCCACAATTGTTAAGGACCATAAGCTATGCAATGCTCTCATGGCATGCTTGTCTTTTCAAATGTCCGGAAATATTGAGAACATGACCTTGTGCCAAGATGACTTAGATCAAATTTCTGGTGACGATCTTGAAGATATGGATTCAAGTGGTAACTGGGCATGATAGCTGCACGGATGAGAAAGTTCTTTCACTGAACTGGAAGAAAGGCATTCCAGTCTCATCCCAGCTCCACAATTCATTTTGATAAGACAAAGGCTCAGTGCTATAACTGCAATGAATTATGCCATTTCACCTAGGAATGTAAGAAGCCTAGGATGAGGAGTGTTCCCATATCTACTGGTGGCAGTAGCTCTAATTATCAGAATCAGAAGCCCCCTGCCAGCTCATCTCATTAATCGTCACATGTTTGTGTCATTTCTAATCGGCCATACAACAATGGTAAAGCTTTAGTCACTCTTGAAGATGGAAGTTACTGTTAGGACATTTTGTGTGTCTAATGTTAGGTCTAGTAGTTTGGCTTTGTTTGTTGACTTTTGTCTTAGATACACTCAATGGATTGGACAACGAACTGGAGACGAAGTAGTGGTTCGGTGGACAATTTGGTTCGTTGGACACTTTGCTTCGTTGGACAGTAAGTAGTATAAATAGTTCAAGTGAGCTGAAATTTACACACAGTTGTAATGTGTATTCAGAGTGAGGATTCTGAGAGGAGAACTGATTCTGTCATCTTGTACTTGTGTTTTCTCAATATTAATACAATTTAAATGTTATTTAGATACTTTGATTATGTGTTTTCGATTGATTCATAGTGTATAGCGTGAATAGCCGATCCCATCTACCACTTACAAGTGGTGTCGGAGCCTGAAAGTTCAAGTCTATTGCGAGTCAAAATTTGTGTCAATTTCCCTCCAATTCTCTAGCATTTTGTGCCAAACATCATTGATAATGGTTTGATACACCTGATTTCATCTTCTACCGTTTCTGTTTGTGTCAAATTTGCCAATTTAAAAAAAATATGAAATGCTAGTCTCAGTTCGTTGGTTGCTTTTCCCAGTTCGTTCCTTGTATATTCAACGATAGGTTCATTGAATCTTGGTTTGCTTAGGCAATATTCTTATGTTTTGGTTCGTTCACTTTTAGTTCGTTTAGGCAATCTTCATCATTAGTTAGTGGCGGTTATCTTCTGGTTCGCGGCAGTTCCTCCAGCGAAGCTGTGGTTCATTCAAGGATTTTTGGTTCATTAGAGCTTTTGGTTCGGTGATTGTTTTTAGTTCGTTTAAGAATATGGTTCATTGACCTTTGTATTGACTTTTCTGGTTCGTCTATAGCTTGGGTTCTTGGATTTGATAATACTTGGTTCGTTGGATCAGATTGTGCAATTGCTCAAGATGAATGATTTTCAGGCATTTGCTGCTATTTCTGACCAAATGCAAGCACTTCTTAACTATGATAACGAGATTGGTACTACGAGCAAAGTGCCAAAGCTTCTAAAATTTGAAGATTTCCATAATTAGAAAAAAACATTCGAGTCGTTCATCGGGGTTACGGATGTTGGAATCTGGGTACCTTTGCTTGAAGGTTACAAATCTCCTCAACTCAATGGGGGTGGATAAAGTATTTAGTAAGATGGATGATGATGAGAAGGAAGCTTTTAAAGCCGCTAAGAAAGCGTCTGCAACTTTGTTAATGGCTTTACCTAAGAAGCTGTTATGTCAGTTCAAGATGCATACTACTTTTAAGGATATTTGGGAAGCTTTGTGCCGCAGGTGTTAAGGAAACAAACAATATAAGAAAAGAAAAAAGAAGGTGCTACAAAGGGATTTTAGAATTTCAATCACGTTCAAAACAAAAGCATCAATAATCTTATATCAAGGATGTCACATTTGGTGAGTGAACTTGAAATTGTGGGTGTTAAGAAGAAGGATGATGATCTCAAAGAAAAGTTGTTGGATGCTTTTCCGGAAAAATGGGAAAGTTATGTCATGCTTCTGACACACGAAAAGGATTTTTCAACTGTGAAATACAATGATTTTACAAGAAAGCTCTTAGCTCAGGAGTTGGATATAATGGTAGTCAAGACTTTGCCAGTGCAGAATCAAAATCTGGATGTCTACTATGGTCAAAACTCTTCAACTATTAATGCAAAAGTAAATATTGGTTTATATCCATCAAGCATCAATTGCATTCTATGTGGATAATTCATCGAGTGGTTCTGAAACTGGATCAAGAGGTCTAGCTGCTAAGTCTTCAAATGCAAGTGTCACAATTCAGGTTAATACCAATCAGAATGCTTTCTCAGTCAAGACAACAAATGGCTACTTGGAATTGTTTTCACCATTGGTGACTTTATATGATGGTTTAAATGCTGGAAAGTGAGAAACACATAATTGTTTTCAACATTGGTGACTTTATATGATGGTTTAAATGATGGTTTAAATGATGATCAGGGCTTTGATTGGAGCAAGCAATTTACTGATTCATCTGCTTTTGTGTTTAGGTCGCATGAGATAGATGAATGTCGAATTGAAGCATCCTCCAAAATTCCTAATGATGACTTGTTTGGTGATTCCCTGCATGCTTTAATGGCAGATGTTGCTCAGGTGAATCATCTTCTTTGTGAAGTAGGTGCTGTTTCTATCAAAAAAATGCAAGAATTATCTGAGGAAAGGACCTTGTATTATGATAAGTATAAATTATCTAAAGCAAATACAAGGATCTATAAGAAACGGTGGGAGGATATTAAAGAAAAACTGAAAAAGGAACATGATTTGGTTAAAAGTATAAAAATTGAGCTGAACAATTCAGAAGAAAAACTGATAGTTTCGGAAAAGAAGCTTGCAGAAGCAAATACTAAGATTTCTGACCAAAACATAGAAATTTTAGATTTGAAGCATCAACTTGATAATTTCAAAAACTCTGCTTCCTTTGCTAGTTACTTATGCAAAGATGAAAATTTAACCAGTGTTTTGAAAGAGTCACGTATCAAATCTGTTCCACCTCCCATTTCTCATGGGAAGGCACCTGAAGAAGAATTCAAACCCGCAGTGGTGTTTGACTATATTAAGGTGGTGTTTGTTTTTCTGAAGAAGTTCTTCCTATCCTCTTATGTCTGCGTCGCGCAGACATTTAGGTCTGCAGACTGTTTGTTTTTCCAAAGACGTTTCATTAAAAATGTCTGCACGAGCTCTTCTTTGTGCAGATGTTGCCCAACCACTTCTAACATCTTCTAACCTTCTCTTTAAACTGTTTTTTCCATAATAAAAATACTTTTAAACAGTTTTATTTTTTAAAAGCATTTCTAAACAATATTTTTAAGTTTATTATAAAAAACGTTTTGTGAATCGTTTTTTAAAAAGTATTTTTTTCTAAAAGACCTTTTTAGAAAGTTTTTAATTTTTTTTAAAAACATTTTAATTTTTTTAAATAAACCTTTGTAAACAGTTTTTCTTAAAAACGTTTTTTAAAAAGTTGTTTTTAAAAAAAATGTTTTATAAAAAGTCTTATTTTTAAAAGACGTTTTTAAAAAGTTATATTGAAAAATATATATTTTAAACAGTTTTAAAAAAAACTTTGGTATACAATTTCTAAAATACGCTTTTTAAATAGTCTTTTAAAACGTTTTTAAAAAATTATTTAAAAAAATGTTTTTAGACAGTTATTTATAAAAACATTTTTAAATTGTTTAAAATAATTTTTAAAACAATTTTTATGAAACATTTTTGTAATTTTATTTAAAAGAAAACAGTTTCTTAAAAAAAAGTTTTGCTTAAAATATACAGAAAGAAAATCAAAAGGTTTGAATGATAATTATTTATAAGTTTAAAAAACCGATTTATTTAAATCTCAGTTTATTTTAGTAATCTGCAGAAGTTAAAAAACAAACAATCTTCTTCTGACAGACTGCAAAGGTTTAGTCCACCTCTTCTTTTACAGATGTCTGCAGATGTGGTCCGCAGACTACAGACAATTTATCTCTTAAAAAACAAACTACATATAAGTTCACTGAGAACTTATTTCCTTCTCCTGATTAACATAAGGGAAATTACAAAAAGAAACCTGGAAGGAGTATTTCTCCAACTGAGAAAGCAAAGAGTGCTAATCAGAGTAATCAATCATTGTTAGAACATAATCTGTATGCAACAGTGTGTCTCGTGTGTTGTATCTAGAGTTGATCTAAATGTGAGTTAGGATGCTAACGAACCAAGCCACGAACCAATGGTTCATGAGCTACGAATCAATGGTTTGTTGGTTAGTTGGTTCGCTGGTTAGTCATACCTATAAATAGGTTGACTTAGAGAGAACACTCATCACTTCTGTCATATTCATATCTTCTGTGTGTGTTTCTGTATGTATAGCAAACCAGAGCATTGATCAATAAGATTCAAGCTTATTTACCATTTTGTTTGACCAAATTCATCTCGTATTCACTAGATCAGTAAACGATCCATCGCTCCTCGCGTTTTTAAGTGCTATCAGAGCTATCTTGTATCATTTACTGATCAAATTTTAGTGATTTTCGAGAGTTTTAGAGAGAGAAAGTGGGGTTATGAGTCAAAATGTTCATTTTCTGATTTTCTGGTCTCCAAATTGCTTTAAGAGTGATCCTTTTGTGTTTTTCTTGCTTTCTAAAAAATTGCACATCAAAATCATAAATTTGAGAGTGTTTGTGAGATTTGAGTTCGGTTTGTTCGTAAGTTTTCTGGTCCGTCGCTTGATTTTACTGGTTCGCGGGCTGCATATCTTGGTTCGCCGGTTGAGTGTCTTAGTTCGCATAGTAAATCTTCAAGTATTTTGGTTCACTGGTCGCCGGTTTGTTCATGAAATCTTCAAGTTTGGTTCGGAGCGGTTATCATTTGGTTTGTGGAAGTTACTGAACGGTTCGGTTCGTTGAAAACATTTTGGTTCGCAACTTTATTGGTTCACCAAGGTTCTCGGTTCACTGGTTTTCAGTTCGTTGATCAAGATTATTGGTTATTCGCTTCGTCTGATCAAATTCGTTTATGGGAGATTGTTTAGTTCGTTGAACAACTAGAATTTGTTGGGTTTCACTAAAACGGGCGTAACTTGAGATCCGCTTGGAGTTAGATGGTCTATCACCAGCCAAAATGACCATCTCAACGAGTTCTACACTTTCACTCATCTAAAGGCTAGTGTCATTTGTTTTGACACCCAAATTCCACTTCCAAGACCTCCGTTTTTGAGTTTGAAGTTTTTGATACCCAAAGTACAATTTCAAAATGAGTGATTTATAAGCATTCTCAGCAATGCAAACCACGATGTAGACCCTACTTAACTATGATAATGAAATAGGAACAAGTTAGAAAGTTCCTAAGTTGCTCAAATTGGAAGATTATCATAGTTGGGTGAAAAGATTCGAAGCATACGTGGGTACCAATGCTATCGATATATGGTTGGCAATTAATGAACAATACGAATATCCTCTTATGAATGGAAGACCGGTAATGCAACGGAATTTGATATCTAAACAAAAGAAGGCGTATTAAGCTGAACAAAAGGCCTATGGAACATTAACCATGGCATTACCCAAAGATTTGTTACATCAGCTTTCAGCTTATACCACATGGAAAGAATTGTGGGATGCATTACGGAAAAGATGTGAGGGTAATGATCAGTTCAAGAAAAGTAAGAAGAAGATTTTGAAGAAAGAGTTTGACAATTTTAAGCATTATCCAAATTAAGATATTTCAAAACTGATTACTAGATTTTCACATCTGATGAGTGAAATGACTTTGGTGAACATCTCAAAAGATGAAGACGATTTGAAAAAGAAGTTACTAGAGGCATTATCTAAAAAGTCGGAAGAGTATGTGATGATGATTACTCATGACAAATAGTATTCAAGTTTGAAATTCAAAGACTTGCTTAAGAAGGTACATGCAAGAGATATGGAATGGAATGTGAATAAGACAATGACTGCATAAGTTCAAAATCCAGGAGTGTATTATAGTGAAAATGATTCAACCATCAATTCTAAGAAGTTAAGTATTTTTAGTCAGTTACCTACTACAACTTTTTTTTGCTGGAAGTACTGAAAATTCTGGTTATTCTTCGAATTGTAATTTTACAATCTCAAATCAATCAAATCAGAATGCGTTTTCTGTCAAATATACTGATGAACATCTTCCATTAAGTTCTGCTCTGTTGTCATCACATTATGGACTTCTGAATAGAAGTATGCCAAATACTAATCTATTTAAAGAAGATTTTGATAAGACAGATCCAGATGATCTTATACATATGGATATTAACTAGTCGATGGCAATGCTAGTGCAAGGAGCTAAGAAATTTATGAAGAAAACGGGGAGAAAATATTTAAGTCCAGATGGTAAAGTTGGTTAGACAAATCAAAAGTGTTTGAAGTTTGGCCATTTTGCTCGTGAATGTACCCAGTCAGCTAATGATCAGTCTAACTCTGGTAATCAAGCTCAGACGCCTAAGACTTCAACAAATAATTCAAGTCAAAAGGAATTGGTTACTGAAGCTCAAGAAGGTTAAGATTTGAGCCAATAGTTTCTTGATGAATTTGCTTTTTTTGTTAAAGTGCCACAAAGTGATGATTGCCATATTGGTTCTAATTCTAACACAAGTTCATTTCAGAAGGTGGTAGAAGATGCTTGTACAGGTATAACAAAAGATCAGACAGAAGCATGTGTTAAATGTGAAGATTGTGTTGGGTTAAACAGAAAGAATGCCACATTGTTGACATAAATGTAGATACAAGATCTGTGCGCCGTGTGAAGTTCAAGTCAAGACAAGAGCAAGATCAAGACAAAGATAGCTGCCAGCCGAACCTGGTCCGAACCTGAGGTTCGGCAAGTTGCTATATATAGTAGTCTTGTGCTTTGTATTCGGGGACAGAGAGTGGGAGAACTAGTGTTAAGTGTGTGTTTGTCAAGGTGTTTTCTCTGTCTCAGTTCTGAGTGTTTGCTGGTTGTAATTGATCACTTTGATTAATAAAACAATCGGTTAATTACTTGTTTCGTATCCAAATTAGCTAGATTGAGTAGACGATCCGATGCTCACGCATTTTCAAGTGGTATCAGAGCTATCTGGTTCATTCTACTGATCTTTGGTTGTTATTTTGGGAGTTTTGAAACAAAATGTGTTGTTTTTGGTGATTTTTGAGTGTTTTTACGAGTTCTTGATCTTTTCAGTTGTGGTTTTCGTGAAAATTTCACTCCTAAATCATTCCTTATCACTTTTTCTGATCAACTGTTGCAAATCTCGTCCAAATCTGTCCGAAATCGAGCGTTTTGAGCGAAAAATGGTGAGGTTCGGCTGAAAAGTTTCTAGGTTCGGCATAACCGCTCTGAACTCCAAGTTCGGCTACTGTTCGTCTGTTCGAAGTTCAAGTTCGCCCAGGGTTTGATTAAAGTTCAGATAATTTTATGGTTCGTTTATGGTTCATTCAAAGTTCGGATAGATTCAGGTAGATTCGGGTTCGGAAGAGGTTCGGAAAAGGTTCGGCAGAGGTTTGGATAGAGTTCGGATCACAGATTAAGATTCGGTTAAGATTTGGACGATTAGAATTCAAAATTTAAGATGTCGGAATTTCAAGTGTTTGGGGCTATGTAGAATGCAATGCAAACTATGTTGAACTTTGATAACGAAACTGGAACAATTCAGAAAGTTCCCAAGTTGTTGAAGTTGGAAGCTTATCAAAATTGGAAGCAACGAATTTCTGCTTACATTAGCACGAATGATATCGATTTGTGGATTCTGATTAAGAAGCTTTACCAACATCCAACCAATCAAGAATATTTCAAAGAAGTTCATACCTTTGATATTGCTGAAAGAAAATCATATGAGCTGGAATAAAAAGCGTTTGGTTATCTTACAATGGCATTACCCACTGAGTTGTTACATCAATTTAGTACCTGCAAGAAATCAAAACAATTGTGGGATGCTTTATCAGTAAGGTGTGAAGGGAATGATCAATACAAGAAGAGTCGGAAGAAGGTTTTGAGTAAAGAGTTTGATAACTTCCAGCATTACGAGAATGAAAACATCACGACTCTTGTATCAAGATTATCACATCTTATAAGTGAATTGAAGATTGTGGGGATTGAGAAGACTGATGAAGAGTTAACAGAAGAGATTATGGAGGCTTTACTAGAAAAATAGGAAAATTATGTGTTGTTGCTTACAAATGATAAAGAATTTTCCACATTGACATTTAACGATCTAACTGGTAAACTTCATGCTCGTGAGATGGAAATGATGAATTCCAATAAGTCCAAAGCAAAACTGCAAAATCCAGATGTGTATCACGGTGAGGATGCTGCAAGTATGACGGCTAAGACTAAACCAAGTCTGAGTTCTGCACCACCTACTGCTTTGATTGGAAATATTTCTGGAAATTCTGATAGTAATTCATCATGAGGTTGTAGATTTACAATTCCAGAATCATCAAGTCAGAATGTTTTTTCTAGCTGAAACAACGGATGATTGTGCTAAAATGATTGCTGCTTAAATATCTTTATCTTTTGGTTTGGTTATCAAGAATGTTGCTGATGCAAAATTAACAAGGGATGACCTTGATGATGATCAATTAAATGAATTGGATTTATCTTGGCAGTATGCTATGCTGGGTCAAACATCAAAGAGGTTTTTCAGGAAAAATGGAGGAACTACTTCTGATTTTTAATGGAAGACTGGGTTTTGACAAATCTAAGCTGAAATGTTACAAGTGTTCCAAGCTTGGACATTTTGCTAGAGAATGTCAACAGGCTCATGTTAACAAACCTGGTTTTACATCTAATACAGGCTCTCAACCATCTTCAAACAATTCAAACAAGACAGCTTGACGGTTCAGAATGATGGTGTTTATGATTGGGAAAACAGTTTGACACATCTGCGTTGATTGTCACACATGAGCAAGATGACTATTATTCTGACTCTAGTTCTTATGAAGGTGCTGAAAATGAAAAATTTTAATAAAAAATTGAAAGTTTGATGAAAGAAAATGAATATTTGATGAATGAAATCAAAAAGCTCACTGATGAATTTTAAAATGCAAGGTATCCGTGTTGGTTGATCAATTTTCTTTCTTTGTATTTCATTTGTGTTTGAAAAAGAAATTTGCAAGTAAAAATAGAGTCTTGTTTTTGTGTAAAATGAAAAATCCAAAAATAGAGTTTTTCATTTAAAGGGGGAGAATTGCATATAAGGAAGGTAATGCATGTTGTGGGAAGAAGGTGGATACATGCAAAATATATAAGGAATGTGAATACATGCACAATATATAAAATTTTGAGAAATTGATCATTAGGAAATGATGGTACATTGGCTTACGTATCTGACTCATGGATAGAGTAGATGAAAAAGCCATAAGATCATTGTTTTATGTGTTTGGTAGGCTCGACAAATCAGAAAGTATTCAGATGTTGTTTGATGTGTTTGGTAGGCTCGGCAAATCAGAAAGTATTCAGATGTGATAAACACTAAATACTAATGCTTGACCATGTGGATAACATCTTGATGCGTATTTCATGACAAAAAGAGAAGAATATGTGTGAAAAACAAATGAGAAGTCACTGTGTATACATGTGTTCATTTTGCAAAGATTTAAACTTGTTTGATTTTCTTTATTTAGTCAAACGATCCGACTTTCTCTGCGCGTCCACAAGACCGACCTAATTGTTGTTCGTTTGACATTCTGTTTTATTTTCTTTGATGTTTCGTATAACTCATCAGACTTTCTCTGCGTGTACGGGAGTACCGACTTGATTGTTGTTGGGTTATACAATTTCAACTTGTTTTATCTTTCTTAGTTTGTTAAATCCGAGGCCTTATCTGCGTAGAAGATCGACCTTAAGGTAGACGATTTAACGTTCTTATTTCTTTTTTGCATGGAACACAGTTGACTATATCATGAAAATGTTATGCTCTGTGAGAATCACAAGTGTAATCACACAAGAAAAGGAAGAAATCACACAAGAAAAAGAAAATGTCTGATTATGTCTGATAGTGTGGGATACACTGCAAAGCAAATTCAACCAATATCTTAACATATCCAGATGTTATGAGTATGATTCTGCCCGAGTTTAAGATGGACAATTATACCGGCAATCAGCATGACTTATGTGCTTTAATTAGTTAAAATTGAAGTGTAGTTCAGTGCGTCATGTTTAATATGATCCCGTACATTGATCTTTCTCATACCAAAAATAGAGTTGATTCTGTATTACAATTTCATTTCATTTTGGAGAAGTACAAAAAGATTTTTGGTTGTTTTATCATAAAAGTTTTTTGATCTGATCAGCACGTGACGCAAGTTCAAATTTTTAAAATCATATCTTGGAGTCTTGAAGAGACGTTTTGCACCAAGATTATTTGAATTTTGTGCAGGTTGCTAAAGTGAAAGTAATCTCAACTTCAAGTCTTCTGAAGCTGCTGATAGAGACAGAGATACACCAGACATTATCGAGTATTCAAGATCAAGTTACGATCATGTTGAGGAAGAGTTTGTTCGAAGATTCATTTCCTTGGATGAACAGATTCTGCACTTGAGGGGGAGCTTGATTGTAGATACAGTTTTGATGATGTTGAAGTGATACTGCACACGGCGAGGGGGAGTTTGTAGATACAAGATCTGTGCGTCGTGTGAAGTATCAAATCAAGACAAGACCAAGATCAAGACAAAGATAGCTTTCAGCTGAACCTGGTCCGAACCTGAGGTTCGGATCAGACAAACTTCAGGTTCGTCTGAGGTTCGGCAAGTCGCTATATATAGTAGTATTGTGCTTTGTATTCGGGGACGGGGAGTGGGAGAACTAGTGTTAAGTGTGTGTTTGTCAAGGTGTTTTCTCTGTCTCAGTTCTGAGTGTTTACTGGTTGTAATTGATCACTTTGATTAATAAAACAATCGGTTAATTAATTGTTTCGTATTCGAATTAGCTAGATTGAGTAAACGATCCGATGCTCACGTATTTTCAATAAGTAAGTTTGATAACTGAAGAAATCAGAGCTGTTAAAGTGGATTTGGATAGTTCATAATAAAAATGTGCTGATTTTGCTAAAATCAATGAGGATTTGATGAAAGAGAAAAAAGGATGGATTAAAGATTGTGAAAAAGCTAAAGCTCAAGCTAAGGGAGCTGCTGAAGATTTTGATGCTCTATTTGAGAAAAGCTATCCAGTTTAATAGAAATATGAAAAAGCTAATCAGATTTCTGTTGAAGCTGCTGAGAAATTGATTAGGCTTCAAGAAGATGTTTCTAAGCTACGAGATGAAAATTTTGTTTTCTGAGATGAAAATGAAGTTTTGAGACAAGATGTTGATATCTTCAAGAAGAAATGAGAAAAGGTCGTTGAAGAAGTTTTGGAGGAGTGTGATTTGCGAAGAAGACATAAATATAAATATAATGTTCTATCTGAAGAGTTTATTGCTTATCAAAAGGATTTACTGGATGCTCAAACAAAGATTTCTGAGCTGAAGATAGAAAATCTTGATTTTCAAAGACAAGTGAAGAATTGTAATCTTTCACCTACATTTCTGAATTATCTGTATAAGATAGAGAAAAGTGAAGTAAGTGTTAAGGAAGCTGATTTACATAAAGTTCCTGAACCAGTTGATATATCATAGTTTTCATCTGCTCCCATTAATCCAAATAATGGAATGTATGACGACTTAAAGTTTACAACTCCAGCTTTCGATGTTGGATCATCAATTTTCTAAGACTCGGATGAAGAAAGTTATAGGTGGAAAAGCTCCAAAGTTTGATGTTGGATCTTCATTTTTAGAAGATGAAAAGTTTTTTAATAAGTGTATGGCTGAGAATGTTGCTGGTACTTATCTGAAGTTGACTTTGATAAATCCTTGGTTTAAGAGAACTAGTTGAAGGATATTGAAGCCAAATTTACTAGAGAAGCTAATGGAAGAATGCTTCTGGCCCTCAAGCCGCTGTATCCAAGCTTCTGGGCTATAAACATAAAGGTTTGGGTTATGAAGTCAAGGAGGTACTAGTTCCGATCTTGAATCGCGTCAAGACGTCGTGCGCATACTTCATTTGATGGATAAAAAATATGGCTTTTCCTGGATGAAATGCAAATTGGATTCATGGGACAGGAGAAGGATTTCCCATTCCTTAGCCAGAATCTCTTTTTCCGACTATTGCACTTGGAGACCAAGGAAGAAGTTCATCTCCCCCATCGAGCTCATCTCAAATTTAGTTTGCATAACATTCTCAAACTCTTTGCAGAGCTGATCATTCGTGCTGCCAAAAATGATATCATCCACATAGACCTATACCAAGCGCAAATCTCCACTCGTTTGTTTAGAAAATAGTGTACAATCAACCAACCCATTTTCAACCCATTTTTTAAGCCAATATATAGAAGATGCATAGAAAAAATTTCATACCAAGCTTGTGGCGCTTGATGTAAACCTACAGTGCACGACCAAGCTTGTATACTCGCTCGGGATAATCGGGATCCGTAAACCCTACAGGCTGCTTGACGTATACTTCTTCTCAACATTTTCCCATTCAAGAATGCACTCTTAACATCCATTTGATATACATTAAACCATTTAAATGCTGCGAAAGCCAAGAATATCTGAATTGCTTTAATTCTTGCTACAAGAGCATAGACTTCATTGAAATCAATCCCTTCTTGTTGTGAAAAAACACTGAACCACTAACCGTGCTTTATTTGTGAAAATGATTCCACGATCATCTTTCTTGCACTTATAGACCCAGCGCGTGCCACAAAGCTCCTTGACAGTCTTTGCTTATCCACGAGATGCCACATTCCAAGTTTTGCAAACTGTTGCAACTCCTCTTGCATTACTTCTACCCACGAAGCATCTTTCAATTCCTGAACCACCGAAGAAGGTTCCACTTGAGATAGAAAACACGAGATTGACACCTCATTTTGAATCCCCATATCCTGAATATTGGCTATCAATGCATCAACTGAATTGGAAATCTGATGACGCGTGCGCACTCCTGACGTTAGATCACCGATTTTGAGGTCTTGAGGATGTATTGTATGAATTATTGTAGTAGGATGATCAGGAACCAAAATGTTATCTTCTTTAATCACAATCACAACTTCACCGGTCTTGTTGTTGAAATACTACCATTTCAGTTTCTGAACAAAATTCTGTTCAATCTTTTTCAGAGGAATCTTCTTCAGCAGCTTAGGCTTTTTGTACTTCAACATTACTAATGGTTTACCAGTTTTTGGATGAGTCATTGTCAGATGATTCACATACTTCATTCTCTGTGGCTTCAAAAAACTGAAATCTGCCTTTGCATTCACAGTGCAATAGTCTTTCAAAAGGAATAGCATTAGAGTCCTGTCCATAGTTCAGAAAAGGTTTTCCGGTTAGCTCACGTACATCCCAGACTGAAAGGTGTATTGAATCGAACATGGAACCGCAAGTACTGAATCCCAAACTGTCTTTTGATTGCATAACATTGTAGCTCGGAGTCGTACATCTAACTAGTAATCTCCCCAATCACTTGACCCTTGTTATTGATGTGCTTTTGTTGCTTTACATGCTTAGCAGGAGGTGAATAATTCGCGTGAAATTCCTTCATCCATGCATCAGACAGCCTCCGACTTTCTAGTTCTTTATCAGTAGCAACGAGGTCAACTTTCTTTTCTTTTTCCTTCTTCTTTAAGACTTCCTCTACTTCCGATAAGTCTGATTTCTCAAAGAAGTTGAATCCTGTAGAGTAATCACCTTTGAAGTTACCATATGTTTCTGTTTTCAGGGTATTCTTCAGGTATCGTATCTTCAATTTTTATTTCTTCACTATCAAACTCAACATCATCATAACTCACATTACCAATATCAAACTCACCTTCCTCAGCAGCAGGAACCTTACTCACATCTTCCAAATTCAAAGCATACAATTCAGCAAGCTGTTCAGAAGTCAATGTATGGACAAATTAACCTCCCTCTATTACACCTTGTTGAGACGTTCCAAAAACAGCCGAAGATCGAACTTGGCTAATAGGTACAACATCATACTTATCAACACCAGTAGACTCCCCCTTGAATGTGTTGGCAGTAGAAGTACCAGCTGTGGCAGACGCAGACGCACCAGCTGCACCAGAAAAATCACCGCATCCATCGGGATCATCATCTCCCTCATCATCCCTCAGATATTCCATTACATCACCCTTGCATGTATCTTCTTTATTCGCTTCAATCTCCCCTCGAGCAGCTAATTTATCCATTAGAAATTTGATATGCTCACCAAAGGTAGAAGTTAAATGTTTTAGCTTCACAATCTCATGAGCTTTAGTGCGATCACTATCCATTAAAGATTTAATTTCGAGAGTTTTTGCATGATCCGTAGCTTTCAAAACATTAACTTGTTCAGTCAACTCAGAAACACGAGCTACTAACTCATTTATTGAAACACTAGGTGTGGGAATTTAAGGAGATATAGTTGATGTTGGTTGTTGTTGTTACTGAAGGAATTTGAAAAGGAACTCTTTGACCATGAACAATAGTCTGAACACCAGAAACCCGTGCAGTTAATGTATTTAACTGCTTCTCGTTCTGATATCATGTTTGCAGTTTGCATGTGTGCCAGGTACCAAGCGGATCCCAAAGTTTCACACTTGATTGCGGTGAATAGATCTCCACTTATCTGAAGGGTTGTCCAGAGTTGGGCGTCTTTTACCCTCGTGATGATAAGTTTGTGTTATCAGCTTATTTGGATTCTAATTATGGTGGTTGAAGATTAACTTCAAGTCAACAACTGCTGAATGTCAGTTTCTAGGGCACCGGTTAGTCTCGTGGCAGTCTAAGAAACAAACTTCGGTTGCCATGTGTACTACTGAAGCTGAGTATGTGGCGGCTTCAAGCTGTTGGTCCCAGGTTCTCTAGATTCAACAACAATTACGCGACTACGGTTTGAATTTCTTGACTACACCTATATTCAAAGATAACTCAGCTACAAATTGCATCACGAAAAATCCCTTTCAGCACTCCAAAACAAAACATGTTGATATCCGATATCATTTTGTTAGCGATTGTTTTGAGAAAACGCTGATCGGTTTGCAAAAAGTTCATATTGATTTTCAACGAGCAGATTTATTCACTAAAGCGTTTGATAACACTTGTTTTAAATTTTTGTTGCAATTCAATGGCGTAACGTGTCGGAGTGCCAAGTGATTTGTTTTAGTTGATCATTTTATTTTGTTTTTTATTTTTTTCTTTACATTTTCTTTATGTTTTTAGGGGAGAACATGAAAATTCCAAAAATATTGTTTTTTTTTTGTTTATAAAAATTGGAAAAACAATAAAAAAATTTGGAAAATTGAAAAATATAAAAAGTAAATTGGAAAAAATCGAAAAATAAATATTAGAAAATGGAAAATCAAAATGAGAAATTGATCAACCAATTGAGAAATGATAGTACATCAGCATATGTGATCTGCCATGGATAGATTAGATCTATAGGATGTAGGTTTATGTGTGATTTGTATGATGTTCTTGACGAATCTAATGTGTGTTATATAATATCAAGATAATGCTAACCTGATAATTGTGGTATAACACCTTGATGTATACTGTGTGATGCTTGGTTAACAAAAATACAAAAACAGAATATGAGATGTCCTGATGTATGCTTGCGTTTATTTTGAAAGATTGATTTTCTTTATTTTCTCAAACGATTGGACAATCTCTGCGTATACGTGAGCATCGAACTGATAGTTGTTCATTTGAGGTTTTGCTTTGTTTTTCTTGGTGTTTCGTATAATTCATGGGACTTTCTTTGCGTGTCCACAAGACCGACCTGATTGTTGTTGAATTATACAACTTCAACTTGTTTTGCTTTCATATTTTCTCAAATACTTGGGCTTTCTCTACGTGTTCACAAGACCGATCTGATTGCTAGGTATTTGAGGTTCCGATTTATTTTTACATGAAACATCATGGACTTTATATCTCTGTTGAACATTTTGATGATAGGATAGAAAATACAAAAATATAATAAACAGTATTGCCAGTATTTCTGATTGTGTGGGTGCCATATTATCTGTGCTTGAATAATAAACCTAATCATATCAGAACACCATAGAAATTGATTTTTTCCAAGCTGAAATAAATAGGAAAATGTTATATTTGCATTCATCATAGCTTGCATGCTGATTAGGGTCAAAATTGAAATGTGCTAGATTCGTATTGTTAATATGATCTCATGTTGCGATCTTTCTCACATAAAGAATTAATTTATTGAATTTACTTTCTGCTTTAGTTAATTCATATCAGAAAAATCGAAAATAGAGTTTATTTTTGTTATTGTAGTTTTAAAAGACATGTTACGGATTATTTCTAGGTCGATAGAGATAAGAGACATAAGTTTTATGTCATTAAAGTGTGTCGAATGATTACAACTGAAGTAGTATACATCGTTTAAGGACCCGAGGGAGGTTGGACAACACCTCCCTTCTCACACACAGATCTGGAACAAAATGACTCAAAAACTTAGCTTGAATCACAAAGTGAATTCAATTTATACTCTTGAAAACCCACGAAGTGAAGTAGTTCACGAACTCCCAGTTCGTTGTAACGAACTGGCACTTTGTTGCATGCGAACTCCCACTTTGTGGTTCACTTTGTGACCCAGTTCGTGACCCTGCGAACTCTTCTAGTACTCCAGTCTGTTTTGCAATTCAAATAGTAACGACCACACAAGGTTCATGCTCTAACAATTTTTAATTGATCTTAGAAAATACCAAAAATATTTTGGTTGTGTTTTAGCAAAAATTTTAAAATACCAAAAAAAAGGTTAGATTTGTTTTGATATAAATTTTAGAACATTCAAAAATATTTTGGTTCTGCTTTATTTTCGATCAACTGATACTAAAATCGGGTACAAATTTTTGTCGTGAGAACCTAACCGATGCTTGTCATCAGCTAAAGTCAATGAAAATGAAAATTGATCTGAAAATTTCAATTATTAAATGGAAAATGAAAATTTTGAGAAGTTTGGGACTTAATTTGAAAATTAAAAAAAAAGGGGTTGGTTTTGTAATTTTCTGGTTTGGCAAACCGTTGGTTCGCTGGAACGAACCAAGAGGGGTATAAATAGGTCGTTGGTTCGCTGGAACATCATTAAAGAAATTAAAAAAAATACCAACATCAGAGTATGAGGCATATGGATTTTGTGAGGATTACAATTTCTATGATGATTTTGGTTGTGGTTCTTCATCTGGTCATTATTTTGCTAAATCAAAACCAAAATCATTAAAGAACAAGAAACCAAAAGAGGTTATCAAAACCATCTATGATGGCGATTCTACTAATGAATTCGGTAATTCACTTGATAGAATCATTATAGGCCGTCCGAGATGTTTTTATTTTCATAAGCGAGGACATCTTAGAGTCAAGTGTCCAAAACTTACAGAGAAACGTGCTTTCGCTAAGCAACCTATTCTTAGAAAAGTTTAAGATAAAATTGTGTTGAATGAACCTTTGATTACCAAAAACAAAATCAACTCTAAATTTATCAACATGATAAGAATTTTGTTGGTAATTCTCCGACACTGATCACAAGTCTGAAGGTTCATCAAAACTAGTTCCAAAACAAAAGTGGCAACCTAAAGTCTATCACAGGCCACTTTTGATATCTATGAAGACATTGGCCGACCCTAAGCTGCGAGCTTGCGTCCTACCCTTAACTGATATTTTTATTGTTGTGTGCAATGGGCTCCAAAGCACGCTGTAAAAAACTTTTGGGTTATAGATAGTGGAGCTTCCCGGCACATGACGGGTGATATTTCCCTACTACCTGATGCAAAACTAATCAATGGGCAAAATGTTACTTTTGTTGGTAATAAGGGTGGTAAGATAACCGGTGAAGGCAGACTTGGTAACAAGCATGTTACATTTGACCGTGTGCAATTTATGGAGCAGTTGCAACATAATCTTCTGAACATGTCTCAAATTTGTGATAAGCTGTACACAACAACTTTCACAAGTTCTGAGCGTCTTATTTTGAAGCCCGGTAGCGTCATTCCTGAAGATTGGATTGTTATGCGTGGACCCCGATATAGAGATTTGTATGCTTAAAACATGAATTCTGCATCTCCAAGAGTTGCTGCTGCCTGTTTTCTATCAAAAGAAATGGAGAAAGATTCAATTCTATGGCATTGCCGCATGAGACACATTAGCTACCGGAAGATGAATTTTCTTGTAAATATGATTTGCTAGAAGGCGTTCCAAAAAATAGAGTTGTCTTTAATGATGTATGCATTTCATGCAAGAAGGACAAGCAGAAGAAGAAATTTCATCCTACCAAGAAGGTCAATTCAATTGAAGTACCATTAGAAGTGCTTCATATGGATCTATTTGGTCCAGTGAATGTTCGAAGTGTTTCTGGTGATTATTATTGCTTGGTGGTAACATATGACTATTCGCGTTTCTCGTGAGTGATGTTGATGACTACGAAGGATGAAACTCCCGATCTACTCAAGGGTTTAATTCTGAAGATTGAATCTTTATATCCGATGAAAGTTCGTCGCATCCGAAGTGACAATGGTATTGAATTTAGAAATGCGTGTATGGAGCTGTTCTGTTTACAAAAAGGGATTCATCTTGAATTCAATACTCCATATATACCACAACAAAATGGTGTAGCAGAGAGAAAGAATAGAACGATAATTGAGATGGCGAGAACTATGTTGGCCGATTCTCGACTTCTAGTGAATTTATGGAACAAGGCGGTTAACACAGCATGTTACGTTCTAAATGGAGTTCTCACGTTTAAACAGTTTGGTAAAACATGTTACCATTTGTTGAACAACTGTGTGCTGAATCTCAGGTTTCTTGAACCATTTTGTTCTCCGTGCACTATTCTTCAGTCAACAGGGAAGTTCGATGAAAGAGTAGTCGAGGGTTTCTTCGTCGGTTACGCATATCTAAAGAAGCGAGAATTCAATATTGCTACTGGGAAGGTCGAAGATTGGATACATGGCGAGTGTCAACATTTTACTGGCAACCAGTGGGGAAGGGTCCGTATTGGTTGTTTGATTACAAGATCTTATTTGATTCTTTTTCTACATCTGGTGGATACACAGATGAGGAGCTTGCTTCTATGTATTTTACTTTGGAAGAAAATTCTGTTACTCTTTCGAAACTGGCTTTTTCTCTTGCAACGTCAGTTCCTACACTACTAGAAAAAGGAACTACAATGACGAGCGAACGATGACGCGCAATTTAGCACGTCATAAAATTCTGTCATAAAAAAATAAAAATACAGAGTACACTTATCAAATGTGCGCGTCATCCAAAAGTGTCGTCTTATATTTTTATCTCCCGCTCAACTAAAATTGGATTCCTGCTCCTTACTACTGCAACAGTCCCACAAATTCGTTTCCCATTCACACCTTATATATTCCTTTTCCCCCATCTCTACTCATCTCCACACGCAAAAATCCCCAATCTTTATTCTCACCTAAAGGCTCCATCTCCACTTATGATTCCTATCTATGTGACCTAAGATTCTTCATCATCAGACTCATCGACCTCATTCTTCTCTATGTGACCTCAGATTCTCCATGTCCCAATTCAATCCTTTTTTCGATATTTGAAGCTCGAAATCCAAAAGAAAAAGGATGAAATCTTCGAACCCTAGCGATTCCTCATGGCGGCGAATAAGTTAAGCAGCGAAGATGTGCTTTCTAGGGTTTCATCAACGATATCTAAATCACCGATTGTATAAAGGCCAGCAAGTCGCCTCCGACGCCAGTTTTGTTGCCAAAAAGAGCAAGGCAATTTAGGGTTTCCTTCCTTCAGCAACTGCTCTTCGTTGCTCTTCGCCAGAGACACCACGTTACAGGTACAATGAATTTTTGTTTCTTCATCAGTTAATTTCTCTAAAATTAGCTATATATATTCAGATTTCTACATTATTTTCATACTTATAGTTCTGTATGAATTGTTCTACTGGTTATCTTAGAGCACAATCATCTTATTTAGAGTTGATTTATGTCAACGCCACCGCTTCCTTTCCCTTTTACGTCTATGCAACGAGTTTTAATAGTCACCGTCGTTTGCTCATCCACCACTGCTCTACCGGTGTTTTCAATATACTATAGAGGAAACAGGGAGAGTAACACCATTTCCAAAAACATTTATCTGACACAAGGTATTTTATCGAATACACCTTCTTCTTAATCAGATATTAACAAATAAGTGTTTTAATCAATTGATTGATTGAACACTTCATTGAATTGATAATTAGGTTTCTGGGTTATAGATTTATGATTATGACAATTATCATTGATTGATTTGATAATTAGGTTTCTGTAATAATGAATTTCTTGAAATTGCAATAGTTTTGCAAAATGGATTTCGATTATACATTGATGATAGCATAAATGGCGGATGCTACAAACTTCTTTATTTACTATTTTTCTGCCATGTGTCTGGGTATGCTAATCAAAACTAAAGAGACGGACTGCCTTCATAAAGTTTGCTATTTTCAATATACATTGTGCTTCTATCGCATTGCTTTTGTTAGCCTTAATTAATGATCAGAACCTGTCAAAAGCAATTTGTTTTGGTCATTTTTCCCTAATTCTTCTAGTTTGTTGGATAGTTTTGGTATGTACTTCACCTTTTCCTTATTGATCAAATAATTTGTGACAAGAACATGTCAAAACCAATTTGTTGGTTCTCAGAAATCATTTTGTAGTTTTTTCTTGCAGGACTACCGTCTTCAATTTTGGTTGAAACTTGATCAATATCGGCTTTAATAGTTCATTGTCATTTAATGTAGAAATTAGTGATTCTAGAAAAAAAATATATATTTTTTTTGTATTCATGACGTGCAAAAGTGCGTGTCATCTGCCTTTATGACAGTGGCTTCCTTGACACTTGTTTTATGACACACGCTTATGACGCGCATTTTTGGGCGTCATAGTTCGTGCGTCATAAAAGTGATGACGCGCATTTTGCGCGTCAAGAAGCTACTTGACATGGCCTTCCTTGATGCGCAAACGCGCGTCATCTGGCACCTTTCTTGACGCGCATTGTGCGTCATGAAAGCTATTTTTTGTAGTAGTGCTGGTTCAGATTCAAATAATGTAGAGGATGACAGCTCATCTAAAAAAGAAAGTGAGTTTCATGAGGTTGTGTCGGAACCAGTTGAGGAATCAGTTTTGCTTCTGAGTACAAGTTTGACAGTTCTATCAGTCGACTCGGATGTTGCAGATCTGAATGTCAACAACCTTGAAGAAGCTTTTGAAGACTAGCATAAGACAAGGAGGAGTCTGTTAGGACATTTTGTGTGTCTAATGCTAGGTCTAGTTGTTTAGTTATGTTTGTTAAATTTTGTCTTAGATACCCTTAACGAACTGGACAACAAACTAGAGACGAACCAGTAACTAATGAGTGGTTCGTTTGGTAGTTTGGTTCATTGGACATTAAGTAGTATAAATAATTCAAGTGTGCTGAAATTTACACACAGTTCTAAGGTATATTCAGAGTGAGGGGTCCGAGAGAAGAGCTTGTACTTGTGTTTTCTCAATAGTTAATACAACTCCAAGGATATTTAGATGCTTTGATTATGTGGACTAATTCATAGTGTATAACGTGAATAGCCAATCTATCTACCACTTACAATTACAATTGGACATCCCAATCCCAACCTCGAATGTCGGTCAAGCTGATATGAAGGTCAACATGTCGAGACAAAAACTCCATTTGATCCTTTGTTTCCAACCAACTTTGCTTTAATGGATAATATTGAAGAAATCAGTGAAGCAAATGCTTCTAAGACCAACTCTAAAGCTCAGAAGATGGAGACTGTACATCAGAAGAATCTGATTCCTACTGAGGAAAAATCCTTGTTGTGTTCCGAACAATGCATTGAAGTTGTTGCTAGCTACCAAAACCACAACCTTAAACTAGTTGACGAGGCAGCAGACAACAAAAAGAATGCACTACTACAAAAAACAGCTTCTTGACGCTTTTTCCACATCATGAAAGGGTCCAGAATGACGCGCAAATACGCGTCAAGGAAGGCAGGGTCAAGAAGCTTGATGACGTGCAAAATGCGAGTCAAGGAAGCCCCCATCATAAATCTGCTTATCACACGTGTTTTTGCACGTCATGGATTTAAAAAAAAATTAAAAAAAAATATTTTAATAGAATCTCTAATTTCTACATTAAATGACAATTGACCCGATAATACAAAATAAAAATACACTTATAGGAAAATAATGTATTTCATTTATATAACAAACATTAGAAAGTTAATATTAGTTTACAAATGGAGCCGGTATGTTAGCTAACAATAAACCTATAATAATATTCTAACATGATATCATTTTCCTTAGAGTTCTTACAACATTTATGTCTCTTCCACAAACATTTTTTAACATCATCCCTTCCAGCTTTAGCATTCTTATAAAACTAGCCCACACACTTGTGCATTGGAACTATTCAATGAAAATATGAATGGATGTATCTGAAAATAAGTGCCAAGACTAATAGTCGAGTCAACTGTTGACAACTCAAGCCACTTATTGTTTGGTTCATGTATTGAGATTATAATTTCTGCAAAAAATATTAAACATATAACTAAAGGCAAAAATGGAAAAACACACATTATAATTGAAGGTTGTAAAATACTCATTCATGATGCCACCATTTATAGACTCACAATATCGTTTCAGCCATTGAAGAAATTCCATGTTGTCCAATGGTCAACCCTTCACCAGTCTATTTACTTCAATATGCTGAAACAAAATCCAAACCCGCTTTCGTCTTAGTCCACATTAGTTCCCAGATATTAAAGACTGAAAAACTAATCTTTGATCACATGAACATACATTCAAACTTGTCGGTTATTAATTGTTTACAACTCACCTTATCAATTTTGGGCTTGTTAAATATATCTTGCAGTACTTTGTAGTTTTGGATCATATCATATTCTGTCCTTGCATCAAAGTTAACTTGTAGTCAAACCACATCATGACTACATTTGGATTGGTTTAAAGATAAAACAAATACTAAACAAATCCTAACC
The DNA here is from genome assembly GCA_039602395.1 of Deinandra increscens subsp. villosa. Lineage (NCBI taxonomy): Eukaryota > Viridiplantae > Streptophyta > Magnoliopsida > Asterales > Asteraceae > Deinandra > Deinandra increscens. The sequence continues at coordinate 24,770,412 of JBCNJP010000003.1, forward strand.
TTGTGCATTGGAACGGTCCCCAGATAGGTCATGTGTAGTTTCCCTTAACGGATCTTGTTCAGTGTATCAAGTTCAAAAGATGACCAGAAACAGTAAATACAAGTTGAGTTTTATTTCACTTAATGAAGAGAGTACACACACAGCTCACCGAATGAAACACTCAACTGGCAAAAGTCACTATGCCCCGAATGAGTTTGTCTATTTATAGGCAAACTGCCCACCGAATGACTCATTCGGTGGTCATTCGCCACTCATTCGGTGAGACTCATTCTCCCACATAAAATACATGACTCACACAGATCGTTCTAACAGTTGTTACATACATGACACAATACATCATTTGACACATAAACTCTATGTACCAACAGACTCCCCCTTGACATATGATGTATTCATCACTTTATGAAAGAGCATGAGCGATGGATCGTCTACCCAATCAAGCCATTTCGGAATGCAAAACGTAATTAAAATATTTTTTATTGATCACAAGAGTTCAATTAGAATCAAGAATCACAGAGAGAAAACCTAGACAAAATACCTCAGAAACACACACTAAGACTCCAAAAGTTCTACTTAAGATTACACACAAAGTCCTATTTATACACGACACTTAGTATCAGAACTGGAGCTTACACGAAGTGTTGACTTCGTGTCACTACGTGTAGACACGAAGTGTGACTTCGTGTCACTTCGTGTAGACACGAAGTGTGACTTCGTGTCTCACTTCGTGTGACTTGTAATTTTCAACCTTTGTACATTCTGATACATCATGCGTCGCACATAATCATGCTCTAACAAACTCCCCATCGACGTGTGTTGTATCCGTACAATCCATCTTTAAATTGTAACATGTGTTGCATCAATGCTTCTACATCAGACATCAGTATCTTTAATCAAATTCCCCCTCAGCTTGAAAGTTAGTCTGATCTTGAATACTTGAAAATGTAGAGCATATTGTGTCTTTATCATCAACTCCAGAAGACTTGAAATTGTGATGTTCTCCTTCACTAAGTACCTAGCCAACATACATAATCTTGGCGCAAAACATCTCTTTGAGACTCCGAGATATTTAGATATTTTCAGCTTTTTGAAAATCTTGTATCTCGCGTCGACCAGATCGAAAATAAAGCAGAAACAAAATCTTTTTGGCTTTTCGAAACTATATATCAAAACACACCTAAAATCTTTTTGATTTACCAAACTTATGATAAAACACACCTAAAATCTTTTTGATTTTTCAGAAATGAAATAAAATCAACAAAACAAAACAAACTCTATTTTTATGAGAAAGATCCAGACGTGACATCATATCAGACATAATGCATCTAGCACATTTAAATTTCGACTTCATCAACATGCAGATCAAGATATATCCATATAAATTCTTTTTCAGCATTTGACAAATCAATTTCCGTAGCTTTCTGATATATTTAAGGTGTATTAATCAAGCACTAATAACATGGTCCTCACAATATTTCGAAATATTGGCAACTCATCATTTTTAATGTGATTTTTCTCAACAATGAGATTATCCAATGTGTTTCATGGAAAAAGAAAGCAGAATCCTAAATAAACAACAATCAGGTCGGCCTTGTACTTCCGCACACGCAAAGAAAGTTTGTACTTCCGCACATGCAAAGAAAGTTCGTTGAGTTATACGAAACACCAAAGAAAATAATGCAGAACCTCAAGTAAACACCAATCAGGTCGATCTTTCAATACGCAGAGAAAGACCGATCACTTGAGAAAGTAAAGAATATCTCTTATTCTATTTTTGCAAAATAAACACATGCATAAACAAGAATATCTCTTATTCTATTTTTGCAGATTTGTCACACAATACCCATCAAGATGAAAAACCACAATTATCAGGCAGGCATTATCTTGATATCATACTTGCATATATCAGATTTGTCATGCAATTTTTCATTTTTTTTAGCAATAACCCGCAGCCTTTACATCTATTTTATCCATGGCAGATAACGTATATGCTGATGTACCATCATTTCTCACTTTTTGTCAGATCAATTTCTCTTTTTGGGATTTTTTTTAAATTTTATATTATATTTTCAAATTTCTCCCCCTAAAATTCAAACAATCACTATTTTTTTGAATTTTTAATTTTTCCCCCTAAACAAAAGAAACAAAATAAAACGAAAACCCTTAAAAATTTATCAATCGACATTCGACACGATTTGTGTAAAACATCAACTGTTAAAATCAGGTTTTAAGATGATTTTTCAAGTAATTTAAGTTAACATGCAAGCAACCACAATTAGTAACACAAAATATCACCAACTGGTATTCTTGATCACCTGCATACACCGGATAAAGATTACATCTTTTTGGTCGACCCGATTCAACAGCATCGGGTTGCCTCGTGTCTTCAACATAGTCACCGTTGGCCTTGACCTTTAGAGGTCTCTAAATTTTAATGAAAGATTTTTGAAAACCTTTGAATATGATTTAACATTTTTGGGTTCAAAATCCAAAGTCTCATTGATCTGTGGAGGTGAAACAGTAGACTTTCTTGGTTTTTGTGGTTTATCAGAAAGTTAACCTTTTGCATCAACATGTTTGACATTTTTCAATTTTTCTCACGAAGAAATTGTTTAACATTAGATTTGTAGTTTGTAGCCAATGGAAAATCAACAGTAATGCCCGTATTGTTGGCATACATAACACAATCTATGTTGTTTCTTGAAATCAGAAAATATTTTTAGTACTCGGTCATGCAAGGTGCAATCTCATCGGTTTGTGAGTATGTTGCATAGTGGGCGAATCATAACAACCGTTTGAATGATTAAAAGGGACCGAATATTGAAAATTATCAAAGAAAGGATCATGATGAAACCTGTTGGATGAACGACTAGAGACACTAGAAGACAATCGTGGACTTCCACATGAGGATCCTCTAGAAGTCGAATCACCAAAATTCAAAGAATGGGAATAGAACTGTGGCTTGTTTGGATTCTTTGAAAAATGTGCAGTATCCTTCTTCACAGATTTCTTGGACTTTTGATCTTTCTTCACTTTTTTATGCTTAGGAGCTTCCTTAGGTTGAAATTCCAAACCAACATCAGAATCATAAACATCCTGAGCATCAGTCTTTGAATTTGGAGAATTATTCTTTTCAATATGTTTCTCCTTTTTCTTGCCCTTTGACTTCTTCTGTTTCTTACCAGCCTCCTTCTTCACTAACTGTGAATAATCAATCTCTGTTTCTGGTAATGAATCACTCGTTGTGGAATTAGTAATTACCACAGGAGCTGGAACAGAATGAAAACCAGATTCAGAATTTGATGTAGACTTGCAAAGATAATTTGTGAAAGCTGCAGACAACTTGTTGTTCTCAACTTCTCTCTTCAAAGCAGCAAGATCCACATCTTTTCCAGAGATCTCAGTTTGAGCAACAACCAATTTCTTTTCAACTGCAAGAAGCTTTTTAGAAAGTTGATTATATTCACACTTTTGCACTTCCATCTTGTTACACTCAGCCAACAATTTCTTTTCATAGTTCTCAAACTTTTCTTTGTAAATCTTGAAATTACCCTTAGCATCACTGCATATTTTCCTCAATATATTCGTAGTCTAACAATGTTTACACAGTGAGGGTATAACATTGGGTATGTGTGGCACTACATCCGTTAACTTTCCTGTTTTGCATAATTCTTGAACAGCTTTCCAAAGACTATGAGTAGACATGCAGGAACTCAGCTGATTATAAACTGGACATGATAATGCACTCTTCAACAAAGTGAAATCCTTGGTTTCTAATTCAAAACTTGTTTTGGCATCCGATGGAACTGCAACGGAGTATCAAGACTATCTGTAGGCCAATCAAACTCTTTTTCTCGAATTATGAGAAAATCAGCAAAATGATCATGTACATAAGCTTCAAATTCTTGTTTCCAGAACAAGTAATCTTCACAATGTAGCAGCTTAGATACAACCTCAATCTTTTGAAATTCAGGAGCTGATTCATCTAGTGATAATTGAAATGAAACCATTGCCTATTTATTACATGTAAACATAACATTAATTTTTTAGTTTGCAGTATCATCAATCTCAGAATCAAATTCTGTCATGTATTCAAACTCTTGTCTTGGTGCGGCTGACACATGAGCATATTTATCAGAATATTCAGAAAACTTTCCCCAATCATATCCCTTTTCTTTGTCATTCAAAGTAGCAAATAATGCCTTAGCTTTCTCTAATTTGACATCCTTGTTATTTCCATCTTTCGTGCACTCTCTAGCAAAATGTCCATAAGTTTTACACTTAAAACATTGCACCTGACTCTTATCCAATCCCAATTTATTCTGCCGAAATTGAACATTCGTCTGCCCCGTCTTCTTAATGTAGTTCTTGACTTGTCGTGTCAACATAGCAAACTGCCAATTTATATCCACATATTCAAGATTATCAGCATCGATTTGATCAAAATCTTCATTGATCAGTTCAACATTGTCAGCACTACCTATCAGAACTCATATCCAGAAGTAATTAAAGCAGAAACTAATGCCACATATTGATCATGTGTAGTAGCAGACAAACCAAATTGACTTGAAGTAAATGGAACATGCACATGACACCCGCTAGATGATCAAGAATTATTTCCAGCTACAAACACAGTAGGCGATGTAGTAGAAGGAATCACACTTGGTTTCTTTGCACTGATGGATGAAGAATTTTCTCCATGATAAACTGCTGGATTTTGAATTGAAGCAGTCATAGATTTATGAATCGACGTTTCAGGATCGTGAGCTTGTAATTGCTCAACCAAACTGTTGAAAGTCATATTCAGATAATCCTTATCCCTTGTGAGAATCAACACAAAGTTTTCCCATTTTTTCAGGTAAGGCTTCCAATAATATTTCCTTTTTTCAGAAGCATCTTTCACAACAAAAACTAATGCCAATTCACTAAGAAGATGTGAAAACCGAGTAATCAAATCAGAAACACTCTCATTAGGATAATCATTGAAAATTTTCAAACTCTTTCTTGAGAACCTTTTGTTTACTTTTCTTGAACTGCTCATTTCCATGACATAGTTTAACCAATGCATCCCATAACTCTTTAGCAACAAAACAATCACTGAATTGATGTAAGAGTTCCTTTGGTAATGCCATTGTTAAAACACCATAAGATTTTTGATCTGCTTTGTAACACCCCGATATTTACGTACTAGGTAACTACGTATCTTATTATATGTTTTTATTTTTGAATATGTGTAGGAAATGATATTATATGAATAAACACGTGTTTATATTGATAAACGAATAATTACATGTTTTAATTGAAGATATATGTGCAAATACGTGTTTAAATAGTAAATGAGTGAATCATAAGTGTCCCGACACTTAGAAGTTACTGAAAATGTATCCTAAAATGACTCCTAGCATGAAATGATAAATGTACTAAAGTATGAGGGGCTAAAACGTAATTTAGCAATAGTAACTAAACAAATAGATATAAGTATATATATATTATCGAACGTATCCCGAGCCTTAGAAACCCTAGAAAAATGTTAGAAATATGTTCCTTAATGTTTTGGGGCATAAAATAATAAAACTATAGAAGTTTGGGGGGTTAAAATGCATTTTATAGAAGTCCAGGGGGCTGAATTGTAAAAATTCAAAATCTGGCCGGAAACTGCGTAGCTCGCGTATCGCGCCACTCTTACCCATCCCCTTCGCGATACGCGAGGGACTTGTCTGCATCAGGACGCTACCTGGTTCGTTTTTCTCCACGTATACGGACTTGCAGCCTACGTTTTGGCCTCCTACGCGTCGTTTCTTGGCCGTGAGTCACCATGGGACGTGTAAGAAGGTTGGTACGCGTCTTATACTATAAATACAAACCTTAATTCGTCCGGTTTCCTCACCAATTCACTGATTCATCCTCCAAAAACCCTAAACGAACCCAGAAACTTCGTCGATCGAATTCGCACTAACGGTGAGGAGTTAAGGTCCGAAATTCTGCAGTTGAGCTACCCTAGGTATGATCTAATAATAACCTATCTCAGTTTTTGTAAATTCAATTTCTAAGTATGGTTTTCAAAATTGTGTAAAATTAGGGTTCTTGAGCTTGTTTTGTCAAAATCGGGAGATCGGGTGGGAATTAGGGTCTGAATTTTTGTAGGTAATCCTAATTTAATGTGTTTTAAGAAAGCCCTAAGTTTATTTCACAATTGGAAAAGGTTTGGTAAAGGTTTTGTTAACGGGTCAAAATTAGGGTTTTCATGTCGTTGTTCTGCCCAAATCAAGTAAACGGTTTTGAATTAAGCTTTGCCATTTTAAAGGATATTATAAAATGTTATAATGGATAATACCCTAAGTTGGTTTTGAATAAAAATGAGTTTTGATAATAAAACAAGAATTTCATGAAATTAGGGTTTTGAAATAAGAATATTTAATATAAAATAATCCGGAGGGTTTGGGGACTTGAATTTTGATATGGTAACATGTTTATACATATAATAAGTGTATATAAAGTTAAAATGAATAAATAATGAAGTATTGAAAATACCGAGTTAATCGGATATTAGAAGTTCGTGCGGACCGGAAGGGTAGGCGCCTGTACACTGGGGTTTCTGGCATAGCGGGGGTGTCGCCATCCCATCTGGGCAATGGCATCCCAACACTGGGCGACCCCGGAGTGAGTGTCTACTTATAGGAATGCACGTCTTCATAATTATCAATAAAAGAAGATAATATGCCTCCAGGGGCATTTTGGTCATTTTGACCCATAAAAGTGAATAAACTTAATAATATATATTATTAAGTAAAATAAATAAACATAAGAAGTGTTTATTATATAAAACATTGCGTTAACGTCATACAATACGCAATTAGGTTAAATCGGAGGAGATAACGGAAGTTCGGTCTGAAAATACTACCTACGAGCATAAGGTGAGTTCTATGAGCCCACTTTTAAATGGTTTAAATGTTTTAATGTTTTCGGGCTAATATACATGCAATGATACATATTCAACTGTTTACTTGAAAAGTATTTGAGATGCCTTTACTTGTCTTGTGTTGATACACATACGTGAAAAAGTTATAATACTTATAACTGTTTTAAAGTTATTATTACCTGTTATTACTCTTTTCGGGAGGGTTATAATGAACGGGTAATAAAGAAGTTAAACTTTTGAAATAAGTTTAGAAAGGAGGAAAATAAGTTTTGAAGAATCAAACTGTTTTCAGAAAGGTTATAATAATTGATTATTATAAAGATAAATCTTTTAAAGGTTTTGACGAAGTC
>JBCNJP010000003.1:24778180-24794128 GCA_039602395.1 Deinandra increscens subsp. villosa
TGATAATCTTGCAGTTTCATCAACTTAGGTACTTTCTGACTTGTACCATTTTCATTATCATAATTCAGCATTGCTTGCATCGTTGATTGAACCGCTAAAAAGGCTTGAAAATCGTTCATTTTGGATTTTTTGGAAAACTGTTTCACCGAATGAGATTATATCTGTCGAATGAAACAATTCTGTTGAATGAACAGATTCAACTGATGAATGAAATAACAATGCCAAACGAAAAATGTTTGGCGAATGAGAGTGATTCGCTGAATGAGAGTGATTCGCTGAATGAAGTCTCAGAAAATAAAACCAAGCGACCGATTGAACAGAACAAATAAATAAAACTAATTCGCCAAATAAGATTATTCGGCCGATAAAAAATTCAGAAAATGAAGATAAACTGCCAAATGACCAGAAAATGAAAGATACACTGGCGTATGATCAAATAATGATCACCGAATGACCAACGAATGACACCAACGGTGACATGTTTTTTTTACTATAACTTTCTTATTATTGCGAATTTGATGAAAAACCTTTAATCAAAAGTTATCTAAAACAAATTTAGAACAAACTGATCAGAACAGAATTTGAAAACAAAAACTTTTGCACAACTATTTTGTGAAAAAACTTCAAAACTTGAATTTTTTTACTGAACTGAGCAACCTTAGCTCTGATACCACTTGTAGTTGTCCTAGTGTTGGGGACAACACGTATTATTCAAAAAGGGGGGGGGGGCGGGGGTGATAGGGAAAAAAACAAAAGTTTTGGAGAACATGAAAATTTGAAAAAAAATAATATTAATAATAAATTTTTTTTGTTTTAAAAATAATAGAAAAATTAAAAAAAACATTTGCGTCAAAAACAAGAAGATTGTCGAACTGCTGGATTGCCTAGCTCCACCGAGCTTACGCTGATGGCGTAGCTTACGTTGGGGGTCTCTAGCTTACGCTGGGGATCTCCTGTACCACGGTGCAATTATTATCGAACAAGCTCATCGTAGCTTACGTTCAAGCCGCAACTTACAGTGAGGTCTGGGGGTCGACGGGCGGGCCTGACGCAAAGAGGCTGCAATTTGTTTATTTTCTTTTGTCTTTTGTACTTAAAAAAAAGAAAATAAAAATAATAAGTGTTGCCATCGATATCCCCATCTCCAATTTCACCTATACCACTCTGGAAGAGCTAGAATTCTAACCTTGTGTCAGGACGTACGGGCCAAGGGACATTCTTCAGGTAGACAGTTTCTATGGGGCGTAGGCCTCCCAAAAGGTAACGGAGGCGTACAAAGGTTTCCTCGGGCCGGACTGAGATTGGCCCTCAAGTGCAAAGGCATAAGGGAGCTTGACTGCAAGACCCACCCGTCGAGCAGGGATGAAAGTCGGCCTTAGTGATCCGACAGTGCCGAGTGGAAGGGCCGTCGCTCAACGGATAAAAGTTACTCTAGGGATAACAGGCTGATCTTCACCAAGAGCTCACATCGACAGGAAGGTTTGGCACCTCGATGTCAACAGACCATAAATCTAATTACACGTTAATTAGTATTAAAACGAACAAATGACAAATTAAATAAATAACTGTTTATTTATTTAGTTGAACGACAAAAACGTTTTCAGCCAAAACGCTCGTGTTTTGATTAAACGGACTGATCAGTTTTTACTGGATTAACAGACTAATAAGAATAGTGGACTGGATAGAATCGCGACCGGGCCCATTCCATCAAAGCCCCGGTCCGTGATAATTTTTAATAAAATAGGGAGAGAGAGGAGTGGAGAACAAGTCACAAAAACGCAACCCTAATTTTCTCTCTCTCTCTCCCTCATGTGTCGATCTCCAGCCGACTTCCACTAGAGCCATTGCCGATCGACCTCCTCCGCCACCACCGATCATCGCCCTTTTCGATGGATCCCCGTTTAGCCAGCGTGTGTTCAAGATTGAAGAGAGAAGCCGAACGAGCCCGAGCCGCCGCCAGCCGAGCCGCAGCCGCGGCTAGCACCGCCGCTGACGTGGCTCGTCGTTCACCACCGTGCGATCGCCAGCCGGTGGTCATCGCGCTACCGGCGCAACAGAGGTCACCGTGCACGGTCCTCTCATCGTGGCCCGTGCCGTTGTATTCGCCAGTCACCACCACCACCGTGTCGCCGTCACCGCCCTCCACGGGTGATGAGATCGTCGTGGGGACGATTCCTGTTGCGATCCCGGTTGATCATGTTTTGTCGTTTCCGCCACCCGTAGCAAGTCTGCTCCACCGCCACCTTAGATGATCTGACCCGCTGGTTCGAGTCAGATGTCACAGTTCGTACTAGCGACAGTCCATTGAATCTGGGTGTCTCAAGCGGTTGCTCGAATCCCGCCAAGATATATCTGTGTTTGTTGCGATCGGTGATTGATCCTGTTTACGGTTCGTATACGCGATGTTTTAAATTTGTTTCCGCTGCTAAATTAATTATGAAATAATTCAAATAAATATAATTGGTTTTAATAAAATTAAAATCGGTAACCCGGATACCCACTATAAAACCCAACAGTGGTATCAGAGCCATTGTCACCACGCGCAAACCAGAACCGGTCTTTTAGTAACCGATAGTTTGCAATTTCGATAAACTTCTAAGTTGCGAAATAGAATTAATTTTACTTGTTTAATTTTAATTCTATATTATATTTTATATTGTGTGTTACGGCCGACCCCTATTTTAATTGCATAAGTGTATGTAATGTGGCCTGGTAGTTTTTCTCAGGTTGGCCCAATGTTTTTGGCCCATTTGTTTTTCGTTTTTGGTTTTGGTGGACCCGTTTTAGGGTTTCAAAGTTGTATAAAATTTAGAGCTAGGTTACTACTGTTTTAGTAATTGTAAATTTTGTAAAAACCAAGACTCGAAGACTGGACACACGCCAAAGAGATGTCGAAGCTAGTGGGAGCTGAACTGGATCCAAGAACAAACTCGATTGCCTCCTTGGTTGTTCACCATTTATTTTCATTTAATTTTATTTAAATAAGTCCCTAATGATCTCGCTTATATGGCTTAAGCAAGATCAAGACCAAAAGCCGTTTAACACACAATGTGCCATTCGCGACAACTTAATAATTCTAATTAGGTTAAATTAATTTACTAGTCCCGAGTGGTGATAGGGTTTATCGTTCGTGTCTAACGATAATTAAATATTAAAAGTAATTAATATCCCTATCTGGTAATTATTAAGAACTGATAGTTCGTGCCATCCCATTTCAAGTTGAACTTGGAACGTATTAACCGGAGCATCAGTGTTGGAGTATTTCAACACCGCACTTGGTGCCGAGGGTACCTTCTGAGGCGAGGACATTGGAGTATTTCAACACCGTGTCCGTCGCATCGACCATTTAGGATTACTATCGCTTTAGACGTATATGTTCGTAGTGTTGTAGTATTTCAACACCGCGCTACGGGTGTGTATTGCTAAAGTGGGCACGGATGAGGCTAAACGTATCGCAAAATACACTAGTATGTATATAGCGGCCTCATACTGAGAGTTATGACTTGATTCTCACAATTGATAACCGTTGTCAGTTTGTTTACACGGCCTTGCTCCTGAGGCTCAAATTGGCGGTCTCAAGCAATGTCGCCTAAACGAATTCCCGATTTCTTAAAATAAACTTTACCAGCTTATTTTAAGAAAAATAAAACATTGAAAATACTAATTCAAATATACTTTGCTTAGTTCAGAAGGCTAATGAAAACTCACCTCCATTAAGTTCAATGGTACAACTCGACCCCTTCACTGAGACTGGCTTTCTCGCATGGCAGACTACCCTGAGGAACCTTTTAAGGCTCTTCGGAAAACTCTATGTCATTGACCGACCTATCGCGAGTATTCCATCTTACTTGTCAAAAGAGAACTCGCGAACTGAGCTCTAAAAGCACACTGACGATGATAAGGACGTCACTGACCTGATGTTATCTAGCATTACTTAGGATTATCGGTACAATTTCATAGGGATGAGTGCTTATGACATCATGCGTAAACTCAAAGATTTATTTGAGTTGGGTCAAAGGACTGAGCGAGCTGAGGCACTTTCACAATTTGTGAACTGCTCTATGGTAAGCGAGTCCTTACCATACGATCATGTCATGCTGATGAAAGCGTACTGCGACAGGCTGATCGACCTCGGCTACTCCATCTCTGATGGGATGGCTCTTGATGTAGTGCTCAGATCTCTACCAGAACTTTACCGCATTCTTGTAATTAATTGTTCGGCTCAGACGATGAAGGAGGTTATTCCGTTGATACCCAACGTGAAGATCAGGACCATGCCGGACGTGCTCAGAGTTGCTAATACTATAATCTCCAAGACCAAGAAGGTTAAAGAAGGCAAAGGCAAGAAACCACAGGCACCGCCTCCTAAGGAACGCCTGTGCTATAAGTGCAACAAAATGGGACACTGGCATCGTAACTATCCCGTTCATCTTGTAAAGTTGAAGATGACCAAGAACCCGAACAAGGGTTGCTCATCAGGTATGCCAATACACGTTATTGAATGTTTCACTGTTTCCTCCATGGGTATTTGATACCGGATGTGGTTACCACATCGTTAATGTTTTGCAGGAACCTGAAAAGTGGAAGAAGATAGATCAAGGCGTCTTGGACCTCATCGTTGGTGACGGGAAAAGAGTCTCAGTACTTGCTACCGGCACATATTCTTTTTCATGTTAGACTGGCCTTGTAGTTACATTAGTTAACTGTTTATATGCACCTTGTGACAACCCGTAAGTTTCCTAAGTCTAAAATCTTGTTTAATTATGTGCTTATCTGTTAATTGTGCATACGATCTAGGTTTGTTAACTTAGATAATGTATTATGCCAACCTCTTGATAGTCTTGACGTGACTCTCCGAGAAAACGATAACCAAACCACCATAAGACGGTAAATTAAAATAGTTGTTATCGATGGAACTTCAATAATTAAAATAAAATAAAATTTATATTTTACTTATTATTTCCGTCACCCTTGTTGTTTATTTGATATACATATCAACTTGTAAACTTAGACGTCTAATATTTACGTGAAAAACCAACGCGTAGAATATATAAACCATTTTGTCTAAAAACTTAACCGTTCTTGTTAAATAATTATTTAACGTATCGTATAACGTTTTTAATAAAAATAAAATATTTTTATCTAGAATTGACTATAAATCATCACTCGTGTCCAATTTTCGAAGCCAAAACTCACCGAAGGTTCTTGTTAAATAATTATTTAACGTATCGTATAACCTTTGCATGTTTGCATGAGACTTGATCCGACCAACCACCGAGCACCACCGCCCGTCACCACCGGCCACCACCACCTCCGGCCACGCTCACCACTGCCACCACCTTGCATGCCGGCCCCACCATCCCCATGCACATCATCTCTCTCTCTTACACTACCTTACCTCCCTCACCCTTACACCACCATCATCATTCTCTCAATCAACCACCAAACACTCAACCATCACCTCACCCTCACCACACCATCCCTCCCTCACCTTTCCCCTTTGACCGACCGGCCCCATCCCCTCTCCCCTTCTTTCTCTCGGTCACGCAACAACAACACACACACATACACTTGATCTTTTATCAAGCAAAAACCTAAACCACAACACTCTTGCTCTCTCTTAAATCCCAAACCGTAACCCCCTCTCTCGCCTTGACCGGTTTCGAACACACAACCAAACACTCCTCATTTCTTTCTTTTCCCTCTTATATATAAACACCTTATCATCCATTTTCCTCATTTCACAAACCCTAATCAAAAGAAACCTCCCACCACCCTGTCCATCACTCTCTCGACCGTCTTCTCTCTCTAGTTTTCGGCCAAGATCAAGCAAGGAGAAGGAGTCCCAATTCTTCATCAAGCATCATCTTCACCATTTCATCTCTTTTTCTTGAAAATATTTCAAGATCAAGTAAGTTTTATGGATTTTCTTTCATGTTCATCTTGATAGATCATGTATCCTTACTCATTTCCATGATCCATTCACTTCCATGACAAGTCTTGATGATTTTGATGATCTTTGGTTGATAAAAGTCTATAAAACACTTAATCTTTGTTAATGATGTTTGTTTACTAACTAGTTTTACATGAGAACTTGTTTCCCACGAGTTGATGATGTTCTATGCCTTAGATTATGTTTTTAGATGTTAAAATGCCTAAACATTTAGATCCAGAAACATTATATATGTCTCTTTGTTGTTCGAACAAGGTTTTCGGTATAAATTCAATGGAAATTCAATTAATACTTACCTTAATGATATCTTTTATTTCGAGGCTAAACTCGACATGGCATATATGAGATAGAAGTTCAAAAAAATGATCAGCTCTATCATGTTTCTAAAAGAAGCAAAGTTGATAGTAACGAGTCCTCGTTATGGCACCATAGACTTGGTCACATAATAAGCAAGGCTCGCATTAAGAAGCTATAAACTGTCGGGAATCTTGAGTCCCAAGATGCAGATTCCTTCGATCAATGCGAAGTGTGCTTATCTGGTAAATTAACCAAGTCACCCTTCACCCATACAGGAGAACGGGCCAAAGGATTGTTAGGCATTATTCACACTGACGTGTGTGGACCCTTTCGAACCGAGACGAGAAATCATGAACGGTACTTCGTCCCTATTATCGATGACTACAACAGATATGCTTACGTTTATCTGAGGAAACACAAGCATGAAACTTTTGACAAGTTCAAGGAATTTCAAAACGAAGTACAGAATCAGCTGAGTCGAACTATCAAAATACTTCGATTTGATAGAGGTGGCGAATACCTAACCGCTGAATTCCTCAATCATCTCAAGGAATGTGGAATCGTTTCACAACCTACTCCTCCCGGCACACCGCAGTTAAATGGCGTGAGTGAAAGGAGGAATCGAACTCTGCTAAACAAGATTCGATCGATGATGTGCAGGACTACCTTGCCACACTCCTTTTGGGGTATGTCATCTTAACCGTTGCTCGCCTAATAAATCTGGCACCGACCAAGAAAGTAGACAAGACCCCATATGAGATATGGCATGGATATTCTCCTAAACTATCATACCCCAGGGTATGGGGATGTGAAGCTTACGTCACCAGCGAATCTGACAACAAGCTCGATCCCCAAGGCGAAAAGGTAACTTTTATTGGATACTATGGTAATACTGGCTATTACTTTTACCATCCTGGTGCAAATACCATTTCCATAAAAAAGAAGGGTAAGTTCCTTAAGAAAGAATTCCTTACTCGAGGAACAAATAGTGATCCAGTGGATCTCGAAGAAGTTCGAGATACACCTAACCCTGAAACAGTCACTGCATCTGACCGACAAATGATTGTCGCACCGTCAGATCAAATCACAAGCACAAGCGTTTGAAGCCTTTGACATTCTGTTAATAGCCGATTCTAACGATGAGCCTACTAACTACAAAGCTGCTATGTCAGATCCAGTATCTGACAAATGGCTTGAAGCCATGAACGCTGAGATGAAATCCATTCATGATAGTCATGTATGGGACTTGATTAAGCTACCCCCCCCCCCTTGGGTTCGCGGGCAGTAGGGAGCAAGTGGATCTTTAAAAGAAAAACTGACATGCATGGAAATGTGCAAACCTCCAAGGCACGGCTTGTAGCGAAAGGTTTCACTCAAACCCAAGGGATTGACTATGATGAGACCTTCTCACCCGTTGTTTTGATCAAATCGGTCAGGATTCTCCTAGCCATAGCCGCATACTATGACTATGAGATATGGCAAGTGGACGTTAAAACCGCTTTCCTGAACAGACAACTCGAAGAAGATGTCTACATGGTTCAGCCTGATGGTTGTCGATCCAGAGAATCCAAGGAAGGTTTGCAAGCTGAGCAAGTCCATTTATGGACTCAAGCAAGCATCTCAAAGCTGGAATCTTCGTTTTGATCAAAAGGTCAAAGAGTTTGGTTTTGATCAAAATAAAGATGAACCTTGTGTTTACAGAAAGGCAAGTGGGAGCGCTATATCGTTTCTCGTACTATACGCAGACGATATACTAATCATAGGAAACAACATACCCATGCTTAGTGAAGTTAAGAAATGGCTCTCATCTTGTTTCACTATGAAAGATCATGGAGAATCCGCTTACATTCTGGGAATTAAAATTCACAAAGATCGATCTAAGCGCCTTTTGGGCCTAAGTCAAAGCACGTACGTCGATAAGATCATAGCACGGTTCAACATGAGCAACTCAAAGAAAGGAACAGTTTCCATGACTAAGGGAACAATCTTGGACAAATCTCAAGCTCCTAAAATGGAACAAGAGATAAGCCAAATGGCATCGATCCCATTTGCCTCTGCTATTGGATCTATCATATATGCCATGCTCTGCACACGACCGGATGTCTCATATGCACTGAGCGTGACTACTCGATACCAACAGACGCCAGGACTAGCTCACTGAATGGCTGTAAAGAACATACTGAAATACTTGAGAAACACCATTGATATGTTTCTCGTATACGGAGATGTTGATGAAGAGCTCACTATACGGTGTTACACTGATGCCAGTTTTTAGACTGACCAAGATGACTCTCGCTCGGAGTCGGGATTCATTTTCACTCTTAACGGAGGGGTTGTTTCCTGGAGAAGCTCAAAACATCCAGTAGTAGCAGACTCTACTACTGAATCCGAATACATAGCCGCCTCAGAAGCTGCTAAGGAAGCTGTATGGATGAAGAAATTCATATCCGATCTCGATGTCGTGCCTAGCATTAGGCAGCCAATCGAGATGTTGTGAGATAACACAGGTGCTATAGCTCAAGCCAAAGAGCAAAGGGTCTCACAAGAAGGCCAAGCACATCCTGAGGAAAGTGTACACATATCAAAACTTAGCTGATCCCTTCACTAAGCCTATGACTCAAGAGACTCATATACGCCACAGAGAAGCGATAGGGCTTAGATTAGCTAAAGACATGTTTTGATATAGTATTTGGATGTATGATCATTAACAGTTATCTATATTATTCTTATTCCATTTGCATTATGCAATAATGAATTACATAACTGTGTTCAATATTAATACGTTTAATCCTTGAACAACAATTCGTTGTTCTAAATGTCCGTAGTCAATTAGTTTAGTGGGAGCTATACTAAGGTAAGACTGTTGTGACTACTTGAACCTTAAAACGGTTTAACGTTTAAACTAACGGGCCTCATTACTGAATAATGTTTGACATAACTCGCATCATGCAATGCAAACATGGAAGTCTTACTTGCTTGATTAATGCATGCTCTAATGTTTCCTTAAACCTGAGACACATATTCGAACTCCCTTCTACTTAAGAACATTCTTTGATTGTAGCCTCACGTTGTCGCGTAACTGCCAACCATAACGGTTACTTTTGGGAATGGCTCTGAACTTTAGTGGGAGCTGTATGCCTCAACAAGTAAGTCTGTACTCTTGCTTCCACAACAGTTAGGCATAATGGCACCCTCGTTGAATCTAAGTGATAGGTGTGAGGCCTCACCCAAACTTACTGTGTGTTTGTTAGATCACTTCAAATTGTATCGAGAACGATAATCAATGAATCTTATATGAGAGTCCATGTCTCATAATTAATCAATGTCTTATACATAAAGGATCATATGACAATGAATGCACAAGTCATCAATCTGCTTGATTTACATTCAGATATACTTTAGCTGACGACTTAAAGTGTCGATATTGGTTGGAGTAGCCATGCATTGCTAGAGTGCCTCTGAATGCCCTCGTTAAACTGTCGCGTTCAGTCCAAGTGGGAGACTGTTGGAAATATGGTATCCTGAGCCGACAAACTAACGAACGCGACCCGATATTGACCCATAAGAGTTACACCCGGGTCAACAGACCATAAATCTAATTACCCGTTAATTAGTATTAAAACGAACAATTGACAAATTAAATAAATAATTGTTTATATATTTAGTTAAACGACAAAAACGTTTTTGGCCAAAACGCCCGTGTTTTGATTAAACGGACTGATCAGTTGTTACTGGATCAACAAACCGATCAGAATGGTGGTCTGGATAGAATCGCGACCGGGCCCTGTCCGTCAAAGCCCCGGTCCGTGAATTTTTGAATAAAATAGGGAGAGAGAGGAGTGGAGAACAAGTCACAAAAACACAGCCCTAATTCTCTCTCTCTCTCTCTCTCTCTCTCTCTCCCTCTTGCGTCGATCTCCAACCGGCTTCCCCTAAAGCCGCCGCCGATCGATCTCCTCCGCCACCACCGATCATCGCCCTTTTCAATGGATCCCCATTTAGCTAGCGTGTGTTCAAGATTGTACAAAGAAGCCGAAGGAGCTCGAGTCGCCGCTGCCAGCCGAGCCGCAGCTGCAGCCGCGTAGCCGAGGCCACCGCGCCCCATCCTCTCGTTGTGGCCCGCGCCATTGTATTCTCCGGTCACCACCACCACCGTGTCGCCGTCACTGCCCTTCACCAGTGATGAGATCATTGTGGGGAAGATTCCTGTTGCGATCCCGGTTGATCTTGTTTTCTCGTCGCCGTCGCCCTTGGCAAGTCTGCCACCACCGTCGCCGTTGCCACCGCCACCACCCAGGGCCGCCGCCGCCGTAGATGATCTGACCCGCTGGTTCGAGTCAGATGTCACAGTTCGTACTAGCGACAGTCCGTTGAATCCGGGTGTCTCGAGCGGTTGATCGAATCCCGCCAAGGTATATCTAACTCGCTTAGATATTTATTTTGTTTATTTATTTTAAATAAATTATTTTATCTGTGTTTGTTGCGATCGGTTATTGATCCTGTTTACGGTTCGTATTCGCGATGTTTTAAATTCATTTCCGCTGCTAAATTAATTATGAATTAATTTAAATAAATATAATTGGTTTTAATAAAATTAAATCGGTAACCCAGATACCCATTGTAAAACCCAACAGGGAGGTGGTTTGGGTGTTTTCCCTTATTGTGCAAGAAAGCTTCATTCTTCATTCTCAACACTTCAAGGTAAAAATTTTATTACTCTTAGTTGCTCATGCTTTGTCAAAGAGGTAGATGCCAAATTTCTTATGATTCCTAGTTTTCCCACTTGCTTGTAGTCATGAACTAGATGCTTTATTATTGTTGTTATGCTACATTATTGTTATGGTTGTGATTTCTTTGATATAAACCAACAAATTTGAGATTTATTTTTCACAAAGCTCACAAATTTTGCTTGGTTATGTTCATGATTTGAATGTTGGTTATTAAAGGTTCACATCCACGATTTCAAGCAAGTGTAGGGATTGGGTTAATTGTTTAATTGTGAATGCTAATGTGCTTAAATGGCAAATTGTTTATGTGTGTAGATGAGGAGAATATTCAAGAGCAAAGGAAAAGAAAAGGCCGGGTCCTTGAGTAACCCCGAGCCTGAGGAGCATAAGAAAAGAAAGTTAAGGGCGCAAAGAAGAAGAGTAAGAGATTGTATACGTGAAGACCCAATGGAAACTAGATCCCTTGTCCGATATACCCGATGAAAACCAAGCAGAATTTTTCAGAGAAAAAAATGGGTACACTGTTAAACAAGAAGGAGGGATTTGTTTGTCAGAAGGAAGTGTCAGACAAACAATTTGGCCCTTTTGGGTTTTTTTTAACAAGTTTAAAGCTCTAAGATGGGAGGCGGCACTGAAATGCTACGATGGAGGAAACAAGCAACTTTATATGGATGATATAAAAGAGTGGGTGGCTACACTTGAGTTACACATGGGGAAAAATCCGACACAAACGAAGTTGATTGGCTCAGTGAACAAGGCCAAGGTAACCATGTCTTTTGAGTCATTGAATCAAATCGCTTAATTTAATAGTAACCTGATCTTGATGATTTATACAATAAGCCAGAAAGGCATTCAAGTTAGGGTGTGATGCTTAATGACCTATGGTGTGTGCTGAGGTGTATATAAAATATGGCTATATTTTTTGAACCTCTTTAGCAGTTTTTTAAGCTTTTAAACTTATAATGCCTGATTTACTTGACAACTACTATTTCACCACATTACACGGGCAAGTATACCCATTCTGGGTAATATAGTAGTGGTAAGCTGAATCGGGGTCGATCAGGACACAATGGAAAGTGAGAGCTCTGGATACTCAGTCTGCTGTCATCATCTAGCCAAGTCTAACATTTAGTTTACAGAAAAGATAAAAATAAAATAAAATAAAATAAAAGTAATAAGATGGTATTTTAGAGAAATGTAAATCGAAGTTAATGTTACTTGGGAGGACATACCAGTGGTTGAGTAAAGTTGAACGAACACTTGTATTCTTGTTTAAGACTGTTCACTAGCAGAAGACCAACCACCTTTTGGAATCTTAGGCTGATTCACCATCCAACTGCCAATCATCTGCGAGGAGTACGAATGCCGAGGGAAGGTGCCGCTAGTGAACAAATAAAGTGGTGTAATGCCACTTAGTTACGGGGACCCTTAGATCTGCCGACTTACCGTACTCGACACGCCGTCATGAACCAGCAGGGGACCACTCTCCCACATGCACGTCCGGCGTAACCAGAGCCAAGTTCACAAACACGTACCATCTCGGCTTCCGTGAAGTGACAAAATATTACCAACCCCCATTCCAAACCAAATACTTTTAGCATGCACTTGCGTGACAACCGAGTTTACTTACATAGACATAAGGACCTTGAATGTATCATGTAGCATGGGACGGGAGTCACCATTCAGATCATGCATCGTCCCCCGACCAGGTGTCACAAATCCAGCCTTTGGGAGTTCGACTCCGCAAATGGTTTGTGATACGTAGAGCACGTTTGGCTCAGAAAATCAGTAATAAACTTTCAATAAAAAGGGTTTTCATAAAGTCATTCGACACACCTTAAGCGAGCTTATAAGGTCGTTAACCAACCCGCCAAAGGTTTGTTATCTCCTAACTAAGTATAAGAGTCTACCCAAGCATGGCTTTAATGATTTGTCGTAAGAGAAAGAGAAGATTTCATAGACAAAAGCTTATAAATTCTTACTTAAGTTAAAGTTCTTATAAACTTGATTACAAGACTCGAAAATACCAAATGACTCAATAAAAGGGTAAGAGAGGAAAGAATTGAGCGAATTGCAATTTAGGAGGAGGTCGGCTTTTATAGGCAGCTCATGGAGTTTGGCATGGCCCGTGCCTAGTTTGGCACGGGGTGTGCCATGTCAGATGGACAGTTCCACGAGGCGTGCTAAGTTAGGGGAATCTTTGAGAATCAGCATTCTGACATGGCACGGTCCGTGCCTAGTTTGGCACGGGTCGTGCCATGTCAGATAAACAGTTACACGGGGTGTGCTAAGTCAGGGCACGAGCGTGCTAATCAAACGCGTATCCTGGAAGCTTCGGGCAACTAGCACGGGGCGTGCTTGGTCAGGCACGAGGCGTTGCAAATCTTGGAACCTCACATTTTTTTTATCATAATCTGTTCCTTTTGTGGTTTTTGCCCTTTCAAACATAAAAAACAAAAAAGAAAACAAAATAGACTTGTTTTGAAGTTAGCAGATCAGATTTTTACCGTTTTGCGAGAGATATTTGGTCTAAAAATATGTATAATTTGATGTTCATCAACCTGCTTATGGCTGATAGAGATCCCGAGAAAATCTTCAGAGAACACCTAAAACTGAAGCCTAAATTGTTGCACCTGATAATGCAACACAATTTTATTCCCCGCCGAGGAGACAAGGCGGAGGTGTGCTACAAGAAGAAGAGCAAGAGATTGTATATGTGAAGACCCAATGGAAATTAGGTTCCTTGTCCGATATACCCGATGAAAACCAAGCAGAATTTTTTAGAGAAAAAAATGGGTACACTGTTAGAAAAGAAGGAGGGATTTGTTTTCAGAAGGAAGTGTCAGAGAAATAATTTGGCCCTTTTGGGTCTTTGTTTTAACAAGTTTAAAGCTCTAGGACGGGAGGAGGCACTGAAATGCTACGATGGAGGAAACAAGCAACTTTATAGGCCAAGGTAACCATGTCTTTTGAGTCATTAAATCAAATCGCTTAATTTGATAGTAACCTGATCTAGATGATTTATATAATAAGCCAGAAAGGCATTCGAGTTAGGGTATGATGCTTAATGACCTATGGTGTGTGTTGAGGTGTATATAAAATATGGCTATATTTTTTGAACCTCTTTAGCAGTTTTTAAGCTTTTAAATTTATAATACCTGATTTACTTGACAACTACTATTTCACCACATTACACGGGCAAGTATACCTATTCTGGGCAGTATAGTAGTGGTAAGTTGAATCGGGGTCGATCAGGACACAATGAAAGTGAGAGCACTGGATACTTAGTACACTGTCATCATCTAGCCAAGTCTAACATTTAGTTTATAGAAAAGATAAAAAGAGAATAAAATAAAAGAAAAGAAAAGTAATAAGATGGTATTTTAGAGAAATGTAAATCGAAGTTAATGTTACTTGGGAGGACGTACCAGTGGTTGAGTAAAGTTGAACAAACACTTGTATTCTTGTTTAAGATTGTTCACTAGCAGAAGACCAACCACCTTTCGGAATCTTAGGCTGATTCACCATCCAACTGCCAATCGTCTGCGAGGAATACAAATGCCGAGGGAAGGTGTTGCTAGTGAACAAATAAAGTGGTGTAATGCCACTTAGTTACAGGGACCCTTAAATCTGCCGACTTACCGTACACGACACGCCGTCATGAACCAGCAGGGGAACAACCCTGCGTACCAGATTATTTTACTATGAAAATTATATTTTTAAGGGACTAAGGTCCGTTTCTTCCGTGCACCACTCTCCCACATGCACGTCCGGTGTAACCAGAGCCAAGTTCACAAACACGTACCATCTCGGCTTCCGTGAAGTGACAAAATATTACCAACCCCCATTCCCAACCAAATACTTTCAGCATGTACTTGCATGACAGCCGAGTTTGCTTACATAGACATAAGGAATCGAATGTATCATGTAGCATGGGACGCGAGTCACCTTTCAGATCATGCATCGTCCTACAACTAGGTGTCACAAGTCCAGCCTTTGGGAGTTCGACTCCCCAAATGGTCTGTGATACGTAGAGCACCTTTGGTTCAGAAAATTAGTAATAAACTTTCAATAAAAAGGGTTTTCATAAAGTCATTCGACACACCTTCAGCGAGCTTATAAGGTCGTTAACCAACCCGCCAAAGGTTTTTTATCTCCTAACTAAGTATAAGAGTTTAGCCAAGCATGGCTTTAATGATTTGCTTAAGAGAAAGAGAAGATTTCATAGACAAAAGCTTATTAATTCTTACTTAAGTTAAAGTTCTTATAAACTTGATTACAAGACTCGAAAATACCAAATGACTGAATAAAAGGGGAAGAGAGGAAAGAATTGAACGAATTGCAATTTAGGAGGAGGTCGGCTTTTATAGGCAGCTCATGGAGTTTGGCAAGGTCCGTGCTTAGTTTGGCACAAGGTGTGCCATGTCAGATGGACTAGTTCCACGGGGCGTGCTAAGTTAGGGGGGTCTTTGAGAATCAGCATTCTGACATGGCACTGGCCGTGCCTAGTTTGGCACGGGTCGTGCCATGTCAGATAGACAATTCCACGGGGTGTGCTAAGTCAGGGCCACGGGCGTGCTAATCAGACGTGTGTCCTGGAAACTTCCGGCAAACTAGCACCGGGCATGCTTGGTCAGGCACGGGGCGTTGCAAATCTTGGAACCTTATATTTTCTTGTGTTTTTTATCATAATCTGTCCCTTTTGTGATTTTTGCCCTTTCAAACCTGAAAAACTTAAAAGAAAACAAAATAGACTTGTTTTGAAGTTAGCAGATCAGATTTTTACCGTTTTGCGAGAGATATGTGGTCTAAAAATATGTATAATTTGATGTTCATCAACCTGCTTATGGCTGATAGAGATCCCAATAAGATCTTCAGAGAACACCTAAAACTGAAGCCTAAATTGTTGCACCTGATCATGCAACACAATGTTATTCTCCGCCGAGGAGACAAGGCAGAGGTGCGCTACAA
>JBCNJP010000003.1:24794628-24905982 GCA_039602395.1 Deinandra increscens subsp. villosa
TAATTATGAAATAATTCAAATAAATATAATTGGTTTTAATAAAATTAAAATCGGTAACCCGGATACCCACTATAAAACCCAACAGTGGTATCAGAGCCATTGTCACCACGCGCAAACCAGAACCGGTCTTTTAGTAACCGATAGTTTGCAATTTCGATAAACTTCTAAGTTGCGAAATAGAATTAATTTTACTTGTTTAATTTTAATTCTATATTATATTTTATATTGTGTGTTACGGCCGACCCCTATTTTAATTGCATAAGTGTATGTAATGTGGCCTGGTAGTTTTTCTCAGGTTGGCCCAATGTTTTTGGCCCATTTGTTTTTCGTTTTTGGTTTTGGTGGACCCGTTTTAGGGTTTCAAAGTTGTATAAAATTTAGAGCTAGGTTACTACTGTTTTAGTAATTGTAAATTTTGTAAAAACCAAGACTCGAAGACTGGACACACGCCAAAGAGATGTCGAAGCTAGTGGGAGCTGAACTGGATCCAAGAACAAACTCGATTGCCTCCTTGGTTGTTCACCATTTATTTTCATTTAATTTTATTTAAATAAGTCCCTAATGATCTCGCTTATATGGCTTAAGCAAGATCAAGACCAAAAGCCGTTTAACACACAATGTGCCATTCGCGACAACTTAA
Source organism: Deinandra increscens subsp. villosa (assembly GCA_039602395.1). Lineage (NCBI taxonomy): Eukaryota > Viridiplantae > Streptophyta > Magnoliopsida > Asterales > Asteraceae > Deinandra > Deinandra increscens. Next base: position 24,795,269 of record JBCNJP010000003.1, read on the forward strand.
TAATTCTAATTAGGTTAAATTAATTTACTAGTCCCGAGTGGTGATAGGGTTTATCGTTCGTGTCTAACGATAATTAAATATTAAAAGTAATTAATATCCCTATCTGGTAATTATTAAGAACTGATAGTTCGTGCCATCCCATTTCAAGTTGAACTTGGAACGTATTAACCGGAGCATCAGTGTTGGAGTATTTCAACACCGCACTTGGTGCCGAGGGTACCTTCTGAGGCGAGGACATTGGAGTATTTCAACACCGTGTCCGTCGCATCGACCATTTAGGATTACTATCGCTTTAGACGTATATGTTCGTAGTGTTGTAGTATTTCAACACCGCGCTACGGGTGTGTATTGCTAAAGTGGGCACGGATGAGGCTAAACGTATCGCAAAATACACTAGTATGTATATAGCGGCCTCATACTGAGAGTTATGACTTGATTCTCACAATTGATAACCGTTGTCAGTTTGTTTACACGGCCTTGCTCCTGAGGCTCAAATTGGCGGTCTCAAGCAATGTCGCCTAAACGAATTCCCGATTTCTTAAAATAAACTTTACCAGCTTATTTTAAGAAAAATAAAACATTGAAAATACTAATTCAAATATACTTTGCTTAGTTCAGAAGGCTAATGAAAACTCACCTCCATTAAGTTCAATGGTACAACTCGACCCCTTCACTGAGACTGGCTTTCTCGCATGGCAGACTACCCTGAGGAACCTTTTAAGGCTCTTCGGAAAACTCTATGTCATTGACCGACCTATCGCGAGTATTCCATCTTACTTGTCAAAAGAGAACTCGCGAACTGAGCTCTAAAAGCACACTGACGATGATAAGGACGTCACTGACCTGATGTTATCTAGCATTACTTAGGATTATCGGTACAATTTCATAGGGATGAGTGCTTATGACATCATGCGTAAACTCAAAGATTTATTTGAGTTGGGTCAAAGGACTGAGCGAGCTGAGGCACTTTCACAATTTGTGAACTGCTCTATGGTAAGCGAGTCCTTACCATACGATCATGTCATGCTGATGAAAGCGTACTGCGACAGGCTGATCGACCTCGGCTACTCCATCTCTGATGGGATGGCTCTTGATGTAGTGCTCAGATCTCTACCAGAACTTTACCGCATTCTTGTAATTAATTGTTCGGCTCAGACGATGAAGGAGGTTATTCCGTTGATACCCAACGTGAAGATCAGGACCATGCCGGACGTGCTCAGAGTTGCTAATACTATAATCTCCAAGACCAAGAAGGTTAAAGAAGGCAAAGGCAAGAAACCACAGGCACCGCCTCCTAAGGAACGCCTGTGCTATAAGTGCAACAAAATGGGACACTGGCATCGTAACTATCCCGTTCATCTTGTAAAGTTGAAGATGACCAAGAACCCGAACAAGGGTTGCTCATCAGGTATGCCAATACACGTTATTGAACTGTTTCACTGTTTCCTCCATGGGTATTTGATACCGGATGTGGTTACCACATCGTTAATGTTTTGCAGGAACCTGAAAAGTGGAAGAAGATAGATCAAGGCGTCTTGGACCTCATCGTTGGTGACGGGAAAAGAGTCTCAGTACTTGCTACCGGCACATATTCTTTTTCATGTTAGACTGGCCTTGTAGTTACATTAGTTAACTGTTTATATGCACCTTGTGACAACCCGTAAGTTTCCTAAGTCTAAAATCTAGTTTAATTATGTGCTTATCTGTTAATTGTGCATACGATCTAGGTTTGTTAACTTAGATAATGTATTATGCCAACCTCTTGATAGTCTTGACGTGACTCTCCGAGAAAACGATAACCAAACCACCATAAAACGGTAAATTAAAATAGTTGTTATCGATGGAACTTCAATAATTAAAATAAAATAAAATTTATATTTTACTTATTATTTCCGTCACCCTTGTTGTATATTTGATATACATATCAACTTGTAAACTCGGACGTCTAATATTTACGTGAAAAACCAACGCGTAGAATATATAAACCATTTTGTCTAAAAACTTAACCGTTCTTGTTAAATAATTATTTAACGTATCGTATAACGTTTTTAATAAAAATAAAATATTTTTATCTAGAATTGACTATAAAATCATCACTCGTGTCCAATTTTCGAAACCAAAACTCACCGAAGGTTTTCACTCGTTAATCGCATTCGTTCGCGATTAAAAACCAAACCGAAACATTTTGTTTTCTAGTAAACCAACCCGTCACCTTTGCATGTTTGCATGAGACTTGATCCGACCAACCACCGAGCACCACCGCCCGTCACCACCGGCCACCACCACCTCCGGCCACGCTCACCACTGCCACCACCTTGCATGCCGGCCCCACCATCCCCATGCACATCATCTCGCTCTCTCTTACACTACCTTACCTCCCTCACCCTTACACCACCATCATCATTCTCTCAATCAACCACCAAACACTCAACCATCACCTCACCCTCACCACACCATCCCTCCCTCACCTTTCCCCTTTGACCGACCGGCCCCATCCCCTCTCCCCTTCTTTCTCTCGGTCACGCAACAACAACACACACACATACACTTTATCTTTTATCAAGCAAAAACCTAAACCACAACACTCTTGCTCTCTCTTAAATCCCAAACCGTAACCCCCTCTCTCGCCTTGACCGGTTTCGAACACACAACTAAACACTCCTCATTTCTTTCTTTTCCCTCTTATATATAAACACCTTATAATCCATTTTCCTCATTTCACAAACCCTAATCAAAAGAAACCTCCCACCACCCTGTCCATCACTCTCTCAACCGTCTCTCTCTCTAGTTTTCGGCCAAGATCAAGCAAGGAGAAGGAGTCCCAATTCTTCATCAAGCATCATCTTCACCATTTCATCTCTTTTTCTTGAAAATATTTCAAGATCAAGTAAGTTTTATGGATTTTCTTTCATGTTCATCTTGATAGATCATGTATCCTTACTCATTTCCATGATCCATTCACTTCCATGACAAGGCTTGATGATTTTGATGATCTTTGGTTGATAAAAGTCTAGAAAACACTTAATCTTTGTTAATGATGTTTGTTTACTAACTAGTTTTACATGAGAACTTGTTTCCCATGAGTTGATGATGTTCTATGCCTTAGATTATGTTTTTAGATGTTAAAATGCCTAAACATTTAGATCCAGAAACATTATATATGTCTCTTCGTTGTTCGAACAAGGTTTTCGGTATAAATTCAATGGAAATTCAATTAATACTTACCTTAATGATATCTTTTATTTCGAGGCTAAACTCGACATGGCATATATGAGATAGAAGTTGAAAAAAATGATCAGCTCTATCATGTTTCTAAAAGAAGCAAAGCTGATAGTAACGAGTCCTCGTTATGGCACCATAGACTTGGTCACATAATAAGCAAGGCTCGCATTAAGAAGCTATAAACTGCCGGGAATCTTGAGTCCCAAGATGCAGATTCCTTCGATCAATGCGAAGCGTGCTTATCTGGTAAATTAACCAAGTCACCCTTCACCCATACAGGAGAACGGGCCCAAGGATTCTTAGGCATTATTCACACTGACGTGTGTGGACCCTTTCGAACCGAGACGAGAAATCATGAACGGTACTTCGTGACTTTTATCGATGACTACAACAGATATGCTTACGTTTATCTGATGAAACACAAGCATGAAACTTTTGACAAGTTCAAGGAGTTTCAAAACGAAGTACAGAATCAGCTGAGTCGAACTATCAAAATACTTCGATTTGATAGAGGTGGCGAATACCTAAGCGCTGAATTCCTCAATCATCTCAAAGAATGTGAAATCGTTTCACAACCTACTCCTCCCGGCACACCGCAGTTAAATGGCGTGAGTGAAAGGAGGAATCGAACTCTGCTAAACAAGATTCGATCGATGATGTGCAGGACTACCTTGCCACACTCCTTTTGGGGTATGTCATCTTAACCGTTGCTCGCCTAATAAATCTGGCACCGACCAAGAAAGTAGACAAGACCCCATATGAGATATGGCATGGATATTCTCCTAAACTATCATATCCTAGGGTATGGGGATGTGAAGCTTACGTCACCAGCGAATCTGACAACAAGCTCGATCCCCGAGGTGAAAAGGTAACTTTTGTTGGATACTATGGTAATACTGGCTATTACTTTTACCATCCTGGTGCAAATACCATTTCCATCAAAAGGAAGGGTAAGTTCCTTAAGAAAGAATTCCTTACTCGAGGAACAAATAGTGATCCAGTGGATCTCAAGAAGTTCGACATACGCCTAACCCTGAAGCAGTTACTGCATCAGACCGATTAATGATTATTGCATCGTTAGATCAAGCACGATTCATAAGCGATTGAAGCCTACTGACATTCTACTAATAGCTGATTCTAACGATGGCCCTACGCTGCTAGCAGTCCAGAATCTGACAAATGGCTTGAAGCCATGAACGCTGAGATGAAATCCATTCATGAAAATCATGTATGGGACTTGATTGAGCTACCCCCCCCCCCACCTTGGGTTCGCGGGCAGTAGGGAGCAAGTGGATCTTTAAAAGAAAAACTGACATGCATGGAAATGTGCAAACCTCCAAGGCACGGCTTGTAGCGAAAGGTTTCACTCAAACCCAAGGGATTGACTATGATGAGACCTTCTCACCCGTTGTTTTGATAAAATCGGTCAGGATTCTCCTAGCCATAGCCGCATACTATGACTATGAGATATGGAAAATGGACGTTAAAATCGCTTTCCTGAACAGACAACTCAAAGAAGATGTCTACATGGTTCAGCCTGATGGTTTTGTCGATCCAGAGAATCCAAGTAAGGTTTGCAAGCTGAGCAAGTCCATTTATGGACTCAAGCAAGCATCTCAAAGCTGGAATCTTCGTTTTGATCAAAAGGTCAAAGAGTTTGGTTTTGATCAAAATAAAGATGAACCTTGTGTTTACAGAAAGGCAAGTGGGAGCGCTATATCGTTTCTCATACTATACGCAGACGATATACTAATCATAGGAAACAACATACCCATGCTTAATGAAGTTAAGAAATGGCTCTCATCTTGTTTCGCTATGAAATATCATGGAGAATCCGCTTACATTCTGGGAATTAAAATTCACAAAGATCGATCTAAGCACCTTTTGGGCCTAAGTCAAAGCACGTACGTCGATAAGATCATAGCACGGTTCAAAATGAGCAACTCCAAGAAAGGAACAGTTTCCATGACTAAGGGAACAATCTTGGAAAAATCTCAAGCTCCTAAAATGGAACAAGAGATAAGCCAAATGGCATCGATCCCATTTGCCTCTGCTATTGGATCTATCATGTATGCCATGCTCTGCACACGACCGGATGTCTCATATGCACTGAGCGTGACTAGTCGATACCAACAGACACCAGGACTAGCTCACTAGACGGCTGTAAAGAACATACTGAAATACTTGAGAAACACCATTGATATGTTTCTCGTATACGGAGGTGTTGATGAAGAGCTCACTATACGGTGTTACACTGATGCCAGTTTTTAGACTGACCAAGATGACTCTCGCTCGGAGTCGGGATTCATTTTCACTCTTAACGGAGGGGTTGTTTCCTGGAGAAGCTCAAAACATCCAGTAGTAGCAGATTCTACTACTGAATCCGAATACATAGCCGCCTCAGAAGCTGCTAAGGAAGCTGTATGGATGAAGAAATTCATATCCGATCTCGATGCCGTGCCTAGCATTAGGTAGCCAATCGAGATGTTGTGAGATAACACAGGTGATATAGCTCAAGCCAAAGAGCAAAGGGTCTCACAAGAAGGCCAAGCACATCCTGAGGAAATTCCAGTATATTAGAGAAGTAGTCGACATAAATGAAATTAAAATAAGAAAAGTAAACACAAATCAAAACTTAGCTAATCCCTTCACTAAGCCTATGAATCAAGAGACTCATATACGCCACAGAGAAGCGATGGGGCTTAGATTAGCTAAAGACATGTTTTGATATAGTATTTGGATGTATGATCATTAACAGTTATCTATATTATTCTTATTCCATTTGCATTATGCAATAATGAATTACATAACTGTGTTCAATATTAATACGTTTAATCCTTGAACAACAATTCGTTGTTCTAAATGTCCGTAGTCAATTAGTTTAGTGGGAGCTATACTAAGGTAAGACTGTTGTGACTACTTGAACCTTAAAACGATTTAACGTTTAAACTCATGAACCTCATTACTGAATGATGTTCGACGTAACTCGCATCATGCAATGCAAACATGGAAGTCTTACTTTCTTGATTAATGCATGCTCTAATGTTTCCTTAAACCTGAGACACATATTCAAACTCCCTTCTACTTAAGAACATTCTTTGATTGTAGCCTCACGTTCTCGCGTAACTGCCAACCATAACGGTTACTTTTGGGAATGGCTCTGAACTTTAGTGGGAGCTGTATGCCTCCACAAGGAAGTCTGTACTCTTGCTTCCACAACAGTTAGGCATAATGGCGCCCTCGTTGATTCTAAGTGATAGGTGTGAGGCCTCACCCAAACTTACTGTGTGTTTGTTGGATCACTTCAAATTGTATCGAGAACGATAATCGATCAATCTTATATGAGAGTCCATGTCTCATAATTAATCAATGTCTTATACATAAAGGATCATATGACAATGAATGCACAAGTCATCAATCTGCTTGATTTACATTCAGATATACTTTAGCTGACGACTTAAAGTGTCGATATTGGTTGGAGTAGCCATGCATTGCTAGAGTGCCTCTGAATGCCCTCGTTAAACTGTCGCGTTCAGTCCAAGTGGGAGACTGTTGGAAATATGGTGTCCTGACCCGACAAACTAACGAACGCGACCCGATATTGACCCGTAAAAATTACACCCGGGTCAACAGACCATAAATCTAATTACCCGTTAATTAGTATTAAAACGAACAATTGACAAATTAAATAAATAATTGTTTATATATTTAGTTAAACGACAAAAACGTTTTTGGCCAAAACGCTCGTGTTTTGATTAAACGAACTGATCAGTTGTTACTGGATTAACAAACCAATCAGAATGGTGGTCTGGATAGAATCGCGACCGGGCCTTGTCCGACAAAGCCCCGGTCCGTGAATTTTTGAATAAAATAATGAGAGAGAGAAGTGGAGAACAAGTCACAAAAACACAGCCCTAATTCTCTCTCTCTCTCTTCTCCCTCTTGCGTCGATCTCCAACCGGCTTCCCCTAAAGCCGCCGCCGGTCGACCTCCTCCGCCACCACCGATCATCGCCCTTTTCAATGGATCCCCATTTAGCTAGCGTGTGTTCAAGATTATACAAAGAAGCCGAAGGAGCCCGAGTCGCCGCTGCCATCCGAGCCGCAGCTGCAGCCGCGTAGCCGAGGCCACCGCGCCCCATCCTCTCGTTGTGGCCCGCGCCATTGTCTTCTCCGGTTACCACCACCACCGTGTCGCCGTCACTGCCCTCCACCGGTGATGAGATCGTTGTGGGGAAGATTCCTGTTGCGATCCCGGTTGATCTTGTTTTGTCGTCGCCGTCGCCCTTGGCAAGTCTGCCACCACCGTCGCCGTTGCCACCGCCGCCACCCAGGGACGCCGCCGCCGTAGATGATCTGACCCGCTGGTTCGAGTCAGATGTCACAGTTCGTACTAGCGACAGTCCGTTGAATCCGGGTGTCTCGAGCGGTTGATCGAATCCCGCCAAGGTATATCTAACTCGCTTAGATATTTATTTTGTTTATTTATTTTAAATAAATTATTTTATCTGTGTTTGTTGCGATCGGTTATTGATCATGTTTACGGTTCGTATTTGCGATGTTTTAAATTCGTTTCCGCTGCTAAATTAATTATGAATTAATTTAAATAAATATAATTGGTTTTAATAAAATTAAATTGGTAACCCGGATACCCATTGTAAAACCCAACAGGGAGGTGGTTTGGGTGTTTTCCCTTATTGTGCAAGAAAGCTTCATTCTTCATTCTCAACACTTCAAGGTACAATTTTTATTACTCTTAGTTGCTCATGCTTTGTCAAAGAGGTAGATGCCAAATTTCTTATGATTCCTAGTTTTCCCACTTGCTTGTAGTCATAAACTAGATGCTTTATTATTGTTGTTATGCTACATTATTGTTATGGTTGTGATTTCTTTGATATAAACCAACAAATTTGAGATTTATTTTTCATAAAGCTCACAAATTTTGCTTGGTTATGTTCATGATTTGAATGTTGGTTATTAAAGGTTCACATCCACGATTTCAAGCAAGTGTAGGGATTGGGTTAATTGTTTAATTGTGAATGCTAATGTGCTTAAATGGCAAATTGTTTATGTGTGTAGATGAGGAGAATATTCAAGAGCAAAGGAAAAGAAAAGGCCGGGTCCTTGAGTAACCCCGAGCCTGAGGAGCATAAGAAAAGAAAGTTAAGGGCGCAAAGAAGAAGAGTAAGAGATTGTATACGTGAAGACCCAATGGATACTAGATCCCTTGTCCGATATACCCGATGAAAACCAAGCAGAATTTTTCAGAGAAAAAAATGGGTACACTGTTAAACAAGAAGGAGGGATTTGTTTGTCAGAAGGAGGTGTCAGACAAACAATTTGGCCCTTTTGGGTTTTTTTTAACAAGTTTAAAGCTCTAAGATGGAAGGTGGCACTGAAATGCTACGATGGAGGAAACAAGCAACTTTATATGGATGATATAAAAGAGTGGGTGGCTACACTTGAGTTACACATGGGAAAAAATCCGACACAAACGAAGTTGATTGGCTCAGTGAACAAGGCCAAGGTAACCATGTCTTTTGAGTCATTGAATCAAATCACTTAATTTAATAGTAACCTGATCTTGATGATTTATACAATAAGCCAGAAAGGCATTCAAGTTAGGGTGTGATGCTTAATGACCTATGGTGTGTGCTGAGGTGTATATAAAACATGGCTATATTTTTTGAACCTCTTTAGCAGTTTTTTAAGCTTTTAAACTTATAATGCCTGATTTACTTGACAACTACTATTTCACCACATTACACGGGCAAGTATACCCATTCTGGGTAATATAGTAGTGGTAAGCTGAATCGGGGTCGATCAGGACACAATGGAAAGTGAGAGCTCTGGATACTCAGTCTGCTGTCATCATCTAGCCAAGTCTAACATTTAGTTTACAGAAAAGATAAAAATAAAATAAAATAAAATAAAAGTAATAAGATGGTATTTTAGAGAAATGTAAATCGAAGTTAATGTTACTTGGGAGGACATACCAGTGGTTGAGTAAAGTTGAACGAACACTTGTATTCTTGTTTAAGACTGTTCACTAGCAGAAGACCAACCACCTTTTGGAATCTTAGGCTGATTCACCATCCAACTGCCAATCATCTGTGAGGAGTACGAATGCCGAGGGAAGGTGCCGCTAGTAAACAAATAAAGTGGTGTAATGCCACTTAGTTACGGGGACCCTTAGATCTGCCGACTTACCGTACTCGACACGCCGACATGAACCAGCAGGGGACCACTCTCCCACATGCACGTCCGGCGTAACCAGAGCCAAGTTCACAAACACGTACCATCTCGGCTTCCGTGAAGTGACAAAATATTACCAACCCCCATTTCAAACCAAATACTTTTAGCATGCACTTGTGTGACAACCGAGTTTACTTACATAGACATAAGGACCTTGAATGTATCATGTAACATGGGACGATAGTCATCATTCAGATCATGCATCGTCCCCCGACCAGGTGTCACAAATCCAGCCTTTGGGAGTTCGACTCCGTAAATGGTTTGTGATACGTAGAGCACGTTTGGCTCAGAAAATCAGTAATAAACTTTCAATAAAAAGGGTTTTCATAAAGTCATTCGACACACCTTAAGCGAGCTTATAAGGTCGTTAACCAACCCGCCAAAGGTTTGTTATCTCCTAACTAAGTATAAGAGTCTACCCAAGTATGGCCTTAATGATTTGCGTAAGAGAAAGAGAAGATTTCATAGACAAAAGCTTATAAATTATTACTTAAGTTAAAGTTCTTATAAACTTGATTACAAGTCTCGAAAATACCAAATGACTCAATAAAAGGGTAAGAGAGGAAAGAATTGAGCGAATTGCAATTTAGGAGGAGGTCGGCTTTTATAGGCAGCTCATGGAGTTTGGCATGGCCCGTGCCTAGTTTGGCACGGGGTGTGCCATGTCAGATGGACAGTTCCACGAGGCGTGCTAAGTTAGGGGAATCTTTGAGAATCAGCATTCTGACATGGCACGGTCCGTGCCTAGTTTGGCACGGGTCGTGCCATGTCAGATAAACAATTACACGGGGTGTGCTAAGTCAGGGCACGAGCTTGCTAATCAAACGCGTATCCTGGAAGCTTCGGGCAACTAGCACGGGGTGTGCTTGGTCAGGCACGAGGCGTTGCAAATCTTGGAACCTCACATTTTTTTTATCATAATCTGTTGCTTTTGTGGTTTTTGCCCTTTCAAACATAAAAAACAAAAAAAAAAACAAAATAGACTTGTTTTGAAGTTAGCAAATCAGATTTTTACCGTTTTGCGAGAGATATTTGGTCTAAAAATATGTATAATTTGATGTTCATCAACCTGCTTATGGCTGATAGAGATCCCGAGAAAATCTTCAGAGAACACCTAAAACTGAAGCCTAAATAGTTGCACCTGATAATGCAACACAATTTTATTCCCTGCCGAGGAGACAAGGCGGAGTTGTGCTACAAGAAGAAGAGCAAGAGATTGTATATGTGAAGACCCAATGGAAATTAGGTTCCTTGTCCGATATACCCGATGAAAACCAAGCAGAATTTTTTAGAGAAAAAAATGGGTACACTGTTAGAAAAGAAGGAGGGATATGTTTTCAGAAGGAAGTGTCAGAGAAATAATTTGGCCCTTTTGGGTTTTTTTTAACAAGTTTAAATCTCTAGGACGGGAGGAGGCACTGAAATGCTACGATGGAGGAAACAAGAAACTTTATAGGCCAAGGTAACCATGTCTTTTGAGTCATTAAATCAAATCGCTTAATTTGATAGTAACCTGATCTAGATGATTTATATAATAAGCCAGAAAGGCATTCGAGTTAGGGTATGATGCTTAATGACCTATGGTGTGTGTTGAGGTGTATATAAAATTTGGCTATATTTTTTGAACATCTTTAGCAGTTTTTAAGCTTTTAAATTTATAATACCTGATTTACTTGACAACTACTATTTCACCACATTACACGGGCAAGTATACATATTCTGGGCAGTATAGTAGTGGTAAGTTGAATCGGGGTCGATCAGGACACAATGAAAGTGAGAGACTGGATACTTAGTACACTGTCATCATCTAGCCAAATCTAACATTTAGTTTATAGAAAAGATAAAAAGAGAATAAAATAAAAGAAGAGAAAAGTAATAAGATGGTATTTTAGAGAAATGTAAATCGAAGTTAATGTTACTTGGGAGGACGTACCAGTGGTTGAGTAAAGTTGAACAAACACTTGTATTCTTGTTTAAGATTGTTCACTAGCAGAAGACCAACCACCTTTCGGAATCTTAGGCTGATTCACTATCCAACTGCCAATCGTCTGCGAGGAATACAAATGCCGAGGGAAGGTGTTGCTAGTGAACAAATAAAGTGGTGTAATGCCACTTAGTTACAGGGACCCTTAAATCTGCCGACTTACCGTACACGACACGCCGTCATGAACCAGCAGGGGAACAACCCTGCGTACCAGATTATATTACTATGAAAATTATTTTTTTAAGGGACTAAGGTCCGTTTCTTCTGTGCACCACTCTCCCACATGCACGTTCGGTGTAACCAGAGCCAAGTTCACAAACACGTACCATCTCGGCTTCCGTGAAGTGACAAAATATTACCAACCCCCATTCCCAACCAAATACTTTCAGCATGTACTTGCATGACAGCTGAGTTTGCTTACATAGACATAAGGAATCGAATGTATCATGTAGCATGGGACACGAGTCACCTTTCAGATCATGCATCGTCCTACGACTAGGTGTCATGAGTACAGCCTTTGGGAGTTCGACTCCCCAAATGGTCTGTGATACGTAGAGCACCTTTGGTTCAGAAAATTAGTAATAAACTTTCAATAAAAAGGGTTTTCATAAAGTCATTCGACACACCCGCCATAGGTTTTTTATCTCCTAACTAAGTATAAGAGTTTAGCCAAGCATGGCTTTAATGATTTGCTTAAGAGAAAGAGAAGATTTCATAGACAAAAGTTTATTAATTCTTACTTAAGTTAAAGTTCTTATAAACTTGATTACAAGACTCGAAAATACCAAATGACTGAATAAAAGGGGAAGAGAGGAAAGAATTGAACGAATTGCAATTTAGGAGGAGGTCGGCTTTTATAGGCAGCTCATGGAGTTTGGCAAGGTCCGTGCTTAGTTTGGCACAAGGTGTGCCATGTCAGATTGACTGTTCCACGGGGCGTGCTAAGTTAGGTGGGTCTTTGAGAATCAGCATTCTGACATGGCACTGGCCGTGCCTAGTTTGGCACGGGTCGTGCCATGTCAGATAGACAATTCCACGGGGTGTGCTAAGTCAGGGCCACGGGCGTGCTAATCAGACGTGTGTCCTGGAAACTTCCAGCAAACTGGCACCGGGCATGCTTGGTCAGGCACGGGGCGTTGCAAATCTTGGAACCTTATATTTTCTTTTGTTTTTTATCATAATCTGTCCCTTTTGTGATTTTTGCCCTTTCAAACCTGAAAAACTTAAAAGAAAACAAAACAGACTTGTTTTGAAGTTAGCAGATCAGATTTTTACCGTTTTGCGAGAGATATGTGGTCTAAAAATATGTATAATTTGATGTTCATCAACCTGCTTATGGCTGATAGAGATCCCAATAAGATCTTCAGAGAACACCTAAAACTGAAGCCTAAATTGTTGCACCTGATCATGCAACACAATGTTATTCTCCGCCGAGGAGACAAGGCAGAGGTGCGCTACAAGAAGAAGAGCAAGAGATTGTATACGTGAAGACCCAATGGAAATTAGGTCCCTTGTCCGATATACCCGATGAAAACCAAGCAGAATTTTTCGGAGAAAAAAATGGGTACACTGTTAAACAAGAAGAAGGGATTTGGTTGTCAGAAGGAAGTGTCAGAGAAACAATTTGGCCCTTTTGGGTTTTTTTAACAAGTTTAAAGCTCTAGTACGGGAGGCGGTACTGAAATGCTAGGATGGAGGAAACAAGCAACTTTATATGGATGATATAGAAGAGTGGGTGGCTACACTTGAGTTACACATGGGGAAAAATCCAACACAAACGAAGTTGATTGGCTCAGTGAACAAGGCCAAGGTAACCATGTCTTTTGAGTCATTGAATCAAATCGCTTAATTTGATAGTAGCCTGATCTAGATGATTTATATAATAAGCCAGAAAGGCATTCGAGTTAGGGTATGATGCTTAATGACCTGTGGTGTGTGCTGAGGTGTATATAAAATATGGATATATTTTTTGAACCTTTTTAGCAGTTTTTAAGCTTTTAAATTTATAATAGCTGTTTACTTGACAACTACTATTTCACCACATTACACGGGCAAGTATACCCATTCTGGGCAGTATAGTAGTGGTAAGTTGAATCGGGGTCAATCAGGACACAATGGAAAGTGAGAGCTCTGGATAGTCAGTCCGCTGTCATCATCTAACCAAGTCTAACATTTAGTTTTTAGAAAAGATAAAAAGAAAATAAAATAAAATAAAATAAAATAAAAGTAATAAGATGGTATTTTAGAGAAATGTAAATCGAAGTTAATGTTACTTGGGAGGACGTACTAGTGGTTGAGGAAAGTTGAACGAACACTTGTATTCGTGCTTAAGATTATTCGCTAGCAAAAGACCAACCACCTTTTGGAATCTTAGGCTGATTCACCATCCAACTGCCAATCGTCTGCGAGGAGTACGAATGTCGTAGGAAGGTGCTGCTAGTGAACAAATAAAGTGGTGTAATGTCACTTAGTTACGGGGTCCCTCAAATCGGCCGACTTACCGTACTCGATACGCCGTCATGAACCAACACGGGAACAACCCAGCGTACTGGATTATATTATTATGAAAATTATCAAGGGACTAAGGCCAGTTTCTTCCGTGCACCGCTCTCGTGCATGCACGTCCGGCGTAACCAGAGCCAAGTTCACAAGCACGTACCATCTCGGTTTCCGTGTAGTGACAAAATATACAACCCCCATTCCCAACCAAATACTTTCAGCCCGCACTTGCGTGACAGCCGAGTTTGATTACATAGACATAAGGACCTCGAACCTATCATGTAGCATGGAGCGCGAGTCACCTTTCAGATCATGCATCGTCCCCTGAGGCATCGTAAGTTAGTTATTAAAAGTACTAAACATGGAAAATTAGTGTGGTTTCATGTGTAATTGGTAAAATATAGGTGACTACTTTGATTTTGGTGTTTATAGGTGAAAAGGAGCTTAAAAGAGTCAAAGCAGGTACGCAAAGAAGTACGAATCAAAAATGAGGAAAAAATAAGCTATTGTAACAGAAGAATCAATAAGATAACATGATAGAGGATGAAATTACGAGAACATGGGCGAAAACGGCGAAGGAAACGGAGTTGAAACAAGAAAATGTTATGAGCAAAACAAGATTTCAGCCTGCCCACCGTGGGACAGCAGCTGGCTACCGTAAGCTAGCCTGAGGCCACCATAAGCTACGGTGGCAGCGTAGCTTATGATGGATTCCGGCTCCTACACTCGTAAATGTGATTAAAAAGCATTTTTTAGAGGCTTTTCATTATCCAACTATTGGGGAACAAGGGAGATCGACTAGAGAACCCTAGGGGGAGAATTTTGGAGCGAGAGAAGAGATTTTGGATGAATCACAACATCACAATCGAGAGGAATCATCCATGGTATCATCAATCATCATCATCGTGATCAACCGAAGCATGAGAGGCTAATTCTTGTGACTCCTTCCGGATCTAGGTTTGTTTGCTTGACATTAGACTTTGGTTTTCTGTATTTTTTTGGGTAGCAATCTAAGCGTTCGATGCTTTTTGCTACAGTGTGTGTTTGAATGATTGTGAACATTTGATATTTTCTTTAATCCTAGTCTTGAACCATCGTTTCTTGGTGTCGTTAGCAATCGAGATTTATTGGGAAGGTATTTGGGTTGGTTTGTATTGAATGATCATCGAGTGATGACCTCGCATTTTAGTAATCCGAGTGCTTAGTCCTCTTTTATCACTTTCATTCGAGTATGCATGAACCATGTCTATGTGGTTCTTCCCAATTGAAAACCATAGTATGATGTCAACTTAAAACCTGAAATCTAGAAGGATCACGTTTTCTCCTATTTGTTACAACATAGTAATTTGATTTCAGTTTGGTGTTTAGTAGTATTAATCAACAAATCCATCATCTAGATTGCAATTTCTACATCTTTATTTTTATTGTTTTACTAAAACCTAATTGCTATAACGAACACATATTCCACATTCTCCCTGTGTTTGACACCCGCTTACCACTATCTAATTAGTGTATTTGGGATTATTTTTTAGTGAGACTTCGACCTCCCGTCAAATTTTGGCGTCGTTGCCGGGGAGACGTGCTCAACGTGTATTCTTTGGTAGCTATTTTTGTTTGTTTGCCAGTTTTACACTGGGTTGTGTTAGTGTGTAGGTACCCACAGGTGCATGTGTACTAGGAAGTCACAAACATCATCACCATTACTTTTTGATCCAGAAGTCAAAAAGGCATGCAGGAGGAACCAAATTCTAAATCAGTAAATCAAAGTTGTTGGATCACCGAGTACACAAAGCAAAGCCATGGAAGCACAACATGATCCTCAAAAGCAACCAGTGGACACATCAGTTTCACCTTTTGATCAACAAATACCACCAACCAATCCTCCACCTACTTCAAACCCCTCCCCGTTCACTGTACTTACCTCATCTAGCACCACCACTTCAACAAGTTTGCCTGAATCAAATCCATCCAGTTTTGCAACCTATTCAGGCATTCCATCTTTTGGCCAGTTTTACACATCTTATGGGCAATCATCTCAACAACCACTGTTTCAGCAAAACCCACCTATAACCCACACCACCCCAGGTCAACCATCAATATTTACTACTCCAGGCCCCCACCAACAAGGTTAATTGAGATTTCAACAACATACACGTATACCATTCGTGGAGGGACAATATGGAGGATATGGTGATGGTTATGAAGGTAGGTACGAAGATTATGAAGAGGAATATGAAGTGGAGGGCAATGTGAATTAAGGGGTCACTCAAGAAGAATTTGCATTTCAACAAAGATAACCGGTCGGTCAAGTTCAACAAAGGTATGTTAGACCCCCGGTTGTGCCAAGACAGCAACCACCTCCAGCTCAAAGGCAAGCACCACAACAAAGGGTGCCACCACAAGCTCCACCTCAAGGTCCTCCCAAGGCCCACCACCACCACAAGGAGCACCAATACCGGTCCCAAGACGACACAATCGTGATGCAAATAGAGGGATTGAATCACACTTTAGGCCTATCATTACAAACAATCCATCACCGATGGTAATTCCTCAAAATCGGGAAGGTAGAACATTTGAGGTGCGAACCAATTCATTGCAAAGTCTACCCAAGTACCATGGGTTAGCTACTAAGGAGCCTTATTTTCACTTGGAGGCATATGATTCTATTTGCAACACTATTGGAGGCCAAGGTTTTTCGCCCGATGCGGTCAAGTTGGTATTATTTCAGTTTTCACTCGAGGATAAAGCCAAGAGATGGTTTCACACATTCCCATCCGCATCCATGTATACTTGGGCTAAAATGAAACAAAGGTTTCTAGATGAATTCTTCACTAATCAGAAAACAAGTGATGCTCGAAGAAACTTGAGAAATTTTCAACAACAACAAGGTGAGTTATTTCATGAAGCCTTTGAGAGGTTTAATTTGATGTTGAAGAATTGCCCTCGCCATGGGATTGATTTGTGGGATCTATTGAACGCATTCCATGAGGGATTGACACCCGAAGATGCTCGTGACTTGATGTCCATCTCAAATGGCACTTTTGGTACAAATTATGAGCAAGATGATTGGGCATATTTAGAGCAAATGGCGGTAACATCAAAGAGGAAGGCACAATCTTCTAGGAGAAATAGACATGCCATTGGTAGATCACAAGTTCAAGCCGCATCCGATGGAGGTGTTCAAGCCCCTAATCAGAGTTTATGAGGTATGTGCAAGTTGTAATGAATTGGGGCATTCAGCTAATAGATGTGCAGGTTTTTAAGAGCAACTCGAAGAGGTATATCAAGTTTAAAGTCAAACAGGGGGTGGTAGAAGCTTCAACATGAATTCAAACACATACCACCAAGGCTTACGGAATCACCCTAATTTTTGCTATGGTAATCCTGCCAATCAGGCCAACCCCAATTTTCAAGGATCTAATCAGCAACCATATCAACCTCGACAACAAAAATTTGTGAATTCAAGTGGTAGTGAAGTTATGGATATGCTCAAGATGATGCAACAAGAGATGCACAAGAGAAACCAGATGGATGATGCACGTATACAACAATATGAGGTAAGAGATAAGACAATTCAGTCATTGACCACCCAAATGGGTCAACTTGCTACCGAGGTGACTGATTTGAAGAAAAAAAAGGGACAACTCCCAAGTGATAGAGTGGCGAATCGGAAAAATACAAAGCAAGTGCATATTAACATGGTAAGTGTCGTTCCTAATATTGAAATTTAATGAAACATGTCTAACCTCTCCTTGTCAAGTTGTTGCAGGTATAGGTGAGGCTATCAAAGAAAAGAGAGACGAGGATTTAGGAGCACCAGTTGTACCAATTCGAGTTGGAAAGTTGAAAATTCCTCGAGCCTTATTGGATTATGGAGCAACTATGAGTGTGTTACCAGGTAGTCTGTATGATCTATATGACTTTGGTCCTTTGCAGCTGGTAGATAGTGTGGTGAGTTTAGCAGATGATACTTGTAAGAAGCCACGTGGAGATATCAAGGATGTTATGATTCAATTGGGCGAATTCCAATATCCGGTGGACTTTTTAGTGTTGGATTATGCTTCCACAAAGGCTCCGGCACAACAAAAAGCGATCTAGGTCGCCCGTTCCTACACACGGCCAACACTCAAATCATTTATCAGGACGATATCATTACAATGACCCTAAAGATTCGTAGGCTATTTTTCAATGCCTGGACCAAATCTATCACCTATGAGCCTGCTGTAAGAACTGGTGAATCATGTGTTGTTGATACGAGTGATATTCCACACACATTAGGTGTATGTGAGGGTGCATGGTATGATGAGGCTATTGCGAGTGCAACAGGAGGTGAACCACCAGATCTTGGAAGCACCGAGAGTAATGTACTCAATGTTGATCCCTGTAGGTATAAAAATTGCACTCATTTCCTGTATGTACAACTGGTTTGCACCCCACCAAATGGAAAAGGACACTGAAGAAAATGGCGAGGACTACATTTTCAAACCACCATAATTGAGAATTGGCATGGTCTGGCTGAAGACTAGTAAACTTAGCGCTGCTCAGGAGGCAACCCGAGGGTCGCTGTAACACTTAAGTGTGGGGAGGATGTGGCAGAAAGTTTGAGAATCAAGAGCATCATATGTATCCATCGCCACCAGGGCCATGTATTCATTCCCTACTCTTTTTATGTTGCTTGGCTTTGGGCAGTCTTTTCTTTTCTTTCTTTAAGTTTATTTTATTTTTATTTTTGTTTGGAATAAATCCGGTTGGAAGTATTTTTTAATTTAGCTTCTCATAAAAAATATGAATTTCACTCCTCACAAAACCTCTAAAGCCATACATTGGGGACAATGTATCCCAAGTGTGGGGATGGGGGGAATTTTTAAAAACTTTGTGTTGCAAGTTCTTGACCCCGGTAATATAAGCAAATGAAGGTTGTTGGATGGAGGTTTGCTTGGTGAAATTGAGGTTTTGGTTCCTTGTCATGGTCATGATTCCTTTAAACTGCATAATTAGCTAGCTTTGTAGAATCTTTGTGAAGGTTAGCATGCTTTCGGTATAAAAACTCATGCAACAAGCCAGCAACCCAATTTCATAATTTGTGAGTTTTGTGTCGTACACTCTTGCTTATCACATATATATATATAACTTTTTTTCATTGAGTGTAACTATGTGTCTTTTACTTTAGAACTTGTGCAATTGATGCGTTCCGAGATCTTGGCTTCAGCATGAGTGCAGAAATGATTTAGGCATTTACGGTGTAGCCTCGTCTGGATGTGCGCGAGTGTGGGATTTTGGGGGTTTGGTCTCATACATTACAAATATGAGTGTGGATAAAGTGAGGGGCGTGGGTTTGGGTCAATTAGAAGCCATGTTGAGCCTATAGCCTATTGATTGATAACCCGAGCCTTTCCCGCTCATTTTGTTACCTTGGTGTAAAATCCGGCTCATAGCTCTTTTCTAGTTATATAGTGTATTGCAGCTTGTTGAGACTCAGTTATATTCAGTTGTGTTTGAAAAAAAAAGAAAAAAAAGAAAAAAAAGAAAAATGAAACCAAAAATTGAAAGGGAGAAAATTGATGAAAAAAATAGCAAGATATGAGATCGGATGGTTGAGTATTGAGCAGGAAAAAGAATGTGTGTTGTTGTTAGCATAGTTGTGTAGTTGTTAGTTGCTTTCTTCGTATGTAATAAGTAAGCCGGATTGCATCACTTGCGCTATTTTATATATACCCAGTCCACACCCTACACCTAGCCCCGTTACAACCCATTGTAAGTCCTTTTGATTTGCATGCATGTTAGAGCAATTGCGATGGAGGTTCGAGAGTTGTACAAGCTTATGATAGTGAAATGACACATTTGTCAATTGAGTGTATACTAGCTCACCGCGCTAGATTCTAAATGTTAAACGAGAGGAGCGTTTATTGTGAGGGGTTTGTTGAATTTATAAAAGGCTGAAAGCATGTTAGGTTTGGCTTAAGTTCTTATGGTTTGATTGTTACATCATTTTGGCTAGTGCATTAATAAATATTTGGAATAGGGTATGACTTGGAACCTTAACTGAAAACTGGGTTTGATGGGATTGGTTGGATGAATGGCAAAGAAATAAACATGGAAAAATAGTGTGCTTGCATGTGTAATTGGTAAAATATAGGTGACTACTTTGATTTTGGTGTTTGTAGGTGAAAAGGAGCTTAAAAGAGTCAAAGCAGGTACGTAAAGAAGTACGAATCAGAAATAAGGAAAGAATAAGCTATTGTAACTGAATAATCAATAATATAACATGATAGAGGATGAAATTACGAGAATATGGGCGAAAACGGCGAAGAAAACGGAGTTGAAACGAGAAAGTTATGAGCAAAACAAGATTTCAACCAGCCCACCGTGGGACAGCACCTGGCTACCGTAAGCTAGCCTGAGGCCACCATAAGCTACGGTGGCAGCGTAGGTTACGGTGGAGGCCGGCTCCTAAACTCGTAAATGTGATTAAAAAATCATTTTTGAGAGGCTTTTCATTATCCAACTGTTGGGGAACAAGGGAGATCGACTAGAGAACCCTAGGGGGCGAATTTTGGAGCTAGAGAAGAGATTTTGGAGGAATCACAACATCACAATCGAGAGGAATCATCCATGGCATCATCAATCATCATCATCGCGATCAACCGAAGCATGAGAGGGTAATTCTTGTGACTCCTTCCGTATCTAGGGTTTGTTTGCTTGATATTAGACTTTGGTTTTCTGTATTTTTTGGGTAACAATCTAAGCGTTCGACGCTTTTTGCTACAGTGTGTGTTTGAATGATTGTAAACATTTGATATTTGCTTTAATCCTAGTCTTGAACCATCGGTTCTTGGTGTCATTGGCAATCGAGATTTATTGGGAAGCGATTTGGGTTGGTTTGTATTGAATGATCATCGAGTGATGACCTCGCATTTTAGTAATCCGAGTGCTTAGTCCTCTTTTATCACTTTCATTCGAGTATACATGAACCATGTCTATGTGGTTCTTCCCAATTGAAAACCATAGTATGATGTCAACTTAAAACCTGAAATCTAGAAGGATCACGTTTTCTCCTATTTGTTACAACATAGTAATTTGATTTCAAATTGGTGTTTAGTAGTATTAATCAACAAATCCATCATCTAGATTTCAATTTCTACATCTTTATTTTTATTGTTTTACTAAAACCTAATTGCTATAACGAACACATATTCCACATTCTCCCTGTGTTCAACACCCGCTTACCACTATCTAATTAGTGTATTTGGGATTATCTTTGAATGAGACTTCGACCTCACGTCAACGTACCATCTCGTATTCCGTGAAGTGACAAAATATTATAACCCCCATTCCCAACCAAATACTTTCAGCCGACACTTGCGTGACAGCCGAGTTTGATTACATAGACATAAGGACCTCGAACCTATCATGTAGCATGGAGCGCGAGTCACCTTTCGGATCATGCAACGTCCCCCGACCGGGTGTCACAAGTCCGCCCTTTGGGATTTCGACTCCCCAAATGGTCTGTGATACGTAGAGCACGTTTGGTTCAGAAAATCAGTAATAAACTTTCAATAAAAAGGGTTTTCATAAAGTCATTAGACACACCTTAAGCGAGCTTATTAGGTCGTTAACCAACCCGCCAAAGGTTTGTTATCTCCAAGTAAGTATAAGAGTTTAGCCAAGCATGACTTTAATGATTTGCTTAAGAGAAAGAGAAGGTTTCATAGACAAAAGCTTACAAATTTCTTACTTAAGTTAAAGTTCTTATAAACTTAATTACAAGACCCGAAAATACCAAATGACTCAATACAAAGGGAAGAGAAGAAAAAATTGAGCGAATTGCAAATGAGGAGGAGACCGACTTTTATAGGCAGCTCATGGAGTTTAGTACGGCCTGTGTTCATTTGAGGTTCGGACAACTTTGTGATAACCGCTCCGAACTCTAGGTTCGGACAGCGTTCGGTTGTTCTTCTAGTTCGGTCAACGTTCGGATCACCTTCGGACTACATTCGGTCAAGGTTCGGACCAAATTCGTGAGAAGTTCAGAATCAGTTTCGGTTCATTTATCCGAAGTTGAGGTTCGGAAGGCTTTCGGATTGTTTCTGTTCGGATAAGGTTCGGATTAAGTTCGGTAGAGGTTCGGACGAGGTTCGGCATAGGTTGGGAGTGAACAGTAACCTGATTTTACAAAATGTCCAATTTTCAAGCGTTCGCGGGTATTCAGAATTCGGTTCAAGTCATGATGCAAACAATGATGAATTATGATAATGAAATTGGAACAAGTCAGAAAGTTCCCAAATTACTTAAATTTGGAAGATTATCATAGTTGGGTTAAAAGATTTGAAGCGTACGTTGATACAAATGACATTGATATGTGGTTGGCGTTTACTAACCAATATGTTTATCCTAAGGATGAAACTGGTGAACCCATTCTTCAAAGAAAGATGTCATCTGAACAAAAGAAAGCTTATCAAGCTGAGAAGAAAGCGTATGGTACTTTGACGATGGCTTTGCCTAAAGAGTTACTACATCAATTTTTTGGTAACTACACATCAAAGAGTTTGTGGGATGCTTTGGAAAAACGATGTGAAGGCAATGATCAATATAAGAAAAAGCCGTCAGAAAGTTTTAAAGAAAGAATTTTATAGTTTCAAGCATTAGCAAAATGAATCATTTCCAAATCTGATTGCAAGATTTGCTCATTTAATGAGTGAAATGCGTTTGGTCAGTCTTACAAAAGAAGAAGCTAATATGAAAGAAAATATTGTGGAGGCTTTGCCAGAGAAGTGGGAGAATTATGTGATGATGATCAAGTTCAATATCTTTTAATGATCTAATTCAAAGAATTCAAGCGAGGGATATGGAATTAATGGTTAATAAGTCACTTTCTGCACAAGTTCAAAATCCTGCTGTGTATTATGGTGATAATGATTCAACCATGAATGCCGGAAAATCTAATATTCTTAGTTCTGCACCCCCTACAACATTCATTGCAGGTAAATCTGAAACTTCAAGTTACTCTGCTGGTTGTAATGTTTATGTTCCTAGTTCTTTAACTCAAAATGCTTTGTCTGCTCAAACTACCGATGATTATAATGCTTTAATGTCTGCATTGGTATCTTCATATTTCGGGGTTATTACTGGTGTTGTTCATAATGCTGAGGTGACAAATGAAGATTACGATCAGATAGATTATGATCATTTGGAAGAGATGGATTTGAACTGGCAATATGCTATCTTAGTTCGAAAAACGAAGAAAATTTTCAATAGAACTGGCAAGAAATGAGTGCATCAAGATGGAAAAATTGGATTGGACAAGTCAAAGGTTAAGTGTTATAAGTATTCTGTTTATGGGCATTTTGCACGAGAATGTCCAAATTCAATTGACAATAAGCTAAAATCTGGTCAACATGCTCATATGGTTTTTCATTCATCAAATGAAACTCCCAAGGTTGAAGAGAAATCTGTTTCTTTTAATGAGAAATTGACAGATACATTTTGGCATCCAAATGAATTTGCTTGGAATACAGATTCTGCAGCACAAATGAAACATGCTCCGTTTACTATTGCATTGACTGCTCGTCATGATGATGATGATAGCATTCTGACAGATTCTGATTCTAATTCGACTATATCAATGATCAAAGAAGTAAAAGTCGAAGAATCAAAATGTCTTGAATGTATAAAGTTGAGTAAGAAAATTGCAAGTTTTGAGAATAAGTCTCAATTATCAGCTGAAGAGATTGTTGTGCTCAAGAAAGAATTGGATGATTTTCTAAAGAAATATTATGAATTGGTCCATGTTCATGAAGATGTTTTGAAAGAAAAGAGCAAGTTGGCAGAAGAGTGTGAGAAAGCCAAAGCTGAAGCTTTAGATAGAGCTCAAGATTTTGAGATGCTTCAAGATGAGAATGTTTTGTATCGTGATAAGAATGAAGTCTTGACAAAAGATGTTGAGATTTACAAGAAAAAAGAGAGAAAATGTTCTTGAAGAATTATTTGCTGAATGTGAGATTCGGAAGTTACAAACGTATGAATATGATGATATCAATGCAAAACTCATCAAGTCACAAAAATAAGTGTTTGATGCTCAACAAAATATATCTGAAATGAAGTTGGAAATTTTGGAGTTGCAACGGCAAGTAAAGAATTGCAATATGTCACCGACATTGCTGAATTTCTTATACAAGCAGGATAGGAGTGAGGATATTTCTAAGAAGGATGATATTCACTTGGTTCCTCAACTGGTAGATTTATCTGAAGTTAGATCTGCTCCACTTGATCCTAAAGCCGAATTGCATGATTATTCAAAATTTACCACTTCATCCAAAAAGAAGAAGTCAAAGTCTAAGAAGAAGGAAAAGTCTTTGGGTGCAGCTCCAAAGTTTAGCTCAAAGTCTAATTTTCTAGAAAATGAGCAAGTTTTTGACAAAAGTGGTGCAAGTACTTCATCTGCAACTGAAGAAGACAAAGGTTTGTTAGAAAAGAATAAACTGGAAGATATAAAAGCCAAATTTACTAGAGAAGCTAAGGGAAGAGTAGCTTCTGGTTCTTCTTCAAGTTCTTCAAAGACCCTAGGCTTCTAGCACAAAGGATTGGGTTATGAGATGAAGGAAGCATCTATTCAAGCAAAGCAGCCAGTGAAAGTTGCAGAAAGTTTCAAAAGTTAAAGTTCCAAAGAAATCACCTCCTCTGAAAGAACAATCTTATTATTCTGGAAGGTCATCATCTTCACGGAGTCCATCTCCTAGGTATGATTCATCTGATGGTTTCTTTGATACTTTTGATTCTGAACATTCATTTGGTTTTCAAAATTCAAAGAATTTTTCAAATATTTTTCGAGAACAACTTTGTTATGTATGTCGTCAATCTGGACATCTTGCTGCTGATTGTCCGATGATTGCATATATTCACAACACCGCTAAGTTT
The DNA here is from genome assembly GCA_039602395.1 of Deinandra increscens subsp. villosa. Classification (NCBI taxonomy): domain Eukaryota; kingdom Viridiplantae; phylum Streptophyta; class Magnoliopsida; order Asterales; family Asteraceae; genus Deinandra; species Deinandra increscens. The sequence goes on from JBCNJP010000003.1 coordinate 24,820,142, forward strand.
ATGGATAACAAAGGTCAAATTTTTGATGAACCATGGTTTTCAAAGATCAAATCAACTCGTAAGTCGTCATGGTCTAAACCAAGTACGCCGGTTGAATCTGATTCTGGTTCTGATAAAAAATCGAAAAATTTTCAAATATGGAAACCAAAAGTTGTTTTCAAGGCCAACAATGACTATGTGGAAGACACCGGGCGACCCGACGCTGTTGAATCGGGTCGATACCAAAGCGACTAATGATTTATTTGGTTTTAACAGGTATTTCAGGAAGACCTTTCAGTGCTTGAAAATTGCTGATTGTGGAATATCTGTGCTAACTTAAATTGAATTTTCAAATCAATCATGTTTTTCAAAATGCTAAACGGCAAGTATTCGTGTTGGTTGATAAATTTGATCGATGTGTAAGGTAGGCTCGGCAAATCAGAAAGTATTCAAATGTGATATACACTAAATCTGATGCTTGACCTAGTGGACAACATCTTGATGCATATCTCATGATATACCAAGAAAAAAATGTGTGTAAAATAAAATGAGAAGTCACTGTGTATACATGTGTTCATTTTGCAAAGATTTAAATTTGTTTGATTTTCTTTATTTTGTCAAACGATCAGACTTTCTCTGCGTGCTCAGAAGGCCGACCTGATTGTTGTTCGTTTGACGCTCTGCTTTATTTTCTTTGGTGTTCCGTATAACTCATCGGACTCTCTCTGCGTGTCCACAAGACCGACCTGATTATTGTTGAGTTATACAATTTCAACTTGTTTTATTTTCTTATTTTGTTTAATCCGAGGCCTTATCTGCGTAACGAAAGATCGACCTTAAGGTAGACGATTTAACGTTCTTATTTCTTTTTGCATGGAACACAGTTGACTATATCATGAATATAATCATTATGTGATTAAATCACAAATGAAATCACAAAGTGTGATAAACAAAACATATCTGAGTATGTCTGATAGTGTGGGGCACACTGGTCAATGCAAATCTAATCAATACTTTATCATATCCAGATGTTATGAGTATGATTCTGCCTGAGTTTAAAGTTGGACAAATTATATCTGCAATCGACATGGCTTATGTGCTACAATAATCGAAATTGAAGTGTAGTTCAGCATGTTATGTCCAATATGATCCCAAGTCGTGATCTTTCTCACAAAAGACAAAAATAGCGTATGATTCTGTATAGCATTTACTTTTCATATCAGAAAATACCAAAAAAAAAATATTAGGTGTGTTTTAATATAAAGATTTTTTAAAGCCAAAAAGATTTTGCTTCTGATTTATTTTCGATTGATCAACACGAAATACAAGATCATTTACAAAATCAAAATATCGTGGAGTCTCAAAAAGACGTTTTGCGTCAAGATTATTTATGTTGGCAGGTTTCTAAGTGGAAAGAGAACATCACAACTTCAAGTCTTCTGAAGATTGTTGATAAATAGATTACACACGATGCAATATCAAGTATTCAAGATTGAACTCATCATCAAAGAAGAGGAAGAGTTTGATTGAAGATACATGATACAAGTTTTTAGCGAAAGGTGATACTGCACATGCCGAGGGGAAGTTTGTTAGTACCTAGTTCCTGATCGTCATGTGAAGTATCGAATACAAGACAAGTCATGGAAGTTTGTTGTTGGCTGAACCCTTTGCGAACTCCAAGTTCGGATTGATCCGAACTGGTCCGAACCTGAGGTTCGGCCAAGTGGGTTTAACTCTAGTATATATAGTTTGTCTTCTGTAGAACTTGAGGGACTAGAGCTTCTGGTCATATCTTGTATGTGAACTCTGTAGTGTATCTCTGTGGTCTAATACAAGTCTCATTGTATTTACTCTCGTGTTCATCTCGTTTACATTGATTTCGTTACGACTAAGTAGACGATCTACCACTCACGCACTTTCAGTACAAATGTTTTTAGAATAAATTGATAAATGATATAAAGCATATGTTTAACGTAATCCAACCCTTAATAATTAGGTTTTTAACCACAAAACGCCACACGCGAGGCAGACCAAGCGGGCTTGTCAGAACAATAGATCTATTACTGTAAGCACGCATTGTTTAGTGTTAATAATTACGTTCATCGTTCAATCGTTCATCGTTCATCGTTCAAGAAACCAACACAATCATATAATAATAAAATAGAAATCGATCATATGATAAGCAACGTAAAAATAGAATTTTTATAAAATGTTACATGTTGCATCCCAAAAACGTTAACGTAAAACGGGGCTATGAAAACTCACATGAAGACAAATACGTCGAGATTAAAACCGAAAAATTGCGGTGCGAATCAAATCCGGAGATCACCTTTACGATCGAACGCGGTGGACAAAAGCACCGATAAACAAATAAATAAATAAATAAGTATTTAGACGAATAAAACGTCTGACTCGTCATGACACGACGGACTCGATCGGATATGCGACTCGTTGGTGATTTATTTATGTGACAATATGAGGGTTTGAATAATCAAATGGGTCAAACCTAAATCTAGGTCAAAGTACTAGCAATTAATTATTTATATAGCTATAAAACCTTATGACGTCTCAAATCTTGATTAATTTCTATAAAATCAACAAAACCATATTTAGTCTTTAAAAATTAATTCTAGGCCGGTCTAAACATATATAAACGCCATATAAAATCTCCAGTCATGATTCAAACGATTACCCACTAAATTATACAAATAGAATTATTTTTAAGTTCCAAAAAATCCTAGTCAATTCAGTTTTAATAATTAATCAACCAAGATTTCACTTTTAGCATGGCATAATCCTAGATCTATGTCCAAAATCATGTTTCTATGCAAAAATCAACGCTTTAATAACTTTACTACCAAGATCTAGTTGAGATCTATTTATGAGAAATTAAGAAAACACATAAAAATCATCTTTTTTTCTCATAAAGACCCCGACTACCGGTGTTTCCACCCTTCCAGTTACTACATGTCTACCACTAAAACCCTAATTCCGACGAGATTTGAAAATCATGAAAGCCGCATTTTTCCTAAATGGTACGTAAGGCACCATTTTCTAAAGAAGAGGCTGGGAAGCTTTAGTGATTCATGCTCAAGTGTGTGCTATTTAACGGGAACAAAGCAATTGAAATAGGCAACAATTAAGAAGCAATTTACTGGACAAAATAAGCAATTAGGCACATTGCGCATGAGGCACTCATGCAGGACACCTAAGGCAATAGTCTAGGTCAAACCAACCTAGATCCCTATAGCAGTGGCTCTAATACAAATTTGTCACACCCCAACCGACGATGGAATATGTCGGGGCGCGAAGATTGTTCAGAAGCACACAACACTAAAATTTGGTTGAGATAATCTTAATGATTACCCATTTCATAGCAAATAAACAAAACATAAAATCCAAGTCATAACATACGATAATCAGACATACCAACTTAAAATAAGCATAAGAATCTTTTATTTAATTAAGTCTCTCTAATGCCGATGCAACCCTATGGTGATGATATCCTGGTCAAACCGCATTACCTGCAACATGTTTAGAAAGAGTCAACTAAAATAGTTGGTGATAATTCATAGGTTTAATGATAAGGTTCAAAGTATGCGTACAAATGTTTCTAGAAAAAATTGATAAATGATATAAAGCATATGTTTAACGTAATCCAACCCTTAACAATTAGGTTTTTAACCACAAGGCACCACACGCGAGGCAGGCCAAGTGGGCTTGTCAGGACAATAGATCTATTACTGTAACCACGGCATGTTTAGTGTTACTAATTACATTCATCGTTCTAATCGTTCATCGTTCATCGTTCAAGCAACCAACACAATCATACAATAATCAAATAGAAATCGATCATAGGATAAGCAACGTAAAAATAGAATTTTTGTAAAATGTTACATGTTGCATCCCAAAAACGTTTACGTAAAAAGGGGCTATGAAAACTCACATGAAGACGAATGCGTTGAGAGTAAAACCGAAAAATAGCGCGCGCGAATCAAATCCGGAGATCACCTTTACGATCGAACGCGGTGGAGAAAGCACCAAAAAATAAATAAATAAATAAATAAATAAGTATTTAAACGAAAAAAAAGTCCGACTCGTCATGACACGACGGACTCGATCGGATATGCGACTCGTTTGTGATTTATTTATGTGACAATATGAGGGTTTAAATAATCAAATGGGTCAAAGAACTAGCAATTAATTATTTATTTAGCTATAAAACCTTATGACGTCTCAAATCTTGATTAATTTCTATAAAATCAACAAAACCATATTTAGTCTTCAAAATTTAATTCTAGGCCGCTCTAAACATATATAAACACCATATAACATCTCAAGTCATGATTCAAACGATTACCCACTAAATTATACAACAAGAATTATTTTTAAATTCCAAAAAATCCTAGTTAATTCAATTTAAGTAATTATTCAACAAAGATTCCACTTTTAGCATGGCATAAACCTAGATCTATGTCCAAAATCATGTTTCCATGCAAAAATCAACACTTTAATAACTTTACTACCAAGATCTAGTTGAGATCTATTTATGAAAAATCAAGAAAACACATAAAAAATCATCTTTTTTCGTCATAAAACCCTAGATCTATGATCATGATAGTGATTCCTCCATCCCAAACCCTAGATCTACCTTCAAGATCATGTTTCTAACGAGATTCAAACAAAGATGTTCAAGTATTACTTAGATCTATGAAGGTCCATGGAGAAATATATGAAAAAGTAGACTTTTCATCATAAAAATCAAGTTTTTACTACAAGAACGCTAGATCTACTAATTAGGATGAATCCTTATGACAAATCATGCATAAAAATGGGTTATTTTCCAACCATAAACTAGATCTAACAAGATCTATCAAGATCTAACAACGTTTCCACAAAAAGGGTCATAAAAAGTTTATAAAAATCAATAAATCCAATCTTTTTGTATAAATCACTAGGTCTATGATCTAAGATCTAGATCTAGGTTTAAAAGATGTTAAATGAAAGATCTTGACTAGATCTTGAGAAGAAAAGAAAAAGATAGAAGCTAGAATGGAGAAAACACACCAAAAACTAAAAAACCGTTTTGATTCTTCACTTGATTTCACCAAATTTAAGCCCTAAGTTCTTCAAGATCTTGATCCACTCACTCTCCAGCCGTTTTAGGGTTTTTAGGTGGCTAAAAATGAATGTTATGGGGGCTGGAACGAGTTAGAATGCTTAAATACCTGTAATTTAGGGTTAAAGACGATTTCAACATAATATGGTCGATGGGCGTAACGCAAAGACCGAAAATGGGTTCTTCGCATACCTCCGCGCCTCTCTGGGGTGTCGTGCACTATTTTCGTTCTAATTTCTTCGTTCTAGCTCCGATTTGACCCCTGTTTTTTTCTATATTCCTTATTTTAAGACCTCTATAATATTAAACACATTTGATCCACTCAAAATGATATAAGATATGTCCCATAACGATTAACAGTTGATAAAATATCACATGAAATGCAATTTTGGTCGGTTTTGTCATTTTTATTGTTTTTTAGCAGATCACCAACGTTTTGCGATCCGATCAAGTGTGTGATGACTCATGACATGGCTGTATGATCATATAACTCATAAGCATGATAAATTTAATATACGAAACTAAAAAACTTGATCTCCCAGTTGAAATCGAAATCGCGCGGGATTTATCGAACTTTCACTGTTTTCGTTCTAGACCTTGAATTCACACCAAGATTCACTTGTATTTACTTGTGTGTTTAACTAGAATTACACACAAGTTTCATACTTGTTTAGATTGATCAAATTCCCGGTTAAATGTAATTAGTGGCGTGTTCGCGTAAAATTCAAAATAGAGGCAAATTCAACATCAAATCGATCAATAAACATGATAATGGTTCCAATAACATAGAATTAGGTTAATAAACATCAAAATCAATCTATACCCATATATTTGATTGTCAATCATCGGATCGGATTACAAAGCAGATACAATCAGATAATCAGAAAACCCGAAATGCTACAGTCTCCCCTACTTTTGGGAATTTCGTCTCGAAATTAGAATCAAGAAGACTAAACAAAAAACTATAGGTATTCGGCTTTCATCTAGTCCTCACGCTCCTAAGTGAAATTTGGTCCACATTTGGACTCCCAACAAACCTTGACGATCTGAATCCGGCTGAGCTTGACTTGTTTGATTTCACGATCCATGATCTCAACCGGTTTCTCCACGAAATGCATAGACTCGTCGATCTGAACATCCTCTAGCAGAACATGAAGGTTCTCGTCAACCAGACACTTTCGAAGATTCGACACATGGAATGTAGGGTGGACATTAGCTAGCTCGGGAGGAAGATCAACTCAATAAGCCACTCTACCGATCTTTTCTAGAATTTTGAATGGGCGGATATAACGAGGTGCTAGTTTTCCCTTCTTTCCAAATCGAATGACGCCTTTACAAGGTGATTTGAGCTTCACCGATCTCGCTCCAACATATAGGTGATTGGCACTTTTGACCATAGAGAGCTTCGAACAGGGCCATACCAATGCTCGAATGATAGCTGTTATTAAAAGAAAACTCAATCAATGGTATAAGAGTATCCCAACTGCCACCAAAATCGATGATACAAGCGCGGAGCATATCCTCGATAGTATGAATGGTGCGCTCAGACTGACCATCAGTATGTGGGTGATAGGCAGTGCTAAGATCGAAATGGGCTCCCAAGGCGGCGGATTGGAGAGATTGCCAAAAATGGGAGGTAAAACGGCCATCACGGTAAGAAATGATAGTTAAGGGAGTATCATGACATTTAACGATCTCTTTCACATATAGTTTACCCAACTTATCAGCCTTATCCTTCTCACTAATAGTGAGAAAATGAGCAGATTTAGTCAAACGATCGACAATGACCCAAATGCTATCGTGACCTCTAGAAGTTTTTGGAAGTCCCGTGATGAAGTCCATCGAAATGTCCTCCCACTTCTAAACTGGGATTCTCGGCTGCTCGAGCAATCCGAAGGGTTGCTGGTGCTCGGCCTTGACTTTCCAACAAGTCAGACACTTAGCCACGTAAAGTGCAATGTCATTCTTCATATCGGGCCACCAATAAAGCCTACGAAGATCAAGATACATCTTATTGGAACCAGGATGAACATAATAACGAGATTTGTAAGCCTCGTTCATGATAAACGCTCGAAGATCATCTCGGTCAGGAATCCAGAGACGATCCAGATAATAGAGAAGGCCATCAGATTTAGTTTTGAGTTATACCTCGACACCACAAGACAGTTCCTCATGCAAGTTACCACCTTCAACTGATGCGCGCTGAGCAACCAGGATACGAGCTTTAAAATCAGACAGATGAAGAGAACTGTTGGTGCATGATTCTTGGTCGTCTTGTGATGTATCAAACATAAGATAAAAGCTACAAGATTGTGCTTGTCTGAACTGCACGAACTGCCAGTTCGGATGCACACGAATTTGTCTAAGCTAGTAGTTCGGATGATCGTGCGTTCGCACATTTATATTCAACTATAAATAGCTTCATCATTTATAGAATTACAACTTCTTGTCAAATCTACTATGTGAAAGTGTGTGTAATTCTCTGTTGTCTGATAATACAAATCTCATTTGTATTTACATCTCGTGTCATCTTTCATACTCGTGAAACATTGATTTCGATACGGCCAAGTAGACGATCCACCGCTCACACAATTTCAAGTGGTATAAGAGCATTCGGTTCATTCTACTGGTCGGAAATCTGTGTTTTTCAAGTGAAAAAGTTGGAGTTTTTGAAAAATCTACTCGTTTTTTTTATGTTCATTTGGTCATCTCGATTGTGTTTTATGTGAAAAATCTTCTCATAAATCATTTCTACCGAGTTTATCTGGTTTACTGTTGAAAATCTCGTTCGAAAACACTGAAAATCATGAAAATTGGGTCGGATATGTTTTAGTTCGTCTGAGTTCGGGTGAGATCTATTTGTTCGAAAAAATAACCGCTCCGAACTCACGGTTCGGCTAGGTTCGGATACTGTCTTTCAAATGAAGTGAGAGTTGGCTAGGTTAGTCTATGTTCGTTCATCCAAAGTTTCAGTTTGGATTATTCTGGTTCGTTTCCAGTTCGGATACTATTCCAGTTCGGATCGAGTTCGGTTAGTTTGTTTCTGTTCGGATTTAGTTCGGCTACATTCTGGTTCGGAGTTCAATTCGTCTACACGAAGTCTCGGATCGGCTCAGTTCGCTTGAGTTCTGTTTGGATCTTATCAAGTCATTCCAATTCGTATCTGGTTCGGCTTAGTTCGGTTAAGCAGATTTATGTTCGGTTTAGGTTCGGGTGGACAGTAAGCAGATTCGTTCGAGATGTCGAATTTTCAAGCCTTTGCTGCGATACAAAATTCGATGCAAGCTACAATGCAAACAATGATGAACTATGATAATGAAATTGGAACAAGTCAGAAAATTCCCAAATTGTTGATATTAGAAGATTATCATAGTTGGGTTAAATGGTTTGAAGCGTATGTTGATACGAATGATGTTGATATGTGGTTGGCTTTCACTGAACAATACATCTATCCTAAGGACGCTTCTGGAGAGCCGATTCTTCAAAGAAAATTCACTTCCGAACAAAAGAATGCATATCAAGCTGAGAAAAAGGTGTATGGTACTTTGACAGTGGCATTACCCAAAGAGTTGCTACATCAATTTTTTGCTAACTATTGTTAGGGCTGATAATCCGGGATCCTGGCCGGAAGCTCAAATGGTTCAATATCATTACGCAAGTTCAGGATCCTAGCAGGTTCGAGCATCCTGAATTACAGTTATCAACTAACCCGTTTGTTTTTCCCATGTGTCTTATTAATTGCGGGGTCAAAGAAACGTGTAGACAAGCCTAAACACTCGGACAAATGATATAGAACGTGGACTAAGTGGTCCACAACGTTCATATTGGCTTAGTTGGGAGAATCCCTAAAATATAGGACAGTTGGTTATATTATTTCAGGATGCTCGCCAGAAGCTCAAAGGATCCTGAACTACAGTTATCGATTAACCATTACAATTGTCCACGTGTCGTAATTGATTGCAGGTATTAAGGGACGTGTAAATGATGGCTAAAGACTCGGTCAAGGCTTTATGGGACGTGTTGTAACTGACTCCAACGTTCAAAAAGACTTGAAGACTCAATCCCTAGTTTTTAGCCTAGTTAGTTAATGTATTTTGACTATTTAAACGAGCTCTAGGTCATTTTTTCAGGACACACAACACACGATACTCGCTATCAAAACTCTCTGTAACACTTAGAATACGAGCTCATTTCACTTGTATTAAAAACTTTCATCATATAAAAGTTTTAGGAGGCAGGTACTTTGAACCGGCCCCCGAGGTTTTTTGCTAGGCTCCTTGAGGATACTCAAGGATTCTTGGATTTTCCCTTGTTACATCCTCGTGTCAATCTCCAAATTTAAATTTCCATCTTTATTTACGTCAAACACGCTACCTCACTTACAATGTTTGATCAACTAATTGCTTAGGCAGTTTTTGACCAAAACAATTTGGCGCCCACCGTGGGGCAAACGGTGTTTGAATTCGATTAACAACCTTGATCTTCTTCCCCTAACCGATTCCTGAAAATGTCGACTCAACCAAAAATTACCTCAAAATCTATTTCATCCTCTAAGCCCAATGTCAACACTGGTCTCCCCCCAATGACGAAGTAAGTGACTGATACCGATGCTAGAAGAGTGGAATACCCCACTTTTACTGGATCTCAAGGTACGCCCACTGACTCTGCTATTCCTAATAATGATCTCTATGTTTTGATCAGGCAAACAAAGGCCCATGCGGATGAACAAACCAAAACCAACGAGAAAATGATGAAGGAGATCATGGATATGAAGAAATCAAAGAAACCAGTAGAGGAAATTAGCCCTTTGATGCCAAAATAGTTCGAGTTTGACTCTCCGGAAATATCGGAGCAGCCGAAACAGAAAGCAAACCCCTCTACTGCTCCAAAGTCAGGTATCGCAATTGCTACTACTGCAGGATTCTCAGGCTCTCAGCATCAGAAGACTTCCAGGGTGATAGATCTGGAATACTCTACTCCGAGCAGCCCCCAGAATCTTACTACAGTGGATATGGAAGTCAGCAGCCGCCGAGATGCTCGAGTCAGCAACCAGCCGGGTTTTTAAGCCATCTATAAAACACGTATGGATCGTTTCCAGATCATAGAATGATAGAGATGGAAGTTTGTCATTAATCGATGTCGAATGATTACAAGAACCGAATGGAGTATACATCGATTTGAGCTCTGGAGGAGGTTTGGACAGAACCTCCTCTCTCACACACACTGACACACAGTGAAATGAACAAACTTACAGATGATCAACATACTAACACCTATTTATAGGTTGGATGGTCAGCGTACCACATAGGCTCCGTACCAACTGGTACGGGCGGACCACCCAGCGTACCATCTGGTACGCTGGTTAGTATGTTGACCCTCTCACATACAATAAACCCTATACATTCAATCTATTCTATTCGTACAGTAACGGCCACACACAGAAACTTGTCCTAACACCATCAAGTGCCGACAGTCTCGATACAACAACCTATATCTCAACCACAGCGGTTTACGGCGACGAACCTTCATAAGCCTTGGAGTCAGCAGTCAGCAGCACCTACTACTCAGATGCTACAGGGATCTTCATCTCAACCATTCCAACAATACCGGAGCCGCTTCCGAGCTGCTCAGGATCCTCAAGGATCCTTATTTTCTAATCCTACTGTCTCTGCAGGCACATTCCGAGGTTCATCTCAAGAGATGCATGAGGGAGACTTCATCCCCATGCAAGTGGGAACCACGACTGAGCCGACCATCCTTAGGGATGCTGAATATGGACCCCAGATCCTTTTCCAAACTTCCAGGGCTGGTAACAACTTTGATAATTTTTATTCTAAACCTAACCAAGGAACTGTGCAGGATGCAGGTATCAACCCAACTATTGCTAGGGAACTTCAGAGATTAAAGGACATGATCTCAAGTGTCCCAGGTGTTATTCGTCCAATTCCTGAAGTGCCAGCAGTCAGCCACAAAGTTTCTAGATTTGCATGGCTCATCTGTGACGTGGAGATACCAAAAAGATTTCAAACCCCCAACATGAAACTCTACGATGGGACCACAGATCCTGAGGAGCACGTGGCACAATACATGGAACGGATGGAAATTAATCCCATTCCTGTAAACATCAAAGAAGCTTGCCTATACAAGGGATTCGGCTCAACATTGACAGGGCCAGCCTTAAAATGGCTGCTCAGTATCCCTCCTAATACCATTACTTCTTTTCCCCATTTAGTTAACTTATTTAATAACCAGTTTTCTTGCAGCAGGAGCTTTGAGAAGCTCACAGGTGACTTGTACAGAATAATTCAGAAGCCAAACGAATCCCTGAGGGATTATGTAGCCAGATTCGGTCGAGAAGCTCTGGATATTCCCAACCTGGATATGGTTGCTGCTGTAGAAGCTTTCAAAATGGGGATTAGAGGAGATTCCCGCTTTTATGATGATTTGGTTATGACTCCTTGAAGGAACCTTTATGAAGTTAGAACAAGGGCATTGAGGTTCATCAGGTTGGAAGATGATAAGAAGATCCAGAAAAGAGGTGATGAATCGTCAGGCAGAAGGACAGATTCTCCCGGAAAACAACAACGAAACAAACCCTATTATCGGAATGATAATCTCAGGGTCAACGAAGTTGAAGAAGAAGACGACGAAGAAAACTTCCCAAAGGTATCTGATTATTGCTTTTCAGTTGACATGGGTGGTTTGTTATGTGCCTTGCAGGATCTAGGTGATAAAGCCAGGTGGCCAAGAAAATCCGAGAAACAAGGATCATGGAAAGATAAGTCTAAGTGGTGTGCCTACCACGAAGACTTTGGGCACTTAACAGATGACTGCATAGCACTTCGGAAAGAAATCAGTTACCTGCTCAGCAAGGGGTATCTCAAGGAATTGTTTGGCAGAAAGAAGAGTAAAACTCAAGAAGCTGCTGAGCTGCCCAAAAGAGCACAGTCGCCGCCAGCAGATGCTAAAGTGATCAACTTCATCTCAGGAGGATCTGACATATGCGGAGCCTCTTTCTCATCAGCAAAAAGACATGCCAAGGAGGCCAAGATGGATCAAGGCAGTCGGCCAAAGAAGAATGCGATATTGACTAAAGACAAAGTCATTTCTTTTGACGAAACTGATAAGCTGGACATCCAAGATCCTCACCACGACAGTCTGGTAATTACATTATGTATTGCTAACCATTATGTTCACAGGATCCTGATAGACAATGGCAGTTCGGTCAACATTATTCAATTGGACGTGCTTAAAAAGATGAGCATTCCAGAAGAAGAGATAATTCCAAGATCCTCGGTGTTAGTAGGATTCAACGGAGAAACCAAGCATACGGTTGGAGACATCAGACTTCCTATTTACATTGAAGGAGTCAACTCCATGCAAAAATTCTGCGTTATTGACTCCCTTCCTTGTTGTAGTGTAATCTTGGGAAGGCCATGGATCCATGACATGAAAGCAGTTCCATCTACCTATCACCAATGTGTGAAGCTTCCCACACATTGGGGAGTTGTAAGAATACTAAGTGATCAACAAGAAGCCAAAGACTGCTATACTTCCGCTATGAAGAACACCATCAAGCCTAAGCCAGCATAGAAATTAAAGAAACCAGCACGAAGAATTCAGATGACAAAGGAGTTGGAAATCAAAGAAGTTCAACTTAATCCTGAAGATCCTGAAATCAAAGTGCTGGTAGGAACTAATATCCCTGAGGATACTGAGGAGCAGCTCGTGAGCCTCTTGAAGTCCAGAGTCACAACGTTTGCATGGAAACATGAAGACATGACAGGTATATCTAAAGATATTATTACTCATAAACTTGGTATAGATGAATCTTTCAGGCCAATACATCAGAAAAGAAGGAAGTTCGCTCCTGAGAGAAACATCATAATCCAAGAAGAAGTTGACAGGCTGCTCAAGTTAAAAATGATTAGAGAAGTTAAATATCCTCGATGGCTGGCTAATGTGGTGGTAGTCCAGAAGAAAAACGGTAAGTGGAGGGTATGTGTAGACTACACAGACCTAAACAAGGCCTGCCCAAAAGATCCATTCCCTCTACCACACATCGATTCTATGGTGGACGCAACTGCTGGACACGAGATGCTAACTTTTATGGACGCATCTTCGGGCTTTCAACAAATTCAAATGGAACCATCAGATCAGGAAGACACAGCCTTCATGACTCCCACAGGTATTTATTGTTATACTGCAATGCCTTTTGGTTTACGAAATGCAGGTGCCACGTACCAGAGGCTAGTCAACATGATGTTTAAAGACAAACTGGGGGACACCATGGAAGTATACATAGATGATATGGTAGTAAAATCGAAGGAAGCAAAGGACCATCCTAGAGATCTTCAAGCTGCTTTTGATATCTTGGACCAGTTCAACATGAAATTGAATCCTTCCAAGTGCCATTTTGGAGTAAGAGCCGGCAAGTTCTTGGGCTTCATGGTTACTGAAAGAGGAATTAAGGCCAGCCCTGAACATATCCAAGCAATCATAAACTTGAAGTCTCCAACAAATGTCAAAGAAGTTCAAAGACTAACTGGCAGAGTGGCAGCACTCAACAGGTTCATATCAAGATCGTCTGAAAAAAGCAAAGAATTCTATGACATATTGAAGAAGAACAAAAAGTTCGAATGGGGTGAAAAGCATGAAGCAGCTCTGAGCTCCTTGAAAGAATATTTATCATCTGCTCAACTTCTAATGCAACCAGTCAAGGGCGAACCACCATCTCTCTATTTAGCAGTTTCAAGCAGCTCAGTAAGTGTTGTGCGTGTGAAAGATCATGAGGGACAACAGCATCCGGTATACTATGTAAGCAAAACATTATTAGACGCCGAAACCAGGTATTCTTATTTAGAAAAATTAATCTTAGCCCTTGTCATAGCTTCCCAAAAATTAAGACATTACTTCGAAACTCATGTTATTTATGTGAAAACTAACTATCCTGTTAAGTGTGTATTGAGAAAACCTGAAATGTCAGGAAGAATGGCGAAATGGGCAGTTAAATTAAGTGCCTATGACATCATATATGAGCCAAGAACAGCAATCAAGTCACAAGCCCTTGCAGACTTTGTGGCTGATTTCAGCAGCGATATACTGCCAGAAGTTGAACTAGAGGTCAAGCAGCTCGAAGAAGCTTCAGGCAGCTGGATCCTATATACAGATGGAGCATCTAACGTTAGAGGAACAGGATTGGGTGTGCTACTGAAATCGCCACAGGGGGACATTATCCCTCTATCTATCCATTGTGAATTCAAAGCTACTAATAATGAAGCTGAATATGAAGCTTTAATTGCAGGATTACAACTCGCTAAAGATATGGGTATCCAACACATTCAAGTTTTTATTGACTCTTTGTTATTAACTAACCAATTTAATGGATCCTATGCAGTGAAAGGCGAAAGGCTAACCAAATATCTAGACCTTGTAAAACAGTTAGCATTATCTTTTGAAAATTGCAGCATATCACAGGTACCTAGAGAAGAAAACGCAGAAGCTGATGCTTTGGCAAATTTAGCATCATCCTTAAGGATCCCAGAAGGTATCAAGATTCCCATACTACTGGCCTACTATGAAGAAGGATGCGATGGCTTTTGTTCAGAAGTGTGATGCATGCCAGCGGCACGGCCATATCCTTCATCGGCCTGCTGAGCCGCTCCATTCAATATCATCTCCGTGGCCGTTTATGAAATGAGGGATGGATATAGTTGGTAAGTTGCCTGTAGCACCTGGAGGAAAAGTCTTCATGCTGGCTATGACAGACTATTTTTCTAAGTGGATTGAAGCCGAAGCTTTTGTTCAAGTTAGAGAAAGGGAAGTGATTTCCTTCATCAAAAGGAATATCTTGACAAGGTTTGGAATCCCATCGGAAATAGTTTGTGACCACGGGTCTCAATTTATTGGAAAAAAAACGACCAGTTTTTGTGAGGCATGGGGCATCAAAATGGTAACTTCAACTCCCATACATCCACAAGCTAATGGCCAAGCGGAATCGAGCAATAAGATTATCATCAATAATCTTAAGAAGAAACTAGGAGACAAAAAGGGGAAATGGGCTTAAGAGCTACCTTTCGTATTATGGGCTGACAGAACGACCTCCAAGAATGCCACTGGTCAAAAACCATTTTCCCTAGTGTTTGGCTCAGAAGCGGTAATACCCACTGAAATGGTGATGCCAACTGCCAGAACAAGCTCCCAAGATTTTGAAGCAAATAAGCAAGAGCTCCTTGAAGATCTTGAAACGATCGATGAAATCAGAGACCTCGCAAAGTTTAGGATGGCAGCATACCAGCAAAGGATAGCCAAGTCTTACAACAGAAATCTCAGGATCAGAAGATTTCAAGTAGGAGATCTGGTACTCAGGAAAGCTTTTCAAAATACAACCAATCCAGCACATGGAAAACTTGCACCTAAATGGGAAGGTCCTTACCTAATAGACTCAGAAGCTGGAAAGGGAGCATACAGGCTAGCTACTATGGAAGGTGAGTTGCTCCCAAGAGCTTGGAATGCAATTCACTTGAAGTTATATTTTATGTAAGCGCTCTCTAGATCCTCTGAGCATATCAAAAGAATCCTTGTTTAAACTTCGAAAACCTCAGGTATGATTTTTGACCCTTATTTCAATTTCATATTATTAGCTTTGTGGAATGGTTACTGACTTAGGCATCAGAGGGGTGTTAGCCAAGCTAACACCCACCCCTCACCAAGCCTTGAAGTATTTTGCAGGTGTTCCGAGCATCTTGTCATAAGCTACAGGCTGATCACCTCTTCTAAGTATAAAGCATTCTGAATGCTATCAAAGGTTTAGAAGGTTTTCACCTTCTCGTTCACTAATGGGAATCGCCAGGAGCGCAAGACCCTCGCCAGGAGCACACGGTGGTGGCCTATGGTTCAAGGTGGTGCGACCAGTCCATCTGAGGGTGGCTGATAATTTCATCACTGTTGGCCATAGAGTGCACTTCAAAATGGGTGGCAGACGTGTCATCTCGTAAAGATTCTAAGGTTTTTGGCATTTTCATGTCAACTAAGGTTTAGGCACATTCTTGTCTCTCAAGTTTATGGGCTTGACCCCAGTTGGCTTAGTCCCAAGTATTTTTTGAGCTTGACCTCAGTATAACAAAGGTTTTTAATGTTTTCACATTAACTAAGGTTTGGACATATTCATGTCTCGAAAGTTTTATGGGCTTGTCCCCAGTTTGGCTTAGTCCCAAGTTTATCGGGCTTGTCCCCAGTTTGGCTTAGTCCCAAGTTTATCGGGCTTGTCCCCAGAATTGGCTTAGTCCTAAGAATCCCGGGTTTATCCCCAGCACATTAACAAATTCTTTTCAGGATCCCTCCGCTTGGGAAGCTCAGAGGTCAAAAGTTAATTCAGGAATCGGGGTTTCGTCTTGTAAACTACAAGATCCCTCCACCCGCATCCCCGATCATTATCTGTTACACTAACATTGTTTGCAGGAAATACAAAAAGAGCAATCGACAGGGTTCCGACTGATGTATGGGGAAGATAACAACATGGAGTTATTTATGCGGAAATCACATGAGAAGTTGCGTTGCTATCAAATCAGGAGCTAACGAGTCACCTTCGTAATTATTTCAAGAGATGACGTTGAGTTTGAATTTTTACAGCCGTCTTCTTGGTCGACAACTGTTAAAATTCAGGACCAATTGTTAGGGCTGATAATCCGGGATCCTGGCCGGAAGCTCAAATGGTTCAATATCCTTACGCAAGTTCAGGATCCTGGCAGGTTCGAGCATCCTGAATTACAGTTTTCAACTAACCCGTTTGTTTTTCCCATGTGTCTTATTAATTGCAGGGTCAAAGAAACGTGTAGACAAGCCTAAAGACTCGGACAAATGATATAGAACGTGGACTAAGTGGTCCACAACGTTCATATTGGCTTAGTTGGGAGAATCCCTAAAATATAGGACAGTTGGTTATATTATTTCAGGATGCTCGCCAGAAGCTCAAAGGATCCTGAACTACAGTTATCGATTAACCGTTACAATTGTCCACGTGTCGTAATTGATTGCAGGTATTAAGGGACGTGTAAATGATGGCTAAAGACTCGGTCAAGGCTTTATGGGATGTGTTGTAACTGACTCCAACGTTCACAAAGACTTGAAGACTCAATCCCTAGTTTTTAGCCTAGTTAGTTAATGTATTTTTGACTAATTAAACGAGCTCTAGGTCATTCATTCAGGACACACAACACACGATACTCGCTATCAAAACTCTCTGTAACACTTAGAATACGAGCTCATTTCACTTGTATTAAAAACTTTCATCATATAAAAGTTTTAGGAGGCAAGTACTTTGAACCGGCCCCCGAGGTTTTTTGCTAGGCTCCTTGAGGATACTCAAGGATTCCTGGATTTTCCCTCGTTACATCCTCGTGTCAATCTCCAAATTTACGTTTCCATCTTTATTTACGTCAAACAAGCTACCTCACTTACAAAGTTTGATCAACTAATTGCTTAGGCAGTTTTTGACCAAAACAACTATACATCAAAAAGTTTATGGGATGCGTTAATGTCTGCATTGGTATCTTCATATTTCGGGGTTATTACTGGTCAGCGAGTAATGCAGATTTGACAAACGAAGATTATGATCAGATTGATTATGATCATCTTGAAGAGATGGATTTGAATTAGCAGTATGCTATGTTGGTTCGGAGAACGAAGAAATTCTTTAACAGAACCGAGAAGAAGAGGTTAAATCAAGATAGAAAGATCGGATTGGACAAATAAAGGTTAAATGTTCAAATGTTCAATATATGGACATTTTGCACGAGAATGCCCAAATTCAACTGACAATAAATTGAAGACTGGTCAACATGCTCATCTGGTTATACATTCAACAAATCAAGATCAAAAAGATCAAAAAGCATCTATTTCTGTTGATAACAGAATGACAGAAATATTTTAGCATCCAAATGAATTTGCCTGGAATGCAGATTCTGAAATTAGAAGATTGTCACATGCTGATATTAATGTACATTCTAATGACGACATAAGTAATGATAGCTCGTCACTTAGATGATAGCAATTTAACTGATTCTGATTCAAGTTCCAAAGTATCACTGGTTGAAGAGGCTTAGACAAAGGTGAATACTAGTTCAAAGGCTGAAGATTCTAAATGTCTCGGATGTGTGAGTCTACATAACAAAAATGCAAGTTTAGAAAGAGATTCTCAATTTTCAACTGAAGAAATTGTTGCTTTAAAGAAAGAATTGGAAGAGTTTCAGAAGAAATATTATAAATTGGTTCATATTAATGAAAATTTAGTGAAAGAGTAGAGTGGGTTGGTTAAAGAGTGTGAAAAGGTCAAATCTGAAGCTAAAGAAGTTGCTGAAGATTTTGAGGCGTTATTTGGAAATTCTAGAGTTACAAAGGCAAGTCAAGAACTGCAATTTATCACCAACTTTGCTGAATTTCTTCTATAAGAAGGATAGGAGTGAAGATAGTTCAAAAGAGGATGATATTCACAGGGTTCCTCAACCGGTGGATTTATCTGAATTTTCATCTGCTCCTCTTGATCCTAAAGCTGAATTGCTTGATTATTCCAAATTTGCAACACCAGCGAAGAAGAAGAAAACTAAATCAGCAAAGAAGAAAGTAACATTTGATGAAGCTCCAAAGTTTGATTCAAGTTCATCATTTTTAGAAGATGAAAACATCTTTGGTGAAGTTGAGAAATCTGTCAGTAACTCATCTGAAGAGGAAGTTATTAAATCTTTGGTGCGTGAGAACAAGCTGAAGGAAATTAAAGATAAATTTACTAGAGAAGCCAGAGGGAGAGATGCTTTTGGTTCTCAATCTGGATTTTCAAAGACTCCAGGTTACAACCACAAAGGTTTGGGATTTGAGGTTAAAGAAGTATCTGTTTAAGTTTAACAATCAAAGAAGAAAGAAAACATTTTGAAGATCAAGAATCAAAAGAAGTCACAATCTCCGACAAAACAAGTGTTTTATTCTTCTGGAGGTTCTTCATCTGAATCTAAGGTTTCTTCACGGAGTCAATCTCCGAGGTATGATTCCTATGATTTCTTTGATAATTTTGGTTCTGATCATTCTTATGTTCTAAAAATTCAAAAACTTTTTCAAATGTTTTTAAGCTTCATGAAAGAATTTGTTATGCATGTCTTCAATCTGGATATTAAGCTGCAAATTGCCCAACGACTACATATATCCACAACACTACCAAATATGTGAATAACAAAGGTCAAATTTTTGATGAACCATGGTTTCCAAAGGTCAAATCAACTCGTAAGTTGTTTTGGTCCAAACCAACTACACCAGTTGATACTGATTCCGGTTCTGATTCAAAACTTTTATCATCACTGATATGGAAACCAAAAGTTGTTTCCAAAGCCAATAATGATTATATGGAAGACACCGGGCGACCCGAAGCTGTTGACTCGGGCCGATCCCAAAGCGACTAATGTTTTATTTGGTGTCAACGGTATTTCAGGAAGACCTATCGGTGATTGAAAGATTACTGATGGTGGAATATTTGTTATTTAACTTAAGTTGAATTTCAAATCAAATCTGTGTTTTCAAAATACTACTTCGCAAGTATTCGTGTAGGTTGATCAATTTTTCTTTGTTTTTCACTCCATCTCGTTTTGATGGGGAGATTGCTTTTGAGAAATACAAAAATAGTGTGATGTTTTTCAAATGGTAAAAATGAAAATCTAAAAAATCGAGTTGTCATTTTTAGGGGGAGAAATTTGGAAAATACAAAAACATTGAAAAATGAGAAATTATATCTGACATGATTGGGAAATGATGGTACATTGACTGAGTTGTCTGGCTAATGGATAAAATAGATGAAAAAGCCATAAGACCATTGTTCGATGTGCTAGGTAAGCTCGGCATATACACTAAATCTGATGTTTGACCTAGTGGATAACATCTTGATGCGTATCTCAAGATATATAAAGATAAAAAAGATATGTGAAAAGAAAATGAGAAGTCACTGTATATACATGTGTTCATTTTGCAAAGATTTAAACTTGTTTGATTTTCTTTATTTTCTCAAATGATAGGACTTTCTTTGCGTATCGAAAGATCGACCTGATTGTTGTTCGTTTGAGGTTCTGATTTATTTTCTTGGTGTTTCGTATAACTCATCAGACTTTCTCTGTGTGTATGGTATACCGACCTGATTGTTCTTGGGTTATACAATTTCAATTTGTTTTTATTTTCTTATTTTGTTAAATCCGAGGCTTTATCTGCGTATCGAAAGATCGACCTTAAGGTAGACGATTTAATGTTCTTATTAATTTTTTTGCATGGAAAACAGTTGACTATATCATGAATACATTTACTATGTGTTAAATCACAAGTGGAATCACAAAGTTTGATTAGCAAAGCATATCTGAGTATTTCTGATAGTGTGGGGTACACTGGTCAAAGCAAAGCTAATCAATACTTTAACATATTCTGATGTTATGTGTATGATTTTGCCTAAGTTTATAGTTGGACAAATTATATCTGCAATTGACATGGCTTATATGCTGAAGTAATCAAAATTGAAGTGTTGTTCAGCATGTTATGACCAATATGATCTCAAGTCCTGATTTTTCTCACAAAAGACAAATATAGTGTTTGTTTCTAAATTGTATTTACTTTTCCTATCAGAAAACACCAGAAAGATTTGAGGTGTGTTTTGATATAAAATTTTTAAAAATCAAAAAGATTTTGTTTTTTATTTTTTTTCGATTGATCAACACGGGATACAAATCAAATTTCAAAATCGTTATATCTTAGAGTCTCGAAGAGACATTTTACGCCAAGATTATTTATGTTGGAAGGTTTCTATATGGTAAGAGAACATCACAACTTCAAGTCTTCTGAAGTTGTTGATAAAGAGTTTACCAGTGCTACAATGTCAAGTATTCAAGATCAAACTAAACATCATGATTGAGGGAGAGTTTGATTGAAGATACAAGATTATATGAAGATTGATACTGCACATGTCGAGGGGGAGTTTGCTAGTGCATGATTCTTGGTCATCATGTGATGTATCAAACAGAAGATAAAAGCTACAAGATTGTGCTTGTCCAAACTGACACAAACTTCCAGTTCGGATGCACACGAACTTGTCCGAACTGGCAGTTCGGATGATCGTGTGTTCGCACATTTATATTCAACTATAAATAGCTTCATCTTGTATATAATTACAACTTCTTTTCAAATCTACTGTGTGAAAGTGTGTGTAATTCTCTGTGGTCTGATAATACAAATATCATTTGCATTTACATGTCGTGTCATCTTTCATACTCGTTAAACATTGATTTCGATACGACCGAGTAGACAATCCACCACTCACACAATTTCAAGAACCCTGAAATAGAATCGGCTTAACATGCTCTTTATGACTTAGTGCATCGGCCACGACATTTGCTTTTCCCGGATGATAGCGAATCTCGCAGTCATAGTTTTTTAGGAGTTCAACCCAACGACGCTGGCGCATGATGAGTTCTTTCTAACTGTAAATATACTAAAGGCTTTTATGATCAGTAAAGATTACGCATTTGGTACCATACAGGTAATGTATCCAAATTTTCAAGGCAAACACGACCGCACCAAACTCGAGATCATGCGTCGTGTAATTTTTCTCGTGGATTTTCAGTTACCTTGATGCGTAGGCGATAACCTTTCCTCGATGCATGAGAAGCAACCGAGGCCCTGATTCAAGGAATCACAATAAACAACAAAATCGTCATTCCCGTGAGGACGGGTCAGGATAGGAGCATCACTCAACTTTTGTTTCAACGTTTGAAATGCATTTTCCTGAGCGAGACCCCACTTGAAAGGTCTACCTTTTTGAGTTAAGGTAGCGAGCGGTACGACGATACGAGAGAAATTGGAAATAAAGCGCAGATAATAGCCCGCTAAACCAAGGAACGAGCGGACTTTGGTAGGTGTAGTAGGGATACACCAACTCTTAACGGCTTCAATTTTGGTGGGATCAACATGAATACCCTTGCCGTTGATGATGTGTCCCAAAAATTGAACCTCTCTTAGCCAAAATTGACACTTGGAGAACTTGGCGTAAAGCTGCTCTTTCTTCGGGAGATCAAGCACCAGATGCAGGTGAGTCTCATGAAGTCTTTAGAATTTGAGTAGATCAAGATATCATCAATGAATACGATAACGAATTTATCAAGATAGGGTTTACAAACAAGATTCATGAGGTCCATGAATATAGCAGAATCGTTTGTCAACCCAAAAGGCATAATGGTGAACTCGAAGTGGCCATAACGAGTGCGCAAGGTAGTTTTATGAACATCCTCATCCGCAACTTAAACCTGATGATAACCGGAACGAAGATCAATTTTTGAAAAACAAGAGGCTCCCGGAAGATGATCAAAGAGGTCATTAATACGAGGCAATGGATAACGGTTTTTGATGGTGAGTTTGTTAAGCTCACGATAAT
Organism: Deinandra increscens subsp. villosa; assembly: GCA_039602395.1. Classification (NCBI taxonomy): domain Eukaryota; kingdom Viridiplantae; phylum Streptophyta; class Magnoliopsida; order Asterales; family Asteraceae; genus Deinandra; species Deinandra increscens. The sequence goes on from JBCNJP010000003.1 coordinate 24,842,689, forward strand.
CGATCCACATACGAAGCAAACCATCCTTCTTTTTGACAAACAGAATAGGTGCTCCCCATGGTGAGGAACTCGGTCGAAGGAAACCCTTGTCGGAAAGTTCCTGGAGTGGTTAGCCAACTCTTGCATTTCCGAGGGTGCGAGGCGATATGGCGACTTAGCTACAGGAGTAGCTTCTGGTACAAGATCGATACGGAAGTCAACTTGGCGAACGGGAGGAAGACCCGTAATGTCATCGGGAAAAAATTCTGGAAAGTCTCGCACGATCGGGTTGTCTTTGATTCCCCTTTCTTTTTCTTGGACCTCTATAACATGAGCCAAAAAAGCAGGATACTCCATGTTTTGCCGGACGTGCATGCGTGAAAGTGGTGCTCGAAGAAACGGACCTTAGTCCCTTAAAAAAATCATTTTCATAATAATGGTTGTTCCCTTGTTGGTTCATGATGGCGTGTCAAGTACGGTGTACTGGCCTGAGAGGGGGTCCCGTAAGTAAGTGGCATTACACCACTACATTTTTTCACTAGCAGCACACTTCCCCGGGGTTCGTACTCCTCACAGACGATCGCCCGGGTGAGTAGTGATACTAGATTTGAGGCTGAGAGGCGGTCTAGTTGCCTACTAGTGAATAATCTTAAGAAAGTTTATTACTCTGCAACCACCTTTAACCACTGGTACGTTCTCCTAAGTAATATTAACTTCGATCTGCATATCTTAAAATACCATCTTATTAGTCTTTATTTTTGTTTTCTTTATTAAAATAATTTCTTTTCTAAAAACTTAACATTAGATCCGGCTAGATGATAACAGTGGTTTGAGTATCCAAAATTACATTTTCCATTGTGTCCTGAACGATCCCATTTCAACTTACCACTACTATGCTGCTCCACAAAGGATGCACTTGCCCGTGTAATGTGGTGAAATAGTAGTCGTCAGGTAAATCGTGTTTTATAAATTTAAAAGCTAAAAAAAACTGCTAAAACGGTTTCAAAAATATTGTCATATTTTATAGACACCTCAGCACACACCAAGCTTTTTGGCGCCGTTGCCAGGGACACAAACGAGTATTTAAAGAAAAGTCCAAGTTAGCAGCCTAGCCATCAGTTTTGTTTTATTTTAATTTAGAATTATATTTTCTGTTTATTTTTTCTTTCGTTTTTTTTTCTTCTACTCATAATCTTTCTCTGAGAAGTATTTCAAGGATAGATAGCAATCCGGAGGAATATTTTGGTTATAATGATGGATAGCCTCAATATTTATGTAGAATCTACCGTGGTCCCCATTACTCTTTGGAGTGCTACATATTAGCAAGAACGCCTGCGTTCCTGCAAGTGTATGAACCACTAGATGAGAGTCTAAGCCATCGTTATAGTTCTTTTTCAAAATCTTTGTCAGATAATACTACTTGTCAAAATTTTGATCAAACTAAGCTTAACCACGACTATTGGCAAGAAAATATTAGATTACAAGATTCTGAAAATGAACCTACCACATCACCTTCCCACTCTAATTCTTGTTCCCATGATTTTTTCTTTGTGTGCATGCAATGCAATTGTTGGAACTTTTAATAAGTGTGACTGACGCCATCAAATCTATTCTCGAATAATTCGGTTGAAGAATCCATTGTGATTTGATTCAGAGACGCGGGTTGTGATGCTCGAGGCTTGCAAGTTTGGACCGAAGACGTTTTCTTGAAAAGTCAACCGTTCGGGTCAACGGTCAACGTAAAAGTCAACGGAAGATCGGTTCGAGCAAGTCAAGCTTCATATTAATTAAATCATCTTTGATTTAATTAATAATAATCATGTCATTTGTTTATTTGTATAAGCTCATTTGTATGTGTGTTAGCTAGTTAGTGGGCTAATGAGCACATGGGCTCTCTATAAATAGGAAGGGATAGCTTCATTTGTTAGATGATGAATAATGGATGAATAATGAGTGATGTGAGCTATCATTTTCTAGAGAGAGAGTCACACATTGGTTTTAAGCTCAACCCAATGTGACCATGGATTTCCAATGACGAGTTTGTAATCATTCGGTTCGTTGTAATCATTCAGCATTAATCAATGAATCGTTTGATCTTTCATTTCTTGTTATAGATTATCTTTGATTCTCTTCATCCCGTCTCCTTCCATCTCACCTTTGTTCTTGCTCAAGATCGGGATTCTTGACGTGAAATCGGTCCTGACAAATGGTATCAGAGCGGGTACCGATCAGATCTCGTCTCACGACGAATCTGGTCACTCGAATCTGTGATTTTGAGCTTGAATGAAGTGCTGATTGGAAAACCTACTTTGGAGACTTTTTTCTACTTTTTCTTATTTTTGGAGCTGATTGATGATTTCTGGATGAATCTGTGTTAGAGCATATTCCTATGCTATGAGTGTCTCGTGTATTGTATCTATGTGAGCGTGTCTAAGTGATAGTTGTAGTGACTATTTGGTTATGGGCGTACCACATGGTCCGGCGGATCATGTGGTCCGGCGTATCAGTTTGATACGCTGGGCATTTAGTCACTTACTATAAATAGCTGTGTGTTAGAATGTGCATGTAACCAGTTGAAACACTTCTGTCATTCTACACCTTTCTGTATGTGTTTCTAGAGAGAGAAACTAGAGAGTCTTCTTTGTATCTTCAAGTGATCAATAAGAATTCTCTTATTTACATCCGTTGTTACTATGATTGATTGATACACGCAGTAGTAAGATCGTATCTCGTTTCTACAAGTGGTATCAGAGCATTTGGTTGCTCTACTGCTGTGTTTTTGATCAATTTTCGGAGTTTTAGAGAGAGAAAGCTTGGGTTTGGTAAGTTTTTCTTCAATTTCTTCCTATTCTGAGTGATTCCGAGGATAAAAATGATTTCTGTATGCTCCTGGAGTATTTTCGCATCATATTGATCTAGTTTTCAGCTTCAATTGTCAAAAATTGTGAAAATCAGTCGATTTTTACGTTTTCTGCGACTGGTCCGCCCGAAAAACAGTTTGGTCCGCCGTTTGATCCGCTAGGCAATCTTCATCAGTCTGATCCGCAACAGTTACAGCGTATCAGTGTGATCCGCTGAAAATTCTGGTCCGCCGTACCAAAATTTGGTCCGCCGTATCAAAATCTAATCCGCTGAAGATATCTGGTCCGCATCTGATCCGCTAGTATAATTCTGGTCCGCTAGTACATCTGATCCGGAATCTGACCCGCTAGTACAAATTTGATCCGCCTGATTGTTTTGGTCCGGAACTGATCCGTCGAGTTGTTTTGATACGCTGGCAGAATAGTGACTTTCACGAAAACTGACGTAACTTGCAAACCGTTTGGAGTTACGGAACCCAATACCAGCCAAAACGTTCGTCTTTCCGAGATCTAGGACTTGTACCAGCCTATGGCCAGTACCGAGCAGTTTTGACCCCCAAAATCCGCTTGGAAGACCTCCGTTTTTGAGTTCGAAGTTTTTGAAGTATCATTTTACGGTGAAAAATGTCTGATTTTCATGCATTTGCGGCTATGCAAACCACGATGCAAGCTATGATTAACTTTGATAATGAAATAGGAACAAGTCAGAAAGTTCCCAAGTTGTTAAAATTGGAAGATTATCAAAATTGGAAGCAACGTTTCTCTGCATACATCAGCACAAATGATATTGATTTGTGGATCCCGATTCGAACGCTGTATGTGCGTCCAACTGACAATGGGGAATATAAAGAGATTCAAGATTTTGATAAGGATGAACGAAGAAGTTATGAACTTGAACAAAAAGTTTATGGTTATCTTACCATGGCTTTACCTACTGAGTTGTTACATCAATTCAGTACTTGCAAGAAGGCTAAACAATTATGGGATGCTTTATCTGCTCGATGTGAAGGCAATGATCAGTATAAGAAGAGTCGAAGGAAAGTGTTGAACAAAGAATTTGAAAATTTCCAACAATACGACAAAGAAAATATTTCTGCTCTTGTTTCAAGATTTTCACATCTAATTAGTGAGATGAAAGTAGTCAAGATTGAAAAGACCGAGGAAGAATTGAAAGAGAAATTGATGGAAGCATTACCAGAGAAATGGGAAAATTATGTGTTGTTGCTTACTCATGACAAAGACTATTCCACATTATCATTTCATGATTTGACTGGAAAGCTTCATGCTCGAGAAATGGAAATGATGAATTCAAACAAGTCCACTGCTCAATTACAAAATCCTGAGTTATATCATGGACAAAATTCTGCAAGTATCAATGCAAAGTCTAAATCATCTAGTTATGATACATCAAATCCACCTCAAACAGCATTTGTTGTTGATCATGGTTCAGGAAAGTATGAAAGTTCATCAAGGAGGTGCAGTTTCACTACTCCTGATAGATCATCTGCTAGTTCGATTAATGGGAAGTCAGCTGAAGATTTAGTTGCGTTGTTATCTGGATTCATATCATCTTCTTCTGGCGATATATTTAGTCAAATTGGTAACTCTTGTCTATATAGAGAGGATTTAGATCATATGGATGAAGATCAGTTGAACAAATTAGATTTGGAGTGGCAGTTTGCTATGCTAACTGAAAGAGGTAGAAGATTTATCAAGAAACATGGAACGTCATCTATTTTTCAAGGAGACAAACTTGGTCTAAATAAGTCACAGATCAAATGTTTCAAATGTTCCAAATATGGTCATTTTGCTCGTGAGTGTCCTGCAAAAGAAAAGGTGGTTCAGACAGCTGATAAAACTGCTTCACCTCAAATTGCTTTGACTGCTATTTCTTCTGCATCAAAAGAACAAACATCGAATGAAGGTTATGATTGGGAGGCTGATTTTCCTGATGAGTCTTGTTTTGTTGCTCAGATTGTTCACAGTGATGACGAAGAAGAGATAACAGATTCTGATTCAGATGTTAGTAGTTATGGAAATAGTGGTTATGAATCTGTCTGTGAGTTTTGTTCTCAAAAAGATAAAATGATTCAAGGTTTAGTTAAGGAAAAAGAAGATTTGGTTGCTGATAGAGAAAAGTTGGAAGGTATGATCCAAGAGTTAGAATCTCAAAAAGAAAAGTTTTCAGTTTTTCAGACAGAGTTAATTGAAAAAGAGTTGCAGTTTCAAGGTGTTGAGCAGGAATTTGAAAAGAAATTTACAAAATTTTCTGAAGAAAAGGCTGACTTAGTCAAGGAAGTTGCAAAATGGAAGGCAGAAGCTGAGGATGCTGCCAATGATTTTAATAATTTGTTTGAAAAGTCCAAGATTAAACTTGATTTACTTACCAAGGCTTCTGATGATTCGGTTGCTAAAATTGGAGTATATCAGCTTGATATGGAGAAGTTATTAGATGAGAAGCGAGAACTGGCAAGAGTAAACAAGTTGCAAAATGCAAATTTGGATATTCAGAAAAGAAACGAAGATAAACTTGAGAAGGAATTGTTGGTCGCTCTAGATGAGTTGAGATTGCAAAAGTATGAAACTAATAAAGTGGCAAAGAAGCTAATTGCATCAGAAAAGGAGTTGGCTGAAGCTCTTCAAAGAATTTCTGAATTAAAGATTGAAGTCATTGATTCAAAACGTCTTTTGAACAATGTTACTAACTCACAATCTTTTACAAGTTTTCTGGCCAAGGATGATAATTTTGAGAAGATGTTCAACAAAACTGTGTCACCACCAGGAAGTCTCAAAGAAGGCGTTCATGATTTGAAAGAAAAGGCTGAGATTGTTGATTATTCTGAGTTTGTTGGTTCCAAATCTGCTGAAGAAAAGCAAAAGGAAAAAGGCAAAAGTATTGAAGCTTCTGAAGCTCAAAAGGTTGTGTCTGGGTCTTCGTCTTCAAAAGCTGACATTGATGAAACAATTATCAATGCTCCAAAAGATATCAAGAAAGTTAAAGCTGAATTTTCTCGTCTTGCAAAGACCGGGCATAAATCATCTGATTCAGAAGAGAAAGTTTCTGGAAAATATACAGGTTTGGGATTTCAAAAGAAACAGGTTGATGTGAAAGTTTCAAAGGTTCAACAGCAACAGCATTTGAAGAAAGTTAATCTGAAGCAAGTAAAGAAAGAAGTTTTTAAAGCTGACAAAGTTCAACCTGAGAGGTTCTACAAACTCAAGGGTTCGGAACAAATATTTTCTGATAAAGAATTTCCGCTACATTGTGTAGATGCTCGGAAAGTTGCTGAAGTTTTTGTGATGAATGTTGATTCAAAGATCAAGAAGCAACAAGGTGCTAAATATTCTTCTGGAGGATCCAATTCTACTCCAAAGAGCCCGACATCCAAATGGGTTCATGATCATTGATTTCAGGTATATGATAATTTTTATGATCATTTTGGAGATGAATATGTTTGTGAAGCTATGCAGGTTCCAAAACAAAGAAATGTACACAATCGCTTGTGTTACAATTGCCGACAAAAAGGGCATCTGGCACAAGATTGTCCGGTTTCTGCTGCTTCTAGTTCAAGGAAAGGAAAGGTTCCATTTGTTGGTAAAGCTGCCAAACAACGATTCATTGATGAAAATGGCAGAGTATTTGATGAATACCCACAACCTACATTTTTCAAAACTCAAGGAAGATTTATTCCACGTTTTCAAAATGTTCCATATGTAGGTTGTTCGTCCCAATCAACTGTGACAGGTTCATCAAATACTGATTTACCAAAACAACAATACTGGAAACATAAAGTGGTTTCGGAAGGAAATCAAGATACTGGTCGACCAGAAGTAATTCGCTTCGGGTCATTTATAAACTGATGTGTTTGACCAGTGTGCAGGTACTTCTAGAAGGCCCGTTGGTGATTGCAAAGTTACTGATGGAGGAGTATTCTGCTGATTTAACTTAAATTACATGTGATATTACATTTCAAAACTGAAATTTTTCTGAAAGCTAAACTTGAAAGGTATCCATGTCGAAAGGTCAATTTTCTTTCTTTTACATTTCGTATGTAGTTTAGGGTGAGAAAATTGAAAACCAAAAATAGCGTCTTTGTGTTTTTGTTTGTGTTAAAATGAAAATCCAAAAATAGAGTTTTCATTTTAAGGGGGAGAAAAACAGAAAAATACAAAAACATTGAAAAATGAGAAATTGTATCCAACATGATTGGGAAATGATGGTACATTGGCTTACGTGTCTGACTCATGGATAAAATAGATGAAAAAGCCATAAGATCATTGTTTGATGTACTTGGTAGGCTCGGCAGTAAATCAGAAAGTATACAGATGTGATAAACACATTAAATACTAATGCTTGACCAAGTGGACAACATCTTGATGCATGTCTCATGATATCAAGAGAAGATATGTGAAAAAGAAAATGAGAAGTCTCTGTGTATACATGTGTTCATTTTGCAAAGATTTAAACTTGTTTGATTTTCTTTATTTTGTCAAACGATCGGACTTTCTTTGCGTATCGAAAGATCGACCTGATTGTTGTTCGTTTGACGTTCTGCTTTATTTTCTTTGGTGTTTCGTATAACTCATCGGACTTTCTCTGCGTGTACGGGAGTACCGACCTGATTGGTGTTGGGTTATACAATTTCAACTTGTTTTATTTTCTTATTTTGTTAAATCCGAGGCCTTATCTGCGTATCGAAAGATCGACCTTAAGGTAGACGATTTAACGTTCTTATTTCTTTTTGCATGGAACACAGTTGACTAAATCATGAATACAATCATTATGTGATTAAATCGCAAATGAAATCACGAAGTGTGATATAAAAGCAAAAACATATCTGAGTATGTCTGATAGCGTGGGGTACATTGGTCAAAGCAAACTAAATCAATCAATAACATGTCCAGATGTTATGAGTATGATTGTGCCTGAGTTTAAGATGGACAAATGATACCAGTAATCGACATGACTTATGTGCTGAAATAATTGAAATTGAAGTGTTGTTCAGCATGTCATGACCAATATGATCCCAAGTTGTGATCTCTCTCGCAAAAGACAAAAATAGTGTCTGATTTTGTATTGCATTTATATTTCATATCTGAAAAGTTCAAAAAGATTTTCAGTGTGTTTTGATATAAAGTTTCGAAAAGCCAAAAAGATTTTGTTTCTTATTTGTTTTCGACCGATCGACATGTGATACGAAATCAAAATTTCAAAACTCTATCTTGGATTCTCGAAGAGAAGTTTTGCGCCAAGATTAAATTAATTTTCAAAAGAAAAGGAAATCGCGTTTCTGTCTTCTGAAATTGCAGGTTTGTGTTTCAAAGACTCAAGCATGGTGAAAGGGGGAGTATGAAGTATCTTTCACAATGATTCGAGATCATCTGCAAGCTCTATTTCTGACAAGATTTCAAGTCAAAGATCGGATGCAGCAATGTTGAAGATTGAAGACTGAAGTTTAATTAGAAAATAGATACACTACACGTTAAGGGGGAGTTTGTTAGAGCATATTCCTATGCTATGAGTGTCTCGTGTATTGTATCTATGTGAGCGTGTCTAAGTGATAGTTGTAGTGACTATTTGGTTATGGGCGTACCACATGGTCCGGCGGATCATGTGGTCCGGCGTATCAGTTTGATACGCTGGGCATTTAGTCACTTACTATAAATAGCTGTGTGTTAGAATGTGCATGTAACCAGTTGAAACACTTCTGTCATTCTACACCTTTCTGTGTGTGTTTCTAGAGAGAGAAACTAGAGAGTCTTCTTTGTATCTTCAAGTGATCAATAAGAATTCTCTTATTTACATCCGTTGTTACTATGATTGATTGATACACGCAGTAGTAAGATCGTATCTCGTTTCTACAATCTGATGATAGATTCTTGTTATTAGGTTCATTTAGATATGATTTCATGCTCCATATGTTAAAATCAGTGAAGAAATAAGAGATCTGAGCTGAAAAAATAAAGCAGTTAGGGTTTTCACGTTTTTTTTTGGTGTTCTTGAAGATTTTGAGCTTGATTATAAGTTTTTGGTGTTATACTCAGTGTTTTTGGATGAAATAAAGCACTATTCTTGATGGAAAACACGTTCCGGATCCAATGGATGCATCGGTTTCGCCTGATTCGCAACGTATTTGACAGATCTGGAAAAACACACACTTGACGGTGTTTGTGCGTGTTCTTCATGTTCTTGGTTATTTTCCAGATTTTTGTAGCTGATTCGATCTGATTTACTGCTGTTTATGGATTGTTTGTGGCCAGAACATTGTCATGAATAGCTAATCTTCACGAATCGGTCACGAATCTATGGTCTAATCTCATTTTGAGACATTGAATTCGCATCAGATTTGAGTGTGTTCTTCATTTTTTCTGGGTTTATTGAAGGTATTCTTGGCGACTTCGCTGAACTTGAAGATGTGCTTGGCGACCTCGGTTTGTTCTTAGCGATCTCGACTTACTTCTTGGCGATTTCGTGAATAATCTTAGCGATTTCATGGTTGGCGATCTCAGTAGAAGCTAGGCGACCTCGTTTTTGCTTTTGGCGACCTCGAAGCTTGGCGATCTCGACTTAGCTTGACAACTGGGTTTTTATTCGAATAAGTTTTAGTGGATTTCGATCGTTAATAATGAAAGAGCATCGAATAACGAGATCAACGACATAAAAATCATGAACTTTCGTCGAGTATTCATGGAGATATGGGCAAATCACGGTTTTCCGGCGAGCTGCGTGTTTCCGGTGAGATTGTCCGTTCATATTAGGGTTTACAAGGTTGAGGAAGATGGTGTGGACCCTAGGCTGACGTGGCGTCTTTGGATTAGCGCAGAGGGAATTTCTCTCTCCTCATTTTCGGTAAATGGAAGATGTGTGATGAATTTCGGTTGGCTGGATACTGGCGGTGGGACCAGGAATAAATAAAGAACCGATGGTCAAATGTTTGTTGTCGATTTCTGGTTGGCTGAAAACATTCTCGTGGGCCCCTAAGCTGCAAGAGAACCGTTGTGGCCTTTATTGCTGTGTGATGCTGATTGGTCAGCTCCACTTCACACAGATAAGGCCTGTACAGCCGTTGGATCCAACAGATCCGGTGCATTGATTTCTTCTGGCTGCTGGAACGTGATTGGAAGATGGGGTTTCACGTGGATCAACTTTTTCCTATCATTTGATCATTTTATTTCAGCCGTAGATTTAATATGGAGGACTAATTTTTATTGGTTAGAATTTTAAAGACATGGATCAAGGATTTTATTAGGGATTTAATCTACTAATAAATTTTTTATATTTTCATTAAATGCGGGGTTTTTCTCATCAATTTTTCTACAAGAATAACGAGATAACGCCGCAACGAAATTGTGAAAATATTTTTATTGGTCATGGAATTATTTCGTTTATTGACCGGGTTTCTAGTTTTTGTTGACGTCAATGCCACGTTAGCTAACGACCACTGACGGACTGGTTTCGCTTCTCGGTTAAGTTTGTGACTGTTTCGTTATGTCTCACTTCAAGTTGTTTAGCTGATGCAGTGCTGATGTCATCTAACCGAATTAACTGGAATCTCAGTTAAATATTGGAATATTCCGTTAAATCTCTAACGGAAGGCCGTTACTTGAATAAAATTTACGGTCTTCTCAGTTTCATTCCAAATTGCACCGTTTGACTCAGAATTCTTCACGGAATATTTTTCCGAGCTCGATTTTCTTCACCAAAATTACGAAGACTCCGATCATGAATAAATTTTGTGTTTACGCTCGGGATCTCAGTTTTTCACCGATTTGACATTATTTTTGCATCCAACCCAGTCACGCGGAACAAGTTCAGTATTTATGGATCATTCACGACTGTCAGCACCCGACTTCCGGTTTTTCGCAAGATTGTCCGATTTCAGGATTTCTGTACCGTTTTCTCTTCGGAACTGAGCGAAACGGTTCCACTCTCTGCATCTGATTTTCCGCTTCCGCATCGGATGTTTTCAGAGGGATCTAGAGAAAAGGGGGAACTTCTATGGATTTGGATTATCGGGTCGATTATCTGAAGTTGGAGCATTTTTAGTGATTGATTGGTTTATCTGATTCGGTTTGTTGTGGCTTTGACTCCAATGTTCAGCATTCTTAGTATTGTACCCGACCGTGTGAACCGAGTGAACTGCAGCACTTGGATCTCAACTGGAGCAACAAGAACATAAGAAGCTTATTCAAAGGGGGAACCTTTACAACAGAAAGATTCCGGTTTATCAGTTATTCTTTGAAGATGCACGACAGAGCGATTCTTCACCAGTATGACAGATTTGAAAGCGTCAGTCAAGGGGGAATTGTTGGAACTTTTAATAAGTGTGACTGACGCCATCAAATCTATTCTCGAATAATTCGGTTGAAGAATCCATTGTGATTTGATTTAGAGACGCGGGTTGTGATGCTCGAGGCTTGCAAGTTTGGACCGAAGATGTTTTCTTGAAAAGTCAACCGTTCGGGTCAACGATCAACGTAAAAGTCAACGGAAGATCGGTTCGAGCAAGTCAAGCTTCATATTAATTAAATCATCTTTGATTTAATTAATAATAATCATGTCATTTGTTTATTTGTATAAGCTCATTTGTATGTGTGTTAGCTAGTTAGTGGGCTAGTGAGCACATGGGCTCTCTATAAATAGGAAGGGATAGCTTCATTTGTTAGATGATGAATAATGGATGAATAATGAGTGATGTGAGCTATCATTTTCTAGAGAGAGAGTCACACATTGGTTTTGAGCTCAACCCAATGTGACCATGGATTTCCAATGACGAGTTTGTAATCATTCGGTTCGTTGTAATCATTCAGCATTAATCAATGAATCGTTTGATCTTTCATTTCTTGTTATAGATTATCTTTGATTCTCTTCATCCCGTCTCCTTCCATCTCACCTTTGTTCTTGCTTAAGATCGGGATTCTTGACGTGAAATCGGTCCTGACAGCAATGAGCAAAACTCGCAGAACACAAGCTTTTTTTGTATTCCGCATGCAGAACATCCACCTTATATACGCCCTAAAACAGACCTCGAAGAAACCATGGAAATAATGCTTGAACTTATAAAGGTTCTAGATGACTATTTTAGTTGCATAAAGGAGGAAGAAAAAGAAGTCATAATCAAAGAAGTTATCTCAGATCCTACCATCCCAGAAGCTCAACCCATTTCAGCAAGTCCTGAAGAAAATGAGTTGGAAGCAACCCCTTCCCTTCAGATCCCGGATAGCCAAGTTGATAAACGAGTCAAGAAGACAGAGAAAATGCCTAGACTAGACGAGATATCTACCTCATCATAAAGCAATGTTAAGAGTAAACCTCTTCCAGACCAGGTACGCATCTCCCCACCTTCTTTTGAAAGTCTTTCTAGTGTACCCACTAATGCTAGATTTTTCAAGGAACTGTTCACTTCACCTAAACTCGGAGAATTACAGCATGTTATATTTACAAAAGAACAGTCATTACATTTTAGAGAACTTTCTGATAAAAACTATGTTCTGTGTTTTATCAAAAAGAAAATACAAATTGCAGTAGTTGATGATAGTTTACTTGTAAATGTGATGCCTGCCCCTATGCTTGATAAACTAGAGTTTGAAGAATTGACTCCCTTTTTCCTGCCGTTCATCCTCTCTGATTTTTCTCTCCGTCTATCAAAAGGAATCATCATAGACGTCCTAATTCGTGTTAACAAAGTTACCATCCCCTTCAATTTCGTCATACTTGATGATACTCCCTGAGTCTTCGGAAGACCCCTCTTAGAAACTTGGAGATCCGTGATCAATCTGGACAATGTGGAAATGAAGCTCCAGCTTGGAGAACATAAGCTCTCTGTAAGGATCGAAAGATCTCTCGGATACCCAGCATCTGACGACCCTCCTTGGTTGCAAGAAGTGGAGAAGAAGACCTTAACTAGGAAGCTCTGGAAGAGGAGAAGAACCCATCTCCTGACATAGTTCAGGCGACACATGAGTCAATTAAATCCATTCACGCCAACCCAGAGGAAGAAGATTCTAACAGCACGTCGGCAGCTACGAATCAACCGACCCTGGAACTTAAGGAATTTCCATAACATCTGGAATACGCCTTCTTGGATGACAATCGCAACTTGCCTGTAATCGTTTCTGCATGCCTGAGCCCATAAGAAAAGGAAGCATTGCTTGCTGTTCTGTGCAAGCACAAGAAGGCCATAGCATGGAAGCTCTCTGATATCAAAGGAATTAATCCATCGCTATGAACTCACAAGATCCTAATGGAATACGTATACAAGCCCGTTGTTCAGCCACAACGGAGGGTAAACCCCAATGTTCAAGACGTGGTGAAAAAGGAAGTTGTCTAACTTCTGGACGCCGGACTTATATACCCCATATTTGACAGCCCTTGGGTTAGTCCTGTTCAGGTGGTACCCAAGAAGGGAGGAATGACTGTCATCACAAATAACAAAGATGAAATCATTCCTACTCGCATAGTCACCGGTTGGAGAGTCTGTATAGACTATAGAAGGCTGAATGACGCCACCTTAAAGGATCACTTTCCTCTGCCATTCATAGACCAAATGCTTGAGCGTTTGTCTGGATGTATGTATTATTGCTTTCTTAACGGTTTCTCCGGGTATTTCCAAATCCCTATGGACTCAAAAGACCAAGAGAAAACAACATTCACTTGTCCATACGGCACCTTCGCTTACAGACGTATGCCTTTCGGCTTATGTAATGCTCTCGCTACCTTTCAGTGTTGCATGGTTACCATCTTCCACGATATGATCGAGAAATCCATGGAAGTATTCATGGATGACTTTCGGCTTTTGGCAACTCATTCGATCATTTTCTGCACAATTTGGAGAAAATGCTAGCCCGATGTGAAGAAACTAACCTGGCTCTCAACTGGGAAAAGTGTCATTTTATGGTCCAAGAAGGCATAGTTCTTGGCCATAAAGTTTCCTAAGCCGGATTAGAAGTAGAGAAGGCTAAAATAGACACTATATATCGTCTACCCCCACCACTTCCGTCCGCGATATCCGCAGTTTCCTCGGACATGCAGGATTCTAGCGACGTTTTATCAAGGTCTTCTCCAAGATCTCTAGGCCCTTGACAAAACTTCTGGAGAAAGAAGCAGTCTTCAACTTCGATAAAGTTTGTTTGGATGCTTTCTCCCTCCTTAAAGATAAACTTGTTAATGCACCAATCATGATTGCGCCAGACTGGTCTCTTCCCTTTAAGATCATGTGTGATGCAAGTGACTATGCTGTAAAGGTAGTATTAGGTCAACGGAAAGATAAGCATTTCCACCCCCATTTACTACGCTAGTAAAACGCTTAACGACACCCAGGAAAACTACACAGTTACCGAAGAGGAGTTGTTAGCAGTGGTATTTACCTTTGATAAATTCCGTTCATATCTGGTGTTATCCAAGACTATCATTTTCACGACATGCAGCTATCAGATACATGTTTAAGAAGCAAAATGCCAAACCCAGACTCATGCGTTGGATTCTTCTACTTCAAGAATTTGACATTGATATTCAAGACAAGAAAGGTGCTGAAAGCACTGCCGCTGATCACCTTTCTAGGCTTGAACGATATCCAATCTTCAGGAGGAGAAATCAATGAAAGGTTTCCAATAGAATACCTCGAAAGAGTTTACTCTTCCGCAGAACCTGGTTCACAGACATGGTGAATTACCTCGCAAGTGGCCTTGTACCTAGAGGGTTAACACATCAACAGCGAAAAAAATCTTCGCTGACGTTAAGTATTTCATGTGGAAAGACCCATGTCTTTTCAAAATATGTGCCGACCAACTAATCAGAAGATGCGTCTATGGTACTGAGACCACTAGCATTCTCAAATATTGTCACTCTAGAACTTGTGGCGGGCATCATGGAGCTAACGCCACCGCAAGGAAAGTCCTTGATTCTGGCTTTTACTGGCCAACTATAAATCAAGATGCCCACAGACTGGTACAAACCTGCGATGCTTATCAAAGGACTAGAAACATCTCCTCGCGCAACGAGATGCCCCAGAATTACATCCAAATCTGTGAAGTCTTTGATGTATTGGGACTTCACTTTGTGGGACCATTCCAAACTCGGAGAGGAAACAACTACATTCTTGTGGTCGTAGACTACATCTCTAAGTGGGTCGAAGTGAAAGCTTTGCCAAATAACGACGGTCGTGTAGTTATTAAATTTCTTAAGAACTTAATTTCTAGATTCGGGACTCCAAGAGCATTAATCAGTGACAAAGGTACCCATTTCTGTAATCATCAAATGGAAAGAGTCATGGCTCGCTATGGAGTAATCCATTAGGTTTCAACAGCTTACCATCCCCAAACAAATGGTCAGGCTGAAGTGACTAACCGACGCATAAAACGAATCTTAGAAAAAGTTGTCGGTAACCACCGAAAGGATTGGGCTGACAAACTCGACGATGCATTATGGGCATTTCGGACAGCTTATAAAAATCTGATTGGTACTACCCCGTACAGAATGGTCTACGGCAAAGCTTGCCATCTCCCCGTTGAATTAGAGCATAAGGCATATTGGGCCTTCGTACGATAAATATGGACCTTCAAAAATCAGGTCAATATCGACTCGGTCAATTCACAGAGATCGAGGAATTACTCGGTCGAGCCTACGCCAAATCCGGCATCTATAAAGACCGGACAAAGAAATACCATGATTCGCGTCTAAAGAAGCTAAGGATGATTCAAGAAGGATATAAGGTTCTGCTGTACAATTCCCGGTTAAGACTTTTCCCTGGAAAGTTGAAATCCAGATGGACAGGGCCTTACAAAATGATTCGTGTTTACCCGTACGGTGCTGTTGACATAAAAGACACAGACGGATCTACATTCAAATTTAATGGCCATCGCTTAAAACTCAATGAAGGAATCTTCGACCATGAGGAAGAAAACTTTCCACTAGAGGTGGTACATCATAGTGTATCCACGGGTCCAACCTAGGACCCGAAAATTAAATTAGGTCACCTATCCTTAGTGTACATAATTTAGGAATAAGAAAATCAAGATTTTCCCACCAGTTCAAGTTTGACACACCCCGTGTTAAACTCAACACGCCCCGTGTTTGACTAATAATCCAACATTTAGTCAACTGGTAACATTCTAGGATGTCTGACACTATGGCACGCCCCGTGCCATAGTATGGCACGCCTCGTGTCATTCTTCTGTAGTAGATAAATTGGATTGCTGCCACCTTTTTCGCACCATATGTTCAAAAGTCTTCTCCCATCTCTCTCAATCTCTACAACTTGACAAAAGAACACCTAAAACCAACAAGGTAATGTTCTTATTTGCCCCATTTTAATCTTCTTGAACATTCCACTTGTAGTCATGAACTTCAAGAACATTCTTGTTCTTCATCACAAGTTCATACTTAATTTCTTGCATCTTCCTACTCAAAGCTTAATTTTCTTACACATCCAAGCGTAGATTTTAGTCACAAGCTTTAGAACTTGGTCTTGGGAAACTCAACCTTTCACTCAAAACTGTGACTAAACTATATACCAAAACGTCTTTTGATATTAAAAGCTTGAATGGGTTATGAAAACCAAGCTTCCCTAAAACTTTCAGCTTCAAAATCAACTGCTCGACAGCACAACACGCCCCGTGCTATTCTGTGGCATGGGTCATGCCATGCTTCCGTGCATGCATGAGTTAATTGTTTGTTGTTTTTTTAGCCATGGCAGTTCCGGAAGATCTCAACAATAGCAACAACTCTTTACCTACAATTGGTTCACTAATGAGACAAATCATGACATTGCAGAGTGACCTTGATGAAGCCTATGAGAGGGATCCTGAGCTAAACGAGTGTGTGAACTTCCTCATAGTTTCTTTCGAGCTCGTGGCGGGGTGCCTTGCTACTTTGAGCGAGAACTCACCCCGGATCCTAGAACCCGACTTTGTGCCCTCGGATGCCCCTTTGCCCCGAGGAGGAGATTGGGGAAAACATCATCTTCGAGCCCTTCCACGATGACGACAAGCTCGTCAATACCCCCATGCTTGATGGCTTTGTTGAAGATTTCATCATCAACCTTGGAGATGATGATGACACCCCGGTCCTCCCGCACGAGCAAGTCGGTCGTTAGGATGGGTTCTCGTTTATTAAGCTTTAGGAGAAGCACGTAGTATGTTTAAGATGATTAAAAGTTGTCGTAGGATGGTTTGTCAATGGTTGTAATGCTTGTTTATCTTGGACATCCATAGGTAGAGGGATCATTTTGGTGATGTTTTTAGTTGCATGTAATAGTTGATCTTGGGTATTAGATGTACTAAGAAACATCATGAATCTTATTTAGTAGTAATGGTAGTTTAATTGTAGTAGCTTTAATCTCTATCTTTACAGTTTAATATTTTGTGTTTTAAGCATTTTGAAATAGTTTTCGGCTTCCTTTTATAGTTGTTCTAGACCGGGATGACGCGTTACATGGCGTGGTAATCATTCCACGGGATCCAATTGTCAGAATACTATGGAAGTTCTATCCAAATTTTTCAAAACCCAAACTATTTTTTCTTGTAATTGCGTCTCTTTTACTAACGTAGGGGTACATTGAGGGAAAAGTACATTTTAAGTGTGGGGACGAAAAAAAAGGGTAACTTTTTCAAGGATTTAAATCTTTGTTTTATCCACAATTAAGCCTTACACAAAACCCTTTTCAAACAGGCCTCGATATCCCCCAAATTTTTCAAAAAATTGTTGTCTTAAACAGGACAGTACACGTAAATTTTTCCTCCTGAATATAAAAACTTCAAATTCCATTGAATTATATAAATTTTTAAAAGAAAATTGAAATATTCCTTTATGGCAAGAGGAACCAATTTATTTCTAGAAAAAAATATTTTTCCCTTCCCCTATATTCAGTGAGGATTTGAGCCTAATTATAGCATGATTACCTATAAGCATGTTCTTTCTTTTCCTAAATTCTAAGAGAAACCTGGAGATCCGACAGAGATAGAACTTGAAAAGTTGATACTTCCCGAGATGGACAAAATTGGGAACGCATATTTAAATGATTAAGGCACCTAGGACTTTCCCGCCTTCCGCCCCTTAAACCCCTTTTCCTTCACTCCACAAACAAATCCCCCTAGTGAACCTCTTTGAGCCTAAACCTTTTCATTTCAAAACCCTTTTTTGTCTTGCAAAAATACCCATTTTGAAAAACAACTCACACCCTTTTTATATCTGCTTTATTTTTGTAAAAACCGGTTCTGTTATAAGATTCCAATCCTTGTGACTTTTTCCAGTCTCAATAAAAACTACGATGTCGATCCGTGGGTCCTGGATTTGCACTCGGTTGCGGTTATTTTGTCTAAAAAATAAAATAAAATAAAATAGAGAAGTTGTCAAGAAAAAGGGAATTCTCGAAATATATTCCCTAAGTTGAAGAAAAAGAGCAAAGCTCTTTAGTCAGTTTATTCTTTTGAAAAGTCAGACAAAGAATGGATTTTAGAGAGACCGCTCTTTTACAATTTTTCACCCCTTTAAACACCTATCCAAACCCTACCCCAAAGCCTACCCTTTTAAGCTCTTATGATACTTATGTGGATTCCAGTGAGATCTGTGGAGGCTCGATCACATGTCAAGCCTATGCTCTCTGCTCGTCTTCACCCAGGTATGAGTGTTCACCCAAATACCCAGATAGAACCCCTGAGAGTTGAGTGACCATTTGTGAAGATAATAAATTTAGATAGAAATAAATTCTAGTAGACTTGTCATAAATTTTTGTATTTTAATTTAAACAAGGAAAATAAAAGATAAATCAATGGAATGAGATGTCAAAAATATGACGGAGGACTACTTTTATAATGTATCTGACCAAGAATGCACAACTAGATGAAACTCTTGGGATTATCGGGTATGTTCTGCACAATAGTTTTGCTTGAGGACAAGCAAACGTTTAAGTGTGGGGATATTTGATATACGTCAAATTATACATATTTTTAGGGAAAATATCTCCCGCAAATCGGTTTAATTCTGATTAACTAATATCAAAACAAGTCAATTTTGCTTTCTTTTTAGTTTTTCAGGTTAAACAAGGCTAAAATCACAAAAGAAACAGATTATGGTCAAAAACAGAAGAAAAGGATGAAGTTCTGTGATTCTTTCTGATTGACACGCTCCGTGCCATCCTATGACACGCCTTGTGCCAAACCTTGGAAGCTCCTCTGAAGCAGCTCTGCATCACACGCCTCGTGCCGCAGACACCTGACAAGGCACAACCCTGTGCTACAGTAACACAAACCCGTGTGAAGTCAGAAGAATATTCCCAGAGATTCCGTCTAATCAACACGCCACGTGCCACTGACGGGCACAAGCTGTGCCAAACTCCGTAGCTGCTTATTAAGGGAGGCCTCCTCCCTCATTCACTTTGCTCAATTCCTTCCTCTCTTCCCCTAGTGTAATTGAGTCATTCTGGTATTTTTAATTCTTGTATTTAAGTTTATGAGAACATTAACTTAAGTAAAAATTAGTAAATTTTTGTCTATGGTTTCTCCTCTTTCTTGTTGATGCATGAACCTTGTGTGGTCGTTACTGTTCAAATTGTCAAACAGACTGATTTGTCGGAGACATGAACTCAAGGTTCGGAGTCGTCCGAACCGTGGACGAACTCCAAGTTCGGATGGAGTTCGGAGAGGGTTCGGAGAGGGTTTGGAGGTGCCTAGTTCGGATAGAATGAAGAAGTATAAATAGTTTCGTCTTTGTATTTCTTTGTAAGTTTCTGTCCAGAGTTTTTCCAGTTCAAGTGTTGAGAGGGGAGGTTCTGTCCAACCTCCCCCGGAGCTTAATCGTTGTATACTCCTTCGGTTTATGTAACCATTCAACACAATATATGACAAAACTTCCGTCTCGATATTGTCTACTATAGAATCGATCCTTATATGCTTTTTCATTTCTCTTAAGCAAATCTTTAAAGCCATGTTGGCTAACCTCTCATACTTACTTGGGAAGTAACAAACCTTTGATGGGTTGGTTAACGACCTTATAACCTCGCTTAAGGTGTGTTTAGTGACTTTATGAAAACCCTTTTTATTGAAAGTTTATTATTGATTTTTTGAACCAAATGTGCTCTACGTATCAAAGACCATTTAGGGAGTCGAAATCCCAAGCACCGGACCTGTGACACCCGGTCGGGGGACGATGCATGATCCTTCGGGTGACTCGTATCCCATGCTACATGATACGTTCGGGGTCCTTATGTCTATGTAAGCAAACTCGGCTGTCAAGCATGTGCGGGGCTGAAAGTATTTGGTTAGGAATGGGGGTTGGTAATATTTTGTCACTTCACGGAAGCCGGGATGGTACGTGTTTGTGAACTTGGCTCTCATTACGCCGGACGTGCATGCGTGAGAGCGGTGCATTGAAAAGATCATTTTCATAATAATATATCTGGCACGCAGGGTTGTTCCCCTGGTGCTTCATGACGGCGTGTCGAGTACGTTGTACTGGCCTGAGAAGGGGTCCCATAAGTAAGTGGCATTACACCACTACATTTGTTCACTAGCAGCACAGTTCCCCAGGGTACGTACTCCTCGCAGACGATCGCCCGGGAGAGTAGTGATACTAGATTTGAGGCTGACACGCCGTCTACTTGCCTGCTAGTGAATAATCTTAAGAAAGTTTATAAGTACTCTACAACTATCTTTAACCACTTGTAAGTTCTCCATGTAATATTAACTTCCATCTGCATTTCTTAAAATACCATCTTATTAGTCTTTAGTTTTATTTTCTTTATTAAAATAATTTCTTTTCTAAAAACTTATCATTAGATCCGACTAGATGATAACAGTGGATTGAGTATCCAAAATCCTCATTTTCCATTATGTCCTGAACGATCCTGATTCCACTTACCACTACTATACTGCGCCATGATGTGTGCACTTGCCCGTGTAATGTGGTGAAATAGTAGTCGTCAAGTAAATCATGTTTTATAAATTTAAAAGCTAAACAACTGCTAAAAAGGCTTGAAAAATATTGCCATAATTTATAGACACCTCAGCACACACCACAAAACTCCCAAGACGCATCGGAATAAGATCGATAGGAAAGGTATGGTCCTTGAAATCCAACTTGCAACCGCGAACAATAGAGTCAAGAGCAATAGGTTTTTCATCTGCGATCTCAACCGTGAATGGATAATCGATCGAGTGCAGTATGAGATGTGTCAAGTAAGGGCTCAAACTCTAATGATACAAAGCTTCGATCGGCACCAGAATCAAATAATATATAAGCATAATGGTTATTCACGAGAAACGTACCATTGACAACTTCGTGGTTTGCCTGAGCCATATTTACATACAACCGAAAAGATATGAGAATAAAATTGATAACGAAACTGATACGAAAACAAAGAGAAACAATCGCAAACCTGATTCGCATTGATGACAAAGGCACGAGCTGGAGCACCACGGTTAGCATTAGCAGCAGGCGGGTTAGCAACCGCGAGGGCAGGGCAAGCGTTCCTCAGATGGGTGGTGGATCCATAGTTGTAGCGAGCCCGAACCTGAACCTGAACATTAGGAGCTTGGGCTATCAGTTGTTGGGCCGGATACTGGGCCATAGGCTGGGGTCGAGCAGGCATGCGACAAGCATGAGTGGGATGACCAAATCGCCCACAATTGGTGCACTACCAACATTGGGCCTGAACAGCGTGATGATGGTTACACCGGCCACATTGAGGATGGGTACCCGTGTAAGGTTTCTTGGTTGTAGGTGCATCAAGAGCCCATTGTGCAACAGGGGTGGCAGGAATAGCAGGTGCAGGAGTAGCTGTAAAAGCAAAGTTTCACCCCTTTAGTTTCTTTTTGGTACTTTTAGCAGCAGAGGACTCAACTTTTGATCTCTTTTTCGGCCGCGGGTTCGGCCTTTTCAGTACCCGATTCCTTCTTGGAACCCCTTCTTTTCAATTTACCCGCTTTCACATGGTTATCGGTCATACACGCAGCTAGGCAAGCAACACTGTCAAGAGTCGCTGGATTGCTAGCCCAAATAGAATCATGTATTTCCTCAGGTAACCCACTAGTATAACATTTAATAGCCCGAAACTCTGGAGTAACAGTCTCAGGCACCAAGTAGAGACGATCGGTATACTCCTGATTTTCCCCACTGGATTGTTTCAGCGCCCGAAATTCATCCTCAAGTTTCTTTAATTCAGAACGGGGACAGTATTTTTCCCTCATGACTTGCTTCAATTCAGCCCAAGATGGAGCTAAGGCCTCATCGGAACCACGAATTTGTTTCTCACCGTTCCACCATGTGAGGGCTTTTTCAGTGAGAGTGCTGGTGGCACGCGAGACTTTTAGATGATCAGGACAGTCATTGTTAACGAAGGTATTTTCCATCCCCTCGAACCACTGAAGTAATCCAAGAGAACCCTCAGTAACCTTAATTTTGGGAGGGTTACAGGAGTTGAAATGCTTGAAAGAACAAGTAGCCATAGCAGCAGCATTAGCAGGGTTAGCATTAACACCCTACTGGAGTTGAGCCATGATAGCGGGAAGAACCTCAGCCATCTGTTTGGCTATACTGAGCCCATTTTGCAGCCGGTATCGCCCTTTCGGCGTCCCTTGAAATGGATCGACATGCTGAGATTCAAGAATAAACAATGATGAGACAAAATTAGGATGTGTGTGATAATCAAATTTTTTAGGGTAAAATTGTTATGTGTAAAACTGGTGTGTGTTATCGAACCGTGATATCGTGTAACTCAGATCATAGTTTATCAAAATGATTTGTTTAAACATAATCGATCATCAAAACGTGAAATCGAGCAATCGAGATAAAACATAATGGAGTGGTTCTCACCTCCCGATTGGAAGGCTACAACCGAGACTAATCAGATTAAGATCCTAGTGGTAAAGACATGCTTTGGCCTAACAGGTTTCAACACTCTCATCGGGGCATCCCAGGTGAGCGTCTGGATCTAACGGTTGATAGGATTTATACGCAGCGCTTTTCTTGACAGAGACCTCGACTACCGGTGTTTCCACCCTTCCAGTTACCACATGTCTACCACTAAACCCTAATTCCGACTAGATTTGAAAATCATGAAAACCACATTTTTCCTAAATGGTACGTAAGGCACCATTTTCTAAGGAAGAGGCTAGGAAGCCTTAGTGATTCGTGCTCAAGTGCGTGCTATTTAACGGGAACAAAGCAATTGAAATAGGCAACAAATAAGAAGCAATTTACTGGACAAAGTAAGCAATTAGGCACATTGCGCATGAGGCAATCATGCAGGACACCTAAGGCAATATTCTAGGTCAAACCAACC
Source organism: Deinandra increscens subsp. villosa (assembly GCA_039602395.1). Classification (NCBI taxonomy): domain Eukaryota; kingdom Viridiplantae; phylum Streptophyta; class Magnoliopsida; order Asterales; family Asteraceae; genus Deinandra; species Deinandra increscens. The sequence goes on from JBCNJP010000003.1 coordinate 24,865,805, forward strand.
TAGATCCCTATAGCCGTGGCTCTAATACCAATTTGTCACACCCCAACCGATGACGGAATATGTCGGGGCACGAAGATTGTCCAGAAGCACACATCACTAAAATTAGGTTGCGATATTCTTAATGATTACCCATTTCATAGCAAATAAACAAAACATAGAATCCAAGTCATAACATACGATAATCAGACGTAACAACATAAACTAAGCATAAGAGTCTGTAATATAATTAAGTCTCTCTAAAGCAAATGCAACCCTATGGTGATGATATCCATGTCAAACCGCATTACCTGCAACATGTTTAAAAAGAGTCAACTAAAATAGTTGGTGAGAATTCATAGGTTTAATGATAACGTTCAAAGCATGCGTATAAATGTTTTTATAATAAATTGATAAATGGTATAAAGCATATGTTTAACGTAATCCAACCCTTAACAATTAGGTTTTTAACCACAAGGCGCCACACGCGAGGCAGACGAAGTGGGTTTGTCAGGACAATAGATCTATTATTGTAACCACGACATGTTTAGTGTTAATAATTACGTTCATCGTTCATCGTTCATCGTTCAAGCAACCAACACAATCATACAATAATCAAATAGGAATCGATCATAGGATAAGCAATGTAAAAATGGAATTTTTGTAAAATGTTACATGTTACATCAAAAAAAGTTTACGTAAAAAGGGGCTATGAAAACTCACATGAAGACGAATGCGTCGAGAGTAAAACCGAAGAATAGCGGCGCAAATCAAATCCGGATATCACCTTTACGATCGAACGCGGTGGAGAAAGCACCGACAAATAAATAAATAAATAAGTATTTAAACGAATAAAACGTCCGACTCGTCATGACACGACGGACTCGATCGGATATGCGACTCGTTAGTGATTTTTTATGTGACAATATGAGGGTTTAAATAATCAAATGGGTCAAACCTAAATCTAGATCAAACAAATAGCAATTAATTATTTATTTAGCTATAAAACCTTACGACGTCACAAACCTTGATTAATTTCTATAAAATCAACAAAACCATATTTAGTCTTCAAAAAATAATTCTAGGCCGCACTAAACATATATAAACACCATATAAAATCTCAAGTCATGATTCAAACGATTACCCACTAAATTATACAAAAATAATTATTTTTAAATTCCAAAAAATCCTAGTTAATTCAATTTAATTAATTATTCGACCACGATTCCACTTTTAGCATGCCATAATCCTAGATCTATGTCCAAAATCATTTTTTCATGCAAAAATTAACACTTTAATAACTTTACTACCAAGATCTAGTTGAGATCTATTTATGAAAAATCAGGAAAACACATAAAAATCAACTTTTTTCCTCATAAAACCCCAGATCTATGATCATGATAGTGATTCCTCCATCCCAAACCCTAGATCTACCTTCAAGATCATGTTTCTAACAAGATTCAAACAAAGATGTTCAAGTATTACTTAGATCTATGATGGTCCATGGAGAAATTTAAGAAAAGTAGACTTTTCATCATAAAAATCAAGTTTTTATCACAAGAACCCTAGATCTGCTAATTAGGATGAACCCTTGTGACAATCATGCATAAAAATGGGTTCTTTTCCAGCCATAAACTAGATCTATCAAGATCTAACAACTTTTTCACAAAAAGGGTCATAAAAAGTTTATAAAAATCAATAAAAATCCAATCTTTTTGTATAAAATCACTAGGTCTATGATCTAAGATCTAGATCTAGGTTTAAAAGATGTTAAATGAATGATCTTGACTAGATCTTGATATGAAAAGAAGAAGGTAGTAGCTAGAATGGAGAAAACGCACCAAAAACCAAAAAATCGACTTGATTCTTCACTTGATTTCACCAAATTTAAGCCCTAAATTCTTCAAGATCTTGATCCACTCACTCTCCAGCCGTTTTAGGGATTTTAGGTGGCTAAGAATGAACGTTATGGGGGCTGGAACGAGTTAGAATGCTTAAATACCCGTAATTTAGGGTTAAAAACGATTTCAACATAATATGGTCGGTAGGCGTACCGCAAAGACCGAAAGTGGGTTCTTCGCATACCTCTACGCCTATTTTGGGTGTCGCGCACTGTTTTCGCTCTAATTTCTTTCTTGTAGCTCTGAATTTGACCCCCTTTTTTTCTATATTCCTTATTTTAAGACCTCTATCATATTAACCACATTTAATCCACTCAAAATGATATAAGATATGTCCCATAATGATTAACAGTTGATAAAATTATCACATGAAATGCAATTTTGGTCGTTTTTATCGTTTTTAAGCAACTCAGCAACGTTTTGCGATTCGATCAAGTGTGTGATGACTCATGACATGGTTTGTGATCATATGACTCATAAACATGATAAATTTGATATATGAAACTCAAAAACGTGATCTCCCGATTAAAGTCGAAATCGTGTGGGATTTACCGAACTTTCACTGTTTTCATTCCAGACCTTGAATTCACACCAACCTTCACTTGTATTTACTTCTGTGTGTAACCAGTATTACACACAAGTGTCATACATGTTTAGATTGATCGAAATTCCCAGTTAAATGTAGTTTCGTGACGTGTTCACGTAAAATTTGAAATAAAGGAAAATCGAACATTAAATCGATCAATAAACATGATAATGGTTCCGATAACATAAAATTAGGTTAATAAAAATCAGAATCAATCTATGCCCGTATATTTTATTATCAATCATCGGATCGGGTTACAAAACAGATACAATCAGATAAGGAAAACCCAAAATGTTACAGTCAAGCCCAGGACTCGAAGAATATCCTATAGAACCTGTGACATCAAGTCAATAAACGGCCACGAGGAGCAACCACTATTTTAGCTTCGTTAGTTAGTATTTTATCTAATGAATAAGGGGTTCATTGTTCACTTTACAATCGAGCCTATCTTATCGGTAATCGTTTATATTTTTTTAATTTAATAATAATTCTAAGGAAGCGTGCCTTGTCACCTCCCAAGTTTGGTGCCGGAGATCTCCAGCGATCAATGGTTTTTCTCATAAACATCATGTGTTTTTACTTTACTTACTTTGATTTTATTCACGTATACAAGCAAGTACGTGACCTCACAAACTAATTTGATTTTAAAATTTCACTTGGTAATTTTGGTTAAAAACAATCATCAAAATAAATTGTTTTAAGGCATCAAGGTTACAACCAAAAGGAAATTGTTTTGAAACCTCATAGTTCAGGATAAGTGGAGATCTTTAAAACATGACTCCAATAAATGAGTTATGTAATAAAATCTCCAAAAGAGCATGATGCATGACGTCACTCCATGCATGAGGTACTTAACATGCCATCCTATGAATGCATTCTATTGAATTGAGAATATTATACTAAACGAGCCAACATAAAGTTAGTGAGTTCACATGTTTATCAACAATAAAATTGTTTTCTATTGATTTAGTGACAATTTATTTACCATAATGTCATATATGTTTTACTATTACCATGAGCTCTTAAAACCGAAGCCTTAATGTATAATGTTATGCCCACCCCAATGCGTTATTCCAAGAAATTGTATGATTTTGAACGATTATGCATTTGTTAACCTACAATCATAGTTAGAGCGAATCACTATGGATGGGGGTTTTAACCCAAATATATCTATTCATAACTTTCATGCTTATAATCTAATAATTAACGCTTCAACATATGGGACTTTGATTGGAATAATTTAGAATACTAATGTAACACGTAAACAAATCAGAAGTACTGGTGTTCAAAAGAAAGGAACATGAATTGTTTCCCCAAAACATTTTAGTAACATTTAAAACAAGGGCTACGAGATTCACATGATCAGTAAATGATGTGATAACAGTCCATGTGAATGCAGATGACCTAAGTGTGCCCTAAAACATTTTAGACATCTTAAGGTCTAATAACATGGGTCAAGTGTCTAACTCACCCAATTAGACTAGTCGAATCTAGTAAAAAAAATATTAATCCGTTAACCATTTCTGATAAGTGTTGATTTTTTATAAAATTTATTTATTTCACAAAAATAAATATAATTACATTTGTGTTCACAAAAGTAAACGTTTTCTCATAACTGCGGGTTATATTTTTTAGTTGGTTTGTAAATTTTATATATATATATATATATATATATATATATATATATATATATATATATATAGTCAAAAGTTCATTGTAGACCCCTTAAAAAGTGTAGACCCCGTAGACCCCTTAAAACTCACTAAAAATTATAAAACTCATTGCTGTTAAATTTGGTTTTTTTTATTTTATCCTGTTTCTATCTTTATATTTTAATTTAGGGTTTTATATAAAGTTTTTAGTTTTTTCTTTATTTTTTATTTTCTTAATTTCAAATTATAATTTTCAGTGAGTTTTATAGAACATCAATTTTTAAAGTTGCAGTGAGTTTTAAAAACAATGAGTTTTAAACTTAAGAGTGAGTTTTATAATTTTCAATGAGTTTTATTGAACATTGATTGTTAAAGTTGTAGTGAGTTTTAAACACAACAGTGAGTTTTAAAACTCAACAATGAGTTTTATAATTTTTAGTGAGTTTTATAGAATAATACAACATTTTTTAATAACAATTATATTTCAATGTGTCCAACAACTTTCTAGGTTTTCTTTATATTTATAAAAACTTATCACATAAAAAATAACCAAACTCAACAGTAATGAGATTTATAATTTTAGTGAGTTTTATAGAAAACAATATAGGGGTCTACAGGGTCTACAAAATGAACCTCACCCTATATATATATATATATTACATAAAATATACAAATTTTATAAAAGTTAGACTTTTCATAAGTCAAAATTACCACTTTGTTTCCATAATATTTATTTTAATAAATTTTGTAAGTATTCAAAATACCTAGAGATTTTATGTAAAAATATCCAAATATATATTTATTTTTAGAAAGCTCAAGTTTTAACATAAACTTTATATTTTCAAGATTAGGGTTTTTAAGTTAAGGTTTTCTTGTTTAAACCATCAAGATGCAAGTTTTTGAACAAGACTTTCAACATTATCATCATAGAACACATGTGTAAGAGTTTTATAAGGTTTAACAAACTTTAAACGTAAATCTTGAAAATCTAACAAAAACTAGGGTTTTTGTTATATTTTTGTAGTTTAAGATGGAATATGAACTTTCTTTGTTTAAATCCAACCAACAACTTGGATGAGCAATATATAAGATCATCATCTAAAATATTTGGTTCTTTAAGAAAAATAAGTTTGTTTAAATAGATTACATGGTTTTCTTTATAAAATAACAATAAAACAAGACTTTCTTGTTGGCGATTTAGAGAAACTGAACAAGAGAATTTTAAATAAACAAAAGAGAGTTTTTACACTTAAACAAGCAAGGAAAAGGTAGTGTAGGTGAAGTATGACTAATTCCACACTTGAATCTCCGAAGAAAGATGATGAACACTTTGTTTTTGGTGCTTGAATCTTGAAACAAAACTAAATAAATGTGTTTGGTCTGGGTTGTTACGTCCAGCCTAATGGAGTAAAGAGAGTGATAGTTTGTGTGCGTTATATGGTGGTGTCTAGAAAATGGTGAAGGATGGTGTGATATGTAGGAAGAGGGGGAGCATATTATATATCCACAGGGTAATAGCATGCATGGAACACAAGGTGACAAGATTTATGGATGTGTGGCTAGAGGAACATATAAGTCTAAATGTCAGCTTTTCTTGGAAACATAATCTAACTAACAAGTATCAAAGAAGGTTAGTCAACAAGGAGTTTGGGTTTCGGTTAGTATAATCGAGAGGAGGGTCGGGTTTAGGGGAAAACCGAGAGAGATGGGGTTCGATAAAGAGAGCTAGAGAGAGATGGAGTGAGATAGGGTTTTTGCAAACAAAACCGGGTTTAAAACTAGTCTGCGAATAATAACAACTTGCGTGTTTTTCTAAATATTAATTTACAAAAATATTCACATAAAATCAGAAAAATATAATTTTTTTAATTCTAGATTTTTTACCACCTTTGCGTGGTTTTAATTTATCAAATTATATCACCAAGTGTCTCTTGTCGGATTGACTCGGGTGTTATCCGATATTTGTCAGACAAATGAATATAAACTATGTAATGTACGCACGTGTTATGCATGAAATGACATAACACTATAAAAATAGAATTTTGTGACGCGCAAATTCACGTAAAAGAAGCCCCGGTCATAAAGAGAGATCCACTACAAAAAAAATGCCATTCATTGGCATAAAAAATGTGACACTATAAGCCAAAAAAGTGCCACTAAAAACCTTTTTAGGAATGTGTGGCACAAAAGAAAGTGCCACTGAAAGTGGTGACACTAAAGCCTTTTATTGGCACTTTTTCAATGTGCCACACAAATTTTTAGGGCTTCTAGTGGCACTTTTTTTTTGCCACTAAAGATTATCCTAGTTATCTATCTATATTAGTTAGTGGCATTTATACTTTATGCCACTAAAAGGATTATTCTAGCACACTCACACATACGTATATGTACATATGTACTACTTTTAATGATACATAACAACGAAAATCACATTATTCGCAATATGAAATATAAAATAAAAATTCGACAAGAAAATTAAATTGTAATATAGCTCGAAAATGTTTACACAAGTAGCTTAAACATTTAAATATCTTTCAATTTCCAAATATCTACAAAAGTATTTAAAAATTCAAACATAGCTTCAAAACTTCTCATTATATCCACCATTTAATCGACAATCGAGCCTGCAAACCAACATGATATATATTACTTAACTGATTAAATGCAAGATCTTAATTAAATGTATTAGATCATAGAAAAAAATAAATACCAAGTCATTAATAGCTTTGTATTTCTTTACGACATCGCAGGACTACATCAACTTAGTGTTGCACAAAGCTATGTTCATCAAAGACTGCACATGACTGTATCATCATCAACCGTATAAGCAAGCATTAGTAATACAAATATATAACTAGAAAAATGGGAAGGCTGAAATATGTAATTGAAAACAAAAATAAATGATCACTTACATGAACCTCAAAGTATTTTGCTATTGCCTACAATGTGCATATGATATGAGATGTACATCAGGTAAAACCATTTAAACAAGATTCACATGCCATAATGTCTAAATCTATTAGCTAATTAATTGATTTAAATTAAATATAAATTGAGTTGTAACCAGAAATCGTTATAAGATATTATTTAATTCAAAAATAAATAAAAAAAAATAGACCTGCACCTTGCGATGGGTTCTATTACACTTTGATGGACATTAAGTAGAACATTTGATATACTGAAGGCTAGCCATCATTAATATTGTGGCATGGATGACATCCAAAAATTGCAACCATTTTTTCCATAGTCCATTTTTTCAATGGAACTCTTTGCTGTTCAAAAAAAAATAAAGAAAATGCTGACTCAGTGTGAATTGTTTGAAATGACAAAGATAAAGGAAATTGATTTGCAGAACTCCCATTATTTTATATTTTCCATTTTCCATAAACAGATTTGAACAAATTTATATATCAACATGAAGCATACAACAACAAATAAAAGACTCATATCTAAACTGATATCAGCAGGACCCACAAAAGCTGATAAATCATGCTTTAAAACGAGTGAGATATAAAGATACAATTCATAAAACTTCCATAAAGGCATTTGATCTAATTTTTATACCAACAGGAACTTAAAGAACATATATAAGAAGATAATTCTTGCATGCCTAATAGATCACAACAATTGCAGTGAAAGGGCCTGAAAAAATTCTAAACACATCATACTCCAAAAATAATTGATACTAAAATGGTCAATCACATCTTAGTACCATCTTGTTTATTAGAAATTTAGATGATTCAGTAATTTACAGTGTCACTATTATGAGTGAACTCACAAAATTAAATCTAGAAGCAATTACTTAAAGCAATTATGTCAAATCATAAACTGAAATCATTACAAATTAACTGACACTATAGCTTAATCAGTAAGCATATGTTGGGAATTACTTACCCTTGATAGTGACATGGAAGACAACAACTAAATGATGGTATTCACCTCCCTTTGCCATGGCTCTGCATTTATTATATGTTTATATGCCTCCCATGGAAAGAACCTTAAAGAAAATCCAAATAATAAGGGCTATATCATAACATAAAACTAAAACAAAAAAGAATGACATCAACTATGTAAGTTTTTAAAAGTACTCAATTTTTGTGACAGTGGAAATGGGTTAAGTTGTACTCAATTATTTTGGTCAACGAGTACTATAAAACCAAAGACCACTTAGTTATAATCAACCATAAAATACTAGTTAAAAGAAAAACATGGCAATTTGTATTTACATTGTTTTACATCAACCATAAAATTCTAGTTAAAAGCAAAACATGGTAATAAACTTCAAATAAGTAACGGAATCTAAAGCTAACCTACACTCCACCATTCACTAATGCGGCTCGATTTGCAGATCCTGGAGCCATACCAGGAGGGTAAGTGAGATCATTGCTAAACTCCAAGTTGAGTAATGATTGGGCAGAAGCTAGAGAGGGCATTTGCTGTAGCCTTTGATCAGCATCTTTGCTTGGAAATTATGGTAATAGTTTGTAGTTCTTCTTAGGATGCACCAGGGTACTTGTGTGCCTTTTTCATTTCCTATAATCTATTAATTAAAGGAAATACAATATACCATGCATAAACAGTTAGAAGAAAAAGAATTTTGAAATAGAGTACAACAGAAAATGGTATTGTGTAGAATTATTCAATGATTTAATAATAGATGTTAGTGAACAGACATGAACTTAAGTATCATCACTTGAGCAATTATTTTGTTGTATCAGAAGTATGGGCTTTGCTAGCACTAAATTTGATAATATCCATTGTTACATATATTTATTGATAATGAGCACTAAATTCATTAGATTACAACAAAATGGGGCAACTGCAGTTTTTTAGAGACATTACTAACCTTGCATTTAGGGAATAAGTAAACCTGTAACATAAGCATGGACAAAATGATACATCTAGACCAGATTTTATTGCTATAAATTGCATCTATTGTTCCCCCTTAAAAGGTAGCAATTTGATATGCATATCAAGAAGTAAGGAACACAAACAAAAGTAGACGATAAAGTGATGATATGACAATTATGCCTTAAGGATAACAATTGATAGAAATGCCTTAAACTTGCTCCATTTTCACCGTACTAATATATAGCTTACTCTAAGTTTATTCACATACAAAAACAGTGGTATAAACCCCATGTGAGACATTCTGCACAGGAATTATGTTTTCAGTGATTAGTAAACTACCCAAAATGAACAAGTCCACACATCTAGACATCAAAGTACTAATAGGAAACCTTTTATCAGTCAAATTTTCATGTATAACTAATCCACTTTGTTATTGCAAACTTGACAAAAATCTGGTCTGCATAATTTTTGTTGATTCTTCTATCAGCCAGTTACGACCTATAGAAGTCCAGAAAATCATACCTTTGGTTTCGTCGATTAAGCTCATAAACACAGAGAGACGCATCAGTCTTCTATACACTATTGTACCTTTGGTTCCGTTGATTAAGCTCATAAGTTCTCATGTATCTCATCAGAATCTCATCTTCACTATTTTTCACTCCTAATGTCTCCCTAATTTTCCTATAAATCTGCAGATAAAACTAAATTCAGTCAACCCTCTCCCCAAAATCGCTAATTATCAAGAAATACAATCGACATATAGATCAAATTTGAAAATAAAACCAGAAATATAAACTAACTTGAACCATAGGCTGAGAAGGGATAACGAGGGTACCAACGGCATGAACAAACAGAGCTTTATGGGTGATTCCACCATGGATCGTTTTCTTGTAATTCTCGTATCCAGCAGACTAGAATCTGGTTCCGTTTCGAGAGAAGCTGCCGCTGGGGGTGTATGAGCTATAACCGGGACCTGAAACCTGACCCGAAAATGGGGTTGTGCGAATCGTGGATTTGCTTCCGCTAGAGAAGAGGAGACGAGTGAATTTTGTTGTAAGTTATAGCTTTAGATTTTTTTAGGGCTTATGGATATGTTGGGTTACTAAACCTGATGAAGGGGCTAGCGGGAAAATAATTTGGTTTCCCCCCAAAACATTTTAGGTTTAGAGGGATTATTTACCTTGTAAGTTGTCAGATAATTTTTGCTAGTAGTGATTAAATTCTAAGTTTGTGGTTGAAAAGATCTAGATTTTAGTCTCATTCACACCTTGGTTTGATCCGCACAAATTAACTTTTAGAAAATAGATTTAGTGGCATATAGTAAAAGCCACAAAATGATATGTAGATAGTGTGGCACACTTAATATGCCACTAAAACCCTAAATTAGTGGCATAAAAGCTAAAAGCCACTATAGCTATGGGTCAAATTAAAATGTGCCACTAAAACCCTATATTAGTGGCACAAAAAAATAAATGCCACTAAAAGTTTGTGCCACTGAATGGCATTTTTTGTGACACGCAAAATGCGTGTCATCTGCTTATGACGCGCATCTTATTAGACACAAAAATTAGTGTCAGAATGTGTGTCATAAAATGAGGGTCAAGGAAGACCCCTCCATAAAAGGAGATGACACGCATTTTTGCACATCGTGGATTTAAAAAAATTCAGACAAAAAATATATATATTTTTTTAGAATCACTAGTTTTTACATTTAAAAGAATTCATAAGGCATTGGTTTACCCAAAATTACAAACAAAATCAGACTCATCTCCACGTCATCCTCTTTACTTCAGCTTTCCAAATAGCCTAGGTGCAACCTGCATCTAAGTCAGTCTCGGTATTAAAAAACTCAGCTTCCATGACAATGTTTCGAGAATAGAGTTCATCTGATCACACCAACCTTTCAGCATGCTTGAACTAGAGTTAAGGTTCCATAATAATCCACCTGAAACCCTTCGGGATGGGTCATCATCCATGCATAGCAAGTCATCATGGATTAAAGATGCAGCATGCACCTACTAAACACACATTCAAACTTTGGATAAGCATCAAATAACTAATTCTCTTGTTCTAGACAGTTGAAATAAAAAGGTGAAAGCGTCTCAATGGACGTATACCATCTCAAGGGCGCAAGCGGTGGGGAAGGCAGCAAGGCGGTTACCACCAAGGTGTTGGATATCAGACCTTAAGATCGATCAAGCAAACCAAATAGTTATTTATTAGAACTCTTCTTGTTCTAATTTGAAGCACACAAATATAAAGAAAATGTACGTGAACTGTGAATTTGGAAAAGGAAAGTGCATGTCCTTTATTCATTAAACAAAGAGAGGCTATATATAGCCTTACACCAACAAACGTGGACAACTACCAACCACTAGAATCCTACTTCTCTTCCTAAAAAGATGGTACATGGTGACCCACTCAACCCACCAACCTAACGTAAACATGCAGCTAAATCGGTCAAACCATACCCACTTTTCTTTTATTTAAAACATGCTTAAAATAACTAAAGATACCAACTAATAACTCTAAATAATAAATCTAATAAGTCAAGATTAACTCAACATTCACCCCTTTAATCTTGACTCATTTCATCCTTAAAGCAAAGTCGGTTCTTCCTCTTCGACCAAGTTAGCTTCGTTGTCTTTCTCATTATTCTTCCATTTTGTGCACTCATAGCTAAAGTGCCCAAACTTTCCACAATCATAACAACGAAATCCGCTCTTGTCACCTCGGCTCGTTCCTTTTCCACGACTTTTTCCACCTCTTTCAAAATTCTTTCCACGGCCTTTCCCGCGTCCACTACTTTCACATGCCATCAAGAGTGTTCCTTGATCTTCCTTCTCTTCATCCCCTTGAATTCTATCCTCATAAGCTTTTAGTCTCCCCACCGCTTCTTCAAATGGCATAGTGTCGAGATCGGAATATTGCTCGATAGGAGCTACGATAGGTAGGTACTTCTTTGGAACCGAAGTGAGAAACTTCCTCACTATCACTTCTTCATCAAGAGTTGATCCAAGACTCTTGAACTTCTCAACTATACCACTAATCTTCGCCGAATAGTCATTGATCGACTCGGTCTCCTTCATCTTCAACCTTTCCAACTCACCCCTTAAGGTTTGCAACCTTGCCTTTTGGACCCGATCGGTGCCTAAATACCGAACCCGAATGGATTCCCACACGTCTTCCGCTCGCTTATGTTTGGCAACCTGCAAAAGGACATTTTCAGGGAGAGTATGATAAATGATAGCTTTAGTGGTGTAGTTTCTTTTCTCATCTTCGTCTTCCCCGGTCACCGTCTTCCATAACCCATGTGCTCTCAACACCGTTTCGACTAAAATCGACCAAGAGGTGTAGTTTGTTTCGGTCAACTTCGGACATTGAAGCGATACGTTGCTTCCTTGATCACGGACTGCTACAACTCCGTCATTCGCTGCCATCGTTCTTGCTTCTTTCTTTCAACGATCTCGTTCTTTGGTCTTCGGTCTTCGGTCTTTGTCGGTCTTGTATAGTCGCCGGTCTTCGATGCGACTTCACGGTCTTCTCGGTCTCTTCTACGGTCTTCTTTCGTGCTTAACGGTCTTCACGGTCACTGCTAGAACTTAGTTCCAGCCACGGTCTCACGCCGGTCTTCGGTCACGGTCTTCTTCTCCGGCGACGGTCACGGTCTTCGGTCTTTTGTTGCTGCTGTGAGCAACCGGTCTTCCTTCACGCCTGATGCGATTTACATGAAAATTGCCTCCTTCTTGAACCCTAGGCTCTGATACCAAATGTTGGATATCAGACCTTAAGATCGATCAAGCAAACCAAATAGTTATTTATTAGAACTCTTCTTGTTCTAATTTGAAGCACACAAATATAAAGAAAATGTACGTGAACTGTGAATTTGGAAAAGGAAAGTGCATGTCCTTTATTCATTAAACAAAGAGAGGCTATATATAGCCTTACACCAACAAACGTGGACAACTACCAACCACTAGAATCCTACTTCTCTTCCTAAAAAGATGGTACATGGTGACCCACTCAACCCACCAACCTAACGTAAACATGCAGCTAAATCGGTCAAACCATACCCACTTTTCTTTTATTTAAAACATGCTTAAAATAACTAAAGATACCAACTAATAACTCTAAATAATAAATCTAATAAGTCAAGATTAACTCAACACAAGGAGCTCACAGGCCGCAACACACATAACAGGTGGTGCTCTCCTTTCTCCTTTTGCAAGAACAGAATAACGCATGGATTAGTATATCAGAGCTGGATACTACGGGTATAGCTCCATTAAGCTTCTAGTTGATTTATTCTCTTAGAGTTGACCAATAAGTTTTAAGGTCAAAGTTAGCTGAAACTAATGATGTAGTTGAAGAGAATCTGATCGTTTGTTGCGTAAGTGAAAGTCGCTTTGGGTATTGTATATAAGGACAAGACGCAATGGCATTTAATTTGCAAACAACACCATTTTCTTTCTTCTGCGCTGATTGTTTTAAACATTTCTCTTGATATGTTGAAAGTCATGAAAGTAGTGAAAAAAGTCAATGAAGAAGCAAGTGAAAGTCTCAATCCCAAAAGTGAGATGCTTTGTTTCAAACATTTTTGTTGAATGGAAGACCTAGTAGCGGGCCTAGGATTTTTACCTTATGGAGCTACTTTTTCTGTCATCTTATTTCTATCAACATCGATGTTAGAATTTTCGGGTGAGATCATAGGTTGTGTCATCATTAGAATTTTTCTCTCGTGATTTTTTTCGTTTTAAACTTTACACCTAGTTTCTAACAAAATATTTTCAAAACTCACCAAGATTACCTTTCTCCAAAATAGAAGAGTAGAAGACATAGATCACACATGTAAATAACTCAACCAAATGCTTGTTTATTGATAACCAAACGTAGTTGAATGATTACAGAACATGAGAAGAAATACAAGCAATTTTGGATGATTGAGAGGTACTACAAAAACATGAAAACAAACTAGTCTATATAAAGTAACAAACATAACAGAAAATTCCTTATTTGCTGGGTCCTCCCTTTTATTAGTTCAGCCTTGACTCCACATCCATGCACACGTAAACAAAGTACTTCGAAACAGTCTTTAGCACACATGATTAATGCCACATCACCTATCATTCTCCCCCTGATGTGGACATCCTTCTCACTCCCACTAGATCATTCATCTCAGCAAACTTGACCCATGGTAATGGCTTTGTGAGTGTATGTGCCTTTTGCTTTTTCCCTTCCACAAATTCAATTGCAATCATTCCTTTTTCCACACACTCCCTTATATAATGGTACTTTGTATCAATATGTTTGCTTTTCTTGTTAATTACTGGATTCTCGGTCAAAGATATAGCTCCATTATTATCTACCATAAGCTTCACACTCTGAGGTTGCAATCCACTGATTTCACTAAGCAAGTTCTTGAGCCATACTGCCTGGCATGCTCTAGTAGATGCAGCTTTGTTCTCAGCCTCACAGGAAGATAAAGCCACCGTCTTTTGTTTTCCTGAGACCCATGTTACTGCTTTTCCTAACAAGTAGAATATGGTACCAGTTGTGCCTCTCCTATCTTCCAAATCACTTCCATAACTACTATCACAATAGCCAACAATCTTCCCATCTCCCCCTGCTTCATATTTCAACCCAAAATCAGTGGTGCCTTTTATATACCTCAGAATTTGCTTCACTGCTGCTAAATGTGCATCCCTTGGTGACTCCATATATCTGCTTACTATACCCACTGAAAGATTCAAGTCTGGCCTATTATGTACAAGATACCTCAAACTTCCAATGATTTGCCTGTAGTAAGTTGCATCCACCATAACATCACCACTGTCTTTTATTAGAGCCAGCTTGTGCTCTATGGGATACTTGCTTGAATTGCAATTCTCCATTCTTGCTAACTTCAAGATCTTCTTGGCATAAGCAGACTGCGTGATACTTATGCCACTCTTCTCTTGTGTAACTTCTATCCCCAAGTAGTAAGTCAATAGACCCATATCACTCATTTCAAACACTTCTTTCATCTTTGCTTAAAAGCATTGATGTCTTTTTCTCTGGATCCTGTTAACAAGATATCATCAACATAAACACCAAGGATTAATATCAAACCTGATCTTTTAATTGTATAGACAACAGGTTCATGAATACACTTTGCAAATCCAAGCTCCTTCAAAGTCCTGTCCAACTTTGCATTCCAAGCTCTAGGTGCCTGTTTCAGGCCATATAGAGCCTTTTTCAACCTGTAAACATAATTCTCCTTCCCTTTTACCTGGAAGCCATCTGGTTGCATAACATAAACCTCCTCATGAAGTTCACCGTTTAAGAAAGCACACTTAATATCCAGATGATGTACAAGCCACCTGTTAGTTAAAGCCAGTGCCAATATCACCCTTATTGACTTCATCCTGGCCACTGGTGCAAACACATCTTCAAAATCTATACCTAGTACTTGAACATAGCCCTTGGCCACCAGCCTGGTCTTGTGCTTAGTAACATTCCCATTGACATCCTTCTTTAATTTAAACACCCATTTTAACCCAATTGCCTTTTGATTTTTAGGAAACTGGGTTAAAAACTAAGTGTTATTCTTTTCTATTGAGCCTAGCTCATTCTTCATTGCACTCATCCAATTTTCATCACTTTTAGCATCCACAAAACTCAATGGTTCTTCATCTACTAACAGCAACTCACTTTCCCTGATATACATATCTTGAATCTCACTACTACCCATTGTTGTAGTATTCTCTTGTATGTCCTGCACTGACTTGAAACTTTGTATAGGAGTATGATCAAAAGGTATTGTTTCATGACCCTTATTTTCTGAACTTTGACTTGAACTTTGTCTTGTTCTATGACTTGTACTTTGAATGCTAGTCGGGTCTCTTTTAATAAAGCTGGTACCTTTTGATCTAGTAGTGCTTCCCTCATAGGAAGATGCGACAATGTGTAGGGGTGTGGACTAGTCTACATCATAGCTATCTCCAGGTTCACTGTTTTCTTTTGCACATAAACCCTTGGACAAAATAGTCCAAGTGACAATCTGACCTTATACAATCTGTTAGCAGTTCTTTGCACCTTCATGACTAGCTGCTCTTGATCATTGTACACCTTCAAGAACACATTTTTTATCCGCACATTATATCCTACCTCACTCAGCTGACCCTGACTTAATATATTACTTTTTAAAGCAGGAATATAGTAAGCATTTTCAATAACCAAATGATCATTATTTTTGCATTGAACTAAAAGTGTAGCTTTCCCTTTGATGTTAACTCTTGAACCATCTCCAAACCTGACAGTGCAGTTAACACTTTGGTTCAATTCTGCAAAGGTCTTGTTCTGCTTTCACATGGTTATCGGTCATACACGCAGCTAGGCAAGCAACACTGTCAAGAGTCACTGGATTGCTAGCCCAAATAGAATCATGTATTTCCTCAGGTAACCCACTAGAATAACATTCAATAGCCCGAAACTCTGGAGTAACAGTCTCAGGCACCAAGTAGAGACGATCGGTATACTCCTGATTTTCCCCACTGTATTGTTTCAGCGCCCGAAATTCATCCTCAAGTTTCTTTAATTCAGAACGGGGACAGTATTTTTCCCTCATGACTTCCTTCAATTCAGCCCAAGATGGAGCTAAGGCCTCATCGGAACCACGAATTTGTTTCTCACCGTTCCACCATGTGAGGGCTTTTTCAGTGAGAGTGTTGGTGGCACGCGAGACTTTTAGATGATCAGGACAGTCATTGTTAATGAAGGTATTTTACATCCCCTCGAACCACTGAAGTAATCCAATAGAACCCTCAGTAACCTTAATTTTGGGAGGGTTACAGGAGTTGAAATGCTTGAAAGAACAAGTAGCCATAGCAGCAACATTAGGATGTGAGTGATAATCAAATTTTTTAGGGTAAAATTGTTAAGTGTAAAACTGGTGTGTGTTATCCAACCATGATATCGTGTAACTCAGATCATAGTTTATCAAAATGATTTGTTTAAACATAATCGATCATCAAAACGTAAAATCGAGCAATCGAGATAAAACATAATGGAGTGGTTCTCACCTCCCGATTGGAAGGCTACAACCAGACTAATCAGATTAAGATCCTAGTGGTAAAGACATGCTTTGGCCTAATAGGTTTCAACACTCCATCGGGGCATCCCAGGTGAGCATCCGGATCTAACGGTTGATAGGATTTATACGCAGCGCTTTTCTTGACAGAGACCTCGACTACCGGTGTTTCCACCCTTTCAGTTACTACATGTCTACCACTAAACGCTAATTCCGACTAGATTTGAAAATCATGAAAACCACATTTTTCCTAAATGGTACGTAAGGCACCATAATCAAAGGAAGAGGCTAGGAAGCCTTAGTGATTCGTGCTCAAGTGCGTGCTATTTAACGGGAACAAAGCAATTGAAATAGGCAACAATTAAGAAGCAATTTACTGGACAAAGTAAGCAATTTACCTTATTAAACAATTTACAACTTCTCTTGATTAAATGTTAATATAATATTGTATTTGGCAAACGCGTCCCTATTTCTACAGCCTACGTTGTCACCGGTTTATCATTTATGTCCTTCCTCTCACCGGCCTCACCAAACAACCCTTCTTGACAGATCCTTCACCACCGCCTACTTCCATTTCCTAACCCTAACCATCCCACCGTCAACAACACAATCGTTCAACACCTACACCCAGTTGGTAATCGTCGGGATTCCACTACCGAAAGTGTTCTCCATCATGTCGTTCATCTTAATCTTATTTATATTCTAGATTTCTCCCTTTATTTGCTTATGCCTGGATTCTTTATCCCTTCCCTCTATTTGGCAAATGTTCTCATGTAATTATATATTTATTGATCGTGAAATCCAATCATCAGGTAATATCTTCTTCTTTTCTTTATTTTATTTACTTATCTATGCAACCTTCATAGATGAAATTTTAGGGTTTACAGTTTTAACAATAGTTCAACAAAATCGATTTTCTCATTCTGTATATTGATCCAGTTTTCATCACCGTCACATTCATATAACCGTCATTTATAATTTATATTTTTGCTTCTCCGACATCCACTAACACCATAGCGCTGCCATCTTCCCCGATTGAATCCTCCCAGTCACATTCTGCAAGGATATATACCGCTTCAGTTGTCATCGAATAATCATGAAGGTATCTTTTAAACTCACAAAAAAAATTCGTTTACAGGGGATTTGGGTCTTTTATAACCGAAATTCAATTCAATTTCGGAAATTTAGGGTTTTTCGCTGTTGATCCTTCAACTTTGAGAAAATTTGTAGAATTTTTCATAAACGAAATTTGTAATTGTGCATTAAACTGATTGTGGTGTTGCACCATGGATTGCAGATCTACCCTGAAATTGGGAACCCGTGATTCATGATCGGAGGCGGTGGCTCCGATGGCGGTGGGGGATAGACAATAAACGCAAACATTAGCAGCGATGGTTAACGATTTCTAGGAGAATGGAAGTAGTTGTGGGGCGGATTCAGGGTGCGGTAGCAACAGCGATTTTGGTTTCTGTCTCCGTTTCATTAAATAATGTCAATTGATTCTGTCTTTTAAATTCACACATATAAATCTAAAATCATAACTCATCACCCTAATTCTAAACTATCTTCTCAGAATATTATATTAATTTTAACTTAACATACAATTGACCCTTAAGTTACATAAATCCATACTTTTCACATTCCATTATGAAACATTTCTGTGTAACCTATACACAAATTCTAAACTATCTTATGTAACCCTACAAACTTATATCATAAAAGTTTAACTTTGAGCTTTTATGCAATGATACGATATATTCTGATTATAATCAAGAACAATGTAATTTCTCTTTCATATGGTACAACATGTTCCTCTTTTCATATTTCATATAACTAATATACATACATGTACATGAATTCGTTGAAATACATCTTCTTACCAGATTCAATATTTTTTATTTTCACGGCCATGTTGAAACTGTCATTGATATCTTGCCCTTTATCAAATATTTAATTTACTGTTGAAAATCTATGAACCATGTCACCTACCAGCACTACAAAATTGATATCGAAATGAACTGACTTTGATAATATTAAAGAAGTAATAATAAATCTGGTCAATACGTATTCTCACTTATGTATGGTTTCTTTTAATAAATGAATATGTTTCTATATGTTCATATCGTTGTATGAATATATGTACACGAATTCTGTACTAAAGCGGTATTTCAATATCAACTAATGTTTTTTTTTCAATGTGTATATACAACATAAGAGTCAAATTTAATAATTGTTATACAAATATATTTCGTGTATTCTTACTTAGTAAAATACATATTTCAAATAGTTAAGATCGCCCTCTTATAGACACGTCTACTTCAATTACAAAGCACCAAACAACATATGAAACACATTGAAATAGCGTCTCAAATATATAATATATAAAGATAGCCAACTTTCATTAAGTACGTCTTAACACTGCATTTTTGGTTTAGACAATAACTATCTTTTAATGATTATTCAACTATCATACTGATACAATGGTTTTATATTGATATTCAATGCAGATGATGCTGTAAAAATTTCATGGACAAAGTTCATATTTCAATTAACCGTACTACGACACAAACACAAAACACATTCATAAGCTTCTATATATTGAATGTATTAAATTCTTCTGTATTCCATGATTTTATTTAAAGTATAAATTTTACATGAATTGGGTCCATGATTTTATTTAAAGTTTTAGTTTTACTTGAATTAGGTTCTCCATCAGTAGATGCTATGATGATGAGGATGTGAGCATTTACCTACTTACGATATTTTAATTCCTTCACAATGATTCTTCTTGAGTTTGTTAGTGAGTTTTAATATAATCACAGTCAACTAGATCTTAGTTAAAAATTTAGTAGTATAGAACAGCATGTTGGTCTCTGATATAATAACTCATGTACCACATTTGTTACAATGAGGTTTTTTCCTATTTATTATTACAAGTTCCCAAACTAAGCAAGGGGCATTTCAACCCTAGCTTCCCTTAATTGTGCACGAAACAGTATTTTGGATTTCATTGTAAACGCACAGGTCATACCAAAGCCAAATACATGTTAATTGTCAACTTTGTTTAACTACGTATTTTTTCAACACAACTACATGTCAGATTGTCACCTAAAAGCTTGCTCCTTACCGTGTCACTTAGTTGCTTTACTAACCAGATTGTTAAATTGACTGAACGATGCATCTCCACTATGGAATAGTGACCTACAAAGTTTAGATAATATCAAAAGTCAAATTATCATTCATCTTCGATAGTATCATGTTCATCAAATACTAGCACCTTACTTTTAAAAAAAAAAATCATCTAAGAATATTACACTACTAATATACTATAGCCTACTAATATACTATGCCTTGCTCATGTAATAATACGCGCAGCAACGTGCGGGCTTGAATACTTGTTAGGCACATTGCGCATGAGGCAATCATGCAGGACACCTAAGGCAATATTCTAGGTCAAACCAATCTAGATCCCTATAGCCGTGCTCTAATACCAATTTGTCACACCCCAACCGATGACGAAATATGTCGGGGCACGAAGATTGTCCAGAAGCACACAACACTAAAATTAGGTTGCGATATTCTTAATGATTACCCATTTCATAGAAAATAAACAAAACATAGAATCCAAGTCATAACATACGATAATCAGACGTAACAACATAAACTAAGCATAAGAGTCTGTAATATAATTAAGTCTCTCTAAAGCAAATGCAACCCTATGGCGATGATATCCATGTCAAACCGCATTACCTGCAACATGTTTAAAAGAGTCAACTAAAATAGTTGGTAATGATAACGTTCAAAGCATGCGTACAAATGTTTTTAGAATAAATTGATAAATGATATAAAGCATATGTTTAACGTAATCCAACCCTTAACAATTAGGTTTTTAACCACAAGGCGCCACACGCGAGGCAGACCAAGTGGGTTTGTCAGGACAATAGATCTATTATTGTAACCACGACATGTTTAGTGTTAATAACTACGTTCATCGTTCATCGTTCAAGCAACCAACACAATCATACAATAATCAAATAGAAATCGATCATAGGATAAGCAATGTAAAAATAGAACTTTTGTAAAATGTAACATGTTGCATCAAAAAAAGTTTACGTAAAAAGGGACTATGAAAACTCACATGAAGACGAATGCGTCGAGAGTAAAACCGAATAATAGCGGCGCAAATCAAATCCGGATATCACCTTTACGATCGAACGCGGTGGAGAAAGCACCGACAAATAAATAAATAAATAAATAAATAAGTATTTAAACGAATAAAATGTCCGACTCGTCATGACACGACGGACTCGATCGGATATGCGACTCGTTAGTGATTTATTTATGTGACAATATGAGGGTTTAAATAATCAAATGGGTCAAACCTAAATCTAGATCAAACAACTAGCAATTAATTATTTATTTAGCTATAAAACCTTACGACGTCACAAACCTTGATTAATTTCTATAAAATCAACAAAACCATATTTAGTCTTCAAAAAATAATTCTAGGCCGCTCTAAACATATATAAACACCATATAAAATCTCAAGTCATGATTCAAACGATTACCCACTAAATTATACAAAAAGAATTATTTTTAAATTCCAAAAAATCCTAGTTAATTCAATTTAATTAATTATTCGACCAAGATTCCACTTTTAGCATGCCATAATCCTAGATCTATGTCCAAAATCATGTTTTCATGCAAAAATTAACACTTTACACTTTAATAACTTTACTACCAAGATCTAGTTGAGATCTATTTATGAAAAATCAGGAAAACACATAAAAATCAATTTTTTTCCTCATAAAACCCTAGATCTATGATCATGATAGTGATTCCTCCATCCCAAACCCTAGATCTACCTTCAAGATCATGTTTCTAACAAGATTCAAACAAAGATGTTCAAGTATTACTTAGATCTATGAAGCTCCATGGAGAAATTTAAGAAAAGTAGACTTTTCATCATAAAAATCAAGTTTTTATCACAAGAACTCTAGATCTGCTAATTAGGATGAACCCTTGTGACAATCATGCATAAAAATGGGTTCTTTTCCAGCCATAAACTAGATCTATCAATATTCTAACAACTTTTTCACAAAAAGGGTCATAAAAAGTTTATAAAAATCAATAAAAATCCAATCTTTTTGTATAAAATCACTAGGTCTATGATCTAAGATCTAGATCTAGGTTTAAAAGATGTTAAATGAATGATCTTGACTAGATCTTGATATGAAAAGAAGAAGGTAGAAGCTAGAATGGAGAAAACGCACCAAAAACCGAAAAGTCGACTTGATTCTTCACTTGATTTCACCAAATGTAAGCCCTAAATTCTTCAAGATCTTGATCCACTCACTCTCCAGCCGTTTTAGGGATTTTAGGTGGCTAAGAATGAACGTTATGGGGGCTCGAACGAGTTAGAATGCTTAAATACCCGTAATTTAGGGTTAAAAACGATTTCAACATAATATGGTCGGTGGGCGTACCGCAAAGACCGAAAGTGGGTTCTTCGCATACCTCTGCGCCTATTTGGGGTGTCGCGCACTGTTTTCACTCTAATTTCTTTCTTGTAGCTCTGATTTGACCCCCTTTTTTTTCTATATTCCTTATTTTAAGACCTCTATCATATTAACCACATTTAATCCACTCAAAATGATATAAGATATGTCCCATAACGATTAACAGTTGATAAAATTATCACATGAAATGCAATTTTGGTCGTTTTTATCGTTTTTAAGCAACTCACCAACGTTTTGCGATTCGATCAAGTGTGTGATGACTCATGACATGGTTTGTGATCATATGACTCATAAACATGATAAATTTGATATATGAAACTAAAAAACGTGATCTCCCGATTAAAGTCGAAATCGCGCAGGATTTACCGAACTTTCACCGTTTTCGTTCTAGACCTTGAATTCACACCAACCTTCACTTGTATTTACTTCTGTGTGTAACCAGTATTACACACAAGTGTCATACATGTTTAGATTGATCAAAATTCCCGGTTAAATGTAATTTCGTGACGTGTTCACGTAAAATTTAAAATAAAGGCAAAGCGAACATCAAATCGATCAATAAACATGATAATGGTTCCAATAACATAAAATTAGGTTAATAAAAATCAAAATCAATCTATGCCCATATATTTTATTATCAATCATCGGATCGGGTTACAAAACAAATACAATCAGATAAGGAAAACCCAAAATGTTACAGCCAAGCCCAGGACTCGAAGAATATCCTACAGAACCTGTGACATCAAGTCAATAAACGGCCACGAGGAGCAACCACTATTTTAGCTTCGTTAGTTAGTATTTTATCTAATGAATAAGGGGTTCATTGTTCACTTTACAATCGAGCCTATCTTATCGGTAATCGTTTACATTTTTTTAATTTAATAATAATTCTAAGGAAGCGTGCCTTGTCACCTCCCAAGTGTGGTGCCGGAGATCTCTAGCGATCAATGGTTTTTCTCATAAACATCCTGTGTTTTTACTTTGCTTACTTTGATTTTATTCACGTATACAAGCAAGTACGTGACCTCACAAACTAATTTTATTTTAAAATTTCACTTGGTAATTTTGGTTAAAAACAATCATCAAAATAAATTGTTTTAAGGCATCAAGGTTACAACCAAAAGGAAATTGTTTTGAAACCTCATAATTCAGGATAAGAGGAGATCTTTAAAACATGACTCCAATAAATGAGTTATGTAATAAAATCTCCAAAAGAGCATGATGCATGACATCACTCCATGCATGAGGTACTTTACATGCCATCCTATGAATGCATTCTATTGAATTGAGAATATTATACTAAACGAGTCAACATAAAGTTAGTGAGTTCACATGTTTATCAACAATAAAATTGTTTTTTATTGATTTAGTGACAATTTATTTACCATAATGTCATATATGTTTTACTATTACCATGAGCTCTTGAAACCGAAGCCTTAATGTATAATGTTATGCCCACCCCAATGCGTTATTCCAAGAAATTGTATGATTTTGAACAATTATGCATTTGTTAACCTACAATCATAGTTAGAGCGAATCACTACGGATGGGGGTTTTAACCCAAATATATCTATTCATAACTTTCATGCTTATAATCTAATAATTAACGCTTCAACATGTGGGACTTTGATTGGAATAATTTAGAATACTAATGTAACACGTAAACAAATCAGAAGTACTGGTGTTCAAAAGAAAGGGAACATGAATTGTTTCCCCAAAACATTTTAGTAACAGTTAAAACAAGGGCTACGAGATTCACCTGATCAGTAAATGATGTGATAACAGTCCATGTGAATGCAGATGACCTAAGTGTGCCCTAAAACATTTTAGACGTCTTAAGGTCTAATAACATGGGTCAAGTGTCTAACTCACCCAATTAGACTAGTCGAATCTAGTAAAAAAAATATTAATCCGTTAACCATTTGTGATAAGTGTTGATTTTTTATAAAAATTTATTTATTTCACAAAAATAAATATAATTACATTTGTGTTCACAAAAGTAAACGTTTTCTCATAACTGCGGGTTATATTTTTGAGTTGGTTCGTAAATTTACATTTTATCTCAAGTCGTGTCGGTTTTCGTTACATGAAGAATATATATATATATATATATATATTACATAAAATATACAAATTTTATAAAAGTTAGACTTTTCATAAGTCAAAATTACCACTTTGTTTCCATAATATTTATTTTAATAAATTTTGTAAGTATTCAAAATACCTAGAGATTTTATGTAAAAATATCCAAATATATATTTATTTTTAGAAAGCTCAAGTTTTAACATAAACTTTATATTTTCAAGATTAGGGTTTTTAAGTTAAGTTTTTCTTTTTTAAACCATCAAGATGCAAGTTTTTGAACAAGACTTTCAACATTATCATCATAGAACACATGTGTAAGAGTTTTATAAGGTTTAACCAACTTTAAACGTAAATCTTGAAAATCTAACAAAAACTAGGGATTTTGTTATTTTTTTGTAGTTTAAGATGGAATATGAACTTTCTTTGTTTAAATCCAACCAACAACTTGGATGAGCAATATTTAAGATCATCATCTAAAATATTTGGTTCTTTAAGAAAAATAAGTTTGTTTAAATAGATTACATGGTTTTCTTTACAAAATAACAATAAAACAAGACTTTCTTGTTGGCGATTTAGAGAAACTGAACAAGAGAATTTTAAATAAACAAAAGAGAGTTTTTACACTTAAACAAGCAAGGAAAAGGTAGTGTAGGTGAAGTATGACTAATTCCACACTTGAATCTCCGAAGAAAGATGATGAACACTTTGTTTTTGGTGCTTGAATCTTGAAACAAAACTAAATAAATGTGTTTGGTCTGGGTTGTTACGTCCAGCCTAATGGAGTAAAGAGAGTGATAGTTTGTGTGCGTTATATGGTGGTGTCTAGAAAATGGTGAAGGATGGTGTGATATGTAGGAAGAGGGGGAGCATATTATATATCCACAGGGTAATAGCATGCATGGAACACAAGGTGACAAGATTTATGGATGTGTGGCTAGAGGAACATATAAGTCTAAATGTCAGCTTTTCTTGGAAACATAATCTAACTAACAAGTATCAAAGAAGGTTAGTCAACAAGAGTTTGGGTTTCGGTTAGTATAATAGAGAGGAGGGTCGGGTTTAGGGGAAAACCGAGAGAGATGGGGGTTCGATAAAGAGAGCTAGAGAGAGATGGAGTGAGATAGGGTTTTTGCAAACAAAACCGGGTTTAAAACTAGTCTATGAATAATAACAACTTGCGTGTTTTTCTAAATATTAATTTACAAAATGTTCACATAAAATCAGAAAAATATAATTTTTATAATTCTAGATTTTTTACCACCTTGCGTGGTTTTAATTTATCAAATTATATCACCAAGTGTCTCGTGTCGGATCGACTCGGGTGTTATCCGATATTTGTCAGACAAATGAATATAAACTATGTAATGTACGTACGTGTTATGCATGAAATGACATAACGTACACTACTATAAAAATATAATTTTATGACACGCAAATGCACGTAAAAGAAGCCCCGGTCATAAAGAGAGATGACACGCAAAATACGTGTCATCTGCTTATGACACGCATCTTATTAGACACAAAAATTAGTGTCAGAATGTGTGTCATAAAATGAGGGTCAAGGAAGACCCCTCCATAAAAGGAGATGACACGCATTTTTGCGCGTCGTGGTTTTGAAAAAATTCAGAAAAAAAAAATATTTTTTTAGAGTCACAAGTTTTTACATTTAAAAGAATTCATAAGGCATTGGTTTACCCAAAATTACAAACAAAATCAGACTCATCTCCACGTCATCCTCTTTACTTCAGCTTTCCAAATAGCCTAGGTGCAACCTGCATCTAAGTCAGTCTCGGTATTAAAAAACTCAGCTTCCATGACAATGTTTCGAGAATAGAGTTCATCTGATCACACCAACCTTTCAGCATGCTTGAACTAGAGTTAAGGTTCCATAATAATCCACCTGAAACCCTTCGGGATGGGTCATCATCCATGCATAGCAAGTCATCATGGATTAAAGATGCAGCATGCACCTACTAAACACACATTCAAACTTTGGATAAGCATCAAATAACTAATTCTCTTGTTCTAGACAGTTGAAATAAAAAGGTGAAAGCGTCTCAATGGACGTATACCATCTCAAGGGCGCAAGCGGTGGGGAAGGCAGCAAGGCGGTTACCACCAAGGTGTTGGATATCAGACCTTAAGATCGATCAAGCAAACCAAATAGTTATTTATTAGAACTCTTCTTGTTCTAATTTGAAGCACACAAATATAAAGAAAATGTACGTGAACTGTGAATTTGGAAAAGGAAAGTGCATGTCCTTTATTCATTAAACAAAGAGAGGCTATATATAGCCTTACACCAACAAACGTGGACAACTACCAACCACTAGAATCCTACTTCTCTTCCTAAAAAGATGGTACATGGTGACCCACTCAACCCACCAACCTAACGTAAACATGCAGCTAAATCGGTCAAACCATACCCACTTTTCTTTTATTTAAAACATGCTTAAAATAACTAAAGATACCAACTAATAACTCTAAATAATAAATCTAATAAGTCAAGATTAACTCAACATTCACCCCTTTAATCTTGACTCATTTCATCCTTAAAGCAAAGTCGGTTCTTCCTCTTCGACCAAGTTAGCTTCGTTGTCTTTCTCATTATTCTTCCATTTTGTGCACTCATAGCTAAAGTGCCCAAACTTTCCACAATCATAACAACGAAATCCGCTCTTGTCACCTCGGCTCGTTCCTTTTCCACGACTTTTTCCACCTCTTTCAAAATTCTTTCCACGGCCTTTCCCGCGTCCACTACTTTCACATGCCATCAAGAGTGTTCCTTGATCTTCCTTCTCTTCATCCCCTTGAATTCTATCCTCATAAGCTTTTAGTCTCCCCACCGCTTCTTCAAATGGCATAGTGTCGAGATCGGAATATTGCTCGATAGGAGCTACGATAGGTAGGTACTTCTTTGGAACCGAAGTGAGAAACTTCCTCACTATCACTTCTTCATCAAGAGTTGATCCAAGACTCTTGAACTTCTCAACTATACCACTAATCTTCGCCGAATAGTCATTGATCGACTCGGTCTCCTTCATCTTCAACCTTTCCAACTCACCCCTTAAGGTTTGCAACCTTGCCTTTTGGACCCGATCGGTGCCTAAATACCGAACCCGAATGGATTCCCACACGTCTTCCGCTCGCTTATGTTTGGCAACCTGCAAAAGGACATTTTCAGGGAGAGTATGATAAATGATAGCTTTAGTGGTGTAGTTTCTTTTCTCATCTTCGTCTTCCCCGGTCACCGTCTTCCATAACCCATGTGCTCTCAACACCGTTTCGACTAAAATCGACCAAGAGGTGTAGTTTGTTTCGGTCAACTTCGGACATTGAAGCGATACGTTGCTTCCTTGATCACGGACTGCTACAACTCCGTCATTCGCTGCCATCGTTCTTGCTTCTTTCTTTCAACGATCTCGTTCTTTGGTCTTCGGTCTTCGGTCTTTGTCGGTCTTGTATAGTCGCCGGTCTTCGATGCGACTTCACGGTCTTCTCGGTCTCTTCTACGGTCTTCTTTCGTGCTTAACGGTCTTCACGGTCACTGCTAGAACTTAGTTCCAGCCACGGTCTCACGCCGGTCTTCGGTCACGGTCTTCTTCTCCGGCGACGGTCACGGTCTTCGGTCTTTTGTTGCTGCTGTGAGCAACCGGTCTTCCTTCACGCCTGATGCGATTTACATGAAAATTGCCTCCTTCTTGAACCCTAGGCTCTGATACCAAATGTTGGATATCAGACCTTAAGATCGATCAAGCAAACCAAATAGTTATTTATTAGAACTCTTCTTGTTCTAATTTGAAGCACACAAATATAAAGAAAATGTACGTGAACTGTGAATTTGGAAAAGGAAAGTGCATGTCCTTTATTCATTAAACAAAGAGAGGCTATATATAGCCTTACACCAACAAACGTGGACAACTACCAACCACTAGAATCCTACTTCTCTTCCTAAAAAGATGGTACATGGTGACCCACTCAACCCACCAACCTAACGTAAACATGCAGCTAAATCGGTCAAACCATACCCACTTTTCTTTTATTTAAAACATGCTTAAAATAACTAAAGATACCAACTAATAACTCTAAATAATAAATCTAATAAGTCAAGATTAACTCAACACAAGGAGCTCACAGGCCGCAACACACATAACAGGTGGTGCTCTCCTTTCTCCTTTTGCAAGAACAGAATAACGCATGGATTAGTATATCAGAGCTGGATACTACGGGTATAGCTCCATTAAGCTTCTAGTTGATTTATTCTCTTAGAGTTGACCAATAAGTTTTAAGGTCAAAGTTAGCTGAAACTAATGATGTAGTTGAAGAGAATCTGATCGTTTGTTGCGTAAGTGAAAGTCGCTTTGGGTATTGTATATAAGGACAAGACGCAATGGCATTTAATTTGCAAACAACACCATTTTCTTTCTTCTGCGCTGATTGTTTTAAACATTTCTCTTGATATGTTGAAAGTCATGAAAGTAGTGAAAAAAGTCAATGAAGAAGCAAGTGAAAGTCTCAATCCCAAAAGTGAGATGCTTTGTTTCAAACATTTTTGTTGAATGGAAGACCTAGTAGCGGGCCTAGGATTTTTACCTTATGGAGCTACTTTTTCTGTCATCTTATTTCTATCAACATCGATGTTAGAATTTTCGGGTGAGATCATAGGTTGTGTCATCATTAGAATTTTTCTCTCGTGATTTTTTTCGTTTTAAACTTTACACCTAGTTTCTAACAAAATATTTTCAAAACTCACCAAGATTACCTTTCTCCAAAATAGAAGAGTAGAAGACATAGATCACACATGTAAATAACTCAACCAAATGCTTGTTTATTGATAACCAAACGTAGTTGAATGATTACAGAACATGAGAAGAAATACAAGCAATTTTGGATGATTGAGAGGTACTACAAAAACATGAAAACAAACTAGTCTATATAAAGTAACAAACATAACAGAAAATTCCTTATTTGCTGGGTCCTCCCTTTTATTAGGTCAGCCTTGACTCCACATCCATGCACACGTAAACAAAGTACTTCGAAACAGTCTTTAGCACACATGATTAATGCCACATCACCTATCATTCTCCCCCTGATGTGGACATCCTTCTCACTCCCACTAGATCATTCATCTCAGCAAACTTGACCCATGGTAATGGCTTTGTGAGTGTATGTGCCTTTTGCTTTTTCCCTTCCACAAATTCAATTGCAATCATTCCTTTTTCCACACACTCCCTTATATAATGGTACTTTGTATCAATATGTTTGCTTTTCTTGTTAATTACTGGATTCTCGGTCAAAGATATAGCTCCATTATTATCTACCATAAGCTTCACACTCTGAGGTTGCAATCCACTGATTTCACTAAGCAAGTTCTTGAGCCATACTGCCTGGCATGCTCTAGTAGATGCAGCTTTGTTCTCAGCCTCACAGGAAGATAAAGCCACCGTCTTTTGTTTTCCTGAGACCCATGTTACTGCTTTTCCTAACAAGTAGAATATGGTACCAGTTCTGCCTCTCCTATCTTCCAAATCACTTCCATAACTACTATCACAATAGCCAACAATCTTCCCATCTCCCCCTGCTTCATATTTCAACCCAAAATCAGTGGTGCCTTTTATATACCTCAGAATTTGCTTCACTGCTGCTAAATGTGCATCCCTTGGTGACTCCATATATCTGCTTACTATACCCACTGAAAGATTCAAGTCTGGCCTATTATGTACAAGATACCTCAAACTTCCAATGATTTGCCTGTAGTAAGTTGCATCCACCATAACATCACCACTGTCTTTTATTAGAGCCAGCTTGTGCTCTATGGGATACTTGCTTGAATTGCAATTCTCCATTCTTGCTAACTTCAAGATCTTCTTGGCATAAGCAGACTGCGTGATACTTATGCCACTCTTCTCTTGTGTAACTTCTATCCCCAAGTAGTAAGTCAATAGACCCATATCACTCATTTCAAACACTTCTTTCATCTTTGCTTAAAAGCATTGATGTCTTTTTCTCTGGATCCTGTTAACAAGATATCATCAACATAAACACCAAGGATTAATATCAAACCTGATCTTTTAATTGTATAGACAACAGGTTCATGAATACACTTTGCAAATCCAAGCTCCTTCAAAGTCCTGTCCAACTTTGCATTCCAAGCTCTAGGTGCCTGTTTCAGGCCATATAGAGCCTTTTTCAACCTGTAAACATAATTCTCCTTCCCTTTTACCTGGAAGCCATCTGGTTGCATAACATAAACCTCCTCATGAAGTTCAGCGTTTAAGAAAGCACACTTAATATCCAGATGATGTACAAGCCACCTGTTAGTTAAAGCCAGTGCCAATATCACCCTTATTGACTTCATCCTGGCCACTGGTGCAAACACATCTTCAAAATCTATACCTAGTACTTGAACATAGCCCTTGGCCACCAGCCTGGTCTTGTGCTTAGTAACATTCCCATTGACATCCTTCTTTAATTTAAACACCCATTTTAACCCAATTGCCTTTTGATTTTTAGGAAACTGGGTTAAAAACTAAGTGTTATTCTTTTCTATTGAGCCTAGCTCATTCTTCATTGCACTCATCCAATTTTCATCACTTTTAGCATCCACAAAACTCAATGGTTCTTCATCTACTAACAGCAACTCACTTTCCCTGATATACATATCTTGAATCTCACTACTACCCATTGTTGTAGTATTCTCTTGTATGTCCTGCACTGACTTGAAACTTTGTATAGGAGTATGATCAAAAGGTATTGTTTCATGACCCTTATTTTCTGAACTTTGACTTGAACTTTGTCTTGTTCTATGACTTGTACTTTGAATGCTAGTCGGGTCTCTTTTAATAAAGCTGGTACCTTTTGATCTAGTAGTGCTTCCCTCATAGGAAGATGCGACAATGTGTAGGGGTGTGGACTAGTCTACATCATAGCTATCTCCAGGTTCACTGTTTTCTTTTGCACATAAACCCTTGGACAAAATAGTCCAAGTGACAATCTGACCTTATACAATCTGTTAGCAGTTCTTTGCACCTTCATGACTAGCTGCTCTTGATCATTGTACACCTTCAAGAACACATTTTTTATCCGCACATTATATCCTACCTCACTCAGCTGACCCTGACTTAATATATTACTTTTTAAAGCAGGAATATAGTAAGCATTTTCAATAACCAAATGATCATTATTTTTGCATTGAACTAAAAGTGTAGCTTTCCCTTTGATGTTAACTCTTGAACCATCTCCAAACCTGACAGTGCAGTTAACACTTTGGTTCAATTCTGCAAAGGCAATTTTTATCTCCTGACATGTGGTTACTTGCTCCATTATCCAAGTACCACAAATTGTCCCTCTTCTGGACACTGGTTTCATAGATCTATGGATTCACCTTTTCTTCATTCAACAAAACTAAAAGGTCTTGTTCTTCTTCACCACAGACACAAAAGATCAGTGAGGGCTCTTCTTCTTTCTCCTTTGTCAAGTGTGCTTCTGGCTCAGTCTTCTTTTCACTTTTGCACTCAGATGCATGGTGACCATAGTTTTGGCAACTATAACACCTTACATGCCTTTTATCCTTTTCTTTCCATCCAGCAGCCTCATGTGAGGTACTCCCTTGACCTCTGCCTCCTCTTCCTCTAAAATATCCCCTACCTTTTGATCCACTCCTGCCACCCCTCTCACTTACTATGCTTTTTCCTTTGTTTGCACCTTGTTTTAATGCAACCTTCCCATGGCCTACATTTTCAACTTTACTTAACAATAAAGAAGACTCGCTATTAGACCGTCCTTTCCTCATCTTCAACCTATCTTCATAGGCCTTGAGTCTACCAATAGCTTCCTCAAAAGGCATAGTTTTAACTTCTGAGTACTGTTCTATGGAAGCTACTAAATGAATGAACTTATCTGTTACTATATTCAATAGCTTCCTGACTAGCTCCTCATCTCCTAGTACGCACCCATCGAATTGTACTTAGAGATCATGCCTGAAAGCTTTTCTGCATATTCATCAATGGTCTCTTCTTCCTTCATACTCAAAGATTCAAACTCAACCTTTAGTGTATACAGCCTGGCCTTCTTAACCCTTTCTGCTACCACAAATTTGGTCCTTAGAGACTCCCAAACCTCCTTAGTTGTTTTCTTCTTTGCCACTTGCAAAAGAATTTCCACTGGAATCGCTTGGAAAATATAGGCCCTGTCCATCTTACTCTTCTTCTCATCAATAGTGGCTCCAGATTCGGGCTCTATAGCTTCTCATACACCTTGGGCATCCAACAGCGCTTCCATCTTTATTGCCCATGTGGTGTAATTTGTCGATGTTGACACCAGACATTGAAATGAGAATGGATTCTCCTTGGGAGGATTGGTTGTGGAGACAACATACATGCTTTCAAATCGTGGGTACTTTGGCATACGAGAGAATCAAGACTATTTTGGAGGCTCTGATACCAATTGTTGGTATATCAAAGATCACACATGTAAATAACTCAACCAAATGCTTGTTTATTGATAACCAAACGCGGTCGAATGATTACAGAACATGAGAAGAAATACAAGAAATTTCGGCTGATTGAGAGGTATTACTAAAACATGAAAACAAACTAGTCTATATAAAGTTACAAACATAACAGAAAAGTCCTTATTTGCTGGGTCCTCCCTTTTATTCGACCAGCCTTGACTCCACATCCATGCACACGTAAACAAAGTACTTAGAAGCAGTCTTTAGCACATGTAATAATGCCACATCACCTATCATGCATACCATATGATCGGTAATTATAACATGTTAACAGACAAACCAAAAACATGCCAATTATCGTTCATTTAATTAAATCAAGGTTATAGCTTCATAATAATTATCAAGTTTCATGTCTAATTTTCTAAAGAATCATCTTTGCTAATCAAGTTTCTTATTTGATAACCATGGGTAATTCTTGAGAGTATCCACCAAAGGCTAATGTTAAAAAATTAGATTTCCAAATACTATTAAATGGCTGCATCAAATTGAATGTTTGTAACTTAAATTTCCATTTACCAACAATTACAAATTTAACTGTTGATGTAGAAATTCCATACCAGTTCATGAATGATGACAAAAACCCTATCAATTACAAATTTCAGTTAGCACTATTATATAGTTGCACATGGAAAGCAAAATTGACAATTAACATAAATATCCCAACGAATCAACGTGATGATGACATCAATTTAGACTACATATTTCAATCAAAAATAAAAAAATACTAATCAGATTTGAAGGGGAAAATCGAAGTATTGCACAGGGAAAGAAATTGAACCTTTGATTGGAAGAAGTATCGAACGAAACAAAGTCTCTATCGTTGCTCTCGATCTGAAATTTTGTACAGACTAGTCGCACAATGGCTGTTATTAGAGACTTGATAATTTCGAGTTAACAGATAATGGACAGAAACAAGGATGGAAGAAGAGTCAGTAAAGATAGGGGAAGCCCATTGTGCTATATTAGAATTTGGTTGCGTATATGGGTTCACTTGTATATATCCAACGTGGTCATTTAATACTTTGTTTAAATACGTTCTACTGCGAACTCAAAATCGAATAGGGTCACTTTACCTCGCGCCCATGGAAGAACATATTTCCCATAAAATACAGTTGACAATATCATTTGAGTAATAAAGATGTGAAACTGAATCTTTTATTTCAACAAAAGCACGCCTCAGTCGGCTGAGAACAATTGTAAACCACTTCATACGCCTCGAAGCGCAGCGAAATTAAAGTGGATTTAGGTGGCCATTCTTTGCCTAAGGTGTTGCCTTTGGAATTGATATATAAAATTACTATCCTTATTTTTTCAGTAAAAGGAATTAAAAAAAGATATCCAAAAAGGACTAGTAGCGTAGCTTGTTGTCCGTTTACCATATATTTTGATGTAAACTTTTACTGGTAATGAAACTCGGAAATATTGCAAAAGATGTCCAACTTTCTGAAGGATTTGTTAATCCTAGAAACATACTTGTTGTTTTGCATCTCAAAACAATAGATAACTTTATGTTAAAAGACTGATCAGTGATTACTAAAGAGGAAATTACTTTCCCATTAGAAACTCAAGCAAGAGAAAGTATAAACGTTCGGATCCTTCTTTTTAACATGATTTTGAGTATCATGCCAACGCTCAATTAACCAGTCCCTCACACTATGTGACAATGCCTGCAGATATTATCTATTATTCAAAACAATGAACATAATTATGTTAAATTGGGGTCAAAATTAAACTTGTCAAACGTTGACCTGATAAGCTTCAAAAGCCACAAAACTCAAGGTTTAGGCAGTTTGAAATGACATGTTTCACAAATCCACACACCCATCAGGCTCAACTCAATATTTTGCTGCAAATATATGATGTGATAACCTAATAATTAACTAATCCCCCTATATATACATAATACAACTTATGGTACAAATTCAAAAACATGCTGTACAAGCCTCTAATGCATACATGGTACCAATTTTTAAACATGTTGTACAAGTTCTTGAAGCACAAATTTAAAAAGAAGGTGCAAGTTCCTTTGCTATTTGTACAAGTCGTTTACTTTTCCCACATGTCAAGATCAGTAGTACAATTCAATAAAGAATGGTGTTGCTTTAGACACCGGGGGAATTTCTTCTGGACACCGGATTATACAGCCCGTATAGGTCAATAAGAGCTGTATAACCTGGTCAACGCAATAAATGCTGTCATATACGATGCGTATATGACAATACCGGTTGTATCGGGATGGTGTTTGAAAACAAATGTCACGTGGGAATGTTTGACTTGTCAGATGGGAATGTTTCGGGAAAAGTGTCACGAAGTGTTCGTAAACCCTATAAAACTTGTGTAGCGCTATACAAGTTGTGATATGCTATTAGTCCTGATTGCCAAGGACTCCTAAACGACCTGTATGTACCAATCCATGTTGTATAAGGTCTAGAAAAATTAACTCCATGTAACACCCGTATAAAATTTGATGCCAAACTTGAATATTTATAATGTTAAAATCTGTCCTAGAAAACTTTTATACAAATTACGTAGATTGACAACCATAAATCCATCACTGAGGTTTACATTTACAAAATATACCCTTAGGTAGTGTTTGACATCCAAAATTTGTTCACTATGCTTCACATAGTTTCACTATACAAAAAGGAAAATTGTTTCGTCAGTATTCGTGTGATCGGTCCTCCTTGCACTTGATGAGCATCCTTCAAGCTTACACCTTACCTGCAACATACTCACTTTCAATAGTGAGTTTCTATTGCATAACAAGTATAATCAATAATTAACAATGATGAAAAACCACAAAAATCTGATTTTTTATCCCAAGCGTATCGCCAAGGATGAATGAGGATCCAAGCGATACGCCTGGTCCTCTAGGCGTATCGCCTACTGAATCAGTTGCTCCAAGCGATACGCTTGGAGCCAACTTTCCAGGAATTTGGCCAATTTCGGCCAAATCTATACTTAGCCAGATTTTGGCCTCCTTGCCCTGTTTTGCACCTTATTATTTTGAACCAGTTGGGGTCTTTGATCATCCATCATAGATCTTCAAAACACATAAAAATCATGTTTGTTATGCATACAACAACCACTAACCAATGTTTAATATATCTTACTTGCCTAACGGGTTTATCTGACCCGTTTGACCCATTAAGGGCTCATTGCCCAAAAGGCTTCATTTTACCCAATGTTATGTTGCATCACCTTCATACAAATCAGATTTATGGCATGCAAATCATTAAAGAGATTTAAACCTGGTTAGCACCATCATCTAGTCAATGTGTCCACTATGGCCTTCATGACTATATCATCCTTTTGCTTAAGGTATAAGGACCCGCTTTACATATTCATATTATTAACATACAATTTCTTTGTTGGGTTTCATAGTCACCCATTTTCATAAGTTTACAACTTATTTTCCCGATTGACCCGTTAGGATGGGTCCATGCCTTTGGCGCATCCCAATTCATTGATTGACCATTATTCTAGCATTGAGGATCTATGGTTCTATAAACCATTTATGATCATCCATTACCCGTTACATGGCGATGGTTCTGTTGCCCCATTTCCGCCCATTGCAACTTATTAAGTTATTTTGTGATTCCTTCGAATCATGCTTATGGTCAATTCTGTGATTGGAGAGCCTTTAGGCAATGAGGCTTCATGGTTCCTAACCATTCATCACCCCTTGTTTTAGAGTAGCTCATGGCTTATTTCATTATTATGAGATTACACAATCTACATTTCCATAAATTAATACTTGTAACATAAACAATGTTACCTGACAATAAAGCAATTTCATATTTGTGGCTTCTTAGAGCCATTTAACATGTTTGACCTATTAACATGGGCTTCAGCTAGTCATATAACCACTAGGCAACATTTTTGCATTCTAATGTGGTTTTTACGGACTGTTTATGTATTTCAACCCGTTTAACCCATTAACTTGAATCCTACGGTTCATTTATCGTTAATGTTGTACATTCGTATAACCATGGTTCCTATGAACCATTTAGTTAAGTATTATTCTTTGACTCACTAGTATAATTCCTTTAGAATCATTTGACCCGTTGTATTTGCTTTCCAATACAATATTTAAACACACACTTTACCCTGACAATTCAAGGTTTCCATTTAACTTTCTGGTAATCTACTTACTCTTATGTAGGTGCCTTAATTGGTACATAATCCATTCATATCATGGTAGGAACATATATTATAGCACATTAGCTACCTTATAGGGTGTAAGTAAAACTTACCTCGATTCGTCCTAAAGTCCTTTACCACTTCATCCGGTTGAACCATTTGATTCCAAGGTCAAAACCTAGCTTTTTAAATGGTCAACATTTAAGTCACTAGTATTCCCTTTCATGACTTATCTAGCTATTTAGGTACTAACAATTTCCATTATGCATATTCATCATATTTTATGTTCGAAATAAAACCATCACTTTGACTTATAAAGTCCAACCAACAATTTACATACGAACACATATAATTGCACTAATCACAAATCATATAGGTCATATAATATGCAAATTCAAATTTCATACATGTATAGAGCAAGTATAATCACAACTTCAATCTTAATTGATTTTAGAAGGTAATATTTGTGTGTACACTTTTTCAGCTATGTTGCTGTAATTGGCCATTTTGACCATCCTACTATTTTTTCTAGCATTCCATGTTTAAAGGTGGAATGTAGTATACTGAAATACCTTTCTAGGAATATATGACACACCCTCTAACGATTTTTCTATGATTTTATACAATTTTTCTAAAAACAGGACAGCAGCTTAATTTATTCCAAACAGCATGCTGAGTAATCTGCATAGTTGCAGAAATCATCATTTTTTACTCTCTTAATATCCGAATCAGTTTCATATTTATAAAAGTGATTTGAAGTCGTTTCAAAGACCTTTCCAACCATATAAGCCACACCCTCAATGGATGCTCGAGTAATTTACTATGAATTTCTAAAACAGGACTAAAACTGATTTTTAATCAAAGCAACTTTGTTTTGCTTTCATTAAAAACTCACCTAGACATTTTATCAAACACCTTGTGTGCAATACTCATAGTAAGTCTAAATCAACCTACTTTGCTTTGGTTAACATTCCATTACTTGCCAATCATGTAAATTCTTACTAGTTTGCAAGTTTACATCCAACGATTTTCAATTGGCAAACCTATAAAGACCCATTTTCATTTGTAAGCATTATAGGCTCCAAAAACTCCACATTCATGGGTTAATTTCGTGACCTAAGGGTCACCCTACCTAAACTTAATGCTTAGGTCAAATTCACCAGCAATAGGTTGTTCTAATCATCATTTAATCATCATGTGAGGCCATAGATACAAATTTACAGCCCCAATTCGACCAATTATCATCAAATTTTCAGAATTAAACATGCAAGTAACATGAGGTTTGCTTACCCAATAACCTCCAATAGTTTGGCTATGGTTAGAGCTTCAAGAATCTCCTTTATCCATCAAAAATCGCAGCTTGTAGCCATCTAATTGAGGATGTCGAATTTCTAGGGCTTGGAAGGGGGAATCACGATGCCTGGATGTTCATACGTATGACATCCAGGTTTCTCCCCTTTTTCCTTATTTGAGTTTAGTTAAAATTGCAACCCTAGTCCCTCAAATTTCAACATTTTGATTTTAATTAACCAAAACATCAATTTACTCATTAAGCCCCTCATGTACATAACGGGTTAAGTCATGGACTAAAGTCCCGTCTTATTATTTACGAATAATATATTTGTTCGGTTTTTGGGATGTTACACTCCAATCATATGCTCCAATCAGTGGTAAGTCAAACGACCTGTATTGCTCCATACATGTTGTATAAGTTCCAATCATTTGTAGTCAAGTTTTCAGTAATCGATAATTAGTGGTACGAGGTAAAGCAAAACGAGTCGTATTGCTCTATACAGGTCGTTTATAGTTTTTTCTAAGTTGTAATTAACGTTGGGCGTGTGCAATACGACATGTATCGCACTATACAGGTCATATATGGCGGTGTCCAGAAAAAAATTTCCGGTGTCTAGAGAAAAGGGCATAAAGAAAGCATGCCTCTATCTCCTCCTCTTTACGCAACAATCTAAATCCCTAAATTTCTTCTCTGTCCCTCGCCATCCTCTTCGATCTGATGTTCTCTCTATGGAGCTCTTGAAAACGGTGATAACGGAAGGCGGCGACGGAAGGTGGTGACTGTGTTTATGATTCGAGAAGGCGGAAGACAACGACGATAGTTGGTGAAGAATGACGCTGGTGTTTGTAGCTCAAAAAGGCGGCAGACAACGACGATTTTGGTGACGCATCTCCATTGCATAGACCTGATCGACGTCTTTTCACAGGTAAATTTATTTCTTTGCCTCTTTCAAGATCTTTAATCTGTTTAATTTATGAGTAGGGTGTGATTTAATGACACAATTTGGAAGCTTGAATTAGTTGTCACAGATTTACAGATAAAAAATCTTTATATGAATGATAACTCTCTAGGCATATAAGAGTTTGTTTTGAACAGATGCATGAGTTAATTTTTTTCAAAGAAGATTATGAGTTGGGTAAATTTGTATACATAAATGCTGAGGTTTTTTTATACAGGTTCTCAGTTGGATCAAGAGGGTAAATCTTTTTATATAGAGGCTGATTTTTTTTTTTAGAAAATTATGAGCTAGATTCCTTATAGTTGTTGGTAGAGAAGAGAATCTTATGATGACCCTCTAACTCAGACGTTCTGGTTGACTCAGTTTTCAAAAATGAACTTATTCTAAATAATCTTTATATGAGTGATGAATCTCATGCTTATGGTGTATTCTGTTGTGGGTTTGAAGTAATTTGAGTATTATTTTGTCTAGAATGTTCATTGGGGATATATAGTTGAAACTTTGAGGAGATCTCTCAAAGCAAGACAGGGGAATGTTTTAGAAGCCCACATACACTTCATAGATTAATATATTTCTGTTCTTTTTTTATGTAGGCTTCAATCGCCTTTCTGTGAGTTTATTGTGATTATGGTA
>JBCNJP010000003.1:24906482-24922892 GCA_039602395.1 Deinandra increscens subsp. villosa
TGTTAGGGCCCAATTAGAAAGAGTTTAAGGGGTGTTTAGTGGGCCTGTTTAGTCTAATCCGAAAATTAGGTTTAAGATTTGTTTATCTATATAAACAAATCTTAATACCCATATTAGGGGTTAGCTAGTTGAGAGAGACACATGAGGACTTTTCGGTTTGCATCAAGTTTGTGTACCAGACGATTATTTAATCGTGTGCACGCATCAAAGGTGATTAATATAGTTTGTTTGTTTAATCGTGTTCTTCATCGTTTACTGTTTTCATCTTTGTTCTTGAATCAATCAATCGTCGGGATTCCGCACCTTCGATTGATCGTTGATATCGTGTAAGGATCGTTTTAGGACTTACAATTGGTATCAGAGCTAAGAAACTTCATTTCGAGGCTCTCACGATATCTGATTCAAGTGATTTTGTGTTACTCAATTCGTTTTTTGTGTGATCTTTGTGCTTTACGGCTGAAAAAAATAATAAGATTAGGTTTCATAAAATTATTTTGATTGCTCATTTGTGGTTTCATTGAATGATATTCTGATTTCGAAAATTGAGGTCATAATTAAATTGTCAACAGAATTTTTTTTAAACCGATTACAATTGATTTGGGTTAACTAATTTCATGTCAAAATCAATTCTGTGAAGTCTATTTGGTGGCTGAGATTCTCGAAAAAAATAAAAGAAAAAAAGAAAAGATTGAGATTTTCTTTAAATTTCAAAAGGATATCAAAATCCCGTAAATTTTAGGATTGATTTGGACTTAGGGTTCTCGTTTCTCTCGGTGTTCGTCTTTTAGATTTCGGACGAAATATATTTTCCCTTTCAACCAAAATCGAGTTTTCGGTCGAAATCAAATTCTCGAAAAAAAAAATCAAATTTGTACTAGTTTGTAATTTGAACTTCACATTAATTACGATAATGCCATTGTATTTAATTGAAATTAGTGGTCCACGTCATCCGGTTTTTGAAGCAAGAAACGGCCACTCATTTCAAGTTGGTGCAAATTTATTTTGACGAGGTTTTGATCGTTGAATTTTTCTGCACCTTGTGGAGTAATTCTTTTTTTTTAATTTTCATATTTTTGCTCCAAGTGCTTCAAGGTGTTACTAACGGTTTTGTTTGTGAGTTTCTTGTGATTGTCATTCCAGGTTACATTAAGGACAGAAGCCAGCGTTTCGATCGGAAAGTCCCTTCGTGACTTTCGATCAGCTCCGTTTCGATCGGAAAGTCCCTTCGTGACTCTCGATCAGCTCCGTTTCGATCGGAAAGTCACTTCGTGACTTTTCGATCAGCTCCGTTTCGATTGGAAAGTCCCTTCGCGACTTTTCTGATCAGCTCCGTTTTGATCGGAAAGTCCCTTCGTGACTTTTCGATCAGCTGCGTTTCGATCCGTCCCTTCGTGAATTTTCAATCAGTTTCGCCTTTCGATCGGAAAGTCCCTTCGTGACTTTTCGATCAGTGTACACTTTTCGATCAAGCCGAATTTCTGCCCAATTGAGAAGCACACTTTTCGATTGACCTTTTCGATCGAAAACCATCTTTCCGATCGAAAACCTGCTTTCCGATCAAGTTGAGACTTTTCGATCCATCCCTTTTCAATCTATTCAAGTCTTTCAGTTCGTATTTGATCCAGAAGTTCATCCAAAGAAGACAATGACAAGTACTCAAGTTGCTTCTCCTCTTGTGAGTGATCAAACTCAGATATGTTCGAACTCAGCATGTTCCGAATCAATCAAACAATATAAGCAACTGTTTCAAACTGAAGAAAGAGACCGTATGAATGCAGAGTACAAACTAAAGACTCATCTAAAACAAGTCGAACCCTACAAAAAGAGGATAGAGACTTTAGGTAAAGAAATCAGTGAGGAGAAATATCTTTTCCGGACATTCAGCGAAAAAGAGGAGGAAAAGCGGAAGATCAATCATGCCGATGGAGCTTGGATCTGTAACTGCGAGGAATGCTCAAACCCCACTTGTTGTGCTTTGATTAAAGAATGAGAGAGCAAGTTTACAAACGAATGTAAAAATCATTTAATCACTGCTAGAGACCTTAGGGAGTCCAAAGGTAAGACCAGAATATTTAGAGAGAAACTTGAGGCCATTCAGGTAGACATTAAAAATCTTCAAACTCAGGTGAGCAATAAAAGCACCTATCTTAGGTATGCTAACGCTAAGGTAGAAGAGCTAACTAAAGAGGTAGAGGAACTAAGAACCAAACTTGACACTTCCCAATCTGCCCTTGAGAAACATCAAGTTATACAAAAGAAAATGATGGACTCTCATCATGCTTTATTCAAATCAGAAGAGCGACTCGAGCAGGTTAAGGAAACATCTGGCCTCGGGGATGGAAATTTTCCTCCCCCATTACAACATGAATACATCAAAGTGCCCCAAACTGCCGATGAATTGTTGAAAGAGTCCATGAATACAGTGCATAAAGATGAACAGACAGCCACTGAAGCAACTCAGTCAAATAACACTACTGGGTGTGCAGGTTCAAGCTCTAGTGAAGTGAAGAGAGCTGATGAAGAAAAGTTGGTTCCTTATCCAAAGATCGAGACTCCTTATTCCAAAGTTGTGGATGAGGTAAAGCGGGAACGAGTGGTGATGACTACAAGGCCCAATGGTAAGATATTCATGACAACAGGGTCTATGTTCATTCCGATTGAAGGAGAAGAGCGGCCCTCATTCACCACTAAGTTCAAAGGCTTGGGTCATGATGGTGGTTTATCATCTGACATTAAGAGCATAAGGCCCAAGATCACCATCAAGCCTCCAACTTTTGTTCCTGTCAAGATTGAAAGGCCCAAGATGACAAACAAGTCTCCAGTTTCATCAGTAGGCTCATGCAATTGCAATGGTAGAAATGTTGCCTCGACATCAAAGAATACAATGAGCAAAAGAACTGAAAAGATAGATTCAACTCAAGCTTCGAGGAACCAGTCCACAGTCAACCGAAGATCTGCAAACGGGTCAAAGATGCAGACACAAGCAAATGGTGCTCCACCTCAGCAGCTAAAGACAAACGGTTACACGTCTAACTTCTATCTCAAGAAGCAGACTTGCTTTAATTGTGGCAATCCTGGCCACATTGCCTGAAATTGTCTTTATCGCCCCTATGAGTCATATTATCCGCACAGTCAAAGTGTTTCATCTCAGGAATCAGTTAAGTCTAAGCCAATGAAGGTGCAACCACCTAAGGCAATGAAGACTGTTTCTCCTAAGATAAAACCCTCTGATCAACATTGGGGCGCTGCCAAAGAGCAAAGAAAATTTTCAAATCAAAAATATTTTTTTCCAAATTATGAAAATTTTCATAAAAAGGTGAAGAAACCAATTTCAAAACAACACACTGTTGAAAAACCTAAAGTTACCCCTCCAAAGGTAACTAAAACTGTTTTGAAAAGGAAACCTGAATTGAAGAAGGTTGAAATACCTAAAGTCACTACTTCAAATATGACTAAAACAAATGTTAAATCACTTGGAACTTGGAAACCAAAGATCAAGGCAGCTCCATCCACACTTCCTGATTTTTCAAAAGGCATGTACTGAAAAGAAGTATCATTTGTTGACTCCTCAGGAGTACCCAGAACCACAATGGCCTGGGTACCATTAGCTAACTGATCTCTCAGTGTGTGCAGGAACGGTCAAGGAAGACTTTCATTAACCTTGTTTGTTTATGATAGTGATTGTTTCAGGCACAGGATAAGAGGCATCTCTCCATGACATGACATGCAAAAGAGGTAACTCTAACAAATCAGCAAGGTACTGTCTGAATTGTTTGTTTCTTGGCTAATTTGATGTGAAGTACGGTTGTGCATGAAACAAAACCCATTTCTGAAAATTTTCAAAAGATAAACTTTGAAGGTTAGCTTAGTCAGTTTTAGTAGATATTTAGTGATGTGTCAGTGTGTTCATAAAAAAAATCTAGAAAACTACAAAA
Organism: Deinandra increscens subsp. villosa; assembly: GCA_039602395.1. Lineage (NCBI taxonomy): Eukaryota > Viridiplantae > Streptophyta > Magnoliopsida > Asterales > Asteraceae > Deinandra > Deinandra increscens. The sequence continues at coordinate 24,910,418 of JBCNJP010000003.1, forward strand.
ATAGAGTTTTAGTTTTAGTTGGGGTGTGTTGTTATTTACCTTATTAAACAAATTACAACCTCTTTACTATTAAATCTAATTATTATATTCACATCTCCTTTCGCCATTGAACACAACCGTTCTTCCCCGCGCATTGAACCATCATGTCGTTCTGACTTCTGATTCTTCACCACGTACCGCTTCCCCTTCCACCGCCTCTTTTCCAATTAGGGCTAACTGAACTCTTCTTCAAATATTCTTCATGAACCCGCCCAAAACCATAGTCCATGTCTCTTCGACTCTTCCCCAACCGTTTCATATATCTTCATTGCATTCCCGCACGTCTCCTTTTCATTTCTGATTTCTTCAACGGGGATTAATCTCATGCTCTTCTCAAATCGATCTGCTTTTCTTTTCAGAGTTAATTGCGTCATTTAACTTCTACCGCCGTCATAGGTTCAATTGTTTCAACGTATCCATTGAATCGACCGGCGGTTTTCCCATGGCGACAACATATCGTATCGATGGCAACCGTCATCTCCTCCGCTTTCCGAATCGACACACCATTTTCTAGATTAGATATAAACATCCGTGTCTCTGCCTTTTGTCATGCCCACCGTATGAGGGTTGCGCATGGTTAATTTTTTCCAATTTGTAACTTAAAATGCTTTACGGAATTTAATTTGCCTTCTTAATTGTGTTTTCATTGCTATAGTATCATAAACAGAGAACTAATTAGGTCTCAAAACATTCATTTTAAGTGGAGAAGATGCAACGCGAAGCCTAACTTATTCCATATGCAAATAGGATACGAAGAGATGGAGAAGAATTTGTATGACATGAAGGACATCCGATTCATGAAATTGAGGACCGACTTCATCTTTTTTCTCTTCCGTCGATCCTGTGATTCCAGATCTATTGAAGGTCTACACCCTCTGGTATCACGCCTTTCTGATTCCAGAACCTGGAACTTTCAGTCAGGACTTTGGATTTAAATCGGGTATCTTTTCTTCATATATTCTATTGTTGTTGTGTATTTCATTTTTAAGTAAGTTTTTCTCTAATTGATATGGATATGTTGATCGTATTAATGTTGGATTTTTTGTTCACATAGCCGTGTGACGGAGGTAGGAAATGAGGGGGATGAACAAATGTTTCATCATAAATCAAACTAGAGGGTGAGATCATTTTATGAAAGGGCCTACTTCATTTGAATTTGGGTTAGTTACATAATAGATCTGTATGGTTTAGTATTTTATATATCATTGTTTGAAATAAGTTTTGTTCATGATCACATCAGAATAAACCTCAAAGATTGGTTTTAGATAATTAAGCCGGAGAACTTCATGTTGAAGATTATGATAAACCTAATGTATTCTATGGTTTTTAACAACTAAGATGTGTGCAATTAGACATAAGTCAAGAGTATCTTGATTTCCTTTCACACAATTAGACCTAGGTCAAAGTTCCTCTCGAACAAAAGTAATTCGGATTATTGTATTTATATCTCCTTTCACAATTGAACACAACCCTTCTCCGCCTTTAAAACTAAGATGTGTTCAACCCTGCTCCGGTATTGAAACTAAGATGTTTGCAATTAGACATGAGCCAAGAGTATTTATATTACTTTCACACAGTTAGGCATGAGTCAGACTCCCTCAGTTAGTTGTTGGGAAGGCAAATTTCGAATTAAGTGAAGAGTATTTGATTTGCTTTCACACCGTTAACATTAAGAAAGACGAGAATTTTGAACTCACTTTGCCTATTATTTTATCTATTTGTTTTTGTCTAACATGATATAGTAGAGCCATCCGACTTTTGTAATTGGGAATTTCACCAGGGTACATTGTCGGCCATCAAGTTTTATTTCCATCCGTTCCTATTTATATGGTTCTTGGTTTTTTTCAAAGGCCTACACCATCAGACATCAACCTTTATACAACTTGCAGTTTTTTATATATATAACTTGCCTCGGAATTTAAGAATTTTGATGCCTGTTTCTGATTTGCTGACCTGTATGGGTTATTAGAAGCATGCCTATCATATTTTTTTGTGTTTACATTTACTTTTTGGTTTTGTTATTTTATGTATTACAATTTGAATCTTATGAAATTGGCATACTGAACTATTGCTTGAACTAGATTTTATCCATGTAAGAGATCTTGAAGCAATCATACGTGTTAATGAAGTAGTATGCAACATCAAATTAATTTGAAAGGGAAAATCAAGATGTTCATTTGATTAATCTTGCACACTCTTAAATTGGTAAATATCATATCTATTAGAAAAGTAATATAAGAATAGTCCATTCTCTCATTTCTATATTGTAGATCATTACCAGCATGCTAATCTGACTCATTTTTAACGTTTCACATGATTTACTTCATGCAGATTAAAAGTTGAAACCGAAAATAATATTTAGAGAATGAATCTTACATCTTTGATGAAGTATTTACATAGTTCTCAAAATTTACGTGTCGGTACCTCTGGATTTATATGATGGTTCAGTCAACAGCTCTGTATTTATACCACTTACCTGATGATAGATTCATGATATACTTGATGTATTTGATAACGTGCTTGGAGAAGAATTGGATGCTATAGACATGCTACTTGGAGATACCTATTTTACAAATGGTTTTTAGTCAACAAATGTACTCATGTCTCTACCTTACCTTTGATAGTTGACTTAAAGTCTTTTGTTCATTTCTATTTGACATCTTTAAACAATGCCCAATTTGTCACTTTATTGGTATACAAGCGGTGAGATGTATTGTACTCTATATTGTGGGCCTTTGAGGCACTATTCAACCATTTCTTTTTATCTTTCTTGCTTTGCTAGAATTTGAAAAATATTCAAATGGACCAGACTAAAAATTGGGAAAACGGTAGAATATGACAGTTTTAGTTCATTGATGATCATCCCGAACTAACCCATTCTTTTAATTCTTATTGAAAATGATCCATCCTAACCTAAAGCCATAACCCAACCTGGCCCGTATGCTCTAATATATTCTATATGTTTGAATTTTGGTATAGGTTTGAATTTTAGTACTAAATACTAACGTAGATTGATGCTACATAATACAGTTCTCTCTATAGCTAAAGTGAAATCCCTAGGAGCTAGGATCGATATTATTTAAAGCCTTTTCATTTTCTTCATTTATTTACTTTCCTAAATTACACATTCTGATGTATACTGCTGCTACCTATAGTCTCTATAGAGCGTAATTTATTTGTTTCTTGCAAATAAATCATCGACTAATATATTATATTTAATTAAACACAACCATTAACACTTCCTTTAATTGTTCATAAAAATATTGTAATTTGTTTGCAAGGGACAAATTGATAACATAATCATGAGATTTCCATCAATTTCCGTAACTTCAATATTTTTTCTACACAGCTATATTCACGTTAAATCTATATGCTTCATCTATCATACTTATTTCGTAATTAATTACTTGACGTAATTAAATCATTCGATTACCCTATGGAATACTAAGGTGCTGTTTGTTTTTGCTTAATACATCTTCAGGGGAGGTTATGTCTGCAGGCGCACAGACATATGCCTTGAAGACTGTTTGTTTTTTTCTTATGAAGATCTTATTTAAGCTTAAAACCTCTTCAAAAAACAGCTTATAAACATTGCTTATTTCATCTTCACACTAAAACTCACAAGCTTAAAAACAAAAGACCCACCACCACCACACCACTACCCCACCACCACCACCACCACCACCCAACCACAACCACCACCCCACCACCACCACCACCACCACCACCTCCACCACCACCACACCACCCCACCACCACCGCCACCACCACCACCACGCCACCCCGCCGCCACCACCACCACCACCACCACCCCCACCACCACACCACCCCACCACCACCGCCACCCCAACCACCACCCCGCCGCCACACCACCACCACACCACCAGCACCACCACACCACCCCCGCCGCCATACTACCACCACCGCCACACTACCACCGCCACCACACTACCACCACCACCATCACCACCACCACACCACCACCACCACCACTACACCACCGCCACCACCACTATCACCGCCACCAACACCACCGCCACCACCACCATCACCACCACCACCACACCACCACCACCACCATCACTACACCGCCACCACCACCACCACCACCACCCCCGCCACCACGCTACCACCACCATCACCACCGACACCACCACCACCACCACCACTAACACCACCGCCACCACCACCACCACCACCACTAACACCACCGCCACCACCACCACCACACCACCACCATCACCGCCATCACCACCAGCACACCACCACCACCACCACTACACCACCACCATCACCGCCACCAACACCACTACCACCACACCATTACCACCACCACCACCATTACCACCACCAACATCACCACCACCACCACCACCACACCACTACCACCACCACCACCACCACCCCCACCCCACCACCATCACCATTTTACTTATGTTTTTATGTCATTGATATTTGGTTTTATTATTGTATTTATATTATAATTTGAACGTTGAATGACTTTAATTTAGTAAGATAAGTTTGACAGTTATATATTTTTTAGTTTTTGTAGACATTGTCAAGTAAATAAAACAAACAGTCTTATATTTTCAGATTACAGATCTTCAGACCACATCTTCAGCTGCAAACATGAAATCAGATGAAATCAGACTGCTGACAATTTTTGTCTGCAAAAACAAACAGCACCTTAGTAGTATCAGGTTTATTAAATTCAACATTTTACTTTTCTAACAAACAATTTCATCTAAAACTAAATAGTCTACTCTGGTTTACTCATATGCCAATACACGCAGCAAAGCGCGGGCTTGAAATCTAGTTAAAAAACAAAAAGCAAGGGGAAGAATAGAAAAGATGAAATAGTTGACCCCTCAAAAATTGTGCTTTTTAATTTTTAGTCTTTTGTTTGTTTGCTTGAGAAGTTGGGAAGTGAAATAAACTTCCGTTTTGGAGATGGATGACACACGTAAGGCAGATGTGAAAGACATGATCCATGGTGATATGCTGGTAGGCTCGACTCTTAAATCTGAAAAGGTATGCATTACACACTTAAAGATAACGTATGGCAGTTTGTTGGGTAACAGCACTTAGGTTATTTGCATTTCTATTTGATTGCATGTTCAAGTTCCCGATACACACGCTTGTCTCCAAGAGTGTGAAATTGAGCTCAAAAAGTCGGTGTCCCCTCTGCTTTGCGTGAGCAATGACCTGGGGATGCTTCGTGTGTATGTAAGGCTCTCCTCTGCTTTGTGTGATCAATGACCTAGAGTTGTCCATACATACGTGCTTACAGATCACCTAAAATAATATATATCAAAATAAAAAATTATAATACACCCAAAAGATGCCAAAGAGCACAAGAAAAGAGACCCTCAAGAGACCAAAACCCTAGCCTTTGTCACTGATGAGAGCATTATTAAAAATGTTTTAAAAAATTCAGTTGACTTTGTATATTATCCCCAAAAAAATCTATGTGATCTATTCTTTCTCTTCTCAACCAAGTCTCGAGCTCAGTTTTTCAAACTTCTGATTCAGGTTGTCAAAATATGTGGTAGGGAATTTATATGCTTGATAGTGTGCAATAACATGTACCTAGGATTTGTTGAAACCCTCTTGCTGTTCATAATTAATCCACCTTAAAATAATAAAGTAACAAACAGTCTGACTAAGAAAAGAGTTTGAGTTTAAAGTGGATCAGTATATTGGCAATCACCTGGACGTGTTCGAGTAAACAGAAGCTGAAAAGGGTTCCTTGGTCAAATTCATACGGTTTGATCCCAAATCAAACCTTCTCGTTTAGAAATTTGGTATGTTTGTTTTATTTTTTTATTTTTTCTTTTGAATTATCTTAAGTTTTTATTGTTTATTTTCAACCATGGCCAGGTTAATTTAAAAGTTTTAATATGTTTTTGTGGATTTTTATGCAAGAAAGTATGCCCCTCCACAGAATCTCAGGGGGAGATAATGTGAAGAGCTCTCGGGTTCAGGGGAAGTATTTATGGGAAACCCGTAACCTATCATAGGGTTTTTAGTTATATAATGCTAACCCGATAACCAGTCATCATGTCTGGATAGTATCTGTTCCATGTTGTGCTTGACAGGTTATGTGGAAAAGACAACTCATGGACAAGAAGGTCAAGGATGCCAAGATAGAGGTTTTCAAAATTTATCCTCTGAAGTCACCAGCAGGTCAAGACAATTACTGATAATTCAGCAAGAACTCAACATTTATCAAGAGGGAGCAAGTATTTGAGAATCTTCCTCTCATTACGTATTTATCATTTGAAGTTCAAGCTGATGTTGATAAAGAGAGAGATCCATCTAACATCCCACATGCTGCCCAATGAAGATTCTCCAAGATAAAGAATCTTCATCAACCCATGCTCAAGCCAAGGAGAAGACTGCAAGTCTGAAGATTGAAAGTAGAAGACATTTAATATCACAAGCCAAGGGGAAGATTGTAAGGGTATAATTTGTGGCTTGTGTATTAAATCATCACTTGGTAGATTATTTTGAAGGCCTATGCATATGAATAGGTGTAAAATAGTTGGGTTTTCATTGTATTGGGTCATTGGGCCATTTTCGACATGTTGGGGCCCAATTAGAAAGAGTTTAAGGGGTGTTTAGTGAGTCTGTTTAGTCTAATCCGAAAATTGGGTTTAAGATTTGTTTATCTATATAAACAAATCTTAATACCCATATTAGGGGTTAGCTAGTTGAGAGAGACACAAGAGGACTTTTCGGTTTGCATCAAGTTTGTGTATCAGACGATTATTTAATCGTGTGCACGCATCAAAGGTGATTAATATAGTTTGTTTGTTTAATCGTGTTCTTCATCGTTTACTGTTTTCATCTTTGTTCTTGAATCAATCAATCGTCGGGATTCCGCACCTTCGATTGATCGTTGATATCGTGTAAGGATCGTTTTAGGACTTACAGGCACTCACCACGGGATACTATCCTTAGTTTGTACATGAGTATTTTGTCCCTTCACTCCTATAGTTATTAATCAATTTATTACCTAATATGCTCAAAGATGGAAAGATGGGGTGCCGTTATTTCTCGGATTTGCTTTTGCAAAAAGATCATAACGTGCCAAGTTATTCTGAGTACATATAAGTCTCTAATTTAAAGTGGTCTTTTTCCTCCTAATCCTCAGTTTCAATCTCCCTATCACCCCTAAAATGAAAACCCACTAGCAGACTGATTTAATTACATATTTATACAACAATAAACACAATGGGCAGTTTAAGCTATTCCTAAGTCAGTTGGTCCTACCGACACATCACAGATTAGTCATGTTTTCCATTCTCTCTTTTTCTACCACTTTTTCCTTTTCATTTTTTCATTAGAACCATTTTCAGACTTTTAAAAACTTTTAACTTCTTGATCATGTTCACTCTCACCCTTCACAAATTGTGGTGAATGAGTATCAATAACATAAATTTCTGAAAAAGGACGAGTACCTACCTCATCTTTGTCGACTTTCATTGTGTTAGAAGATATGTGACTTGGAATTCTCTGAGCATCACTAAGAAGCTTACCCCGATCTCTTCTGATGATTGCCATTTCTTCAGCTAATTGTCCAACCTGTTGTGACAACGCTTTGATCTATTTATCTCTGATCTCCTTCCCTTTCTGAATATCCTTCATTAACTCCATAATTATATCAAATTTTTCATTGATGGAGTTATCATCTAACCCACACTGACCTAGTTGTCTTCCATAGTCGTTAAACTCTTCATACCTAAACTGGTCATCATACCCATTTTCATTAAAATCTCCATCTCAGTTTCAAACTCTCTCATTTACTGTACCAGCTCTCCCTTGAACGTAACCCATCGACCCATCCTCTTCATCTACACTATATCTGGCATATCGATTTAGAAGTGGCGAGTGTCTGTTTTGAGGGATCATTGGCTTTCGTACTGGTTAGTTGTGTTGTGAAAAATCAAAATCAACTTCATCATATTCAGATTGGTTTTGGGGTTGCAGATGTGGTAGGTCAAAGTGTGAAAATTGTTGTTGTGTGAATGATGAGTTTGATGAGCCACCCGATGGGCCTTGACGACCGTAATAACTCATAACCGAACTACGCGTATGCTGCCAACCTTAAAGTAAGTTCTTGCACAAGCAAGGACAAACAATACCACGCGTAATATCGAACTTAAACCAAAAGAACAATATTTTTAGAATTTATTTTTTAATTTTTTTAAGGTTTAAAGAAAACAAGAAAGCAAAATCAAACTAGCAATGCAATACTAAGCACTAGCTCCCCGGCAACGATGCTAATTTGATAAAGGTTTGTCAGACCGTCATAAATCCCCAACTAAAATTAATTTGTAGTATCGGTAAGTTAAGGTTATCGAACCTAGAGAATATGTGGAAATTAACTAATTGATCAAACTAACTAATAAACTACTGATTAACCTAAAATTCACCTAAATCGCCTCTTGGCTGTTTTGAATGAGTTGGGGTAAATTATTAAAACTTAACTAACTTAAAAACTAAAGAAATTGATTAACTAAGGATTTGATTACTAAATTATGAAACTTGTTCACGAATGGGAAAAGCTAACTACTTTTGGATCCTGGTTGGCTACCGATCTGGGCAAAACCTAATCAATTGCTAATAACACATAGACATTATCCCCAATTGCTTAGTTGACCTAATATCTTAAATTTCTAATGGGCTTCTTAGTTCCTGCCGCAAGAAAAGGCTAGATCATGACATTGGACCACTAAAACCCTAATTTACTAGTTGATTAACAAGTTCAGCATGCGGGTGCTCAACGGTTGCAAGGAAAACCGGAACAATTAGCAATAGACGGTTAAGAACAGAATGAATCCACCAACCAATCACCAAAAGTAGTTAAAGGTGATTAGCCGGACATGGCTAATGAAACAGACATGATTTCAAAGTAAAATTGCATTAAACTAAGATTACTGTATCAAACAGATGATCCGAACATAATGAAAACCTATCAAAAACCTCTGAAATTTGCCTCCTAATAGCTCTGGTTCGCAAAAGTGAAAAGTTATAAAACATAAAACTTAATCTCCAAGTTTAAATAAGAAACCCTAATGTTAATATCCTGTCGACCGATTTGGGGCGTACCGCCCTAAAATGTGAACTCCTGGGCGTACCGCCCGAATTTCTGAATTCGGCTGATTTTCTTCAAATCGGGTCGTACCGCCCTGTTGTCTTCATTCCTGGGCGTACCGCCCAAGATTGGATCTCCCAGGAACTTCCTTCTATTTCTTCAACTCTTCAACCGCTTCTCAATCTCGTTCCGACTTTGCACCGATCAGCTTCATTCTTTTTCATAAAAACTCAGGTTTCAGCATGTTTAGCTCCTGGTACCTTAAAACACGAACCCATGGAAATGTAATGTAATCCAACTGTTAATGGTAATAAAAATAGCAAATTAATAGCAATAACGTACGACACTTTAAACTAACATCAGCCACCAAGCCGGCAATTTCATAGAGAGTCAAAATAACCACATCGCAACAGAGCAAAACCACCAAAACCAAAGGCAAACAGATTTGTAAATGTAAACCTCCAATTCGTTTCCCAAATTAATATATATATCAACTGTAAGGAATATTGCCTTGAAGATTTCTGGCTGAAAGCCAATTTTGAGCAGTTCTGGCTGAAGTTGAAGTTCGAGCGGAAGTCTCAAGTTCAAGCGGAACTGGCAGTTCAACCGGAAGAAGCCATTTTGTCTTATAGCGAATATTCTAGGTGAACTCGATTATCCACCAGATAATGAGTTCAACCGGAGTTTTCCTGAGAAGTCTTTTCAGTCGTCAAATCCTGCAAAAGCTTCTCGGTTGCTTCCAAAACTTATCAAAGCCGCTCTCCAAAAGTAGTATGTTGCTAATCACACGCAAGATATTCCATATGTCGAAGTTTATTCTTTTGTTACTTTTTGTTTAACGGCTTAGATTAAATCGTTTAAGATCAATCGTTGTCATTGATCTCATCAGCACTATATATAGCGTAGTTATCTTTCAGTTTTACACACAGTTCTCGATCAACTTGTAATAGTGTAAACTTGAGTTAATGCAAATAGTGCCGAGTATTTCTTACTTCGTTGTTACTATCCTTATACAATCAAACACTTACATTACACAAGAGAACTAAGACTTGCTTAAGTAAAGTGAAATATAACTTTAATTCTGCAGGGTTATATTTACAAGTAGAGGGTTTCTTGTTAAGTTAAACACTAATTAACACCGATCCTACAAGTGGTATCAGAGCTTTGGCTCCCACTTTGAAGACTTCTAGTGCTTCAAAGTTGATACTCTACTTGTTACTTTACAAGCTTTGTTGTTGTTTTTTTTTTGTCTTTCAAGAGTTTTTCAAAATGAATGAACTCAGTTTGGTATCTTCAAACGGTAGTGCTAATAAACCGCCAATGTTCACTCCTGATGACTTTGGTACCTGGAAACTTAGGATGGAAGGTTTTGTTAGGATCTTAGATTGCCATATATGGAAATCCTTGACTGAAGGTCCTTATTCTCCCACAGTTCCATCTGCTGATGACGCTGAAGTCAAGATACCAAAACCTTTAGAAAAATATGTTGAATCTGACTATGCTGCTCTCGAATTTGACTATAAGGCATATTGGACTCTACATGCTGCACTTCCCAACTCCATTTTAAGTGGGTTTAAGGGTTACAAAACTGCACATAGCCTGTTGAATGCTTTAAGTGAAATGTATGAAGGAACCAGTGAGGTTAAGGAAAACAAGAAAGATGTTTTAAAACAGAAATATGAGAACTTTACCTACAAATCTGGTGAATCTATGACCAACCAGTACTTGAGATTTGTTTCCTTACTTGATGAACTGCAAAAAGTAGATGTAAAACTAGATCAGGTCGATGTAAACAGAAAATTTTTACGTTCTCTGCCTTCTGTGTAGACATTTTATACTGTAAGCATCAGAGAATGTAAAAATTTGAAAAAGATGAGGCTTAGTGAACTTCATGGCATACTCAGTGCTTATGAAATGAAATTAAATATTAAGCAAAACTCATCTTCTGAAAAAATTAACTCAGCAGTTTTCAACTGCTCTAGTAACTACTGATTTTCAAAACCAAAGATCTTCAAATTCATCTTCTTACCAGTCACCTATAGTCTGTTTCCCTGAGACACCAAGGTGTCAAGAGAGCTTTTCAAATTCCTTTGATAACTCTCACAATGCTTATGTAGCAACTGACTCATACCAAGGCTTCATTCATGAAGACTTAGAATCTATAGGTGCTGATGACTTAGAAGTTAGAAGAAATGGATATTTTGACCCAACTTGCTATGGTGTCTGTTAGAGCCCAAAGATTCTACAAAAGAACTGGTAGAACTTACAAAGGAGCAGGTGCTCACATTGTCCTAGACAAAAGCAAGGTGAAATGCTACAACTGTCACCAACTTGGTCACTTTGCAAGAGAGTGCCCACAACCAAGAAGGGAAGGACATAATCAAGGTCAAACTCAGATGAAGAATCATTGTGGAAACAACCACAACAATTCAAGTAAAAACTCTGCTCATAGTTCAAGACAACAACCCACCCAACCCAAACCAGCCGGAAGTCAAAACCATCAGAATGTGGTTGCTCCTGTGGCAAACCAAACTGAATGTGTCGAATGGGAAGACTTTCTAGCTGAGTTCGACCCTATCAACCATGTTTTGATGGCCAAACAAGATTCTCCTTTTGATCAGGTAAATTCAATTCCTGAAAAGGTTCTAGAAAACTTATGCAGCCCTGCCTGCATTGAACAAGTGACAAAGTACAGAAATCATAACACAGATCTGATTGATGAAGTTTCAAACCTAAATGAGTTAAAGGAATGCTTTAAGAAAAATGAGTCATCTTACATTACTAAGATTGACAACTTAAACAAAGAATTTGAACAGGTAAAGCAAACCAACTCCATTATTGAAACACAACTGGATGATTTATTGTCAAAACTTGAAAAATCAAGAAAAGAAACCAAATAAGCTAAGGCTGAGGTTGATGTTCTTAAATTAAGACTGAAAGATGCTTTGTTCACCTGTGATAAGTTTCAAACTACAAATAAGAAGGCTGAGAAACTATGGATAGGAGGGATGTATGGGAAAACTGGTGTTGGCTATAAAAGTGTTGAGCCACCAATTGAATACTCACATGCAATTGAACCAATCAAAGCTCTGACAACATAATGCAAAATTAGTCTCACTGTTGATGATACTTCATCACAGTTAAGCACTGAATAATCTGTTGAAACAAAGAAGCCTGAAGTCAATGATGCAAGCACATCTGCATTAGTTGACCAATCAAAAAGTTTGAAACCATCAATTGCTGTTCCACCCCCAACTATCTATGATATCAAAGGATTCAAAAGTTGGAGGAAAGCAAACTGAACAACCAAAGGGAAGTCAAACTCAAAGACTTGGT
>JBCNJP010000003.1:24923392-24964171 GCA_039602395.1 Deinandra increscens subsp. villosa
GTCTTATGTTCACAAGCAAACTATCCTATTAAACAATGCAAAGCTAGCTCCTAGTCTATGAAACGATTCGTTCAAACCTATCTCATAGAGAAATTTACTAAATCAGCCCCCAATCATCAATGAACAATCAAGAAGGAGGTCTCCTAGCAAGCATTAAACCTTTGACTAATAAAAGTCAAACGGGTCAACAATGGATAAAGCAATTAACTAAGGTAGTTCTACCTAGCATGACAATTATCCACATAATTCAATGATAATAGGAACCAAAACAGCAAATAATATCATCACAAACATTTAAAAACCATCATCAAAGCAATACTCACAATATCATAGTCAAAGTCAAACCGAAATGATCAAAGCAAGTCTAGATTCATCTAATCTAGGTGATCCAAAGATGGATCAACCTAGAATCATGCTAAACAACAATAAAAATCCAATCTTTGTAACATTCATCATCAAAAGAAAAGATTTAAAAAGATGAAAAGCTAGAACTAGATGAAGATACAAACCAAAAGCCCTTAAAAATCTTCAAATTTTGACCCAAAAAGCTTTGATCTTGATCCCCAATCCTTCCTTGATGTTTTCAGATGTTAATGGGGGGTTTTACTAGGGTTTTTCGAGGCTTCCTCTTCAGAAAACGGCGGCTCTAATGAATTTATAGGTTGAAAAAAACGCGTTCTGATGCAAAACAGCACATTGGGCCGAATCTGGGCCTGACTGCTAACATAATAAATAAAATTGGAACACAATATAAACCAGAACTGGACACTGGCCTGCTGGTAAGGCTCCCTCACTGCGAATCTGGAGGTCACTGGTTCGAATCCAGTGGCCTCCATATGTTTACTTCTCTTTTTCGCTGGGCTCTGGTGCGCTGATGGGCCTCCTATCTGGACTGGGCTGCTGCGATTTTGGGCCTGGCGCTGGACTGGATGAATGAAGACTGGGCTGTTTATTTATTTATTTTTTTTTCTTTTTCTTCCATAACTTTTGCATACGAACTCCGATTCCACTTTCGTAAATTGCGGTTTTCTTCTAAATTCATCGCGGACCATCCAACCACCTTAAATTCAACAAATAAACACACCAATAAATATCACAATATAATATTCTCAATTAAAAACCCAATTTAAATGTGAAAATTTATATTTCTCAAATATTAATCAAAAACCCAATCTAAAATCAATAATTTGAATATTAAACAATTAAGCACCAATTTTGATAATTTTCATTTAAAAACTTATTTATATGCGGGATTTTTTTATTTATTTTATGCGAAAGATGCTACGCATCAACCTCCACGGCCCTCTTACTATCTGATTCCATAATATCGATTCCCCTTTCCTCTTTGAGTAGTGAATAGAAGCTACCGCTCTTGCCCAAAGCGCGTCCTTCTCCGCTTTTAGACGATAGACCCACTTCACCAGCAGACCCATGATTTGCCGCCCTAATGGACCCAATCTCCATCCCACCCTCCTTTTTCTTGCCATCATTTGGTTCCATGAAATCCATGCTAGTTTTTTCTTGTTCAAATCGCCTCCCAAAATAAACCTTCTCCATATCCCCTCAATTCTCTTTATGATTTTGAGGGGCATGCAAAACATCGACGTGTAGTATTGCGGCTCCGCCCCCAGGACTGCTTTTGTTAACGTAACCCTACCACCAAATGAAAGGTTGTTCCTTTTCCATGTTCAGAGTTTCTTAGCCACTCTACTAACCATACCATCCCAACTATTGCACCCCCCCATATTTCTTCCTAGTAGTATCCCTAAATATTCTGTTGGTAAAGCACCTGTCTGACATTGCAGAATATTTGCCAATTGTCCCACCCATCCCTCATTCAGTCCCACCCCCATTAGAAGACTCTTTCGAAAGCTAACCTGGAGCCCGATGCTAGATTGAAACATCTCAATATCCTTCCCAAATTTGCAACATTTTTTGTCGTCGCTTCCCCCATAAAGACCGCATCGTCAGCAAAGAACATGTGTGATAGGACTGGTCCCCCGTTTGGTAGTTGTATCCCTCTAAAAGCCCCTACTTTCAACGCTCTATCTATGACCACGTGCAGTTCTTCCATTATGATTACAAATAATAATGAAGATAGCAGGCCCCCTTGTCGGATTCCTCTTGATGCCTTGAACTCCTTTGTAGGGGCTCCATTAACGATTACTGAAGTCGTACCTGATTATGAACAACCTCTAATCCATCCCCTCCATTTGCTCGGAAAACCCATGAAGCCTAGAATGTCTTCAAAGAAGTCCCAGTTGACCGTGTCATAGGCCTTAGCAAAATCTACTTTGAAAAAAATAGCTTCCCCATTGGATTTCTTTAGCCATGCCAATGTTTTGTTTGCAATCATCGGACCATTCAGGATAAATCTCCCTTTCACAAAAGCAAATTGGTTTTTGCTAATGATTTTACCTAGCACCTTACCCAGTTGTCCCGCCAATACCTTTGCAATAACCTTGTAAATTACCCTTATTAATGAGATTGGCCTAAAGTCATCCACCCCCATTGGGTCCTTCAATTTTGATATAAGGGCAAGGAAGGCGCCATGCAGCCCATACTAATTTCCCCTTATGATGGAAATCCTCCATGATCCTCATATAGTCGACTCAAAACACATCAAAAATTCTTCTAATGAACTTGTTGGTGAAACCATCGAGGCCTGGACATCCCCCCCCCCCTAATTCCCACACTACATCCTTTATTGCTTCCCTTGAGAATTTAACTATTAGGAGATCCCTTTGTTCCTCCGTTAGTTTTTTGAATCCCCTACCATCCAATTTGGGCCTTCTTTTCATTGGTTCCTTGAATTTTTTTCTCAAACTTTTTGAAGACTTCCTCTTTGATGACATGTGCCTTCGTGCACTACTCCCCTTCCAGTATTAGGCCATTTATCCTATTCTCTTTCCCCCCTTGCTTTGATCACCCCGTGATAGTAGCTGGAATTTTCATCCCCTTTTATGGCCCATTTAACATTTGCCTTCTGTTTTAAGTCTTTGTTACAATTTCTCTCAATCTCATTAATTCTCCTTAACCAAACTAACCTATCTACCCTTTCCTGAGATGAAAAATCCCTACTCTCGGCTGCCCCTTCTACCTTATCCACCTTCTCTTTTAACTCCTTTACTTCCTTTTCCTCTTCACCTCTGCACTCAGGCCACCACTAATTGGCTGGCGCTAAGGCATATGCTAATCTAACCATTTTCTCGCATCCCTCCCTGTCATACCATGAATTAAAGAATTTAAATGGTCTTGGGCCGAAATCTTCCACTCCAATATCTAGCACCAAAGGGCAATGACCTGATCTATTTCTTGGTAATGCTGTGACTAAGAAATTTGGCCATCTTGCCGTGAAATTTCTACTTAGAAGTATCCGGTCTATCTTACTCAGTTTCTCTCTATTGTTGGACATATATGTCATCGAGTGGCCCCCCATCTTGGGGTCTAGCAGCTCCATCTCATCAATGAACCAATTAATGTCGTTTGCCGACACCCTACAAAATTCCGAGTTCCTCCTTTCATCTTCCGTCCTTACCACGTTGAAATTCCCTACAATAATCCACACACCCGACCACCTCTGTTTCTGTAATGGAACTGATTAAAGTCGTTTTCCGACACCCTATAAAATTCCAAGTTCCTCATTTCATCTTCCATCCTTACCACGTTAAAATCCCCTACAACAATCCACACACCCGAGCCACCTCTATTTCTGTAACATAATTTGTTCCCATAGATTCATTTTTTGGAGATTTGATTTCGGGCCATGAGCGTTGGCTATAACGACTTCCCCTTGAAAACCTGTGATATTACCTCTCATCGCAATAAAATTATGATTTAAAATTGAGTCTAGTTTAGAAAACATACCTGGATCCCAAACGCATAGAAGACCACCGGATTTGCCCACTGCACCAACTGCTTCAGACTCGAAGTCCAATATGTTCCACATCTTTCCCACCTTGATGTGTCCACGTCTTCGACCATAGTCTCCTGGAAGGCCATAAACAGAATCTTTCATTCCGCCTTGATTTTTCTCACACAGGAGTGCTTAATTACACTCCTGCCCCCCCCCCCCCCCTGATATTCCATGATAAGATATTCATTGGCCACATTGTTTGCCCCCTCATCTTGAATTAAGGAGTCTACTTCTCCCTCAAATCCATCCATCCCAAATCCAACCAAGTTACCTAATTCTACAGTCCTGTGTGTCTCCCTCCTAAGCCATTTTTTTCTTCTTTTATGTTGCCCTGATGTTCCCTGATTCTCGTTCGATTGTGTTCTTGATGAATTTGACGAGTATGCTCTCGATATCGCCCCCACATAGCAGCTTTACCAACCCCCCTCGTCACCCTATTTTGAAACCGAACGTTGGCAATCCTAGCCCATTTGTCCCCTTTCTTTGCTCTGCGAATAATCGGCAGCGATACACACCCGTCATCGTCCCTTGTTTCGGGATCATCACTTTATTATTCATATGTCGCTATCCATCATATGTTGACAACTTTGGATTGGGGTCACTTGATTATGTTCTTTCGATCTCAGCATCCCACCTATCATTTCCATTGTCAAAGTCTTGGGATAAAAATCCCCCATTCACTCCCCTACCTTCCACCGACGGGGCCCCCATAGAATCCTCCTCCTTTTTTTCTTGACCCGGTTTCAGCCCATCTTTGCTAAGCCCATAACTAATTACCTTGCTGCCTATATCTTGGTCTGTTAAATCTTTGCACATTTGGGCCGGCCCAACTACTTTTTGAAGCCCATTCGGTTGTTGGACAGACCCCACCAAACCCCGGTCCCCACAAACGTCACTAGGAGCATTGCCGCTAATATTTCCCTAATTTGATTGGTCCGCTGAATCCTCTATCCTCTATACCTCATCTTCCACTGTTTTTTTCACTAGCACGTCATCATTATTCCTAGAGCACATTTCTCCTTCCGCATGTACCTCCTTTCCCATGTTTTTTGTATATCCCATGTTGGCAACCTTTTCATTTTTTGATGAAGATCCAAGTTCCTTCGACTTCTCCGGCTCCCTTTTCTCAGTTCCAACGCCGATCATCCTCTTCGTGGGGTGTCGTAACTTTTTCCGGCGCTGATGAATTATTGAGTGTTGGCACCTCCCACTGTCTTGTATCCTCTGTAACCCACACAACATACCAGTTCTGATTCCATTCTACATCAATTACTTCGTCAATCCAATGCACGTTTTTGGTGAATATGTAGCATCCCCCCATCGAGATATCGTCCATCGCCCATGAGAAATCCGATGAGCTGGCTCTTCGTCCAAACATCTCAGCTTTATGTTGAAGTTAATGTCATCTATCATCAATAGAGGCACCACCAGGATTTTGATTCTCATCAATCGTTCTTCTTCTTGGTTCCTACCATTCCACCAAATTAGCTCATTGAATGTTGTTATCCACAGCGCCCTCCTGGCCAGAAACCGGTTAGCCTTTTCTCTATCTTTGAAGGTAAGTAGGACCTTTAATCCCCTAATATACGATATTGCCACATTGGGTTGGCCCATCCTATCCATTCTCCCTCTGATTTCCTCTAACATTTCCAGGAATTTGACCTCTCAAAATAATGATCTCCCCCTGCAGTTGAGAGGATACAACTCCGGCTGTCCCGTAAGTTTTATACCTCTTCTCCCCACCCATCCTGCAGCTCCACTTCTGTGTTCTTCCTCCTGTTGCGGCCCCGTCACCATAATGCTTTTACCTTTTGTGTCGTTTTCCCAAGTTCTTCTTGTATGGTACCCCCCCCACCCCCTCCTTATTTCTTGCCCACCCACACCTTTATTTCCTCCCAACGGCCCCATCTTCTATCTGAATTCATGCCCTTGTCCCCTGTATTTCCTGCTACCTCAGGTAGCCTTTGCTTCCCTACGCCATCTTTTGTGTCTTTGCTGAATCTAGATAGGTATATTTTTACCCTGGCTCCATCCACTTTGACATCTCTCAACCTTAATAGCAATCTTTCCATATCTACTACCTCCTGAAACCGAATGAATCCGAAGGTACGTCCTCTCAAATCCCTTCTTTGAGGAATAAAGGCATCTGACAGTCTTCCCATACCCTGATATATCCAACTGAGGTACTCACTTGTGCAACCCTTCGGGAGATTAGTTATGAAAAAGGTGATCTCGTTACCTCTCTTGCCTTGCTTCATGTGTACCATAGTCCACCCTTCTACATCTTCACCCTGGTACCTGGTTCTCTGATCAGTTTCCTCCCATCGTGCTCTCGCCATTTTTCTTGACTCCTAGGTTGCTGGCATTCTAATCTAGCTAGTTTTACTTAAGACAAAATGTCAAACTAAAATAAAGAGTAAAAAATAAAGAGTTAATTGTACGGGAAGTCCATGTGGTTTGTTAAAATCTTAACTTTTAGTCCATGAACTTTAGAAATTATTGCTGGAGTCCTTGAACTTTTACTTTTATCTCATCTGGATCCCTGAGTTGAATGTCTATTAAAAAATCAGTTAAATGAATGTAAGTGACCTTTATACCCCTCTCTTAAAAAATAAAGAAGTAAAAGGATATGGGTCCGACCTCCACCCATCATAAGTTCATCACACCTTATCCATCTCCATGTTTCTTGGTCGGCCCTCCTCCCGTCACCACCACCGTTCGCCTGTTGAGCACCACCGACACCGTTTTCATTAAATCCACTTGAACAATTTCATCTTCTCTCTTCAAATTCAAAATAAAAAAAACTTTAAATCCACGGTTTTCATCGAATTTCAAGCGATATTTTCCGCACATGCACGGTAATAATATGTTTAGTTTCTTTCTCTTTGATTCCTAAAAATCGAGCACACTTGATCAAGCAATCGAACAAATCCTGATCCGTTTATCTGATCTGCGATAATTGACCAAGCAATTGGTCAAACCACTCTCTCCACCACCTGTATTTTCCAGACTGCGGTTACCTTCGGCCAGACCACGAAGGAAGATTACTAGATTAAATGGTGAACAATCTTCGTTGTTACGCCGACCACCACAGCGTTATTGTAGATCTGGTCGATCGTTGTTTCCAAGCATGTACATCGTCGTTGCAGGAAAACGGCGACGAGTCCCCGACGGTGGAGGCTCGCTCGCATCCACGGCTTCGAACGAATCCTCCCTAACAGTAAGGACGCACAACAGTGTCTTCCGCCGGTAAGATGACAAATCGCGTACACTTGGTTGTGATGGCAAAATACGAAAAAGTCGGGATAAAAAAGATTCAGATCGGAAGAAGATTTGAAGAAGAAGACGACGCAGGGGGAGACGACAATTAGCAATTTAGCCATTATGATTCTTGTTCTTCGATGAAGTAGAAGGCGACACAAGGGAGACTTCAATTGCTAATGGGGTTTTTGAAACGTGCAGGTAACGGATGATGAATGTAACATTTGCAAAATACCTGATTGAGAAACCCGACCCATTTTGAACTTTCACGATTTACTGATTTGCAAGTTATTGCGAACCGGAAGAATTTTCGGGTGTTTACACCCCAATTAATGAATCTAAATTATTTATAATCGATTTTCGAAACCGGATACTTGATTACAATCAATTGGAACCAAATTGGGTGTCTCGAATTGAAAATAAAGCAATTTCGGTACGCGATCCGTCGTTTACCGGGAACCTCGTAATTGGTCACCGTATATGAAATTAAACATTTTTATGTGTCTAATAATCAATTGTCATGTCATGAGTCATCACACACTTGATCGAGTCGCAAATCGTTGGTGAATTGCCCAAAATCGATACGTACACCAAAACCGACCAAAAACGTGTTATGTTTGATTGACTGTTGATCATAATTCAATATATGACATGTTTATATTCAATTCTATTGACTGTTGAATCGTGGTTCAATATATGACATGTTGATATTCAATATATGACATGATCATAATTCAAAAAAAATAACACTTAAAAACGATGAAAAACGAAGAAACTACAGCGAAAACGGTGAAGCAGCAAAATTCTGGTCGGGAGACTTGTAGGCGTATCGCCTGGAACTCCCAGGGGCCGTAGGCGATACGCCTGGAAGTGACATTTTAGCAAAACCCTAAAATTCGGGTATTTAAGCATCATTAGCCTCATTTCTCATCATTTTCAGCCCCCATCACCTCTAGAACGGACCCTAAACCTCTGTAAAACACATTTTCAAACCCTAATAACCTAGTTGGAGTTGGAAGCTTGAAGATTGAATCTTTGATCCTCTCTTCTCATCCTTTTTCTTCATCTTTTCGGTTTTCCGGTAAGTGATCATCTTCACCTTTCATCATCAAGATCAGACCTTTATGGGTTCTTATGACTAGATTTATGCTCTAAATCATCTCTTCATCTAGATCTATTGATTTCTTGGTCCAAGATTGGAACTTTATCATGATTTTGGCTTGGATCTATGTTCATGCATGTTTATATGTTGTAGATCTAGGTTTAATTGAATCAAGACTTGATTTTTATGTTGGATTAGGAGGAGATCTGATCATGTATGCTTCGAAGTACTAAGATCCATGTTATATGATATAAAGTTTGAATCTTTATGTTAGATCTAGGCTAGATCTACGTTTTGTATGATGGATATGACCTAGATCTAGGGTTTTCTCATCTAGATTGTGAATTTTGTGCATTATATGACTATGATCTTCCACATGAACGGTATATTATGATAGATCTTCATGCTAGATCCATAAAAGTTGAAACTTTATGACATTAGGTTGCTAGATCTGTAATTGGTATGATGTTTCGAGTTAGATATATACATGATAATCATTAAGGATGCATTTTTATGTCTTAATATGACTAGATCTATAAATTGCATGACACTTAGGTCTAGATCTACGTTCTTGATAATCAAGTTTGTGTTTGCATGTCATAAAATGTTAGATTTACTAGGTTGCATGTCATCTAGGATTAGATCTATATATTTCATCATCAAGGTGTGTTTTTATGCTATGGATGACTAGATCCATGATTAGGTTAATCATGCTTAAGGAACCCCATGATTAAATGATTAGGTTTGCATGATAAGACTATTTGCTATGCTTATGACCATGTTTGACCATGATGACCTCTGTTTGACCATGTTGACTTATGTTTGACCATGTTGACTTATGTTTGACCATGATGACCTATGTTTGACCATGTTTGACTTTCATATAAATAGTCAAATTAGGACTCTTGGACCTCACCTTTAGTCTAGGATTGGGCTCTTATCGTACGTATCATCTCACCGAATCACCATCGAGTCGTCGAGTCGGTTGTGTCGTGAATTAAATTATTTATACATTTAATTAAATATTTATTTATTCTTCCTCTATCTCGCTAGTCGTCAAGATTATCATCGGGTCTATCTTTCTTCGTTTCGTGGTGTTATTTCTTTCAGATTGTGTCTCCTCCATCAGGTGAGTATCATAGCCCCTTTTTCTTTTAAATTTTGGGGTGCAACATGTACCGTATAAACTCATGTTCGTGTTCTTAAACTTTATACATTTTCAAAACGCATGCGAACCCTGTGTTTGATCTATGTGCCTAGTATGTGTGAACTTGTTTGGATCATTGCTATGGATTATGTTGTGTATGTGTTGGACATATGTGTGTTGCTCATGTTCATGTTCATGTTCATAGACGTATCCCATTAACTCATTTGAGCCGGGGTTACAATAATGGATCCGTTGGTCTGGCAACCCACTTGGCCTGCCTCGCATGTGGCGCCTTGTGATTGAAAGCCTAAATGCCGAGGGCTTGGGTTACGTCGACCCCCATGTGCTTTAATTCATTACTTGTTTGCTATACTCGTGTTCACATATTTAACATTGATTCGCATGTTCAAGCTATGATCATATATCTATATAAACCTGTGATTACTCACCAACTATTCGTAGTTGACCTTTATTTTATACATGTTGCAGGATTTGCTGTTAGTTGATGACTTCTTACTGATGACACCATAGGATCGCATGCGAGACTTAGTGTGACCAAGTTAATTAAGTCCAATTGTTCTTTATTGATGTATTATGTCATGTATTGTAATGAATCTCGAATTATCTTTGAAATGGGTTGATTAAGAATATCGCAACATTAATTAGTGTTGTGTGCATCTGGACAATCATCATGCCCCGACGTATTCCGCCGTCAGTTGGGGTGTGGCAGATTGGTATCAGAGCCACGGCTATAGGGATCTAGGTTATTAGAACCGGCTTGACCTAGACTTATGCCTTAGGTGTCCTGCATGAGTGCCTCATGCATAACATGCCTATATGATTTATATGTCCTATATTTGCTTCTTAATCATGCATGTTTAATTGTTGCCTTTATCGATTAGCACGCACCTATACACAAATCACTTGAGGGTTCCTAGCCTCTTTCCTTAGAAATGGTGCCTTACGTACCATTTAGGATGTTGATTTTCGATTTTATGATCTCGTCAGACACGGGGCCTTAGTGATTGACATGTAGTAACTGTAAGGGTGGAAGCACCGGTAGTTGGGGTCTCTAACTGGAAAAGCGTTGCGTACAAATTTGAATTGACGGATCCGGACGCTTACCTGGGACGCCCCCATGAGAGTGTTGAAACCTATTAGGCCAAAGCATGTCAAACACTAAGATCTTACTCTGATTAGTCACGGTTGTAGTTTCCCACTCGGGAAATGAGGGCCATTCCGTATGTTTTTCAAAAATCATTCGATTTCGTGTTTTACGCGTTGTGTGTAAAATTTTCAATAACCTATGATAATCTGAGTTACACCATCTCACTGTCACACACTTAACCTTTTATGACCTAAATGGATTTCAATCTAATTTCTCGTTTTATATGACGATGGTTTTACGATTTTCTCCTATGATTCTCGGTAATCTATGATTTATCGATTCAGTTGTCTCATGATTTTAAATCGGTCACCCACCCTGATGTACCCATAGTCTCATGATTGATTCTTTCTCCTTTCTTTGCTTGGATCGTTGTATTCATCACCGTAACCGTCTAGTGGCTCGAGAGGTTATACGTCAAGTGACGGCTGTCCTCCCCGATCTAATTCAGCAAGCTCTCAATGCCAATGCCCCCGATCTAGCACAAGGAAACTCGGGCATTGGGTATTCCTTTGCCAGAGTCAGCAAAAGGAAGAGAAAGTTTAAATTGCTGCTAGGGCAACAACTCATGTTGCTCCATTTGATGCTACTATCCCCGCACCCCCCCTTGTTGTTCAAGGTGCTCCCGTTGTGCCGAAAGCTAAGAAACCCTATGCTGGGCATCACCCTTCCTGCAGTCGGTGCAAACGTCATCACCCCACCCACCTTCCATGTTGGCAGTGCACAAATTGTGGCCTTCTTGGCCATCATGTGGGTATATGTCACCGACCCAACCATCTCGGGAGCACCGGTCACCAGCCAGCTCGAGCTCAGCCTCAAATGTTTCAACCTGTGGTGCCCATGCCTACTCAAGCCTTTGCTGTCCGCCAGACTGCCCTTGTCTCCACCTGTGATTGCTATTACTATGGTGCCCCTGATCGCACTCCTTTGGCGCATCTACTGTTAGCTATGGTTAACGCTGCCGTCAACGGCAATGCTGTCCGGGGACCCCATGCTGGATCTTCCCACTTCGGATGTTGTTTGATGTGTCCTACGATTGATGCTTTGTAATCGTTTGAAATCGTTGACTTTCTATGTAGTAGATTCCTTTATGTTGATGTCATTTGAAACCTTATTGTTCCTTTTCTTTTATGCACTTATGTACTCGGTTATGTGTTGTCTCGTTTGGTTTTATGAATCGTTTATCCCTTATATGATGATTATCGTTATATGTACGTTGGGTAAATTCTCGTTGATGGGTTCACAAGTTTGCAGGTTGCATGGTTACGGGATTACACGTATACATGCAGACAAGCCGGCACGTGAGCGAGTTATTAACCCACACGCATATGACTCTCCTGTGTTGTTAAAAAATTCAAATTAACCATTTTAAAATACCTCTGTTTGATGTATCACGTGTATCCTCTAGGTATGTGTGTCGGGGAGTCTACCCGTTTAATAATTTATGAGTTTACAAGTCCACATGTTTACGGGATTACATGTGTATGAGTTTATGATTTTACGACCTTTCGAGTAGACAACCTTATACACGTACCAGTATCAAATCTGTTCGTTCAAGGTTTGGTCTTAAATGACCATCGAGTTATGTCTGCCTTGCGACCTAACTCGTTGATGTCCGTCCTTCAGCATTGTTCACCGTTAGCATCTTCAGATCCTTTTCCTCTTATCTCAGCGTACCTTCTTGGTTTTATTTCAGTTATCATTATGAATCTGTATGTTTTGAGGAAATCATTTGTATCTCGCTGGACACTCAGGTCCTGGCAACCCTTGACGATAAATCAGTCTGTGGGCTCATGTCCACAATTACTTGCGTATGGAGCGCATGCATTTAGGACCCAAGATTGTGAAAGTTCATCATAATGAAATGGGAATCGGAGACATCCGAAGTCACATCGGGTCTTCCTCCCGTTCACCAAATCGACTTTCACATTGCCTATATGCTCTTACGACTCCAGTTGCCAGTCACCTTATCGTCTCTAACCCTCGGGGAACCGTTCGCCTCTGCGCGATCCTTTCTTCCTTATGGGTTTTGTCTTTTTCCATTGTGTTAACCCTCCTCATTTTGTGCCCTTCATGCGCCTTAGCTTTTGTTTGTACCTGATTCGCAGTAGTGTCTGGTTTTGAACTCCATGTTTCAACCGTCACTTCGCGTCCCTTTTCCAAATTTGTGATTGCCCTCACAGGCGATATATGAATTTGCTCATTTCTCATCCTTGATCTCTATCATGGGAAACTCGTTTGTATTCAGACCAGAAACTCCGGGGTATTCCGGCTAGTTAGGTCGTGAATTCGGCTATTGGTTTACTCGATAGTCGATTTATAGAACCGATCTATGTTGTTTCTACCCTAGAGTTGTCTAGTGTTGCTTTACCATTGACTCATGAGTCTAATTTTAGACTCGATGTCCATCATTTCACGGTTTCGATCCTTCGTTTCGACTCTTGTTTGTTGGATGACTTTTATGATTGTTTCGGTTGTGGTTCAGTCTTTCTTCGCACTATCGTTATGTGATTGTTCGTTGGTTCATTAATCTGCTTCATCGGGTTTATCATTTAATTCTAAATCTTTGGCCTCATCTGAAGGGTGCTATGGGTGGATGTGACCGGTAATCACTATTAATCAAGTTATTCTTCATTACAAGATATGTTTATGTTATCAGATTTCTCGCATTTCAAGTTATGGTATTCGATTTATGTTATCAGGATTCTCGCATTTTAAGTTATGTTTTCGGTCCATGTTATTGAATTCATGTATTTCGAACCATGATAGTCGAGTTACGTTATCGGACTCATGTACTTCGAGACATGCTATTCGGTTCATGTTATCGGGCTCATGTATCTCGAGTCATGCTATTCGATTCATGCTATCGGGCTCATGTGTTTTGAGTCATGTTATTTGATTCATGTTATCGGGCTCATGTAATTCGAGTCATGCTATCCGGTTTATATCATCAGGTACATGAATTTCGAGTCATGTTGTTCGGTTCATGTTATCAATACATGTATTTCGAAGCATGTTGTTCGATTCATGTTATCGGTACATGCATTTCGAGACATGTCGTTTGGTTCATGTTATCGATACATGTATTTCGAGACGTGTTGTCCGATTTAGGTAATCGAATTCATGCACCTCGAATCATGTAATTCAACTCATGTCATCGAATTCATGCACCACGAATCATGCGGTTCATTCCAAGTCAAAGGAGTCGTGTTGATTCTGAAATGTACTGTTCGGATTACGCTAGTCGTGACACCCGAGCGAGTACTAACCAGCTCATGACATCCAATGCGTGGTTTTCCGTTTAGTTCGTGGTACTCGGTTTCCTTTTGTATCATTTGCTTTAAGCCCTTTTTGTGCTCATCACTTGAATTTTACGGTTGCGTATCGTTCATTCGAGTGTTGATCATTACTCTACTCTTGCTAAATCAGAGACTCATACGCGCTACTACCGACGATTGTGTGTGATGCTAGCTTAGCATACGATCGATATGGGTTGTGGGGTATAGGTCTTAGGTTTTAGCGAGGATTGATTCGGATTCTGTCCAGGTATCGTGTCTTGTAAGGTAAACCGGATGTGGGTCGCTACCCATCTAGTTCACCAGAACTTGACGCCTTGTTTGGATAAGAAGTCTGAAGCTCCACATCCTTGTTTATCATTATTATCGATTTTGGTGTTGGTTTATTCTATGTAATTGTTAGAGCATATTCCTATGCTAACGTTGTGTCTCGTGTATTGTATCTAGACAAGAGCGTCTGTGTGAGTTAGTTAGTCATCTGGCCGGATCACATGATCCGCCGGACCAGTTGATACGGCGGACCAGATAGTCTGCTGGTGATCCGCTGGCTTATGACTAAGTAACTATAAATAGTTCGTGTTAGAGAGAGTTAGAAGTGCTGTCATTCTACATATCTCTTAACTGTGTGTAAACTGAGTGTGTTTCTCTCTCTAGCTTGTAATCTCTAAGTGAATCAATAAAGCAAAGCTTTATTTACATCTTGTTGCTATCCGATTACCGAATCATGCTGTAGTAAGATCGTATCGTGGTTTATCAAGTGGTATCAGAGCATTCCAGGTTGCTCTACTGCTGTGATTTGGTAAGTTTTCGAAATTCTAGAGAGAGAAAGTTTGGGTTTTCTACGTTTTTCATCAATTTTTCATAATTCTGAGTGATTCCGAGGATAAAAATGATTTCTGGATGTTCCTGGAGTGTTTTCGCATCATACTGATCCAGTTTCTAGCTTCAATTGTCGAAATCTGTGAAAATCAGTCGATTTTGGTGTTTTCTGCATCTGGTCCGCCCGACGAACAGTCTGATCCGCCATTTGATCCGCCCAGGCAATCTTCATCAGTCTGATCCGCGACAGTTGCAGCGTACCAGTGTGATCCGCTGAAAATTCTAGTCCGCCGTACCAGTTTTGATCCGCCGTATCAAAATCTGGTCCGCTAGTACAAATCTGATCCGCCTCGGTAATTTGATCCGGAACTGGTCCGCTGGTAGTATTTTGATCCGCCAATGTGTGTTGATCCGCTGGCAGAAAACATACCTTCACTAAAACTGACGTAACTTGCAAACCGTTTGGAGTTACGGAACCCAATACCAGCCAAAACGTTCGTCTTTCCGAGATCTAGGACGTGTACCTGCCTACGGCCAGTACCGTCAAGTTTTGACCCCCAAAATCCGCTTGGAAGACGCCCGTTTTTCAGTTTTAAGTTTTCGCGTTCGGTATTGAAATTTCAAAATGAGCGATTTTCACGCTTTTTCAGCTGTTCAATCATCAATGCAAGCCATATTGAACTATGATAACGAGATAGGAACAACTCAGAAAGTTCCTAAGTTACTTCGATTGGAGGATTATGAGAATTGGAAGCAACGATTTGAATCATTTGTTAATGCTCTTGACATTGATTTGTGGATTTCTATTGAACAAGATTATACATATCCTAAGAAAAATGGAGAACCAATTCCACGAAGTGATCTTGATGAAGATCAAAGGAAAGTTTATGCCAGAGAAAAGAAAACTTATGCAAATCTCACAATGGCATTACCAAGAGAACTCTTGCATCAATTCAAAAATTGCACAACATCAAAAACATTATGGGATGCACTGAAGGATAGATGTGCAGGAAACGAGCAATATAAGAAGAGTCGAAAGAAAGTTTTGTTAAAGGAGTTTGATAACTTCCAGCATTGTGAAAAAGAGAGTATTGCAGATTTGATTTCTAGATTTTCTCATCTGATTAATGAACTCGATATTGTAGGAGTCCAGAAAGAAAAAGATGACTTGAAGGAAAAATTTCTGGAAGCTTTACCGGAAACATGGGAGAATTTTGTTATGATGCTTGCTAATGATCCAAATTATTCAAGTTGGACTTTCAATCAATTATTAAGCAAGTTACAAGCTCGAGAAATGGAATTACTTGTAAAGAAGTCAGCAATTCCATCAGTTCAAAATCCTGCAGTTTATTTTGGAGAGAATTCTGCTACTGCTCATGCTAAAGCCAAATCAAATTCTATTTCAAGCAGTAATCCACCAGTAACAGCATTTCTTGCTGGAAAATCAGATAATGGTGGGTATTCTTCAGGATGCAGTTTTACTATTCCTGCTAAATCATCAAGTAAGTCAACTTCTAATCAAGCAACCGAAGATCTAGCTGCTTTGTTATCTGCTTTTATATCTTCATCGTCTGGATCGATTTTCGGTCAAGTTAGTGATGCTGGTTTAAGTGGAACTGAGTTAGAACAGCTGGATGATGATCAGTTAACTGAATTAGATTTGCATTGGCAATTTGCAATGATGGTTGAAAAAGGAAGACGATTTATCAAGAAACATGGAAAGAATTCTTTTGTTCCAGGAAATAGGAAATTGGGTTTGGATAAATCTAAAGTAAAGTGTTACAATTGTTCCAAGGTTGGACATTTTGCTCGTGAGTGTTCTCAATCATCATCTGATAAGAGTAAATCTGATAAACCTGACGCAAAAGCTATGATATCTCAAACTGAAGAAGGTTATGATTGGGCTAAAGATTTTCCAGATGAATCTGCATTCGTGGTTCATTCTCAAGACAGTTATGCATTGATGGCAAATATTGAGGTTGAATCGAGTGGGTATACATCTGAGACCAGTAAATCTGCTTCAAGTCATTCTGATTCCGAAATGGGTGGTTATGAATCCGTGTGTGAATTTTGTTCACAAAAGGATAGTCGAATTAAAGGTTTGATAAAAGAAATAGAATGTCAATCTGTTGAAATTAAACGAAAGGATGAAGAATTGGAGAGTTTCATCAAGAAATGTCAGGAATTTAATGAAGTTTGCAAAACAAATGCAGAGTTACTCAAGGAAAAGAGTGTGTTGGTGACAGAATTAGCGAATGTTCAGAAACAATTGTCAGAAAGATGTATACAGAATGATCAACAAAGGTTACAACTTCAACACGAGAATGATGAGTTCATGTCAAAAATTGTCAAGCTTACTTCGGTCAATGAAAAGCTGGTCAAGGAGGTTGCAGAATATAAGTCTCAAGTTCAAGATGTTAGTGAAGATTTTGAACAGTTATTTCAAAAATCTATCAAAAAGGTTGAAGTACTTCAGACATCGAATGATGAACTTCAGAAGGCATTGGATGAAGTTACTGCTGATAGAACTCAATATCAGATTGTTCAGTCTGAATTGCAAGATACAATCACTTCTTTGAAGAAAGATAAAAATTTATTAACAAGGAATATTGAGATATATAAGGAAAGAGTGGATAAAGTTACCAAAGAAGTGCATGCTGCTCATGATGGGATGAGACGAGAAAAATCATTAGTCAACACCACATCTGAGAAATTGATTCAATCAGAAAAAGTTCTTGCTGAAGCTCAGAAGATCATAGCTGATTTGAAAGTTGAAATTCTCGATCTCAATCGTCAATTGCATAACTTGAAGAATTCTCATTCTTTTACAAGTTATTTGTGTCAAGACGACAACTTCAAGAAGGTATTTGGAGGTGATGATTTTAATCAAATTCCTCATCCAGTGATTCAAACAGAGTCTGTTGTTGATTTGAACACTCCAGTGGTAAACAAAGATTATTCTGAATTTGTTTCTGCTAAGTGTGAGAAGAGGGAATCACAGTGTTCAATCAAGCATGTTGGAACAGATGAGAAGATAGGGTCTGAAGAAAAGTTGGCTGCTGAGCTTGTTCAAGCTAATAATTTGAAGGGTATTAAAGCTAAATTTACTGAGGTTGCTCAAGCTGGTTCTTCTACGTCTCAAATGGATTTATCAAAGTTACCTGGTTATAAACGATCTGGTTTGGGTAATCATAATCACAAAGTTGTTCAGAAAGTTGAGAAGAACAAGCCAAAGAAGACTCCTAAGGAGAAGAAAGATACTAGTCTTGAACAGATATATCATCTGGCGCAGGTATTTGTATCCACCATGGAAAAAGGCTTCGGAGGTAAGATACAGAAGAAAGATTCCTCTACAAGTTCTCCGAAAGAATCTTCCGCTTCGGATTCCAATTCCACACCTAGAAGTCCTACATCACAATGGGTACATTCTAACCGATTTCAGGTTTTTGATGATATTTCTGATGAGTCTGAGTTGTCTAATAAATGTGATCCAGTTCAGGACAAGTCCCAATTTAAACGTTCATATCGTTTGTGCTATCAATGTCGCCAAAAGGGACATATAGCACAGAATTGTCCTGTCACTGTTAAAAGGAAATTTTCTGGAAAAACTGCCACGATAATTGATGAATCCGGCAGAATTTTTAATGACTCACCAACATCACATTTTAAATCAAAACATTTCAAAAGTGAGTCTAGTGTTGGTGATTCATCACAAGATGATGTTTCTGTGAAAACTGCACCTGCAAAGATGCAGTGGCGACCTAAAGTGGTCAGCAAAGCTGCAACTGACTTTGTGGAAGACACTGGTCGACCAGAAGCTGTGTGCTTCGGGTCATTTGAGTACTAATCATTTAAACCAGTGTGCAGGTATTCCTAGAAGACCCGTTGGTGATTGCAAAGTTGCTGATGGAGGAGTATTCTGTGTTCTTAACTTAAATTGACATGTCTTCATATTTCTACACTGAAATTTTCTGAAAGCTTAAACCTGAAAAGGTATCAGTATCGATTGGTCAATTTTCTTTCTTTTACATTTTGTATGTAGGTTAGGGGGAGAAAATTGAAAAGCCAAAAATAGCGTCTTTTTGTTTTTGTTTGTGTTAAAATGAAAATCCAAAAATAGAGTTTTCATTTTAAGGGGGAGAAATTGGAAAATACAAAAACATCGAAAAATGGAAAAATACAAAAACATTGAAAAATGAGAAATTGTATCCGACATGATTGGGAAATGATGGTACATTGGCTTACGTGTCTGACTCATGGATAAATTAGATGAAAAAGCCATAAGATCATTGTTTGATGTACTTGGTAGGCTCGGCATTAAATCAGAAAGTATTCAGATGTGATAAACACTAAATACTAATGCTTGACCAAGTGGACAACATCTTGATGCATATCTCATGATATATCAAGAAAAGATATGTGAAAAAGAAAATGAGAAGTCACTGTGTATACATGTGTTCATTTTGCAAAGATTTAAACTTGTTTGATTTTCTTTATTTTGTCAAACGATCGGACTTTCTCTGCGTGTCGAAAGACCGACCTGATTGTTGTTCGTTTGACGTTCTGCTTTATTTTCTTTGGTGTTTCGTATAACTCATCGGACTTTCTCTGCGTGTACGGGAGTACCGACCTGATTGTTGTTGGGTTATACAATTTCAACTTGTTTTATTTTCTTATTTTGTTAAATCCGAGGCCTTATCTGCGTATCGAAAGATCGACCTTAAGGTAGACGATTTAACGTTCTTATTTCTTTTTGCATGGAACACAGTTGACTGAATCATGAATACAATCATTATGTGATTAAATCACAAATGAAATCACAAAGTGTGATATAAAAAGCCAAAAACATATCTGAGTATGGTTGATAGTGTGGGGTACACTGGTCAATGCAAATCTAATCAATACAATAACATATCCAGATGGTATGAGTATGATTGTGCCTGAGTTTAGAATGGACAAATTATACCAGTAATCGACATGACTTATGTGCTGAAGTAATTGAAATTGAAGTGTAGTTCAGCATGTTATGATCAATATGATCCCAAGTTGTGATCTTTCTCGCAAAAGACAAAAATAGTGTGTGATTCAGTATTTCATTTCTGTGTTGCATTTATGTTTTATATCTGAAAACTCAAAAAGATTTTAGGTGTGTTTTGATATAACGTTTCAAAAAGCCAAAAAGATTTTGTTTCTTATTTGTTTTCGATCGATCGATACTTGATACAAAATTCAAAATTTCAAAACTATATCTTGGATTCTCGAAGAGAAGTTTTGCGCCAAGATTAAATTAATTTTCAAAAGAAAAGGAAAACCGCGTTTCTGTCTTCTGAAATTGCAGGTTATCTGAGTGAGACGATTCAAGCATGGTGAAAGGGGGAGTATGTTATATCTTTCACAAGTGGATCTTGAAGTTCAAAGATGATTCAAGATTGATCCAGCCATGCGAGCTCTAATTCTGACAAGATTTCAAGTTGAAGATCAAATGCAGTCATGCTGAAGATTGAAGACTGAAGTTGAGTTAGAATATAGATACACTACACGTTAAGGGGGAGTTTGTTAGAGCATATTCCTATGCTAACGTTGTGTCTCGTGTATTGTATCTAGACAAGAGCGTCTGTGTGAGTTAGTTAGTCATCTGGCCGGATCACATGATCCGCCGGATCAGTTGATACGGCGGACCAGATAGTCTGCTGGTGATCCGCTGGCTTATGACTAAGTAACTATAAATAGTTCGTGTTAGAGAGAGTTAGAAGTGCTGTCATTCTACATATCTCTTAACTGTGTGTAAACTGAAGTGTGTTTCTCTCTCTAGCTTGTAACTCTCTAAGTGAATCAATAAAGCAAAGCTTTATTTACATCTTGTTGCTATCCGATTACCGAATCATGCTGTAGTAAGATCGTATCTTGGTTTATCAGTAATCTATGTGAATCTATGTGAATCTATATGTTTAAGTTGGAATACTTTGAAGAAATCCATGTTGCATCCATTACTCACCTGAGTCTCCTAAACCCCCCCAGTCTCGGCCGTAAAGTAGGGGAGACTATGGTCCACTATTTTTGGTTAGTCTCTTGGTTGAGTCTGGACTGGTCGTAGTGTATTCTTGCGACCTATCTCAGTTTCTGTTGGTTGTCCTATGTTGTTGTATCATACTCGGTTGCCTTATATCGATGGTGTGGAATAGGATGTTCTCCGAAGACAAACAATACTCACTAAAGGTATTAAAGATGTGGTGGGTTACCTGTGGTACACCCTATATATAAGCATCGGTAATTCCTTTAGGGTGCATTGGGAGTCGGACCAAGAACGGTGTGTGTGTGTGTGTATGTGTGTGGGTTATGTCTCTGATCATCGGTTATATCACAGTTTATTCGCCTAAGTCACCATTCTAAACCTAACCCTTGCGGTCGGGTAAAGATTTTTGGTGCCGATATAATTGATTCTAGTAATCGAGAATATATTTCTATCCTCGGTGAAATCCCTTATATCGACTCTATGATTGGTTTCAAATGTCAAATGTGTTGGTTTGGTAAAACTCTTTTAACTTTCTCCAAATTTTTAAAGTCTCTTCTAATTTCGGGACGAAATTCCCTAAAGTAGGGGAGACTGTAACATTTGCAAAATACCTGATTGAGAAACCTGACCCATTTTGAACTTTCGCGATTTACTGATTTGCAAGTTATTGCGAATCCGGAAGAATTTTCGGGTGTTTACACCCCAATTAATGAATCTAAATGATTTATAATCGATTTTCGAAACCGGATACTTGATTACAATCAATTGGAACCAAATTGGGTGTCTCGAATTGAAAATAAAGCAATTTCGGTATGCGATCGATCCGTCGTTTACCGGGAACCTCGTAATTGGTCACCGTATATGAAATTAAACATTTTTATGTGTCTAATAATCAATTGTCATGTCATGAGTCATCACACACTTGATCGAGTCGCAAATCGTTGGTGAATTGCCCAAAATCGATACGTACACCAAAACCGACCAAAAACTTGTTATGTTTGATTGACTGTTGATCATAATTCAATATATGACATGTTTATATTCAATTTTATTGGCTTGAATGTGGTTTTTATGATGGGAAATGAAAAATGGAGAAAAACAAAAAAACGACACTAAAAAACGATGAAAAACGAAGAAACTAGAGCGAAAACGGTGAAGCAGCATAATTCTGGTCGGGAGACTTGTAGGCGTATCGCCTGGAACTCCCAGGGGCCGTAGGCGATACGCCTGGAAGTGACATTTCAGCAAAACCCTAAAATTCGGGTATTTAAGCATCATTAGCCTCATTTCTCATCATTTTCAGCCCCCATCACCTCTAGAACGGCCCTAAACCTCTGTAAAACACATTTTCAAACCCTAATAACCTAGTTGGAGTTGGAAGCTTGAAGACTGAATCTTTGATCCTCTCTTCTCATCCTTTTTCTTCATCTTTTCGGTTTTCCGGTAAGTGATCATCTTCACCTTTCATCATCAAGATCAGACCTTTATGGGTTCTTATGACTAGATTTATGCTCTAAATCATCTCTTCATCTAGATCTATTGATTTCTTGGTCCAAGATTGGAACTTTATCATGATTTTGGCTTGGATCTATGTTCATGCATGTTTATATGTTGTAGATCTAGGTTTAATTGAATCAAGACTTGATTTTTATGTTGGATTAGGAGGAGATCTGATCATGTATGCTTCGAAGTACTAAGATCCATGTTATATGATATAAAGTTTGAATCTTTATGTTAGATCTAGGCTAGATCTACGTTTTGTATGATGGATATGACCTAGATCTAGGGTTTTCTCATCTAGATTGTGAATTTTGTGCATTATATGACTATGATCTTCCACATGAACGGTATATTATGATAGATCTTCATGCTAGATCCATAAAAGTTGAAACTTTATGACATTAGGTTGCTAGATCTGTAATTGGTATGATGTTTCGAGTTAGATATATACATGATAATCATTAAGGATGCATTTTTATGTCTTAATATGACTAGATCTATAAATTGCATGACACTTAGGTCTAGATCTACGTTCCTTGATAATCAAGTTTGTGTTTGCATGTCATAAAATGTTAGATTTACTAGGTTGCATGTCATCTAGGATTAGATCTATATATTTCATCATCAAGGTGTGTTTTTATGCTATGGATGACTAGATCCATGATTAGGTTAATCATGCTTAAGGAACCCCATGATTAAATGATTAGGTTTGCATGATAAGACTATTTGCTATGCTTATGACCATGTTTGACCATGATGACCTCTGTTTGACCATGTTGACTTATGTTTGACCATGTTGACTTATGTTTGACCATGATGACCTCTGTTTGACCATGTTTGACTTTCATATAAATAGTCAAATTAAGACTCTTGGACCTCACCTTTAGTCTAGGATTCGGCTCTTATCGTACGTATCATCTCACCGAATCACCATCGAGTCGTCGAGTCGGTTGTGTCGTGAAATTAAATTATTTATACATTTAATTAAATATTTATTTATTCTTCCTCTATCTCGCTAGTCGTCATGATTATCATCGGGTCTATCTTTCTTCGTTTCGTGGTGTTATTTCTTTCAGATTGTGTTTCCTCCATCAGGTGAGTATCATAGCCCCTTTTTCTTTTAAATTTTGGGTGCAACATGTACCGTATAAACTCATGTTCGTGTTCTTAAACTTTATACATTTTCAAAACGCATGCGAACCCTGTGTTTGATCTATGTGCCTAGTATGTGTGAACTTGTTTGGATCATTGCTATGGATAATGTTTTTTAAAGAGAGAGGTATAATGGTCAATGCACATATACTTAACTGAGTTTTTTAACAGTCATCCAACCCAGGGACTCCAGGTGAGACAAAAGTGAAAGTTCAAGGACTCCAACTGTAATTTTTAATGTTCCATGACTAAAAATGAGATTTTAACAAACCATAAGGTCTTCCCGTGCAATTTACTTTAAAATGAAGATTCAAAGGAGTTAGAAAGTACGAACTACGAAGTGTATACTTCTTCAAGAATGTAATGATTTTCAGAACCAAGTATTTTTGGTATTTCAATGGGGCGAAGACCCATGAACCACATGGCTCTGGGTGCAGAGTCTATGATAGCGCGGTCCTAAGGGAGGTAGTCCTATTGGTGCTGAAAGGGATAAATCCCTAGTTGCAGTCGTCTTGACTTAAAGCTATGATAGTGACTTTGCTAATTGGTAGCAAATTTGATTATCACTAGCAATTATAGGATCAGTAGCAAATGATCATCAATAGCAACTTTGCCTTGTGTAGTAGTAACACTGCCTTCAACAACATGCTTATTTTTAGCACCAACTTTATACATCAGTAGCAAAGTTTGTCTTTAACATGAACTAGTTCATCGACCGCAAACATACTATTGTAACTTTTTTATGTTGAAGAGTACTTGACGTTAAAGCTTAAGCTAGTGCTGAAGGAGTGTGTTACTATCAAAGTAAACGCCAGCTTAAGGTCAGTGATAGACCCTGTCCTACTGATCTATACAAAAACCTAACTTTGCCTATAAACAGGGTAAGGCGGGTATCGTATCCACGAGGAGCATGTGGTCAGTGTTATATGTTTTATCTGATTATACACTAATTTAACTAAAAAGCTAGAAAGTGTAAAAATTGATTTTGACGTAGTTTTTATAATAGAAAACAATAACAAGAATAATAAAATGTAAACAGAAGGTCACACCTAGGGTTCAGGTATTGTGACTAATCATGCAACCTAGTTGTAGTGAATCTCAAAGAGTTACATATAACCCACTAATTGTAATGAAAGGAACTCTAACAAGCAAAGTAATCCGACCACACTACAAGACAAGAACTTAATCGTGACCAAGGGTGTGTGCTAGGATGTTGCTACGCTAGACTCAAACTCAGTTAATAATTTAATATGCAGTGCATTGACTAACAATAACTTAATCATATTTCATGACACACAACAATTGAACCAGTAGATGAATTCATCTCAATTTAAAACAACCAAACGTTTAAACTATATAATTCTAACAAGACAGCAGAAAAATATAATTCAATTCAAGATTCATTTACAACCAGACATGAAAATATACACAAACCCTAGCCCCGGGGTGATCTTGAGAAGATTAGCCTTCCATCATCGTGTTGATCGTTGATTCAATCTTCAGCTTCATCGTTGGTTGAAAGAACGGATGATTACGAATCATTTCTACGTGTTCCCGAGCCCTCTGGCTCGCCTCTGACGGTTGCCCAGTCCCTCCAAATCGTAATCATAGTGTTCCTTAAATGTAAAATCACAAAACCCTAAAATTTGGATTTGCCGAATAAGAGCATTCACGGCAGGTTCTCCATCATCATCCCTATAATTTATACTTTTATTATTACTTTTTCTCTCTCTTTCACTCACAACCATAATTAAATAATACTTTTTATACCTTTATCATTACCTTTTCTCTCTTTTTTAATCCCTAAATTTTAGTAAATCACCAGTTTCTTTTGTCAAATATGCAGATTTGCTAAACTTTTTCTCTTTCCTCTGCTCACAACCACTCACAACGAAACCTCAAATGTTTAGGAATTTACACTTATATATATTTTTAGGGAACCTCCCGTGAATGCTCTACGAGCCGTAACCACTCGTTTTATCATAACGAGTCATTTCGGGTTGATGAATTATGATGCTCCGTTCGAATGCAGTCTGACACAGCCACTTTGCGTTCACATTCCAAGGAATTAATTAATTCCTTTCCTTTTTTTTGAACGGAAAATTTGGATCACCAACGGGGACATTACACCACCCATCCGATCATCTCCAATCCCCATCAGGAGAAAACTCACCACTGGTGAGAAAACCCCCTAGCCCAACTTGTGAACCCCATATTTATTCTTTTGTTACAAGTTGGACTTGAATCCAAGACCTCATGGTAAAGGGCCATACACCTTTGCCACTTAACTAAGCTAGTGGTTGTAGTCTCTTTTGCCATGTACTGATATTTCATTTAGTTATTTACTATCCAAATTACTCCATATAACTAATGACGGTCCCAACTTGTCCCACTTATTTTTTTTTTGACGATGACATCTTTCTAAGTGACACTTCACTTTCATCAATCACCAATCTTGCAAGTGTGTTTAGTTGGTTCAATTCTCCTCCGGTTTATCTATTAATCTTCATAAAAGTAAACTTAATGGGGTGGGAATTGATGGAGTTCGCCTAAAACTTTTTGGCTTCCTCCATTCATTGCCAATTGGGGTGCATGCCCTTTATGCACTTGGGGCTCCCTATTGGCTTAAATATGAATCTCATTTCCAATTGGGACTGGGTCATTGATAAAATTAAGAAGAGATTATCTTCTTGGAAATAAAAGGCGCTCTCTTTGGGGGGGGGGTCGACCCTTAACAAATCATACTTGGCTCCATTCCTATCTACTACCTTTCGCTCTTTCGAGCTCCGTTGCATTCATTGAGGTTTACGGAATCAATTCGTGGAAAAAAATTTGGGGTGGGGAGAAAAAAAGTTCGTGGATTTCTTGGAAGATTATATGTGCGTCAAAGAATAAGGGTGGTATGGGGTTTGGCTCGCTTCATGCCATGAACCTTGGGTTACTCAAGTAATGGCTCTTCAAGTGTAAAGCAAATTCCTCAAAGCTTTGGGTGAAAGTGATCAAGGCTATTCACCAGTCCAAACATAATTGAAGCACTTTCCCTAGCAAACATTCCATCGCAGGGCCTTGGAAGAACATCATAAGGCTTGTAACGATCTAAAGTCTTGGGGGTTATTGGTGAGAGAAAGATACGTTGCTGGGTTGGTACAGGCTCCGGTTCGTTTTTGGACAGACAATTGGACGGGTTTAGGTCTCTTAAAGGACCTGTTTCCTCTCTTGTTCATGCTCGAATTTGATAAAAACTATTATGTTGCTGATCAAAAGCCTCTGCCTTTTTCCAGTGCTTTTCGCTGGGCCTGGATTGGGCTGGTGTTGCCTCCGCTTGTAGATTCTTCGTCTGGGACTATGAAAATTCATTGGGCATATTGTCCTGTTCCAACTCATTGGATTTTTGGGGGTGGGATGTGGGGGAAAGGACGGATTTCTCGGTCATGAATGTTCGAAGAGATGCCGAGGCCTTCCTTCTAGGTTCGTCCAATTTAGTCTTTCCTTGGTACAATTGGCGCCCTTTAAAAGTGAACATTTTCGCTTGGCGTGCGGGGTTGGATAAAATCGCCTTAAAGGTCAATCTCACTTACCGTGGTATTGACTTTATCACTTTTTGTGAGGGGTGCAATTCTAATCCGAAGACTACGGACCACCTTTCTTTTAAGATGCCCACAAGTGAAAATTAATTGGGATCTTGTTCTCCAATGGGGTGTAAGGTCCCTCCGGACCTTCCTTCTTCGGTGGGAGAGGTCCTCTCTATGCATAACTCATGGGTATTCTCCAAAAGGTTAAATCGTACCCTACATTGTATCTTTGTCACCACTCTTTGGTTCCTTTGGAAGTCAAGAAACGACAAGCACTTCAACAACCGG
Organism: Deinandra increscens subsp. villosa; assembly: GCA_039602395.1. Classification (NCBI taxonomy): domain Eukaryota; kingdom Viridiplantae; phylum Streptophyta; class Magnoliopsida; order Asterales; family Asteraceae; genus Deinandra; species Deinandra increscens. The sequence continues at coordinate 24,950,624 of JBCNJP010000003.1, forward strand.
GTCAAGAGATTAGACGAAATCATCGGTGATATTAAATATTGGTCCTTTACTTGGATAAAGACTATGGGTCATTTTGCTTCTCTAGATTGGTCGCATTTGTGTAATTTCAATTTCAGTTTATAATTTTTCTAGCTCCTTGCTAGCGTTTTAATTTTTTCCGCCGTTAAAAAGAATATATAATTTAATCATTACACCTCCACGTCAGTTTATTTCCCTGCAATTCACAATTCAAAAACTAGTAATATTTACTTAATCAATTTGATGAGCGGGTTACATGTGCATTTTATTTATATTTAATTATCCCCTAAACATACCGAGTTAGGTATAAAAGATATTGATTTAAATAATTTTGATGTATAGTATGTTATGGTGTAAATGAGCTTAAATGATTTAATTCAATTGAAAAGGAGTTAACTTACGAGTTGAGCATCATATGCATGTTTCTCAATTATTCTATACTAATTGTTTTAAAAGTTTATAATGTTTTAAATTGTAGTTTATGTGTGTGCAATGCAGGTGTGTAAACGGATATGGCCACAAGAATGAAAATGTGAGATGGATGAGTTTTATTGGGCTCTAGTGGGCTGGTCAAAGTTGATTAAAGTCAACAACATATTGGGAAGGTTGTACGTAAACGGAACAAAAAGTAAATAAATTAAATGAATGAGAATGAAGGAATCTAAGAATTGGAAGCTCGATCACGTGCCATGCATGGGAATGGAATTAATTAAATTCATTGAGGTGTGAACGTAAAAATGGAATCAAGAATTCACGGCGCATCGTGGCGCGAGGAAAAAAGAAGGACATCCCTCGCGTCACGCGAGAGGTGTTAAGTCAGCAAAAATCGAGAAATTCGATCGTGACTTATATTTAAACATTCTAACTTCGTTTTTAGGTTTTTTTAACTTCGTTTTTTCGGTTAGAGCCGACTGGGAACGAACCTTTGTTAGTTTCTGATTGTTTTTCTTGTTTCTGAACGATTCGATGATGATTGCGATGTTCGACTTACAATTGATGATTACTTGGGTGAGCGGTTAGTGTTTTTTTTGGTTTTAATCTAAGGTTCTAATTGCTTAGATAGAATTATTGATCTGTGACAATCTTTGATTCTAGTGTTCGTTTGATAAATCATTGCAATTGTTTGTCGTGTACGTACCCCTCGCTCCCGGACTACCTCTTTGAGCATAGCTCTAGGACTATACTTAGTATGTGCAAGATAGATAATTGTTTGGGTTGGTTAAATAAGAACACAATCATGTCTATGTGATTTATAGGTTAGATTCCTGACGAAAGAAATCAGTATTTCACTAATCCGGATCCTAAAGTAATCGCTTTTTAGTAATATAAGTTAAAATCAATCAATTGTTAGTAGTTAATTAAGTGTTATTCAATCTAGTGTTAAGTTTAGTTAATCTAGGTTAGTGACAGTAGCTTATGTTAGATAATTAGAGTCGCTAATAACCACCAACTCCCTTGGTTCGATACCCTAGCTTACCCTATCCATAGGTTTGTTTAGATATTTGTAGCGGTAGACGACAGCCATTATCACAATTTCATTTTAAACTTCCTCACTTAATTTATAAATAAATAGAACTAACAATTCGATTTCATGAAATTCACTATGAATTTTCATGAAAAAAAATAATTAAAGGTTAACACGTTAATTCTTATAACTCTGAGTCCAACTTAATAATAAGAGTTTAAGCTCATTTAGACCATAATATATTAAGCATAAAAATCGAGTAAAATAATATATTTTATGCTCTCATCGGTGCATTAAGCATATAATTAATATGAAATAGAGTGTGTCTAAACACTACTCATCACATCCCCACACATAATTTTTTTCGTCCTGAAAAATTTTTCTATGGAATCATAACCGGGGAAGTGGATTTTAGTATTTTTTTTCATTTTCTTTTCTTTTATTTATCTGATACATTTGTGCGATAAATGTGATCATCAGTATTTATGTCTGACTAAACCTAACCACCTACTAATCAAGCCCCTGATCATGCTTTATCATTACATTGTTTATCTTTCATTCTATCCATGGGTCTCACACTCATGAATCCACAGCTTAGCGTAATCCTATCTCAAGGCATATCAAGGCCCGGGTTAAACCATATAGATTATCCGTCCACAATAAGCAAAAACCTGTATGTCTCGAAAATAATGGATGATGAATGAATGGATTTGAGCATTTATTCATTATTATTTATAATATTTTTTTCAGAACCTCGCTCAGTGGTGCATCCAACAAGTCACCATCGCGAAGGGTAGCACATAAGCTTCAGTCCTTACTGTATTTTTGCGAACCTCATCTAGCGGCGCATCAAACGAGCTTGTAACTCGAGAGGTAGCACATGGGGAAGCACATAGGGTCTCGATTCTTTATTATTTATTTTTATTCAAATAAAGCTCAAAAAATGGAAAAATAGAAATATGGGAGCGCCACTACTTCTCGAATTTATTTTCATAAAAAGATCATGGTGTGCCAGGTAATTTTCGAGACATAAACTAATAACCTAAAGTGGTACTGATCGTTCTATTTTGATAGTTTTGGCCTTACCATTTCTGTCCAAGATGAGAACCCACAAAATATCATGATTTGATTACTTATTTAATTATTCTATAATCTCAGGATGTTAAGCTTTTCATAGCCGGTTGGGCCTACCAACACATCACAAATAGGCGCACCTTCTATCTTTTTTTTTCATTATTTTAAAAACCAACTCTCCAGTTTTACCCCAACTCTCCAGTTTTACCTATCATTTTCCATGTATTTTGCAAATAAATTCAGGGTCAATTTCAAAATTTGTGCGTGTTTACTCAGAGATGTTGTTTCATATTTAATTCATGACAAGAAAATTTTAATTTTCTCTCATCCCCACACTTGAATTATACATTGTCCTCAATGTATGCTTTTGAACAGATTCTAAATGGGAATGAGGCAACCGATTTGACTCAATTAACAAATGCATCCCAAATCACTCCCGAAAATAAAACACACTAAACCAAAAGAAACAAAAAAAAATTTATGCAAGGAAGCATGGAAAGAGTACATGGACCTGGATATCTGTGAAAACTTTGCTAAAATGATTGAAGCTCCTGTAGCTCTTCCCCACACTTAGGCCTTGCAAAGAATTGAAAACTAAAAAAAAACACTAAAGAAACAAAATAGAATAAGTAGTACAAGTCCTAAAAACTCACTTTCGTAGGAATCACGGTTGCATTTAGCATATGCAACAAGCCTTTTAAACCTCTCGGTAGCCCGAGTTGACGAGTTTAGTCGCGTGAGGGTTTCTAGTAAACATACCCACAAAGTTCTTGGGTTGCCTCCTGAAAGCGCTAAGTTTATTGTCCCCAGCCAGATCTTACTTGATTTGACTCTCCTGGTGGTCTAAGCCCACATTTGCCTACCGAGTTTCCAACAAATGCCCGGTAGTTGACATGTCGCTTCCATTATCCTTTGCTCGTGCTCGACATGTATGATGATTCGTTGTGGGCACCAAAATTTGACTTGTGTCTAACTGAACATTTACCTACCGAGTTTCCCACATAAGCTCGGTAGTTGACTTGTCGAATCCTTAATTTACTTCTCACTATAGACACATCCAATGAATCGTTCTGGAGCTGTTTGCTCGGAATCTGACCAATATCACACGCCTCTACCTTTTTCTTTATTAAAATCAATACTTCTTGTTCACGTTTAACAATTTAGATAATAGTTAAAGAAGAAGGATCGAGATTACCTGGTGAAATCTTTGTTGTGGGTTCTCCAAATGATGTTATGTCTTTGATTAGGTTGTAATTCCATTGTGTTGCACCGGAAGTTCCATAGCCTCTGTTTTCAACTCTTCATCAATCAATTCTAGGGTAGCATTTAATTCGTCAGTAGGCAAGGAAATTGGTGTAGTATCATTTTCCACAACCTCTTCTCCAACTTCATATACGCCCAAATCTTGAAAAAACTCTTCACTTGGTCGTAGTTTATCTAAATCTAGGCCCTCTTGAATTCAACCCGGTCAATAGCTATTTGACCCACTTTCTTTTTCACCACCGCATAATTATTTTTAGTTACTTCTTGCTTTTGTGCCATCCCTTTCACCATACTCAAAGCCTCTGCTATCTGAGTGTTAGAATTGCTGAATCCACCTTGTTGTTGCTGGCCCTGGTTATAATCGCATTGGTTGAATCCATCCTGATTACAGCCTTGTTTGTACCCACCTTGCTTGTACATGTTAGAATCCTCGTATTGTGGTTGTGGATATTCTTGATAGGAGTTGTTATACTCCTCGTGGTAGCTTGAGAAAGGTGCCAACTCAGGTTCATGCATATTATAATGCCTACCTTGTTCTGAATAATTCATCCCCGAATGAGAGTGTCCTTGATAGTATGATGGAGCTGGTTGCTAGTACGAATAAGATGATCTTGAGTCTTCGTATTCCCTCTCATAATATACATCCTCCCTTGCGCACAAATGTTGCAAACAATCATCGGTTGGATGAGAACATGTATTACACAGTAATTTCTTTGACTTGAGGGTGTCTCATCATCTTCATACCTACACACTTTTTTATACCTATTAGTGAACCCTGGACATTTTCGAGGCATGTGATAAAGGCTCCCGCAACATAAACATGGATCATCATCATCATAGTCATATCCATCCATGATTAACTCAACCTACACACACAAAATAGAGTACCAAGTAGCAACGAACAGAAAAATAAAACTAATAAACAAATAAAAAATAAAAAAGAAGAAAAATATATTTGATTTTTGAGTAAATTACAAATAACGTCCTTTGTAATTAGTCAAATTATGGATTGCAACCTTTCTGAAACTAAGTAACACTCAGTGACCTTTCCTTTAGAAATTGTAACGGATTACGTCCTTTTCACTAACAGAAGTTAACTTTTTCTGTTAGTTTTTTGTAAATGACCATATTACCCTTACTTTTTAAAGGACCAAATTTGTAATTCTAACTCTTTAAAGGATCAAATCTGTAATTCTAATTATTTCTTTACTTTTATTTTATTTACTTCTTGTTAATTAATATTAGTTTTCTTTATAAACTATAATTTTCTAATAAAACCAATAACAACGAGTAAATAAAAGGAACAACGAACACAAATAAATCAATTAATTCATCTTTGCGCAAAAAAAAGATTAGTACAACCGAGAGCCACACGAAGTCTCTTCTTACAATCGATCGAGATAAATTCCTTTGTTCATTGACTCTTCTATAAACTTGATCTATGCGACAAACTAAAAGGTCGAATGAAATTAGACCAAGACTAAAAATGTTAAATTTGATTATTAGTGCTAGATTTACTTGACCAAGACTAGACATGTTAATTTATCGTCATTTAATCGAGTATACAAACAAAAAAAAACATAATTGTGTTCGTATTCGTTTGTTAGAATATATTTTCTAGTTTACTAATGTTTAAGAAAATTAAGTTTTATTTGAATATATGTTTTTGTTCGTGTTCATTTGTTCGTTTACTAATTTTTTTTGTATTTAAATATATATTTTCTAATTGAAATGAGCAAAATAAAACTTTTTCTAAAATTTTAGTTTTGTTCGTTTACTAGTCTTAAATTTTGTGAAAAGATGAAATAATTAATTTATTCATTTCGTTGTTCTTTTTATTCACTCGTTGTTTGTGGTTTTATTAGAAAATTATAGATTACAAAGAACCTAATATTAATTAATTAATAGTAATAGAATGAAGAAAGTAAATAAAATAAAAGTAGAAAATAATTAGAATTACAGATTTGGTGTTTTAAAAAATTAGAATTAGAGATTTGGTCCCTTTAAAAAGTAAGGGTAAAATAGTCATTTACAAAAAAAACTAATAGAAAAAGTTAACATTTGTTAGTGAAAAGGACGTAATCCGTAACAATTTTTTTTTAAAAGGTCACTGAGTGTTATTTAGTTTCGAAAAGGTTACAATCCATAATTTGATTAAATTTAAAGGACGTAATTTGTAATTTACTCTTGATTTTTTTTTAAATTAAAGCAAATCGTCACAACTAAAATCACAAAAAACAAATAACACTAAGCGCACTAGCTCCCTAGCAACGACACCATTTTGATATATATACAAAAACCTAAGTTTACCTATATACAGGGTAAGTTGTGTATCGTATCCACGAGGAGCATGTAGTCAGTGTTATATGTTTTATCTGATTATACACTAATTTAACTAAAAAGCTAAAAAGTGTAAAAATTGATTTTGATGTAGTTTTTATAATAGAAAACAATAACTAGAATAATAAAATGAAAACAGAAGATCACATCTAGGGTTCAGGTATTGCGACTAATCATGCAACCTAGTTATAGCGAATCTCAAAGAATTACATACACATAACCCACTATTTGTAATAAAAGGGACTCTAACAAGCAAAGTAATCCGGCCACACTACAAGACAAGAACTTAATCGCGACCAAGGGTGTATGCTAGGATGCTGGTACGCTAGACTCAAACTCAGATAATAATTTAATATGCAATGCATTGACTAACAAGAACTTAATTCTAATTTGTTGATGCATGATCTAGATCGACATATGAAGTATCAAGTTCAAGATAGTGTCCAGAAGTCAGAACACGAACTGACCTGAAGTGGCACTTCGTGTGACCATCCGAACTGGATACGAACTCACACTTCGTGAGAGTTCGGGTCACTTCGGGGTCCTTCCCAGTTCGGACAGTAGAATGCTAGTATAAATAGATTCATCATGTTTAGATTCAAGGCACTTGTCCAGATTAACTGTGTGTGTATTCCTGTGTATTCTCTGAGAGGTTCTAATACAAATCAGTTTGTATTTACATCTCGTGTCATTCATCTTATACTCGTTTTACATAGATTTTGATAAGTTTGGAGCAGTTATGTCGAACGTGAACAGTAACCGCTGAAACTCAACAATATCGCTCAAAAATTTCGATTTTGGACTGATTTTGACGAGATTTGTAGCAGTGGATCAGAAAAAGTGATAAGGAATGATTTAGGAGCAAAATTTTCACAAAAACCTCGATCGAAGTGATAAGAATTTGCAAAAACACTCAAAAATACTCATTTCATTTCAAAAACTCTGAGAATAGCAACCACAGATCAGTAGAATGAACCAGAAAGCTCTGATACCACTTGAAAAGTCGTGAGCATCAGATCATTTACTCAATTTAGCTATTCTGATACGAAACGAGTAATTATAATGATTGTTTTATTGATCTAAAGAAGAACAATTACAATTAGAATCACAGATAACAGACACAGAGAATACACTACAGAAACACACACTTATGGATATCTCTCACGCTCAGAACTACTTAACACAAAAAACAAACATGTATTTATACTAACCCGTCAAACTTCAGCCGAACATGAGGTTCGCCCTGATCCGAACTCCAGGTTCGGCCAGTCACTCTTTGGCTTGAACTTATTCTTAACTAGATGTAACTCGATACTTCACACGACGCACAGATCAGGTATCAACAATCTTTGATGTGTTTTTCATGAAAATTCTAATTCTAAATCATTTATGTTTATCATATCTGATCTACTGCTGAAATCTCGTTTAAAATCATTCAAAATCGTGAATTTTAGCTCAAAATCACTGTAGTTCGTATCTGTACGTATCTGTGAAAAATAACTGTCAACGGAAGTTCTACTTCGGGTGAGTTTGCTCCTGTTCGGTCAACCAAAGTTTTAGCTCGGATAGGTTCGCAAGACTCCAATTCGGTTCACTAAACGAAGTGCCTGTTTGGATTTATTAGCGAAGTTTCAGTTCGGATAACTTACCGAAGTCGACAGTTCAGACAAGTTCGGACTAGTTCATGTATCATTTTGAAAGTCAATTTCTAAGTTCGGGATTTTTGGAATGTTTCACTATAACTGACATAACTTGAGTTCCGTTAAGAGTTACGGGAGCTAATACCAGCCAAAACGACCGTCTCAGAGAGATCTACATTTTTACTCTCCTAACAACCAGTACCCTCCGTTTGGATACCCAAAATCCACTTCTAAGACCTTCGTTTTTGCATTTGAAGTTTTTTGTTGTGTAATTTTTTAGAAAAAAGATGAATGATTTTCAAGCATTTGCCGCAATGCAAACGTCGATGCAAGCTATGATGCAGAGTATGATGAACTATGATAATGAATTAGGAATAAGTCAGAAAGTTCCCAAATTATTTAAATTGGAAGATTATCATAGTTGGGTGAAACATTTTGAAGCATATGTTGATACTAATGATGTTGATATGTGGTTGTCCTTTACTGAACAATATGTATATCCTAAGGATGCATCTGGAGAGCCGATTCTTCAAAGGAAATTTACTTCAGAACAAAAGAAAGCATATCAAGCTCATTATACATCAAAAAGCTTATCGGATGCTTTGCAGAAGAAATGTGAGGGTAATGACCAATACAATAAAAATCAACAAAAGGTTTTGAAAAATGAATTTGATAGTTTCAAACATTATCAGAATGAATCAATTTCAAATCTGATTGCCAAATTTGCACATTTGATGAGTGAAATGAGTTTGGTGAGTCTTACAAAAGAAGATGCTGATTTGAAAGAAAAGATTTTGGAGGCATTACCCGAGAAATGGGAAAACTATGTCATGATGATTACTCATGATAAAGATTATCCGGGTTTGTCATCAATGATTTGATTCAAAGAATACAAGCAAGGGATATGGAGTTGACTGTGAATAAGTCACTGCCTGTAGAGATCCAAAATCCTGTTGTGTATCATGGAGAAAACGATTCTACCATTCATGTTGTGAAGTCAAATGTAATAAATTCCGCACCTCCTACAGCATTTGTCGCTGGAAAATCTGAGAATTCTAGTTATTCTTCTGGTTGCACTGTGTCGATTCCAAGTTCATCAAAACAAAATGCCTTATTTGTTAGGACAACTGATGATATTATATGGCATTGATGTCTGCATTGGTATCTTCATATTTTAGATTTAAGACTAGTTTCAGTAAGCAACGCAGAATTGACAGAAGAAGATTATGATCAGATTGATTATGATCATCTTGAAAATATGGATTTGAATTGGCAGTATGCAATGCTGGTTAGAAGAACGAAGAAATTTTTTAGTGGAACCGGGAAGAAGAGATTGAATGAAGATGGAAAGATCGGGTTAGACAAATCAAAGGTTAAATGTTTCAAGTGTTCTTAGTATGGACATGTTGCTCGCGAATGTCCAAAGTCAATAGAGAATAAGCTTAAATCTGGCCAACATGCTCATTTGGTTATAAATTCAACAAGTAAAGATCAAAAAGCATTTGTTTCTCTTGATGAAAGAATTGCGGAAATATTTTGGCATCCAAATGAATTTGCCTAGAATGCTGTTCATGCGTTTAGCCAAAATGTGAATTGTAATTTCAACTTTAGTGAAGCTAATACGGATAATGAAGCGGTTGCTTTAACAGCTCGTCATTCAAGTGATCGTATTCTGACTGATTCTGAAACAAGTTCCAAAAGGATGGAGCATCTAAATATTCTGAATGTGTGCGTTTATGCAACAATAATGCAAGTTTAGAGCAAGGTCATACATTGTTGACTGAAGAAATTGTTGTTCTAAAGCAAGAATTAGAAGATTTTTAGAAGAATTATTACGATTTGGTTCAAGTTAATGAATCTTTGATAAAAGAAAATAGTGAATTGGTTGAAGAATGTGACAAAGCCAAATCTGAAGCTAAAGAAGTGGCTGAAGATTTTGAAGCATTGTTTGAGAAAACCTATCCAGTTCAAAAAAAATATGAAAAAGCAAATGCACTTGCTATTGAATCTGCTAATAGAATTCTAAAGCTTCAAGAAGAATTATCTACACTTCGCGATGCAAATGTAGTTCTCCAAGATAAGAATGAAGTGTTAACAAAAGATGTTGACATTTTCAAGAAAAAGTGGGAGAAGGTTACCGAAGAAGTGTTAGCCGAATGTGAAATCAGGAAACAGCATAAGTATGAGTACAATGATCTGAACGAAGAATACATTACTTCTCAAAAGGATTTGTTTACTGCTCAACAAAAGATTTCTTAGTTAAAGTTGAAGATTTTGAAATTACAAAGGCAAGTTAAGAATTACAATTTATCACCAACATTGCTGAATTTCTTGTACAAGAGGGACACAAGTGAAGATAGTTCAAAAGAGAATGATATTCACAAGGTTCCTGCACCAGTGGATCTATTTGAATTTACATCTGCTCCTCTTGATCCTAAAGCTGAATTGCATGATTATTCCAAGTTTGCAACACCAGCAAAGAAGAAGAAGTCTAAGTCAGCAAAGAAGAAAGAAAAGTTTGGTGAAGCTCCAAAGTTTGATTCAAGCTCCTCATTCTTAGAAGATGAAAATATTTTTGATAAAGCTGAGAAACGTGCAAGTACTTCATCTGAAACCGGAGTGGTTAAATCTTTGGTGCGTGAGAACAAGTTGAAGGAAATTAAAGCTACATTTACTAGAGATGCTAAAAGAGGAGATGATAAAAGAAGAGATGCTTCTAGTTCTCCGTCTGGATCTTCAAAGATTCTTGGATTTAAGCACAAATGTTTGGGTTTTGAGATTAAAGAAGTGCCTGGTCAAGATCAAAAATCAAAGAATCACGATAAGATTTTAAAGATCAAGAACCAAAGGCAATCAAAACCTAGTTGTTTTTCTGTCTAATCAGATATCTGATTATTTTGATGGTTCTTCATCTGATTGCAAAGTTTTTTCGCAGAGTCAATCTCCGAGGTATAATTCCTATAATGATTTCTTTGTTAATTTTGGTTCTGATCATTCATCATTTTCTACAAATTCAAAGAATTTTTTCAAATACTTTTATACTTCATGAAAGAGTTTGCTATGCATGTCGTCAACCGGGACATATGGTTACACATTGTCCGACGAATGCATATGTCCACACTAATGCCAAATACGTGGACGAATATGGTGAGATTCTTGATGAATCTTGGTTCCCAAAGTACAAAACAACCCGTAAGCCGTCCTTTTCCAAGATGTCGGTTGATAATTTTTCTGCTTCTGAAATTTTCATCATCTTTGATTTGGAAACCAAAAAATGTTTCCAAGGCCAACATTAACAAAGACTATGTGGAAGACACCGCACGACCCGATGCTGTTGAATTAGGTCGATCCCAAATCGACTAATGTTTTATTTGGTGTCAACAGGTATTTCAGAAAGACCTATCGGTGGTTGCAAGATTACTGATAGTGGAATATATGTGTTTACCTTAAAATGAATTTCCAAATCATTTTCAAAATCCTGTGTTTTTCACAATATTAAACTGCAAGTATTCATGTTTTTTGATCAAATTTTCTTCGTTTTTCACACCGTCTCGGTTTGAGGGGGACTTTGTTTCTTTGAAAAATACAAAAATAGTGTTTTGTTTTCAACTAGTAAAAATGAAAATCTAAAAATAGAGTTTGTCATTTTTAGGGGGAGAAATTTCGAAAAGACAAAAACACTGAAAAAAATGCAAAAATATAAAAACATTAAAAAAATGAGAAATTGTATCCGACATGAATGGAAAATGATGGTACATTGGCTAACGATGTCTGACTCATGGATAAACTAGATGAATAAGCCATAAGACCATTGTTCGATGTGCTAGGTAGGCTTGGCAAATCAGAAAGTATACAAATGTGATATACACTAAATCTGATGCTTGACTTAGTGGACAACATCTTGATGCGAATCTTAAGATATATCAAGGAAAAGATATGTGAAAAGAAAAATGAGAAGTCACTATGTATACATGTGTTCATTTTGCAAAGATTTAAACTTGTATGATTTTCTTTATATTCTCAAACGATCGGACTTTCTTTGCGTATCGAAAGATCGAACTGATTGTTGTGCGTTTGAGGTTCTGCTTTATTTTCTTTGGTGTTTCGTATAATTCATCGGAATTTCTCTGCGTGTCCACAAGACCGACCTGATTGTTGTTGAATTATACAACTTCAACTTGTTTTTATTTTCTTATTATGTTAAATCCGAAGCCTTATCTGCGTATCGAAAGATCGACCTTAAGATAGACGAATTAACGTTCTTATTTCTTTTTTCATGGAACACAGTTGACTATATCATGAATTCAATCACTATGTGTTAAATACAAGTGAAATCACACAGTGTGATAATCATAGCATATCTGAGTATGTCTGATAGTGTGGGGTACACTAGTCAAAGCAAATATAATCAATACCTTAACATATCCAGATGTTATGAGTATGATTATGCCTGAGTTTAAAGTTGGACAAATTATATCTGCAATCGACATGGCTTATGTTTTGCATTTACATTTCATTTCATTTCAGAAAATACCAAACAAATTTTAGGTGTGTTTTGATATAAAGATTCTAAAAATCAAAAAGATTTTATTTCTAATTTCTTTCTGATTGATCAACACGGGATACAATTCAATTTTCAAAATCATGATATCTTGGAGTCTCGAAGAGATATTTTGCGGCAAGATTATTTATGTTGACAGGTTCTTAGTGGAAAGAGAATATCGCAACTTCAAGTCTTCTGAAGCTGTTAATAAAAAGATTACACGCGCTACAATTTCAAGTATTCAAGATCAGACTAACCATCAAGTTGAAGGGGAGTTTGATTGAAGATACGAATTTATATGAAGATTGATACTGCACATGTCGAGAGGGAGTTTGTTGATGCATGATCTCGATCGACGTATGAAGTATCAAGTTCAAGACAGTGTCCAGAAGTCTGCACACGAACTGACCCGAAGTGGTAGTTTGTATGACCATCCGGACTGGATACGAACTCACACTTCGTTTGAGTTCGGGTCACTTCGGGTCCTTCTCAGTTCGGACAGTAGAATGCTACTATAAATAGATTCATCATGTTTAGATTCAAGGCACTTGTCCAGATTAACTGTGTGTGTATTCCTGTGTGTTCTCTTAGTGGTTCTAATACAAATCAGTTTGTATTTACATCTCGTGTCATTCATCTCATACTCGTTTTACATAGATTTTGATACGATCGAGTAGACGATCCACAGCTCACGCAATTACATATTTTGTGACACACAACAATTGAACCAGTAGATGAATTCATCTCAATTCAAAACAACCAAACGTCTAAACTATATAATTCTAACAAGACAACAGGAAAAGATAATTCAATTCAAGATTCGTTTACAACCAAACATGAAAATATACACAAACACTAGGCACGGGGTGATGTTGAGAAGTTAGCCTTCCATCATCGTGTTGATCGTTGAATCAATCTTCAGCTTCATCGTTGGTTGAAAGAACAGATGATTACGAATCGTTTCTGCGTGTTCTCGAGCCCTCTGGCTCGCCTCTGACGGCTGCCCAGTCCCTCCAAATCGTAATCATAGTGTTCCTTAAATTTACAATTACAAAACCCTAAAATTTGGATTTGCCAAATAAGAGCCGTAACGACTCGTTTTATCATAACGAGACATTTTGGGTTCATGAATTCTGATCCTCCATTTGAATGCAGTCACACAGCCACTTTGCATTCATTTAATTAATTAATTCCTTATCCTACTT
>JBCNJP010000003.1:24964671-25088467 GCA_039602395.1 Deinandra increscens subsp. villosa
CCAACTAAAACTAAAACTCTATTTTTGTAGTTTTCTAGATTTTTTTTATGAACACACTGACACATCACTAAATATCTACTAAAACTGGCTAAGCTAACCTTCAAAGTTTATCTTTTGAAAATTTTCAGAAATGGGTTTTGTTTCATGCACAACCGTACTTCACATCAAATTAGCCAAGAAACAAACAATTCAGACAGTACCTTGCTGATTTGTTAGAGTTACCTCTTTTGCATGTCATGTCATGGAGAGATGCCTCTTATCCTGTGCCTGGAACAATCACTATCATAAACAAACAAGGTTAATGAAAGTCTTCCTTGACCGTTCCTGCACACACTGAGAGATCAGTTAGCCAATGGTACCCAGGCCATTGTGGTTCTGGGTACTCCTGAGGAGTCAATAAATGATACTTCTTTTAAGTACATGCCTTTTGAAAAATCAGGAAGTGTGGATGGAGCTGCCTTGATCTTTGGTTTCCAAGTTCCAAGTGATTTAACATTTGTTTTAGTCACTATTTGAAGTAGTGACTTTAGGTATTTCAACCTTCTTCAATTCAGGTTTCCTTTTCAAAACAGTTTTAGTTACCTTTGGAGGGGTAACTTTAGGTTTTTCAACAGTGTGTTGTTTTGAAATTGGTTTCTTCACCTTTTTATGAAAATTTTCATAATTTGGAAAAAAATATTTTTGATTTGAAAATTTTCTTTGCTCTTTGGCAGCGCCCCAATGTTGATCAGAGGGTTTTATCTTAGGAGAAACAGTCTTCATTGCCTTAGGTGGTTGCACCTTCATTGGCTTAGACTTAACTGATTCCTGAGATGAAACACTTTGACTGTGCGGATAATATGACTCATAGGGGCGATAAAGACAATTTCGGGCAATGTGGCCAGGATTGCCACAATTAAAGCAAGTCTGCTTCTTGAGATAGAAGTTAGACGTGTAACCGTTTGTCTTTAGCTGCTGAGGTGGAGCACCATTTGCTTGTGTCTGCATCTTTGACCCGTTTGCAGATCTTCGGTTGACTGTGGACTGGTTCCTCGAAGCTTGAGTTGAATCTATCTTTTCAGTTCTTTTGCTCATTGTATTCTTTGATGTCGAGGCAACATTTCTACCATTGCAATTGCATGAGCCTACTGATGAAACTGGAGACTTGTTTGTCATCTTGGGCCTTTCAATCTTGACAGGAACAAAAGTTGGAGGCTTGATGGTGATCTTGGGCCTTATGCTCTTAATGTCAGATGATAAACCACCATCATGACCCAAGCCTTTGAACTTAGTGGTGAATGAGGGCCGCTCTTCTCCTTCAATCGGAATGAACATAGACCCTGTTGTCATGAATATCTTACCATTGGGCCTTGTAGTCATCACCACTCGTTCCCGCTTTACCTCATCCACAACTTTGGAATAAGGAGTCTCGATCTTTGGATAAGGAACCAACTTTTCTTCATCAGCTCTCTTCACTTCACTAGAGCTTGAACCTGCACACCCAGTAGTGTTATTTGACTGAGTTGCTTCAGTGGCTGTCTGTTCATCTTTATGCACTGTATTCATGGACTCTTTCAACAATTCATCGGCAGTTTGGGGCACTTTGATGTATTCATGTTGTAATGGGGGAGGAAAATTTCCATCCCCGAGGCCAGATGTTTCCTTAACCTGCTCGAGTCGCTCTTCTGATTTGAATAAAGCATGATGAGAGTCCATCATTTTCTTTTGTATAACTTGATGTTTCTCAAGGGCAGATTGGGAAGTGTCAAGTTTGGTTCTTAGTTCCTCTACCTCTTTAGTTAGCTCTTCTACCTTAGCGTTAGCATACCTAAGATAGGTGCTTTTATTGCTCACCTGAGTTTGAAGATTTTTAATGTCTACCTGAATGGCCTCAAGTTTCTCTCTAAATATTCTGGTCTTACCTTTGGACTCCCTAAGGTCTCTAGCAGTGATTAAATGATTTTTACATTCGTTTGTAAACTTGCTCTCTCATTCTTTAATCAAAGCACAACAAGTGGGGTTTGAGCATTCCTCGCAGTTACAGATCCAAGCTCCATCGGCATGATTGATCTTCCGCTTTTCCTCCTCTTTTTCGCTGAATGTCCGGAAAAGATATTTCTCCTCACTGATTTCTTTACCTAAAGTCTCTATCCTCTTTTTGTAGGGTTCGACTTGTTTTAGATGAGTCTTTAGTTTGTACTCTGCATTCATACGGTCTCTTTCTTCAGTTTGAAACAGTTGCTTATATTGTTTGATTGATTCGGAACATGCTGAGTTCGAACATATCTGAGTTTGATCACTCACAAGAGGAGAAGCAACTTGAGTACTTGTCATTGTCTTCTTTGGATGAACTTCTGGATCAAATACGAACTGAAAGACTTGAATAGATTGAAAAGGGATGGATCGAAAAGTCTCAACTTGATCGGAAAGCAGGTTTTCGATCGGAAAGATGGTTTTCGATCGAAAAGGTCAATCGAAAAGTGTGCTTCTCGATTGGGCAGAAATTCGGCTTGATCGAAAAGTGTACACTGATCGAAAAGTCACGAAGGGACTTTCCGATCGAAAGGCGAAACTGATTGAAAATTCACGAAGGGACGGATCGAAACGCAGCTGATCGAAAAGTCACGAAGGGACTTTCCGATCAAAACGGAGCTGATCGAAAAGTCGCGAAGGGACTTTCCAATCGAAACGGAGCTGATCGAAAAGTCACGAAGTGACTTTCCGATCGAAACGGAGCTGATCGAGAGTCACGAAGGGACTTTCCGATCGAAACGGAGCTGATCGAAAGTCACGAAGGGACTTTCCGATCGAAACGCTGGCTTCTGTCCTTAATGTAACCTGGAATGACAATCACAAGAAACTCACAAACAAAACCGTTAGTAACACCTTGAAGCACTTGGAGCAAAAATATGAAAATTAAAAAAAAGAATTACTCCACAAGGTGCAGAAAAATTCAACGATCAAAACCTCGTCAAAATAAATTTGCACCAACTTGAAATGAGTGGCCGTTTCTTGCTTCAAAAACCAGATGACGTGGACCACTAATTTCAATTAAATACAATGGCATTATCGTAATTAATGTGAAGTTCAAATTACAAACTAGAACAAATTTGATTTTTTTTTCGAGAATTTGATTTCGACCGAAAACTCGATTTTGGTTGAAAGGGAAAATATATTTCGTCCGAAATCTAAAAGACGAACACCGAGAGAAACGAGAACCCTAAGTCCAAATCAATCCTAAAATTTACGGGATTTTGATATCCTTTTGAAATTTAAAGAAAATCTCAATCTTTTCTTTTTTTCTTTTATTTTTTTCGAGAATCTCAGCCACCAAATAGACTTCACAGAATTGATTTTGACATGAAATTAGTTAACCCAAATCAATTGTAATCGGTTTAAAAAAAATTCTGTTGACAATTTAATTATGACCTCAATTTTCGAAATCAGAATATCATTCAATGAAACCACAAATGAGCAATCAAAATAATTTTATGAAACCTAATCTTATTATTTTTTTCAGCCGTAAAGCACAAAGATCACACAAAAAACGAATTGAGTAACACAAAATCACTTGAATCAGATATCGTGAGAGCCTCGAAATGAAGTTTCTTAGCTCTGATACCAATTGTAAGTCCTAAAACGATCCTTACACGATATCAACGATCAATCGAAGGTGCGGAATCCCGACGATTGATTGATTCAAGAACAAAGATGAAAACAGTAAACGATGAAGAACACGATTAAACAAACAAACTATATTAATCACCTTTGATGCATGCACATGATTAAATAATCGTCTGGTACACAAACTTGATGCAAACCGAAAAGTCCTCATGTGTCTCTCTCAACTAGCTAACCCCTAATATGGGTATTAAGATTTGTTTATATAGATAAACAAATCTTAAACCTAATTTTCGGATTAGACTAAACAGGCCCACTAAACACCCCTTAAACTCTTTCTAATTGGGCCCTAACATGTCCAAAATGGCCCAATGACCCAATACAATGAAAACCCAACTATTTTACACCTATTCATATGCATAGGCCTTCAAAATAATCTGCCAAGTGATGATTTAATACACAAGCCACAAATTATACCCTTACAGTGCCTCTGATGATGTTCTGGAATTCCCGGGCAAAATACTCATGTACGATTTTGATGATAGTATCTCACAAAAGAGTACCTATGATGATGCTTGTTGGTAATTAATTAAAATAAATCAATTATAAAAAGAAAAAAAAATGAAAAAGAAAAGGAAAAAATAGTAAATTAGAGAAATAAATCAAAAACTTCACTATCCATCAATTCCACTATTCTTGGGACATATGAGTATCTGATTTAAAGGAGGGCGGGGAAAATTTAAAAATATAATCTTAATTCCCCTTTACTTTGACTAAATTTGATTCGGGAGTAGTTAAACTTGAACTTTCTAATGTGTGACACATATGCAGGCTGGTACACTTGATTCGGTAAATTATATAAACACTTTGGGGGCGAAACAAAAGGTCAGTGGTTGGGTTTAGTCGGACCGAAATATCGGCAATTGCAATTAGTATATGTGATTACATTTTGGGAATGTGGAGTTGACATGGTTGTTGATTTAAAAAGTTAAAATATTTTAAGATTGATTTCCCGATTGTGATTCTATTGCAGTTTCTTCGAGATGGAAAAAGATAAGTGTGGGGATGTGATGATAGCTAATTATGTAACACTTTTATATATTTAATTCTATATTTTTACTAGTTATAATATATTAATTCTTATCATATTTCTTATGTTTTGTGTTTCTTATGTTTTGAGCTTAAATGTTATAAATCGTGGCATATTAATCGTCCCCTAAAACACACGTCTTGAGTATAAAAGTTACTATTTTAGTCGGTTTTAATAATTGGTGTGTTGAAGTGAGAGTGAGCTTAAATGGTATCATTAAGTTGAGTCTGAGTCATAACACATTAACGAGTTGAGTTTTATAAATATTCCTTTGTGAAAATTGGTATATATCGCGTTTGATGACTTTGTGACTACATCTATATATATATAAAAAGAAAAGTTTTTGGCATCACAATTTGCATGTGGCACCACCATATTCATCCTCAACAATTTTTCCCGCCAATAGAAATTCACACTCTTAATTATGGAAATGATTCGTATTTCAATAAAAAAAAATTATGGATATATATATCCAACTTTTTATTTATTGCTTTCTAAATTATTTAATAACCAATTATATAATTACTAAAGATATAAAAATACATAATTGTCGTAGATTATGATTTTATTTATAGTTTTTTTTTAAAAGTCACCCGTGTAACACACGGGGATAAAAACCTAGTATTTAATATTTAAATTTAAGTAACATTATAAATTAGAAAAAATAAAATCCATAAGTTTTTCATGTATGTTGATTTCGTGAGATACAGGAATGTCAAAGGGAATTGGGCTGAAGGCCCATTTGGGGTAAAATTATGTCATGTGTGAACCATAGAAAGGGAATAAAAATCTTTATACTCTAATAAACAATAACAATTGTTGACACATGTCAATACTACATTTATTTTCATAAAAGTTTTCCATTCCAAATTCACTCCCTAATAAATTTTTTTATTGGAAATTATATCATATTTTATAATCATGATATATTTATATCTATTTATATTTATGGAATTATGACAATCATATATTAATTTATATCTTATTTTTATTTAAAAAAACATTTTTTAAACTACTATTGATTTCATTTTAAAAAATATTTGGAAACTTATAAAATACAAATAAATACTTATTTTGTATGTTTTCAAATATAATTGAGCAAATCATATATAATATTTTTATTAATGAATACCTTATACTATTTTACAAATTCAATCAGTGTTGCTTTGTGATGATACTATTATAGAAAATTCATAAGCAATAAAAATCGTGTTCATAATATCTAATATTAAATAGTTTTTCCTATCATATTAAATGAGCCATGTTCATCCAATTAGTAAATTTCTGACATCGCGACTAATATAAGTGTAAGTTTTATAATGTATATCAAGATAACATTTTTTATTAATAACATTATAAACTTTTGATTATATTTTAGATTTTATACTCAATAATTAAAATGTGCTCATTATAATTTTAATAAAACTTTATACTCATCTAACTTTTTATATAGACTTATAGTCTCAAGTTTGTCAATTCATAATTCATATTAGTCGCTATTGAGAGTTTGATTGTTTTTTGAACATGATCATGTTTATCTTGCATTTTTTAATTATTCAAGTAGAGACATGCCCTAAATATATACTTTTTGATAAAGAGAGTAAAGTCACCAATACCGTATTATGAATTGTAACTTTAGTTTTTTATCTAATCTAATATAATACATTATTCTGGTAATAAGATGAGTATACATGAATTATCAATTATATATATATATTTTTAATGATTCAACCCGTATAACATACGGGTTCTATCATAGTACGCATCATAATAGGAGAAAATTGGAGAAGTCGACCAGGAGGTTACGGACGGCAGGAGGAAAGAGGTGACAACCTCTTTGGATGTGCACGCAATTCGAGTATCTGGTTCGAGTGTTAAGGAAGGATCAAGTTGGGTTTGTTTTTATTGAGTTTATTATTAATTTTTATAGGTGTGATTGAATATTTAGTTGATTATTTAACGATGAGTCATATATGACATTGTTTGATCTATTCATTATGCTTAGTTAAATATTTTGTACTTTCCTCCAGATGGATGGTTCATATAAGTTTTACACTTAATTCAGTTTGGCTTATGTATTGGGTCTTATTTTATCTGTGATGACAATTATTTAAATTTGATTGATGCATTAGTTAGTTTAAATAATATGTGTGTGTTTTGAGTCCTCTCTTTACAATTACGTTCGGTTGATGACAAAACCTAGAGCGAGTTGGGTGACTAAAGGGGGTTGAATTGACACTTACAAATTTGGTGATTGACATGGTTTGATGACAAAAATTTGTTTTGATTACTACTTTAACTAATTTCCCGAACTATGTCTATGTGGTTCCCAATTAATTAACTGAATTTTGTGTTAACCTAGAACCTGAAACCTGGAGGGGCTACCTTGTTTTTATTTTTAATCAAATCAAGTTGAATTTCAATTTTAATTTAGGTTTAGTATAAATAATCAAACAAACCTACAAATCTAACCACATGCTCCTCGTGGATTCGACACCCGACTTACACTGTCTATAGGTAAAGTTAGGTTAATTTTTACATGACCCCAACAACAGGTAATCAGTGGCTGCCGTTTTCAGTGTGCCGCCGCCAGTGTCGCCTGCTTCTGGAGGCTAGGGTTCATTTTTGGGAGTTTGGAAACTGAATATTTTATCATCTGATTTCTATAGTGACCGGACTCCATTCTTTCTGTCAATTGGCTACAAGTCCCTGTTTTTTTTCAATCGTATATTGTGGCTGTGATGAGCGTATGAAACGATCTGAGCCTTTGAGTATTTGTGTACAAAATTTTAGAGGCAGTGATGGCTTAATCTGAGCCATTTGAAATTTTATTATTGATTTCTTGAAGCTATGATGACTTAAATGAGCCTTGCAAGTTTTATTATTGATTTCTTGAAGTTGTTATGGTCTAATTGGATCTTTTGCAGCGGAGCCTATAACGATAAAGTGTGGTTTGGATTATAAATTTCATTTGCTGACTAAAATAATAAAACATGTAGGATTACTGATTAGAACTTTATAATTACCATTCCACTACGTCAAAATTCACCTTTTGTCACGGAAAAAACCTATGACCAAAGGTGTTTGGTCACGTTTTTTTTTCATTCCAATCGACATCAAAGGTCCCATCACCTTATGTACCCTACGGCCACGTTACAATATCAGTGGCTGATGCCACCTATAAGCGTGGCTAAAGGGTACCAATATTTATTGTTGTAATCAAACAATTCTTCTGGAAAGCGTGGCCAAAGGGTCCCAACGGCCACATGTGTTTGTTTAACGTGGCCTTTGGTATTATATGGTCACATATATTTGTGTTTTAGCCACATACATTATAAAAATACGTGGCCAAAGGGTTGCTGAAATCATACATTTTGTCACAATACGCGTGGCCAAAGGGTGGCAACGGCCACGTTAAAATATCAAAAGCGTGGCCTTTGGTATTATATGGTCACGTATATTTGTGTTTTAGCCACATATGTAATAAAAAACGTGGCCAAATGGGTTGCTGAAATTATAATTGTTGTCCCAATACGCGTGGCCAAAGGGTGGCAACCGCCACGTTAAAATATGAATAGCGTGGCCTTTGGTATTATATGGTCACGTATATTTGTGTTTTAGCTACATATGATATGAAAAAACGTGGCCAAATGGGTTGCTGAAATTATACATTTTGTCCCAATACGAGTGGCAAAGGGTGGCAACGGCCACATTAATATATAAAAAGCGTGGCCTTTGCTATTATATGGTCACGTATATTTGTGTTTTGGCCAAAGAGTAGTTGAAATCAGATATTTAGTCCCAATACGCGTGGCCAAATGGTGGCAACGGCCACGTTAAAATATAAAAAGCGTGACCTTTGGTATTATATGGTCACGTATATTTGTGTTTTAGCCACATATATATGGAAAAAAAAAGTGGCCAAAGGGTAGTTGAAATCAGATAATTTGTCCCAATACGTGTGGCCAAATGGTGGCAACGGCCACGTTTAATATAAAAAGTGTGGCCTTTGGTATTATATGGTCACGTATATTTGTGTTTTAGCCACTTATATTTGGAAAAAGAAAGTGGCCAAAGGGTAGTTGAAATCAGATATTTTGTCCCAATACGCGTGGCCAAAGGGTGGCAACGGCCACGTTAAAATATCAAAAGTGTGGCATTTGATATTATATATTTTCTTAATTACAATTAATTAAACTGCATATTAATTAATATAGAGAAACCTTAAAATCATATTATAATTAAAAATTAATGTACATACACTAATCAAATGCCGTTCAAAAAATAACATACACTAATCAAAGTTTAATTTGTATAATAATTAATTATAATTTCTTGTCTGTGCTCATCAGCTGCTTCTGCTGGTTCCTTGTAATAAGTTTTCTGTTTATCAGATCTTGAGTCAGCTGGTTAGGATTTAAGTACACTTTCGGCATCTTTTTCCGATCATTATTTACCTGGAAAAAATGACAAATAAAACCGATTAGATATATATATATATATATATATATATATATATATATATTTAATTAGTTATAGCGGATACGATTAACTAATGTAGTAATTACCTGTGGTTGTTCCGGTACTTTTTGAACCGTAGAATGATCAACCGGCTGTGATTTATCTGACTTGTTATTAAATTGAAGGATCATTCGTTTCATCGGCCATGCAATAATATATTTATTTTCAACCTCAGAAAGCGTTGTTTTACCATCTACTGGGAATGGTAAAAATGTTGCACCCTTATTGACCTGATAAACTTTAATTCTACGGCAACCAGGAGGTAATGGACTTCCATGAATCTTCTCATCTTTTTGTTTTGGTAATAATTCAGCCATTCCCACGACATTCATTGGATCCCCCTCCATGTGCAACGTTGCAGTTTCGCACCGCTGATCAGAAGTGACATAATAATAATAATAATATTAATTATAGCATATATATGTTATCAATTAATTAATTAAAGTAAAAAAATAGAATAAAAAAATTGTGGTATATACTAATCTATATACCTCTTGGATTATTGGCTGATCGATAGGATCTGCAATGGCATCATAATTATTTGGTTTTTCCAACCGATCACTCTTCTTTGGAGGTACTTTACGAGCTGCAGGTTTTACTTGTTTTGCATGTCTCTTATTCTTTTCCTAAATTGACACCATGTAATTAACTGATTAGTAACATATATATATATATATATATATATATATATATATATATATATATATTAATTAACAATAACGTCAAAGCGATTTGTCAAATCCTTAATTTTATATATATATATACCACTTCCTGCTCTGATGCCCCAGCAGTACTGGCTGCAGCAGCTACTACTTCTGTTATTTTTCTCTTTTTCCCCTAATTAAGACAGCATCAACATTTAATTAAATGATCATATAGCAATTAGTTATAAGGAAAGTACACAACTGTGTAAATTAAAATAGTTACCCTTTTCTTTTGCGACGCTGTTGTAGATGTAGGAGTGTGTTGTGATAGAGTCGCAGAACAGACATACAATTCAATTAATTAATAAAATCATATCGATCATAACCGGCTAAACATTAGTTAACTATCCAAATAACCATTCGGATGAAGTACAAACTTATCATAGCCGGAACAGTTAATTATTAATTATATTCCGGAACAACTCTAACTATCCTGATGAACTTTAACTATCCTGATGAACTTTACCTATACTGGTGAACTTTAACTATCCGGATGAACTAAACCAACACGGTGAACTATAACTAGAGACGCATGTTCATCCAGATGATCTAGAATCTTCCGGATCAACTCTAACTATCCCGATGAACTCTAACTATCCTGATGAACTTTTTACTATCCTGATGAACCTTACCTATCCTGAGGAACTTTAACTATCCGGATGAACTCTAACTATCCGGATGAACTATAACTACAGACGCATGTTCATACAGATGAACTAGAATCTTCCAGATCAACTCAAATTCAGAACTGTTTCAAATCCGTACCTTATCGGCCGACCTTTGAGATGAGTTTGATGGAGTAGATTATTTTCGCAATGTATTGTGCGCGGAATTGATCATGTCCTACGTACAATTAATTCAATTAGTTAATTAATTAATAAATATGCGCTCATGGGAGATTGATCATATCAGCAATAATATTTAATTACCGTTGTATTTACATTGGAATGCTGATCACAACTATTAGATCTTACAGTTGTAGTAAGAGGCGCCTCCGCGGACTTTACCTACGAAATGATTTAATGATTTATAATAATTAATTGATAAAAAGTAAAGTATATATAATATAATTAATTATAGGTATATATATATATAATTTGTCCCTTACAGAATTTACCGCTTTAACTTGTTTATCTTGAATCATGAGGTGCATAAACTCCGTAAGCTTATCAATTTTTTCATGTTGTGCTTTAACCATATCAGTGAGGTGCTCAACCTCTTGATCCTTTTTCTCACGCATCTGTTTTTCATTTTTTAGTTCCGCCTCAAGTTTTTCGATCCTTTCTTTCGATCGCCCTTTTGGAGCACCCTGCCAATATCCACGAGAAGTCACTCCATACCCAATACCTTTTAGGTATCCACCCCTTTCCTTGCCAAGGACCAATGTCAGGGCATCCGTTCCCGGTTCTACATTCACGGATCCCGCATTTATTTTTGTTTCATTCTCGGCCTGCAGTAATTAATTTAGTTAATGTAGTGAGGTGCTGTTAATTTTTAACATGTGAATAATTAGGTATATATATAACAATTAAACTTACTATATTATTTGCTACGCCCTTCACGATAGGCGTTTTGTATTCCCCCTCTTTATTTACCCTTCCTTTCCTCCACATAAACGCTTGAGAGGGGCAATCATCAGCTGCAATTTCTTTGTTTTGTACTTTGTATTATAATAATAATATATATCAGACTTAAAACATATATTGCACGTTCTTAACCATGACTGGGTGTAACACACTTAGCTTATTACCAGTTTTTTCTTGCAGATAGACGTATCCTCCCCGTCCCATTGTATGATCATAAACATACTGTGCTCGAACCTCTTTTGCACTCTTTGACACAGCCTTTCCAACAGAACAGTAGGATGTATAATTACAATCTCATTAATTAACACTTAGCCTAATTAATGAAATCTGCCGTTTCAATTGAATAAAAACCTTGAATTCGTCAGATTTTGTATATGCTACAAATCTGTCCCAGTCTTCTTTTTTCACAATAGCGCGATACATCTTTGGAGCTTTCTCAAGCACGGTGGGTTTTGCTAGGTTGGGACGAACGTGTTTCTTGAATATGTTTCTTATGAAAGTCCTTAGCAACGCACCAAGCCGTACCATTATAGGACCCCTTAGACAGTCATCAATTTCGAATAATTGCTGAAAAAATAACATATGACAGGATGGTTTAGTCACATGTATGGAATTCAATAACTTAACAAACTTAATATGAGAAAATGTTTAATCTGTTTCATAACCTGAATCGCCCACATCTTGTTCTTGTCCTCTTTTGGCACCTTCTTCCATTTTAGATACCTCAATCCAACCTCTGACCTTGCAATGTCTCCCAAAAAACTCAAAAATTTTGGTCTATGCACCCCGCCAACCCTTCCCAGCGCATCAAATGTTAGTGGCCATTTTTCTCAAATTTGGCACGCCACTTTGCCAACCGCGCCAACCCCCTCTTGTTTGCTTGGGGAGCAGAGGTTGTAGCTTCCTCATTCTTAGTAACTTGGGCATCATTGTTATCCATTTCATCTTCTTCACTCTGTAGTGAATAATGATCATCATTGTTATCCATTTCATCTTCTTCACTCGCTTGTGAAGAATCATCAGATGAATCATGAAATGAAATAAATAGAGAATGAAATAAATGCGATGGAATAATTAATTAGATGAAATAAATAGAGAATGAACTAAATGATCTCTCTAGAAGATGACAGTGAAATTAATACTGACGGGAATTAGGTAAAGATCTCCTGAAGATGATAGTGTGATGAATCCTGTAGAGGAATTTTTAGTGGTAGGGAAGAAGAGAGTGATAATTCATTTTGGTGAGAGGGAATAGGAACTGATCAATGAATTTGGGTTAGTGAAATTTTTTTGGGGAAACTTGAAAAAAATGGTGGGAAGTAATTTGGGGATTAATCGGGGTGAAAATATCTCAGCCAATAAGACGTTAGCATTTCTCGGATTTAAAAAATCAATTAATTCTAAACATAGAAAATAGTATTTTAAAGATACCTTTAAAATGATCTTTAAATGGAAAACGGAATGTTAAGCAATAAATTTAATGATAATTGCATCCTAATGAATTTGTATACCTAACGTGAAAAAAAAAAGATGTCAAGTACTAAAGACACAACACACACACACACACACACACACACACATATATATATATATATATATCTCAATGTGTTGTAATATATACATTATCGGTTATATATATATGTATATATATAGGGTAAGATTCATTGTAGACACTTTCGCATGTGAAATAGTTATTTTTCATATGTGTTCACATGTGAAATTTTCTGAATAATGAGAAAAAAGAAAATTAATCACACCTTATTGGGACTCATTGGTCCTAGACACAACTTATTGGTTACATACACACCTTATTAGGCCATCATTGGTCCTAAACACAACTTATTGGTTACATACACACCTTATTGGGACTCATTGGTCCCAACTGACCCTCTTTTCCCCTAAACACACCTTATTGGGCCATCATTGGTCCTAAACATGCTTATTGGTTACATACACACCTTATTGGGACTCATTGGTCCCAACTGACCCACGTTTCCCCTAAACACACCTTATTGGGACATCACATGGTCCTAAACACAACTTATTGGTTACATACACACCTTATTGGGCCATCATTGGTCCTAAACATACTTATTGGTTACATACGCACCTTATTGGGACTCATTGGTCCCAATTGACCCTCGTTTCCCCTAAACACACCTTATTGGGACATCACATGGTCCTAAACACAACTTATTGGTTACATACACACCATATTGGGCCATCATTGGTCCTAAACATGCTTATTGGTTACGTACAAACCTTATTGGGACTCATTGGTCCCAACTGACCATCGTTTCCCCCAAACACATCTTATTGGGACATCACATGGTCCTAAACACAACTTATTGGTTACATACACACCTTATTGGGCCATCATTGGTCCTAAACATGCTTATTGGTTACATACACACCTTATTGGGACTCATTGGTCCCAACTGACCCTCGTTTCCCCTACACACACCTTATTGGAACTAGGGGTGTTCAAAACCGGGTACCCGGACTTTCGGATATCCGAATTTCGGGTATCCGAAAATTTTGGAATATGGATTTCGGTTTCCAAGTCCAAGTCCGAAATTTCGGATACCCGGAATTCCGGGTATCCGAAATTTCGGACTTGGACTTGGAAAGTTAATCGGATATCCGAAAATGATTTTTTTAAAAAAAAAAACAATTTCAAATTTAAATAGACATAAACGTGTTCCCACTTGTTTGTTACCTAAGTTCGAACTAAAAAAAACATTAAAAGAAATAAACATGGTTCAAGTTTTCCAAGTACATATCAAATTAACCAAAAAAACAAACATATTAGATAATATTAATCGCGATATCGAATAAACATCTTTCATTCCAACTTTGCTATTAGAAACATCCTTCATTCAACTTGGCTTAATGCAATTCAAACTTGATCCATCACTTGGCTTAATGCAATTCTTATTTTTTTTATATAAAATATATTTTAATTTATTAAAACTTTCGGATATCCGGGTATCCGAAACTTCCGAAATATCTAAAAACTAAATTCCAAGTCCAAGTCCGAAAATTCGGATATCCGAGTTTCGGGTATCCGAAATTCCGGATATCCGAAATTTTCGGAAAATTCGGGTACGGAATTTCGGAAAATTCGGATACGGGTTCGGACTCGGATATTTTTGAACACCCCTAATTGGGACATCATTGGTCCCAACTGACCCTCGTTTCCCCTAAACACACCTTATTGGGAATCATTGGTCCTAACTGACCCTCGTTTCCCCTAAACACACCTTATTGGGTCATCATTGGTCCTAAACACAACTTATTGATTACATACACACCTTATTGGGCCATCATTGGTCCTAAACATGCTTATTGGTTACATACACACCAATTGGGCCATCATTGATTCTAAACACAACTTATTGTTTACTTACACACCTTATTGGGACTCATTGGTCCTAAACACATCAAATTGACCCATTTGACCCCAAATTAACCCATTATTTAATTTTTATTTTAATTCTTTAAGATATAATTTATTTAGAATTATAATTCCCCAAAATTTAAGGTTTTTGTAGATCCGTTCTGTTTTTTGTGTTTAGGGTTTTTGTTTAACGAAATGGAGATTGTGCGAACATATTACATTTTTTACCTAAAATTATGCATCAGTTATTGATCGGATTGCAATTGTTGATCGTCTCTGTTTTCGAGGATTGGGGTTTTTGTTTAACGGAATGGAGATTGTGCGAACAGATTACCTTTTTTACCTAAAATTATGAATCAGTTGTTGATCGGATTGCAATTGTTGATCGTCTCTGTTTTTGAGGATTAGGGTTTTTGTTTAACAGATTGATTTCATAAACAAAAATAGACAAACATGTATATAACAAAAAGTGGATTTCATACTACTGATTCCAATTCCATACACAAAATTGTTTCCAAATTTACATGTTCATTCCTAAAAAACAATAAAAAAGAGCAGTTGCGGGTTGAGGTTCACGGGAACCTAGATTCCATCTCCTCCATCAACTCCAAATGCCTACTCATAGCTTCTTGCCTCTGTTGAACCAACATTTGTAGCCTGGCATTGGAGACGTGTATCTCTTCTACCAGAAAAGTTGCCATCTGGTATCTTGATGGACTTGGTGGCTCTGTAAGTACTTGGTTGAGCAGGGCCAACCCGTCTAAGATACTCTGTCTCACTGCCCCGATAATCACCCCGTACCGGTCCAGGGTAGCAACAATCTTCGTGTGCAAATAATGATCAACTAATTCTTTCAAGTTTGCCATTTTGAGAAGGATTTGAGGGTTTTGAGAAAGGGTTTGATAAGGATTTCGAGAAAGGGTTTGATAAGGATTTTGAGAAGGGTTTGATAATGGAGGTGAGAAGTTTCTGATTACTGATCAGGTGGTATGGTTATATGTGCGAATCACTTGAGTATGCCTAAGCTCAGATGTCTAATCACTAGAGTATACCAAAGGTCTTATTTTATTGAACATTGCACATTATAATTGTTGGAATTTTGGTTTTCCTACAAAAATTAATTTCACACGTTCTCTAAGTTAAACTGAAATTTCTACACGATATCAAAAAAACACTAAAATTTTATTAACACGATCTGAAATTATCCAAAATTTACTTTCACACGATCTCAAAAATCAAATTAACAAGTCAAAATTAAACGAAGAATGTCAAAATTACCCACTGAGTTCTCTTTGCATATCCTGTTGAATGTTTTGATTTTCTGGTAATCAAATTAACAAGTCAAAATTAAACGAAGAAAGTCAAAATTACCCACTGAGTTCATGAGGATTGAGAGAAGATGAACTAGAGTTATTCAGTAATAGAACCGGATGAACTAGAGTTCTGCAGGATCAAGAGTAATTATTCAGTAATAGAACAGGATGAACTAGAGTTCTTTAGGATGAACCGGATAAACTAGAGTTCTTCAGGATGAACTATATATACTATAAATAATCAAAGTCGTTATTTCTGTTCGTAGTCTATTGGATATTCCCATGTATTTAAACTCATTATCTAGTGAATTAAAATCATTCTGGTTAAATACAATTCTTTATACACTAATATTTAGTCACACAACCTAATATATAATTGTAGAAGACAATAACCGGATCAACTAGAATTCTTCAGGAAGAAGAGTCAAAAGACACATCGGATGCATAACACATAAACAATTAATTACATATATAATCCAAAAGATGTGATATCAGTTAATTAATTACAAATATATATAATAAAAAACAACATAAACTTATTGGTTATATACGCACCTTATTATTAAAATATTAATGTTTTCATCCGGATTCAGAGAACTAGAATTCCTTAGGGAGAAGATTTCATCCGGATTGAGAGAAGATGAACAGATGCAGATGAAAATACATTATATTAAATTAAAAATCAATTCATTACATATATTTAATTAGTAATCCCAGAACAATTTTCAAACCAGAACAATTACTCTTAATTAATCCGGAACCCTCCGTCATATTAACTAGGCCCGCTAAATTCTAAAAGAGGCGGGATAAATTAATGAGCGAATTCAATTGAAAATTTCACATATCACTCTCGATTTCCCCAATTCCCCGCTCCCCATTTCTCCATTGCTCATTAATCGACAGAATTTTCCCTCCGTCATATTAGCAAAACAATCGTTTTTAATAATCTTTGATGTTGTATCTGTTAGCAAAACAAACATGGATAAGTCTTGGATGCTAACCAGTAGAACCTCGAAATCATATGAGGATGGAGTTAAATCATTCTATAAAGTTTGCAGTTACAAGTTTGAAAAAGACGAAAATTCCATGTCCCTGTGTTAATTGTCTAAACCATTACTCTTATAATGTTGATGATGTAGATTATCATTTGTTTTCAAAGGGATTTGATCTGACTTATACGACGTGGACTAAACACGGAGAGGAAGACGAGCCCGCAGGAGATGAGCTTCACAAGGAATCATCTTTTGATTCCGGAATGCCATTCGATGCATATCAAACGATAGAAATGGTCAGAGCTACTGAAGACAATTTCACTGAGGACCATGAGAAGTTTCGAGAACGACTAATGGATGCTGAGAAGCCCCTATATGAAGGATGCCATACCTTCACAAAGTTATCTGCCTTGGTTCAACTACTGAATTTGAAGACTAAGCATGGAGGATCAGATAAGTTTTTTAATGAACTTTTAGTTTTGCTGAAACAGATGCTACCTGAAGGTAATGAAATTGTGAAAAATACATATGAGTCTAAGAAGATTTTGAAGTCAATGGGTGCAGGGTACACCAAGATACATGTGTGTATTAATGATTGTATTCTTTACTGGAAGGAGAACAAGGACCTAACTGTATGTCCAACTTGTGGTGAGTCCAGGTGGAAGGTGGATGAGAGGACTAAGAAACTATACGACAATACTCCTGCAAAGGTAATGTGGTATTTCCCCATCATTCCAAGATTGAAACGACTGTTTCAAGTGAAAACCACAGCGGAAGATCTGAGATGGCATGCCACCAGTTCCAAAATACCCGGTGTGTTACGACACCCATCCGATTCACCGGCATGGAAAGCCATAGATGACAGATATCCCGAAATCGCTGACAATCCCAGAAGTCTTCGTCTTGGCATTTCAACTGATGGGGTCGACGTGAATAGAGGCAACAGAAATCACAGTGTGTGGCCGGTTCTATCTGTCATTTACAACCTTCCACCATGGTTATGTATGAAAAGAAAGTTCATCATGCTTTCGTTATTAATATCGGGAGCGCCTGGAAATGATATTGATGTGTTTTTGGAACCATTAATTGATGACTTAGAGCTGTTATTTGAGGCAGGTGTGGAAACATATGATGCGTATGCGCAAGAACAGTTTACTATGTGTGCAGTTGTTTTATGGACGATTAATGATTACCCTGCACTTGGTACACTTTGTGGTTGCCCGTACAGTGGATTCCATGGTTGTGTGGTATGTCGGGAAGAAACTAAATGCATTAGGCTTCCTTTCTCAGCCAAGCAGTGTTATGCTAGTCACAGAAGATATCTACCATATACGCATGCCTTCCGAAAGCAAACAGAGGCCTTCGATGGTAAACAAGAGTTAAAACATGTTGCAGTTCCTATGACCGGGGAACAGATATACAACGAAGTTCAACATATCAATAACAAATGGGGAAAGGGATTAAGGTGTACTGATTCAGAAATCCCAGGGACCTCAACCGGAAGAGGGGGGAAGATTGATAAGAGAAAAAGAAAGAACAAAGAGAAGCCACCATATTGGAAGAAGTTCAATATATGGTTTCGAAGACTTAGATATTGGAGGCATAATAGTGTCCAACATTGCATTGATTTCATGCATATTGAAAAGAATGTGGCTGAGAGTCTTGTTGGAACTCTGCTCAACCTTCCAGGAAAGACAAAGGATGGACTGAATGCTAGAAAGGATCTGAACTTTTTGGGGTTAAGACCAGAGTTGCAGCCTAAACAGAACAAGAACAACATAGTACTTCCTGCAGCGTGTTACACGTTACAAAAAGATGAAAAGGAAAAGTTTTATGACACGTTGTATAACTTGAAGGTTCCACAAGGCTATTGTTCTAACTTTTTCTAGTTTGGTTAGTCTAAAGAACAAGAAACATGTGGGGCTCAAGTCACATGACTATCATATGCTGATGCAACAGTTTCTGCCAATTGCAATTCGGTCAGTCATGCCTCAACCGACAAGATATGCTATTATCAGGCTCTGTTTTTTTTTTCAAATCAATATGCAGCAAAGAGATCAACGTCGAAGAACTAGATAAATTGCAAGCAGATCTTTGTGTCACACTATGCCTGCGTGAGAAATATTTCCCGCCATCATTTTTTGATGTTATGCTTCATTTGACGGTGCACCTTACTAGGGAGGTAAAATTATGTGGCCCAATATGCTTCCGATGGATGTATCCATTTGAAAGGTGTATGAAGGTAATTAAGGGCCACGTGAGAAACAAAACTTATCCAGAAGGGTGCATTGCTGAGGAGAACATTGTAGAAGAAACGATTGAGTTTCTCAGCGAATACCAAAAAAACATTACAACTATTGGTGTTCCAACTAAAAAGCATAGCAGTTCTGATGGAAGTCCTGGGTCAGCTGGTAGATCAGTTGAAGTCTCTCCAGAGCTCCTATCGAAAGCGCATTTATACGTGTTGCTAAATACGCCTGAAATTGAGCATTATATCGAGTAAGTAATTTAGATTATTAACCTTTTTTGATCTGTTTAATTATTTATAAACTTTAATAGATAACTTCAATTCATGTAATTGCAGAGAACACATGAAATTTTTGGAAAAGGAACATCCCGGTAGTAGACTAAATGAGCTGACTAAGAAGCAGAGCACAACATTTGGTAAATGGTTACGCAACAAGGTCAGCTAAATTTGCTTATTGTTTTAATTCCGGATGAACTGTAACTTTCTTGAACAACTGACCTGAGTTGTCTGGAACAACTCTATTTTCTATCCAGATGAGCTATAACCTTCCTGGTGAACTGAAACTATTTTCTTATAGTTTTAATTCCGGATGAAATGTAACTTTCCGGAACAACTGACCTGAGTTGTTCGCAACAACTCTATTTTCTATCCGGATGAACTATAACCTTCCTGGTGAACTGAAACTATTTTCTTATAGTTTTAATTCCGGATGAACTGTAACTTTCCGCAACAACTGACCTGAGTTGTCCGGAACAACTCTATTTTCTATCCGGATGAACTATAACCTTCCTGGTGAACCGAAACTATGTTCTTATGGTTTTAATTCCGGATGAATTGTAACTTTCCGGAACAACTGACCTGAGTTGTCCGGAACAACTTTATTTTATTTTTGGAAGAACTATAACCTTCCTATTCCTAATGAACTCTCCTGATGAACCTACTATGAATTTCAGGTTGAAAAAGAGATGGCGGAGTCCCCAGAAACTATATCAGAGACCGTTAGGTGGATTTCACATGGTCCCCACAGAAGCGTGAGGAAATATGAAGTATATGACATCAATGGCTATTCATTTCGTACAAAATCTCGAGACGGTAGGGTTTACTAGAACAGCGGGGTTGGTGTAGCGGTAAATGACATGCACATCTCTAACGAGGTATTAACCTATAGACAAAAACCTTACTATGGGGTTTTAAAAGAGATATGGCTACTAGAATACACAGGGGGTCAAAAAAGATAGTCTTGGTTACACTTTGGTCAACCTTAAAAGACTAGGTCACAAGGAGGACCCGTTCATTTTCGCGTCACAAGCACAACAGTTGTTTTACGTCAAAGACCAGCTGGATAAAAAACTGCATATTGTCTTTATGACACCTCCCAGAAATTACAGAGATTATTATGAAGACGATGCCAATGAAGAATTTAGTACGGTAGTTTTTCCTCACAACGATAATGTATTGCCACCCGTAGATACATGTGACAATGTTTACCATAGAGCTGATTGTACTGGAATGATATTACGTAAAAACGATTAATTGATCATTGTAATGTTTTTGAATCTTAGAAAATTACAATATCAACAATATTTGGTTTTTTTTCTTTATGTATTCTGGAATATTATGGATCTTAATTTTGAGTCAAGTGTTTCCTTTTTTTTATTGTGCCTGCAGGTCTCCTCTTTTTGACCAAACCAGAGTCAATAAAAGTCAAAAATAAACAAAAAAAATCAACTGCTGCTTAACAAACACAATTACATACATAATCCAAAGGGTATGATTCCATTAATACATTGATCTATAAAATTACAACTGAAAAACTACTAACTTAAAAGGGAGAAGAAGCGGCTGAAGAAAAATCCCTCTTTGCTTCTCACATGCACTTGCTTCTGATCAAGTGAAAAGAGAGAACAAGTCCCTCTTTGCTTTCTCACATGCACTTGCTTATGATCAACTGAAAATGGTGAAGAAGTGGCTGAAGATAAATCGGGTTCATGGGGCCAAAAGGGAGAAGAAGTGGCCGAAGAAAAATCAGGCTCGTGGGGCCAAAAGGGAGAGAAGCACCAGAAGAATACAAGTGCTGCAAACCTCAACATGTGCCCTTACTGCTGACTGTTATAAAATTACACAATAACTTAAAATATGCTCTCAGTAAAGCATTTGTATGAACCATTAGAGACTCCTCGTCTCCATGGTTTCCACAATAACTTAAAATCTGCTCGCAGGAGATACAGAGTGCAATCTTTCCCTGCACAAGAAAAAATTACCAAATCTGAGACGAAAATTTCAATCGAATTTCAGTGGTGAATATGATAACTTACCGTTTTTCACATACGGATGACGCCAATTCCACATTTTTTATGGCGATGATGGACGAAAAACAAAGAGAGAAAGACTGGGAGAAAAGGGTCATGGTGGAGATGATGATGAAAACTGATACAAAGATAATTAAGTATATATCGATACTCGAGGGGCGTGGTAGATGGAGATTTGAAAGATAAAGTAAATGAAAAAGTAAATGAAATAGTAATGATTACAAGCGCCGTACACTGTTGGTATTCTTCTTTTAGCCACCTAAAATTAATATACTGTGACCATTTGTCATAATTTGTCACGCAACCAATGTTTAATATGAGTGGTCATATCACAAGATAATCAAACATGATAAACATATATAACCATCATATATTCAATTATAACTACTAATATCATAACTAAATAAACATATAAAATATTGTTCTTAATTTGTTCATAATTAAACATAAACATCCATTAATTAATAATCCGGATCACTGCAATCTTCGGATATGTATCCTGAACTTGCATCGTCATCATCATGATCATCATTATCATCTTCTTCATCTTCTTCATCTTCTTCATCTTCTTGATCTTCTTGATCATCTTCTTCATCTTCTTCGGATTCAAATTCATTAAATTTTATATCAAGGACACAGAATAATTTCGTTGCCTCAACAAAGTAGGCAAAACAATCAGGAATCTTCTGCGCATGGAGTTGCCTCAGGATGTTCTCATCGTTGTGTTTAATCACAGATTTGTGGGACTTGAAGGATCTTCTTCTCCTGTTACTGTAAACCAAAAAAATACGGTTATTCTTCACATACCAGTAATTAAGGGAGCGTTGATTATCGGCCATTTGATACCAGAATTGGTGTAAACGAATTGGTGTAGAAAATTTGAGATCAAGAAAGGGATGGCGGTAAAGGAAAATAACAATGATGATGATATATAGGGTAGCAGATTTTAACCCACTCGAATTGGTAAAATTGAAAAAAAAGCGCGTTGTTTTAGAGGGAAACAAATCGTCTCTTTTTCGCCACGCGTTTAATATTTTACCGTGACCATAATATTGATTATTGTCACTCACAACCTACCATTTAGTCACGGTTAATATATGTGGCCATAGGTATTAGATTTTTGTCACTCACAACCTACCATTTAGTCACGGTTAATATATGTGGCCATAGGTAATAGATTTTTGTCACACAACCTAATTACAGTGGTCATATGTACTAGCTTTTAGCCACATAACTAAGTAAAAACTGTGGTCATTGCTCACATTTAGCCACGCATAATATATACTTAATAGTTTTGTTTTCTTTTGATTTACTAAGTAATAAAATATACTCTTCCGTCACACAACATTATTTAAGCGTGGCCATACATTCCTTTTTGGTCACACGAATTAAAAATCATAAAAATTCCGTGGCCGTTTGGTGCATTTCGCCACTCTTTTTTAAGCGTGACAAATAAGTGCCACATGTTTTTGTATAACAGTGGCTAAAGCCACCGCACCTGATTTTTGTTGTCACATAAACAAAAAAATACGTGGCTAAAAGGGTCCAAAGGCTATATATTTGGTCACGGGTACAAAATATGTGTGGCTAAAACTAGTATTTCTTACCTTTGACCACGTTTTTTACAAAACAGTAGCTATGCGTAAAAAAAAACCCGTGGCCAAAGCCACTTTTTGACGTAGTATTCTGATTAATTATGATGGCTATCATGGTATTTCTCTTTGGCTACGATGATATCTCTTATATTGATCAGAGTCTAAAGGATTTAAAATCTATAATTTTGTTCGGTTTTAATGGCATTTCAATGCAAGAAAACATAATATTTTTCATCAAATTGAAAGATATGTAAGTAAATGGTTACATTGGTTTCACAAAAGAAACTTGAAGTGCAATATTTGAAAGCGATAATATATACCTCTTGAATCTTACTCACATATTTAAGTCATTCATACCACCTCTTGAATGAAATACAAGTAACTAGAAAATTTCTTTTGATCGGTTTTACTTTCTAATATTTATTTATTATAGGATTTAAATCTCAACCTTTAACCTTTAAAAACTTGAAAAGAATCTTAGATAATATCAAGATATCGTTGGACAAAAGCCTTTGCCGAAACAAATAAGTGACTGTACTCCCATTTTACTATTAATTGAAGTGTATTGTCATCTTTGCCTTAGGGAGTCCTGGTAAAATGCTTTGTTATATAACTGTTTCACTTCATGTATCATACTTTAGCCGAATTTCAGGTTGTTTGGGGATTCCATCCCCTAATGTTTTCTATTTTTATGAATTTGGAACCACAAAATTACCACCTCTATTGTTTTTTATTGTGCTATGTTTTAGATTCATAAAGGTTCAATAGGTTCATGATATATGATCATGTTAAAGGAATGATTGTGGATGATGAGTATGTGGTTATGGAATCTGTCAAATAGTGATCAAAGATGTTTGTGTTTGGCATTTTATTTCTTTTTCGATTAGTTTAGTATAGGATTGTTGTACCATTTACCACACACACGTGTTTGTACTTTTAAATATGATTTCTCACCCCGCAACACGGTCGGGTCTTTTTCTCGCTTATATAATATTACATAATATCAGTAAAAACTATACAAATACAATTAAAAAAAAATAAACCTCGCGCAACGCGCGGGTAGCTTTACTCGTATGGAGCAATTTGGATAGTAAAGAATTAAATGGAATGTCAATACATGGCAAAAGAGACTAAGGGGCTGTTTGGTTCAATCTGTTTCATTAGGTACTGGATGAATAAGTGTCTGGATGGTAAAGACTTGTGTAGAAGACTGGATGAATAAGATATTTTTTAAGGTAAATCTCTTAACGATTCAGACGTTTTTACCATTCAGAGGTTCCAAACAAACATTCTGAATCTGTGCAATTCAGACAATTAATCATTCAGACCTCATTAAGAGATATACCAAACATCCCCTAAAACAAGTAGGATAAGGAATTAATTAATTAAATGAATGCAAAGTGGCTGTGTGACTGCATTCAAATGGAGGATCAGAATTCATGAACCCAAAATGACTCGTTATGATAAAACGAGTCGTTACGACTCTTATTCGGCAAATCCAAATTTTAGGGTTTTGTAATTGTAAATTTAAGGAACACTATGATTACGATTTGGAGGGACTGGGCAGCCGTCAGAGGCGAGCCAGAGGGCTCGAGAACACGCAGAAACGATTCGTAATCATCTGTTCTTTCAACCAACGATGAAGCTGAAGATTGATTCAACGATTAACACGATGATGGAAGGCTAACTTCTCAACATCACCCCGTGCCTAGTGTTTGTGTATATTTTCATGTTTGGTTGTAAACAAATCTTGAATTGAATTATCTTTTCCTGATGTCTTGTTAGAATTATACAGTTTAGACGTTTGGTTGTTTTGAATTGAGATGAATTCATCTACTGGTTCAATTGTTGTGTGTCACGAAATATGTAATTGCGTGAGCTGTGGATCGTCTACTTGATTGTATCAAAATCTATGTAAAACGAGTATGATATGAATGACACGAGATGTAAATACAAACCGATTTGTATTAGAACCACTAAGAGAACACACAGGAATACACACACAGTTAATCTGGATAAGTGCCCTTGAATCTAAACATGATGAATCTATTTATAGTAGCATTCTACTGTCCGAACTGAGAAGGAACCGAAGTGACCCGAACTCAAACAAAGTGTGAGTTCGTATCCAGTCCGGATGGTCATACAAACTACCACTTTGGGTCAGTTCGTGTGCAGACTTATGGACACTGTCTTGAACTTGATACTACATACGTCGATCGAGATTATGCATCAACAAACTCCCTCTCGACATATGCAGTATCAATCTTCATATAAATTCGTATCTTCAATCAAACTCCCCTTCAACTTGATGGTTAGTCTGATCTTGAATACTTGAAATTGTAGCGCGTGTAATCTTTTTATTAACAGCTTCAGAAGACTTGAAGTTGCGATATTCTCTTTCCACTAAGAACCTGTCAACATAAATAATCTTGCCGAAAATATCTCTTCGAGACTCCAAGATATCATGATTTTGAAAATTGAATTGTATCCCGTGTTGATCAATCAGAAAGAAATTAGAAATAAAATCTTTTTGATTTTTAGAATCTTTATATCAAAACACACCTGAAATTTGTTTGGTATTTTCTGAAATGAAATGAAATGTACATGCAAAACATAAGCCATGTCGATTGCATATATAATTTGTCCAACTTTAAACTCAGGCATAATCATACTCATAACATCTGGATATGTTAAGGTATTGATTATATTTGCTTTGACTAGTGTACCCCACACTATGAGACATACTCAGATATGCTATGATTATGACACTGTGTAATTTCACTTGTATTTAACACATAGTGATTGAATTCATGATATAGTCAACTGTGTTCCATGAAAAAAGAAATAAGAACGTTAAATTGTCTACCTTAAGGTCGATCTTTCGATACGCAGATAAGGCTTCGGATTTAACATAATAAGAAAATAAAAACAAGTTGAAGTTGTATAATTCAACAACAATCAGGTCGGTCTTGTGGACACGCAGGGAAATTCCGATGAATTATACGAAACACCAAAGAAAATAAAGCAGAACCTCAAACGCACAAAAATCAGTTCGATCTTTCGATACGCAAAGAAAGTCCGATCGTTTGAGAATATAAAGAAAATTAAACAAGTTTAAATCTTTGCAAAATGAACACATGTATACATAGTGACTTCTCATTTTTCTTTTCACATATCTTTTCCTGGATATCTTAAGATACGCATCAAGATGTTGTCCACTAAGTCAAGCATCAGATTTAGTGTATATCACATTTGTATACTTTTTGATTTGCCAAGCCTACCTAGCACATCGAACAATGGTCTTATAGCTTATTCATCTAGTTTATCCATGAGTCAGACATCGTTAGCCAATGTACCATCATTTCCCAATCATGTCAGATACAATTTCTCATTTTTAAATGTTTTTATATTTTTGCATTTTTTTCAGTGTTTTTGCCTTTTCGAAATTTCTCCCCCTAAAAATGACAAACTCTATTTTTAGATTTTAATTTTTACTAGTTGAAAAAAAAACACTATTTTTGTATTTTTATAAAGAAACAAAGCCCCCCCTCAAACCGAGACGGTGTGAAAAACGAAGAAAAATTGATCAAACAACACGAATACTTGCAGTTAAACATTGTGAAAAACACAGGATTTTGAAAATGATTTGGAAATTCATTTTAAGGTAAACACATATATTCCACTATCAGTAATCTTGCAACCACCGATAGGTCTTTCTGAAATACCTGTTGACACAAAATAAAACATTAGTCGATTTGGGATCGACCTAATTCAACAGCATCGGGTCGCCCGGTGTCTTCCACATAGTCTTTGTTAATGTTAGCCTTGGAAACATTTTTTGGTTTCCAAATCAAAGATGATGAAAATTTCAGAAGCAGAAAAATTATCAACCGGCATCTTGGAAAAAGACGGCTTATGGGTTGTTTTGTACTTTGGGAACCAAGATTCATCAAGAATCTCACCATATTCGTCCACGTATTTGGCATTAGTGTGGACGTATGCATTCGTTGGACAATGTGTAGCCATATGTCCCGGTTGACGACATGCATAGCAAACTCTTTCACGAAGTATAAAAGTATTTGAAAAAATTCTTTGAATTTGTAGAAAATGATGAATGATCAGAACCAAAATTAACAAAGAATCATTATAGGAATCATACCCTGGAGATTGACTCTGCGAATAAACTCTGCAATCAGATGAAGAATCATCAAAATAATCAAATATCTGATTAGACGGAAAAACAACTAGATTGTGATTGCCTTTGGTTCTTGATCTTTAAAATCTTATCGTGCTTCTTTGATTTTTGAGCTTGACCAGGCACTTCTTTAATCTCAAAATCCAAACCTTTGTGCTTAAATCCAAGAATATTTGAAGATCCAGACGGAGAACCAGAAGCATCTCTTCTTTTAGCATCTCTAGTAAATGTAGCTTTAATTTCCTTCAGCTTGTTCTCACGCACCAAAGATTTAACCACTCCGGTTTCAGATGAAGTACTTGCACGTTTCTCAGCTTTATCAAAAATATTTTCATCTTCTAAGAATGATGAGCTTGAATCAAACTTTGGAGCTTCACCAAACTTTTCTTTCTTCTTTGCTGGTGTTGCAAACTTGGAATAATCATGCAATTCAGCTTTAGGATCAAGAGGAGCAGATGTAAATTCAAATAGATCCACT
Source organism: Deinandra increscens subsp. villosa (assembly GCA_039602395.1). Classification (NCBI taxonomy): domain Eukaryota; kingdom Viridiplantae; phylum Streptophyta; class Magnoliopsida; order Asterales; family Asteraceae; genus Deinandra; species Deinandra increscens. The sequence continues at coordinate 24,992,703 of JBCNJP010000003.1, forward strand.
GGTGCAGGAACCTTGTGAATATCATTCTTTTTTGAACTATCTTCACTTGTGTCCCTCTTGTACAAGGAATTCAGCAATGTTGGTGATAAATTGCAATTCTTGACTTGCCTTTGTAATTCCAAAATCTTTAACTTTAACTAAGATATCTTTTGTTGAGAAGTAAACAAATCCTTTTGAGAAGTAATGTATTCTTCGTTCAGATCATTGTACTCATACTTCTGCTGTTTCCTGATTTCACATTCGGCTAACACTTCTTCGGTAACCTTCTCCCACTTTTTCTTGAAAATGTCAACATCTTTTGTTAACACTTCATTCTTATCTTAGAGAACTACATTTGCATCGTAAAGTGTAGATAATTCTTCTTAAATATTTAAAATTCTATTAGCAGATTCAATAGCAAGTGCATTTGCTTTTTCATATTTTTTTTTGAACTGGATAGGTTTTCTCAAACAATGCTTCGAAATCTTCAGCCACTTCTTTAGCTTCAGATTTGGCTTTGTCACACTCTTCAACCAATTCACTATTTTCTTTTATCAAAGATTCATTAACTTGAACCAAATCATAATACTTCTTCTGAAAATCTTCCAATTTTTGCTTTAGAACAACAATTTCTTCAGTCAACAATGTATGACCTTGCTCTAAACTTGCATTATTGTTGCATAAACGCACACATTCAGAACATTTAGATGCTCCATCCTTTTGGAACTTGTTTCAGAATCAGTCAGAATACGATCACTTGAATGAAGAGCTGTTAAAGCAACCGCTTCATTATCCGTATTAGCTTCACCAAAGTTGAAATTACAATTCACATTTTGGCTAAACGCATGAACAGCATTCTAGGCAAATTCATTTGGATGCCAAAATATTTCCGCAATTCTTTCATCAAGAGAAACAAATGCTTTTTGATCTTTACTTGTTGAATTTATAGCAAATAAGCATGTTGGCCAGATTTAAGCTTATTCTCTATTGACTTTGGACATTCGCGAGCAAAATGTCCATACTAAGAAAACTTGAAACATTTAACCTTTGATTTTTCTAACCCGATCTTTCCATCTTCATTCAATCTCTTCTTCCCGGTTCCACTAAAAAATTTCTTCGTTCTTCTAACCAGCATTGCATACTGCCAATTCAAATCCATTTCTTCAAGATGATCATAATCTTCTTCTGTCAATTCTGTGTTGCTTACTGAACCAGTAATAAATCCAAAATATGAAGATACCAATGCAGACATCAATGCCATATAATCATCAGTTGTCCTAACAAATAAGGCATTTTGTGTTGATGAACTTGGAATCAACACAGTGCAACCAGAAGAATAACTAGAATTCTCAGATTTTCCAGTGACAAATGCTGTAGGAGGTGCGGAATTTATAACATTTGACTTGACAACATGAATGGTAGAATCGTTTTCTCCATGATACACAATAGGATTTTGGATCTCTACAGGCAGTGACTTATTCACAGTCAACTCCATATCCCTTGCTTGTATTCTTCGAATCAAATCATTGATGACAAACCCGGATAATCTTTATCATGAGTAATCATCATGACATAGTTTCCCATTTCTTGGGTAATGCCTCCAAATACTTTTCTTTCAAATCAGCATCTTCTTTTGTAAGACTCACCAAACTCATTTCACTCATCAAATGTGCAAATCTGGCAATCAGATTTGAAATTGATTCATTCTGATAATGTTTGAAACTATCAAATTCCTTTTTTAAAACCTTTTGTTGATTTTTATTGTATTGGTCATTACCCTCACATCTCTTCTGCAAAGCATCCTATAAGCTTTTTGATGTATAATCAGCTTGATATGCTTTCTTTTGTTCTGAAGTAAATTTCCTTTGAAGAATCGGCTCTCCAGATGCATCCTTAGGACATATTGTTCAGTAAAGGCCAACCACATATCAACATCATTAGTATCAACATATGCTTCAAAATTGTGACATCCGAGAATTCCAAGGTTAACTTCCGTTAGACAATCTCCGTTAGTTACGTTATAAGTGTTAACTTAGTAACTAATGCTTAACTAGGCCGAATACGTCCACGACCTTTGGTTGATCACCGAACCCGTCCATATGTGTTATGTGTTTATTTATTTATTGTCATTATGTGCAATGTGATTTAAACGCATGATTTAGTATTGATAATAGAATGTAAATTGGCCCCTTTTGGTTTCCAGCAAAACTACCGGGCGAAACTATAGATTCGCTCGGTAGCCGGCTAAACTGCTTGACTAACATGTGTTCAGAGCCAGTTTCGCTTGGCCAGCGAAACTGCCAGCGAAACTAGCCCCTGATATATATATTTTATAAAACCCTAGTTACTTCCCATTTGCATCATTTCACACAAAACACACACCACTCTCCATCTGCTCTCTCGAGATTTCTGGCCATCCGGGAAAACCACCAAGAAACCATCATCTCATCTCATCCATTCGGACCCTAGATCGAATCGTGAGTCCCAAAACTATTCTTCATGCATTTTCTATGTGTTTTACTTTAAAGCATGCTTAGATCTTCATATAATCAATTGATCTTCTGATATGATGCTTAGGAATGCTAGATCTGTTATAAAGTCTGCAACTTTACGTGTAAAATCATGCCATAATGAAGATTTATGCTAATTAGGTCATTTTAGGTCTAAAATGTGTTTTTGGTGATTTGATGATGAAAATCCATGTTTAAAGTGTTAAAACTTACTGTTTGATGTTGGTAAATGATTATGCATGCTAAATATTGAATCACATGAAGTATGGAAGCGACCAGCGACACTGTGTGTTCTCTGGGCGAAACTATACAGCGAAACTGTTTGAAAATGCATCCAGCGATACTATGTAGGGAAACTATAGTGTCGCCCGCGAAACTAAGTAGACCTGCTCGAACGAAACTACCGAGCGAACCAACCTGAACGAAAGTTCAAACCAGTTTCGGGCGAATCTATGCTAGCAAAACTGTGTCAGCAGTTTCGAGCGAAACTAGCTAGCGAAACTGTGTCATCGGGTACTCCCTAGCGAAATTGCTGCCCGTGCACACAGCAAAACTGTGTAGCGACACTGTTTAGCGAAACTAAGCCTAGACCAAAACCCAAACTTGTGCAACTTACTTGAATGTTATGCCATGACTTACATGATTGTGCAATAATGAAACATGCTTTGATTTCTGAGTTATGTGAACCCTCGTTTATGATCAACCATCGGTGTCGTGTGTCGGTATGTCGTGCCATAGTTCCAACGTGCTATGTTATGGGCCATAGTGACGTAAGTTAAATATTAGACACAAAACTAATACTTAAGACCTAAACGTGTTCATAGGTCTTCGTTAAGCAAACAATATTTGGATTACTTAGCAAGTGTAGCAGTGCAACCAAAGGTGAGTGTCACTAACCCATTTACCGTGAACCCGTTTGGGTCACACTGAATAACTTAATGAAAAACAATGCTGACAACCTTATGAGTGCTATGCACCTCTCTGATGAACTTGAAAACTTAGGAGTGCTTGGCACCCACTTGATGAACTTGAAGTGTTTTATGGGAGACACTTGTGAAATACTTAAACAACTATTTCTAAAACGAAACTGAAAATGTTTTCGGGATTCATAAGAACCCAAAGTAAACCGTTTTAATATGGCTAGTGTAGGTTAAAGTCTAACCACATGATATCACATGATTTCTAAGGATTGCCTTATAACTGAAAAAGTCCTCAACTTAATTGTACCATTAATTGTAAAGCGAGGGGATGTTGGGTAGATCTACTGGAGTTTGACAAACTCCGTCTCGTGACACGGGAAGTGCACGGAGGTACAATATCAGCCTATCTGACCGTGATCCCGAGAGGACACGGGGGAGGCAAAGCCGTGATGACGTAGGTCCGCAAAACAAAATAGATGATGGCGCTGCCACTACGAAAACTATCAGTCAGCTTTGGTACAAACTTCCTTAGTGCATGGAACAACGGATTAGCTACCCGCGATATCGGTTGAGCACTTTAACTATACAAAACTAGTACATACCCGATAACGTAGGTTACGGACAATACTTTTACTAAACCACAATACTATGATTATGGATACCACTAAGCATTGCTTTTCACAAATAAATATTTTGTAAGTACATGTTGACACGATTATGATTATGAGACCGGGCCACTGCATGACAAGCCCACTGTGAACTCACCAACCGTTAGGTTGACACTTGCGTGGTCTAAACTTTTGCAGATCGCTGAGGAGTATCCGGAGCGGGTTGGCATGACACATGAAGACATTTACTTTTGTTCAAACTTAATTGGGAATTTAAAACAATGAATTTGTAAAGCACGTGGTTAGTGCTAAGACAATATTTTCCGCTGCGTATTTTGAGACTTTAATTTATGACATATGTTTGGACTAACTCTGATTCGTTTAATATTTGTAACTAATGGTTGTGGTCCTGGTTTGCTCGCACCCCTTAACGGTATAGACCCCGTTAGTGGTTATTTGGGGGTGTGACAGATTGGTATCAGAGCCGGTCGTCGGCCAGTGTGCCAGCGAGGACGCTGGTCCCCTAAGGGGGGAGGATTGTAACATCCCACATTGGTGGGGAGGAGAAGTAAGCACCGCTTTATAAGGGTGTGGATACCTCCCCTATGAAGACGCGTTTTAAATCCGTGAGGGGCGGATGCCTGAGGGCATGCGGCTGCCAAAGCGGACAATATCTTGGTGCGACGGGTCTGGGCTGTTATAGATGGTATCAGAGCCGGTCGCCGGCCATTGTGCCAGCGAGGACGCTGGTCCCCTAAGGGGGAGGAATGTAACATCCCACATTGGTGGGGAGGAGAACTAAGCACCGCTTTATAAGGGTGTGGATACCTCCCCTATCAAGACGCGTTTTAAATCCGTGAGGGGCGGATGCCTGAGGGCATGCGGCTGCCAAAGCGGACAATATCTTGGTGCGACGGGTCTGGGCTCTAAAGAAATGTCTGGCTGAAGACACTGAAATAATTCCTTTGGAGGAATTGGAAATTGACGAACATCTGAGATTTATCGAGCAACCGGTAGAAATCATGGGACGCGAGGAGAAAGCCCTCAAACGTAGCAAGATTCCGATCGTCAAGGTTCGATGGAACTCAAAGCGTGGACCTGAATATACTTGGGAACGAGAGGATCAAATGAAGAAAAAGTATCCTCACTTGTTCGAGCAAACGTCCACGGAAACTCAAGGTATGATTTAATTTTGGGGACCAAAATTCCTTTAACAGGAGGAGGATGTGGCGACCCTAAAACTTTTGCTTTCTTTCCCCAGAAGCAACAACAGCAACAACGACAACCGAGGCTGCGAACGCTACAACGCAAGAATAATTTTCGGGACGAAAATTCCATTTACAAGGGGATGATGTGACATCCGAGAATTCCAAGGTTAACTTCCGTTAGACAATCTCCGTTAGTTACGTTATAAGTGTTAACTTAGTAACTAATGCTTAACTAGGCCGAATACGTCAACGACCTTTGGTTGATCACCGAACCCGTCCATATGTGTTATGTGTTTATTTATTTATTGTCATTATGTGCAATGTGATTTAAACGCATGATTTAGTATTGATAATAGAATGTAAATTGGCCCCTTTTGGTTTCCAGCGAAACTACCGGGCGAAACTATAGATTCGCTCGGTAGCCGGCTAAACTGCTTGACTTACATGTGTTCAGAGCCAGTTTCGCTGCCAGCGAAACTAGCCCCTGATATATATATTTTATAAAACCCTAGTTACTTCCCATTTGCATCATTTCACACAAAACACACACCACTCTCCATCTGCTCTCTCGAGATTTCTGGCCATCCGGGAAAACCACCAAGAAACCATCATCTCATCTCATCCATTCGGACCCTATATCGAATCGTGAGTCCCAAAACTATTCTTCATGCATTTTCTATGTGTTTTACTTTAAAGCATGCTTAGATCTTCATATAATCAATTGATCTTCTGATATGATGCTTAGGAATGCTAGATCTGTTATAAAGTCTGCAACTTTATGTGTAAAATCATGCCATAATGAAGATTTATGCTAATTAGGTCATTTTAGGTCTAAAATGTGTTTTTGGTGATTTGATGAGGAAAATCCATGTTTAAAGTGTTAAAACTTACTGTTTGATGTTGGTAAATGATTATGCATGCTAAATATTGAATCACATGAAGTATGGAAGCTGTTAGATTGATTTTTAGGCTGATTTGTGAGTTTTTCGCGACCAGCGACACTGTGTGTTCTCTGGGCGAAACTATACAGCGAAACTGTTTGAAAATGCATCCAGCGATACTATGTAGGGAAACTATAGTGTCGCCCGCGAAACTAAGTAGACCTGCTCGAACGAAACTACCGAGCGAACCAACCTGAACGAAAGTTCAAACCAGTTTCGGGCGAATCTATGCTAGCAAAACTGTGTCAGCAGTTTCGAGCGAAACTAGCTAGCGAAACTGTGTCATCGGGTACTCCCTAGCGAAAGTGCTGCCCGTGCACACAGCGAAACTGTGTAGCGACACTATTTAGCGAAACTAAGCCTAGACCAAAACCCAAACTTGTGCAACTTACTTGAATGTTATGCCATGACTTACATGATTGTGCAATAATGAAACATGCTTTGATTTCTGAGTTATGTGAACCCTCGTTTATGATCAACCATCGGTGTCGTGTGTCGGTATGTCGTGCCATAGTTCCAACGTGCTATGTTATGGGCCATACTGTCGTAGGTTAAATATTAGACACAAAACTAATACTTAAGACCTAAACATGTTCATAGGTCTTCGTTAAGCAAACAATATTTGGATTACTTAGCAAGTGTAGCAGTGCAACCAAAGGTGAGTGTCACTAACCCATTTACCGTGAACCCGTTTGGGTCACACTGAATAACTTAATGAAAAACAATGCTGACAACCTTATGAGTGCTATGCACCTCTCTGATGAACTTGAAAACTTAGGAGTGCTTGGCACCCACTTGATGAACTTGAAGTGTTTTATGGGAGACACTTGTGAAATACTTAAACAACTATTTCTAAAACGAAACTGAAAATGTTTTCGGGATACATGAGAACCCAAAGTAAACCGTTTTAATATGGCTAGTGTAGGTTAAAGTCTAACCACATGATATCACATGATTTCTAAGGATTGCCTTATAACTGAAAAAGTCCTCAACTTAATTGTACCATTAATTGTAAAGCGAGGGGATGTTGGGTAGATCTACTGGAGTTTGACAAACTCCGCCTCGTGACACGGGAAGTGCACGGAGGTACAATATCAGCCTATCTGACCGTGATGCCGAGAGGACACGGGGGAGGCAAAGCCGCGATGATGTAGGTCCACAAAACAAAATAGATGATGGCGCTGCCACTACGAAAACTATCAGTCAGCTTTGGTACAAACTTCCTTAGTGCATGGAACAACGGATTAGCTACCCGCGATATCGGTTGAGCACTTTAACTATACAAAACTAGTACATACCCGATAACGTAGGTTACGGACAATACTTTTACTAAACCACAATACTATGATTATGGATACCACTAAGCATTGCTTTTCACAAATAAATATTTTGTAAGTACATGTTGACACGATTATGATTATGAGATCGGGCCACTGCATGACAAGCCCACTGTGAACTCACCAACCGTTAGGTTGACACTTGCGTGGTCTAAACTTTTGCAGATCGCTGAGGAGTATCCGGAGCGGGTTGGCATGGCACATGAAGACATTTACTTTTGTTCAAACTTAATTGGGAATTTAAAACAATGAATTTGTAAAGCACGTGGTTAGTGCTAAGACAATATTTTCCGCTGCGTATTTTGAGACTTTAATTTATGACATATGTTTGGACTAACTCTGATTCGTTTAATATTTGTAACTAATGGTTGTGGTCCTGGTTTGCTCGCACCCCTTAACGGTATAGACTCCGTTAGTGGTTATTTGGGGGTGTGACAAAAATGTTTCACCCAACTATGATAATCTTCTAATTTAAGTAATTTGGGAACTTTCTGACTTATTCCTAATTCATTATCATAGTTCATCATACTCTGCATCGTAGCTTGCATCGACGTTTGCATTGCGGCAAATGCTTGAAAATCACTCATCTTTTTCTAAAAAATTACACAACAAAAACTTTAAATGCAAAAACGAAGGTCTTAGAAGTGGATTTTTGGGTATCCAAACAGAGGGCTGTTAGGGGAGTAAAAATGAAGATCTCTCTGAGACGGTCGTTTTGGCTGGTATTAGCTCCCATAACTCTTAACGGAACTCAAGTTATGTCAGTTTTAGTTAAACCTTCCAAAAATCCGGAACTTAGAAATTGACTTTCAAAATGATATATGAACTGGTCCGAACTTGTCTGAACTGTAACTTCGGTAAGTTATCCGAACTGAAACTTCGCTAATAAATCCAAACAGACACTTAGTTTAGTGAACCGAATTGGAGTCTTGCGAACCTATCCGAGCTAAAACTTTGGTTGACTGAACAGGAGCAAACTCACCCGAACTAGAACTTCGGTTGACAGTTATTTTTCACAGATACGAACTGATACGAACAACAATGATTTTGAGGTAAAATTCATGATTTTGAATGATTTTAAACGAGATTTCAGCAGTAGATCGGATATGATAAACATAAATGATTTAGAATTAGAATTTTCATGAAAAACACATCAAAGATTGTTGATACCTTATATGTGTGTCGTGTGAAGTATCGAGTTACATCAACTTAAGAACAAGTTCAAGCCAAAGAGTGACTGGCCGAACCTGGAGTTCGGATCAGGACGAACCTCATGTTCGGATCAGGACGAACCTCATGTTAAGTCGTTCTAAGCGTGAGAGATATCCATAAGTGTGTGTTTCTGTAGTGTATTCTCTGTGTCTGTTATCTGTGATTCTGATTGTAATTGTTCTTCTTTAGATCAATAAAACAATCATTATAATTACTCGTTTCGTATCAGAATAGCTAAATTGAGTAGATGATCTGATGATCATGACTTTTCAAGTGGTATCAGAGCTTTCTGGTTCATTCTACTGATCTGTGGTTGCTATTCTCAGAGTTTTTAAAACGAAATGAGTATTTTTGAGTGTTTTTGCAAATTTTTTATCACTTCGATCGAGGTTTTTGTGAAAATTTTGCTCCTAAATCATTCCTTATCACTTTTTCTGATCCACTGCTACAAATCTCGTCAAAATCATCCCAAAATCGAAATTTTTGAGCGATAATGTTGACTTTCAGCGGTTACTATTCACGTTCGACATAACTGCTCCGAACTTATCAAAATCTATGTAAAACGAGTATGAGATGAATGACACGAGATGTAAATACAAACTGATTTGTATTAGAATCTCTCAGAGAATACACAGGAATAAACACATAGTTAATCTGGACAAGTGCCTTGAATCTAAACATGATGAATCTATTTATACTAGCATTCTACTGTCCGAACTGGGAAGGACCCCGAAGTGACCCGAACTCTCATGAAGTGTGAGTTGTATCCAGTTCGGATGGTCACACGAAGTGCCACTTCGGGTCAGTTCGTGTTCTGACTTCTGGACACTGTCTTGAACTTGGTACTTTATATGTCGATCCAGATCATGCATCAACAAATTAGAATTAAGTTCTTGTTAGTCAATGCATTGCATGTTAAATTATTATCTGAGTTTGAGTCTAGCGTACCAGCATCCTAGCATACACCCTTGGTCGCGATTAAGTTCTTGTCTTGTAGTGTGGCCGGATTACTTTGCTTGTTAGAGTCCCTTTTATTACAAATAGTGGGTTATGTGTATGTAACTCTTTGAGATTCGCTACAACTAGGTTGCATGATTAGTCGTAATACTTGAACCCTAGATGTGATCTTCTGTTTTCATTTTATTATTCTAGTTATTGTTTTCTATTATAAAAACTACGTCAAAATCAATTTTTACACTTTTTAGCTTTTTAGTTAAATTAGTGTATAATCAGATAAAACATATAACACTAACTACATGCTCCTCGTGGATACGATACCCAACTTACCCTGTATATAGGTAAAGTTAGGTTTTTGTATATATATCAAAATGGCGTCGTTGCTAGGGAGCTAGTGCGCTTAGTGTTATTTGTTTTTTGTGATTTTAGTTGTGATGATTTGCTTTAATTAAAAAAATCAAGAGTAAATTACAAATTACGTCCTTTACATTTAATCAAATTATGGATTGTAACCTTTTTGAAACTAAATAACACTCAGTGACCTTTTTAAAAAAAAATTGTTACGGATTACGTCCTTTTCACTAACAAAGGTTAACTTTTTCTATTAGTTTTTTGGTAAATGACTATTTTACCCTTACTTTTTAAAGGGACCAAATCTCTAATTCTAATTTTTTAAAGGACCAAATCTGTAATATTAATTATTTTTTACTTTTATTTTGTTTACTTTCTTCATTCTAATACTATTAATTAATTAATATTAGGTTCTTTGTAATCTATAATTTTCTAATAAAACCACAAACAACGAGTGATTAAAAGGAACAACGAAATGAAAAAATTAATTAATTCATCTTTTCACAAAAAAAAAAGACTAGTAAACGAACAAAACTAAAATTTTAGAAAAAGTATTATTTTGCTCATTTCAATTAGAAAATATATATTTAAATAAAAAAAATTAGTAAACAAACAAATGAACACGAACAAAAAATATATTCAAATAAAACTTAATTTTCTTAAACATTAGTAAACTAGAAAATATATTCTAACAAACGAACACAAACACAATTATGTTTTGTTTTTGTTTTTATACTCGATTAAATGACGATAAATTAACATGTCTAGTCTTGGTCAAGTAAATCTAGCACTAATAATCAAATTTAACATTTTTAGTCTTGGTCTAATTTCATTCGACTTGTTAGTTTGTCGCATAGATCAAGTTTATAGAAGACTCAATGAACAAAGGAATTTATCTCGATTGATTGTAAGTAGAGACTTCGTGTGGCTCTCGGTTGTGCAACAAATCATGACCTCAAATACCAGATCACAATCAGATTTTAATTTATCGTCGTCTAATCGAATACACAAATGAAAAAACATAATTTTGTCTGTGTTCATTGTTAGAAAATATTTTCTAGTTTACTAACATTTAATAAAAATTAAAGTTTTATTAATTTTTTTTGTATTTAAATATATGTTTTCTAAATAAACGAGGAAAAATAAAAAAAAAAATCTAAAATTTTATTTTGTTCATTTACTAATCTTTTTTTTTGCGCAAAGATGAATTAATTGATTATTTGTGTTCGTTGTTCCTTTTATTTACTCGTTGTTATTGGTTTTATTAGAAAATTATACTTTATAAAGAAAACTAATATTAATTAACAAGAAGTAAATAAAATAAAAGTAAAGAAATAATTAGAATTACAGATTTGATCCTTTAAAGAGTTAGAATTATAAATTTGGCCCTTTAAAAAGTAAGGGTAATATGGTCATTTACAAAAAACTAACAGAAAAAGTTAACTTCTGTTAGTGAAAAGGACGTAATCTGTTACAATTTCTAAAGGAAAGGTCATTGAGTGTTACTTAGTTTTAGAAAGGTTACAATTCATAATTTGACTAAATACAAAGGACGTAATTTGTAATTTACTCAAAAATCAAAAATATTTTTCTTCTTTTTTATTTTTTATTTGTTTATTAGCTTTATTTTTCTGTTCGTTGCTACTTGGTATTCTATTTTGTGTGTGTAGGTTGAGATAATCATGGATGGATATGACTATGATGATGATGATCCATGTTTATGTTGCGGGAGCCTTTATCACATGCCTAAAAAATGTCCAGGGTTCACTAATAGGTATAAAAAAGTGTGTAGGTATGAAGATGATGAGACACCCTCAAGTTAGAGAAATTACTGTGTAATACATGTTCTCATCCAACCGATGATTGTTCGCAACATTTGTGCGCAAGGGAGGATGTATATTATGAGAGGGAATACAAAGACTCAAGATCATCTTATTCGTACTAGCAACCAGCTCCATCATACTATCAAGGACACTCTCATTCGGGGATGAATTATTCAGAACAAGGTAGGCATTATAATATGCATGAACCTGAGTTGGCACCTCTCTCAAGCTACCACGAGGAGTATAACAACTCCTATCAAGAATTTCCACAACCACAATACGAGGATTCTAACATGTACAAGCAAGGTGGGTACAAACAAGGTTGTAATCAGGATGGATTCAACCAATGCGATTATAACCAGGGCCAGCAACAACAAGGTGGATTCAGCAATTCTGACACTCAGATAGCAGAGTATGGTGAAAGGGATGGCACAAAAGCAAGAAGTAACTAAAAATAATTATGTGGTGGTGAAAAAGAAAGTGGGTCAAATAGCTATTGACCGGGTTGAATTCAAGAGGGCCTAGATTTGGATAAACTACGACCAAGTGAAGAGTTTTTTCAAGATTTGGGCGTATATGAAGTTGGAGAAGAGGTTGTGGAAAATGATACTACACCAATTTGCTTGCCTCCTGACGAATTAAATGCTACCCTAGAATTGATTGATGAAGAGTTGGAAATAGAGGCTATGGAACTTCCGGTGCAACACACTGGAATTACAACCTAATCAAAGACATGACATCATTTGGAGAACCCACAATAAAGATTTCACCACGTAATCTCGATCCTTCTTCTTTAACTATTATCTAAATTGTTAAACGTGAATAGGAAGTATTGATTTTAATAAAGAAAAAGGTAGAGGCGCGTGATATTGGTCAGATTCCGAGCAAACAGCTCCAGAACGATTCATTGGATGTGTCTATAGTGAGAAGTAAATTAAGGATTCGACAAGTCAACTACCGAGCTTATGTGGGAAACTCGGTAGGTAAATGTTCAGTTAGACACAAGTCAAATTTTGGTGCCCATAACGAATCATCATACATGTCGAGCACGAGCAAAGGATAATGGAAGCGACATGTCAACTACCGGGCATTTGTTAGAAACTCGGTAGGCAAATGTGGAATTAGACCACCAGGAGAGTTAAATCAAGTAAGGTCTGGCTAGGGACAATAAACTTAGCTTTTTCAGGAGGCAACCCAAGAACTTTGTGGGTATGTTTACTAGAAACCCTCACGCGACTAAACTCGTCAACTCAGGCTACCGAGGGGTTTAAAAGGCTTGTTGCATATGCTAAATGCAACCGTGATTCCTACGAAAGTGAGTTTTTAGGACTTGTACTACTTATTCTATTTTGTTTCTTTAGTGTTTTTTTTTAGTTTTCAATTCTTTGCAAGGCCTAAGTGTGTGGAAGAGCTACAGGAGCTTCAATCATTTTAGCAAAGTTTTCACAGATATCCAGGTCCATGTACTCTTTCCATGCTTCCTTGCATAAATTTTTTTGTTTCTTTTGGTTTAGTGTGCTTTATTTTCGGGAGTGATTTGGGATGCATTTGTTAATTGAGTCAAATCGGTTAAATATGAAACAACCTCCCGAGTAAAAACGCACAAATTTTGAAAATTTTGAAATTGACCCTGAATTTATTTGAAAAATACATGGAAATTGATAGGTAAAACTGGAGAGTTGGGGTAAAATTGGAGAGTTGGTTTTTAAAATAATGAAAAAAAAGATAGAAGGTGCGCCTATTTGTGATGTGTTGGTAGGCCCAACTGGCTATGAAAAGCTTAACATCCTGAGATTGTAGAATAACTAAATAAGTAATCAAATCATGATATTTTGTGGGTTCTCATCTTGGACAGAAATGGTAAGGCCAAAACTATCAAAATAGAACGATCAGTACCACTTTAGGTTAAAAGTTTATGTCTTGAAAATTACCTGGCACACCATGATCTTTTTACGAAAATAAATTCGAGAAGTAGCGGCGCTCCCATATTTCTATTTTTCCATTTTTTGAGCTTTATTTGAATAAAAATAAATAATAAAGAATCGAGACCCTATGTGCTTCCCTATGTGCCACCTCTCGAGTTACAAGCTCGTTTGATGCGCCGCTAGATGAGGTTCGCAAAAATACAGTAAGGACTGAAGCTTATGTGCTACCCTTCGCGATGGTGACTTATTGGATGCACCACTGAGCGAGGTTCTAAAAAAGTATTATAAATAATAATGAATAAATGCTCAAATCCATTCATTCATCATCCATTATTTTCGATACATATAGGTTTTTGCTTATTGTGGAGGGATAATCTATATGGTTTAACCCGGGCCTTGATATGCCTTGAGATAGGATTACGCTAAGCTGCGGATTCATGAGTGTGAGACCCATGGATAGAATGAAAGATAAACAATGTAATGATAAAGCATGATCAGGGGCTTGATTAGTAGGTGGTTAGGTTTAGGCGGACAGAAATACTGATGATTATATTTATCGCACAAATGTATCAGATAAATAAAAGAAAAGAAAATGAAAAAAAATCTAAAAGCCACTTCCCCGGTTATGATTCCATAGAAAAAAAATTTAGGACGAAAAAAATTAAGTGTGGGGATGTGATGAATATTGTTTAGACACACTTTATTTCATATTAATTATATGCTTAATGCACCGATGAGATCATAAAATATATTATTTTACTCGATTTTTATGCTTAATATATTATGGTCTAAATGAGCTTAAACTCTTTTATTAAGTTGAACTCAAGTTATAAGAATTAACGTGTTAACCTTTAATTATTTTTTTTCATGAAAATTCATAGTGAGTTTCATGAAATCGAATTGTTAGTTCTATTTATTTATAAATTAAATGAGGAAGTTTAAAATGAAATTGTGATAATGGTTGTCGTGTACCGCTACAAATACCTAAACAAACCTATAGATATGGTAAGCTAGGGTATCGAACCAAGGGAGTTGGTGGTTATTAGCGACTCTAATTATCTAACCTAAGCTACTGTTACTAGCCTAGATTAACTAAACTAAACCTAAATTACTTTAACCTAAATGCCACTTAGTTGTTTGATTGAGTTGATTAACTTAACACTAGATTGAATAACACTAAATTAAGTACTAACAATTGATTGATTTTAACTTATATTACTAAAAAGCGATTACTTTAGGATCCGGATTAGTGAAATACTGATTTCTTTCGTCGGGAATCTAACCTAGAAATCACATAGACATGATTGTGTTCTTATTTAACCAACCCAAACAATTATCTATCTTGCACATACTAAGTATAGTCCTAGAGCTATGCTCAAAGAGGTAGTCCGGGAGCAGGGGATACGTACACAACAAACAATTGTCACTAACCTAAGCTACTGTCACTAACCTAGATTAATTAAACTAAACCTAAATTACTTTAACCTAAATGGCACTTAGTTGTTTGATTGAGTTGATTAACTTAACACTAGATTGAATAACACTAAATTAACTACTAACATTTGATTGATTTTAACTTATATTACTAAAAAGCGATTACATTAGGATCCGGATTAGTGAAATACTGATTTCTTTCGTCGGGAATCTAACCTAGAAATCACATAGACATGATTGTGTTCTTATTTAACCAACCCAAACAATTATCTATCTTGCACATACTAAGTATAGTCCTAGAGCTATGCTCAAAGAGGTAGTCCGGGAGCGGGGGGTACGTACACGACAAACAATTGCAATGATTTATCAAACGAACACTAGAATCAAAGATTGTCACAGATCAATAATTCTATCTAAGCAAAAAAAACACTAACCGTTCTCCCAAGTAATCACCGTTCTCCCAAAAAACACTAACCGTTCTCCCAAGTAATCACCGGTTGTAAGCCGAACATCGCAATCATCATCGAATCGTTCAGAAACAAGAAAAACAATAAAAAACTAACAAAGGTTCGTTCCCAGTCGACTCTAACCGAAAAAACAAAGTTAGAAAAAAACCTAAAAACGAAATTAGAATGTTTAAATACAAGTCCCGATCGAATTTCTCGATTTTTCCCGACTTAACACCCCTCGCGTGCCGCGAGGGATTTCCTTCTGTTTTCCTCGCGCCACGATGCGCTTCTATTTGGCCGTGAATTCTTGAATCCATTTTTGCGTTCACACCTCAATGAATTTAATTAATTCCATTCCCATGCATGGCACGTGATCGAGCTTCCAATTCTTAGATTCCTTCATTCTCATTCATTTAATTTTTTTATCTTTTGTTCCGTTTACGTACAACCTTCCCAATATGTTGTTGACTTTAATCAACTTTGACCAGCCCACTAGAGCCCAATAAAACTCATCCATCTCACATTTTCATTCTTGTGGCCATATCCGTTTACACACCTGCATTGCACACACATAAACTACAATTTAAAACATTATAAACTTTTAAAACAATTAGTATAGAATAATTGAGAAACATGCATATGATGCTCAACTCGTAAGTTAACTACTTTTCAATTAAAATTAAATCATTTAAGCTCATTTACACCATAACATATTATACACTAAAATTATTTAAATCAATATCTTTTATACCTAACTTGGTGTATTTAGGGGATAATTAAATATAAATAAAATGCACATGTAACCCGCTCATCAAATTGATCAAGTAAATATTACTAGTTTTTGAATTGTGAATTGCAGGGAAATAAACTGACGTGGAGGTGTAATGATTAAATTATATATTCTTTTTAACGGAGGGAAAAATTAAAACGCTAGCAAGGAGCTAGAAAAATTATAAACTGAAATTGAAATTACACAAATGCGACCAATCTAGAGAAGCAAAATGACCCATAGTCTTTATCCAAGTAAAGGACCAATATTTAATATCACTGATGATTTCGTCTAATCTCTTGACCCGGTTGTTAAAGTGCTTGTCGTTTCTTGACTTCTAAAGGAACCAAAGAGTGGTGACAAAGATACAATGTAGGGTACGATTTAACCTTTTGAAGAATACCCATGAGTTATGCATAGAGAGGACCTCTCCCACCGAAGAAGGAAGGTCCGGAGGGACCTTACACCCCATTGGAGAACAAGATCCCAATTAATTTTCACTTGTGGGCATCTTAAATGAAGGTGGTCCTGGTCCGTAGTCTTCGGATTAGAATTGCACCCCTTACAACAAGTGATAAAGTCAATACCACGGTAAGTGAGATTGACCTTTGAGGCGATTTTATCCAACCCCGCACGCCAAGCGAAAGTGTTCACTTTTAAAGGGCGCCAATTGTACAAAGGAAAGACTAAATTGGACGAACCTAGAAGGAAGGCCTCGGCATCTCTTCGAACATTCATGACCAAGGAATCCGTCCTTTCCCCCACATCCCACCCCCAAAAATCCAATGAGTTGGAACAGGACAATATGCCCAATGAATTTTCACAGTCCCAGACGAAGAATCTACAAGCGGAGGCAACACCAGCCCAATCCAGGCCCAGCGAAAAGCGTTGGAAAAAGGCAGAGGCTTTTGATCAGCAACATAATAGTTTTTATCAAATTTGAGCATGAACAAGAGAGGAAACAGGTCCTTTAAGAGACCTAAACCCATCCAATTGTCTGTCCAAAAACGAACCGGAGCCTGTACCAACCCAACAACATATCTTTTTCTCACCAATAACCCCCAAGACTTTAAATCGTTACAAGCCTTATGATGTTCTTCCAAGGCCCTGCGATGGAATGTTTGCTAGGGAAAGTGCTCCAATTATGTTTGGACTGGTGAATAGCCTTGATCACTTTCACCCAAAGCTTTGAGGAATTTGTTTTTAACTTGAAGAGCCATTACATGAGTAACCCAAGGTTCATGGCATGAAGCGAGCCAAACCCCATACCACCCTTATTCTTTGACGCACATATAATCTTCCAAGAAATCCACGAACTTTTTTTCTCCCCACCCCAACAAAATTTTCCACGAATTGATTCTGTAAACCTCAATGAATGCAACGGAGCTCGAAAGAGCGAAAGGTAGTAGATAGGAATGGAGTCAAGCATGATTTGTTAAGGGTCGACCCCCCCCCCCCAAAGAGAGCGCCTTTTCTTTCCAAGAAGATAATCTCTTCTTAAATTTTATCAATGACCCAGTCCCAATTGGAAATGAGATTCATATTTAATCCAATAGGGAGCCCCAAGTGCATAAAGGGCATGCACCCCAATTGGCAATGAATGGAGGAAGCCAGTCCCAATTGGAAATGAGATTCATACTTTTATGAAGATTAATAGATAAACCGGAGGAGAATTGAACCAACTAAACACACTTGCAAGATCGGTGATTGATTAAAGCGTAGTGTCACTTAGAAAGATAGCATCGTCAAAAAAAAAAAATAAGTGGGACAAGTTGGGACCGTCATTAGTTATATGGAGTAATTTGGATAGTACATAACTAAATGAAATATCAGTACATGGCAAAAGAGACTACAACCACTAGCTTAGTTAAGTGGCAAAGGTGTATGACCCTTTACCATGAGGTCTTGGGTTCAAGTCCAACTTGTAACAAAAGAATAAATATGGGGTTCACAAGTTGGGCTAGGGGGTTTTCTCACCAGTGGTGAGTTTTCTCCTGATGGGGATTGGAGATGATCGGATGGGTGGTGTAATGTCCCCGTTGGTGATCCAAATTTTCCTTTAAAAAAAAGGAAAGGAATTAATTAATTCCTTGGAATGTGAACGCAAAGTGGCTGTGTCAGACTGCATTCGAACGGAGCATCATAATTCATCAACCCGAAATGACTCGTTATGATAAAACGAGTGGTTACGGCTCTTAGAGCATTCACGGGAGGTTCCCTAAAAAATATATAAGTGTAAATTCCTAAAATTTGAGGTTTCGTTGTGAGTGGTTGTGAGCAGAGGAAAGAGAAAAAGTTTAGCAAATGTGCATATTTGACAAAAGAAACTGGTCATTTACTAAAATTTAGGGATTGAAAAAGAGAGAAAAGGTAATGATAAAGGTATAAAAATTATTATTTAATTACGGTTGTGAGTGAAAGAGAGAGAAAAAGTAATATCAGGGAGGGGGGGCAGGAGTGAAATTAAGCACTCCTGTGTGAGAAAAATCAAGGCGGAATGAAAGATTCCGTTTATGGCCTTCCAGGAGACCATGGTCGAAGACGTGGACACAATCAAGGTGGGAAATATGTGGAACATATTGGACTTCGAGTCAGAAGCAGTTGGTGCAGTGGGCAAATCTGGTGGTCTTCTATGTGTTTGGGATCCAGGTATGTTTTCTAAACTAGACTCAATTTCAAATCATAATTTTATTGCGATGAGAGGTAATATCAAAGGTTTTCAAGGGGAAGTCGGTGTAGCCAATGCTCATGGCCCGAAATCAAATCTCCAGAAAATGAATCTATGGGAACAAATTATGTTACAGAAATAGAGGTGGCCGGGTGTGTGGATTGTTGTAGGGGATTTTAACATGGTAAGGATGGAAGATGAAAGGAGGAACTTGGAATTTTATAGGGTGTCGGAAAAGGACTTTAATCAGTTCCATTACCGAAACAGAGGTGGTCGGGTGTGTGGATTATTGTAGGGAATTTCAACGTGGTAAGGACGGAAGATGAAAGGAGGAACTCGGAATTTTGTAGGGTGTCGGCAAACGACTTTAATTGGTTCATTTATGAGATGGAGCTGCTAGACCTCAAGATGGGGGGCCACTCTATGACATATATGTCCAACAATAGAGAGAAAAAGAGTAAGATAGACCGGATACTTCTAAGTAGAAATTTCACGGCAGGCCAAATTTCTTAGTCACAGCATTACCAAGAAATAGATCAGGTCATTGCCCTTTGGTGCTAGATATTGGAGTGGAAGATTTCGGCCCAAGACCATTTAAATTCTTTAATTCATGGTATGACAGGGAGGGATGCGAGAAAATGGTTAGATTAGCATATGCCTTAGCGCCATCCAATTAGTGGTGGCCTGAGTGCAGAGGTGAAGAGGAAAAGGAAGTAAAGGAGTTAAAAGAGAAGGTGGATAAGGTAGAAGGGGCAGCCGAGAATAGGGATTTGTCATCTCAGGAAAGGGTAGATAGGTTAGTTTGGTTAAGGAGAATTAATGAGATTGAGAGAAATTGTAACAAAGACTTAAAACAGAAGGCAAATGTTAAATGGGCCATACAAGGGGATGAAAATTCCAGCTACTATCATGGGGTGATCAAATCAAGGGGGAAAGAAATAGGATAAATGTCCTAATACTGGAAAGGGAGTAGTGCACGAAGGCACATGTCATCAAAGAGGAAGTCTTCAAAAAGTTTGAGAAAAAAATTAAGGAACCAATGAAAAGAAGGCCCAAATTGGATGGTAGGGAATTCAAAAAACTAACGGAGGAACAAAGGGATCTCCTAATAGTTAAATTCTTAAGGGAAGCAATAAAGGATGTAGCATGGGAATTAGGGGGGGGGGGGGGAGTCCAGGCCTCGATGGTTTCACCAACAAGTTCATTAGAAGATTTTTTGATGTGTTTTGAGTCGACTATATGAGGATCATGGAGGATTTCCATCATAAGGGGAAAGTTAGTATGGGCTACATGCCGCCTTCCTTGCCCTTATATCAAAATTGAAGGACCCGATGGGGGTGGATGACTTTAGGCCAATCTCAATAATAGGGGTAATTTACAAGGTTATTACAAAGGTATTGGCGGGACAGCTGGGTAAGGTGCTAGGTAAAATCATTAGCAAAAACCAATTTGCTTTTGTGAAAGGGAGATTTATCCTGGATGGTCCGATGATTGCAAACAAAACATTGGCATGGCTAAAGAAATCCAGTGGGGAAGCTATTTTTTTCAAAGTAGATTTTGCTAAGGCCTATGACACGGTCAACTGAGACATCTTTGAAGACATTCTAGGCTTCATGGGTTTTCCAAGCAAATGGAGGGAATGGATTAGAGGTTGTACAGAATCAGGTACGACTTCAGTAATCGTTAATGGAGCCCCTACAAAGGAGTTCAAGGCATCAAGAGGAATCCGACAGGGGGGCCTGCTATCTCCATTATTATTTGTAATCATAATGGAAGAACTGCACGTGGTCATAGATAGAGCGTTGAAAGTAGGGGCTTTTAGAGGGATACAACTACCAAACGGGGGACCAGTCTTATTACACATGTTCTTTGATGACGATGCGGTCTTTATGGGGGAAGCGACGACAGAAAATGTTGCAAATTTGGGAAGGATATTGAGATGTTTCAATCTAGCATCGGGCTCTAGGTTAGCTTTCGAAAGAGTCTTCTAATGGGGGTGGGACTGAATGAGGGATGGGTGGGACGATTGGCAAATATTCTGCAATGTCAGACAGGTGCTTTACCAACGGAATATTTAGGGATACTACTAGGAAGAAATATAGGGGGGGTGCAATAGTTGGGATGGTATGATTAGTAGAGTGGATAAGAAACTCTGAACATGGAAAAGGAACAACCTTTCATTTGGTGGTAGGGTTACATTAACAAAAGCAGTCCTGGGGGCGGAGCCGCAATACTACACGTCGATGTTTTGCATGCCCCTCAAAATCATAAAGAGAATCGAGGGGATATGGAGAAGGTTTATTTTGGGAGGCGATTTGAACAAGAAAAAACTAGCATGGATTTCGTGGAACCAAATGATGGCAAGAAAAAGGAGGGGTGGGATGGGGATTGGGTCCATTAGGGCGGCAAACATGGGTCTGCTGGTGAAGTGGGTCTATCATCTAAAACGGAGAAGGACGCGCTTTGGGCAAGAGCGGTAGCTGCTATTTACTACTCAAAGAGGAAAGGGGAATCGATATTATGGAATCAGATAGTAAGAGGGCCGTGGAGGTATGTGATGAAGACGGTGGGTAATTTTAGAAAGTTGGGGGTGGACTGTTTTAGATTACTAAGATGCAAAGTAGGGGATGGTAGAGATGCAAAATTCTGATTGGACAATTGGATTGGTTGTGGGAGACTGAAGGAGATGTTCCGTGAGCCGTACAAATTAGAAAAGTTCAAGGGTGTAAGGATAGCTGACAGAATCATAACAAAGAGTAATGGGTCCAGGTTAGTGTGCGAGTGGTTGGCGTCAAACATGTGGATTCAGGTGCAGGAACTAGTAACGGACTGTCAGGAAATAATAGAGGACATGAAGCTGTCTGGGAAAAGAACAAATGGGGATGGGGACTTAAATCAGAGGAGGACTTCGAAGTTAGGCTAGTCAAAGAAGTTGTGGAGGAAAGAACACTTGGATCCTACAATGATAAATTTGTGTGGTTGAAGTGGATACCCATTAAAGTCAACACATTTAACTGGAGGGCTTGGCTTGGTAGAATTCCGATTAAAGACCAGCTGTTAAGAGGGTGATCCAAGTAGCAACCTTATTCGACCCATTTACAACGTTTTCCTGTTGAGTCTTCATTCGGTGATCTGTGTGTGTCTGGTTCATTCGGTGGAAATAAACTCAACATTATATTTACTATTTTGATCTCTCTCTAAACTTGAAACACTAAACAAGATCATGTCCGGTCAATTACACATGTGTTTACTCACAATCATAGAGAAAGGGGGAGTAGTGAAGAATCTTTCTCAAGTGGTCCAAATGACAAAGTCCTATTCCAGCCATGCAAGCTCTGCAACTAACATCAGATTACAAGCTAAAGATCTATTTCTGCAATGTTGAAGATCAGATGCTTGAAGATTTAAAGTTGAAGTTGTAGATACATCACACATTAAGGGGCAGTCTGTTAGAGCATAAATCTGTGCCTCGTGTGTTGTATCTAGAGTAGAGCTAGATTCTTAGTTAGGAGCTGGACGAACCGAGTAAGGAATTAATGGTTTGTGAGCAACGAACCAATCGGTTCATTAGCAGCACGGTTCGTTGGACAGTCAGACCTATAAACAGGTTTACTTGGTTCATTAGTTCAGAACCTAGATATTTTTCATAGAGAACTTGTTTTTAGTGTGTGTGTGTACCGAACTAGTTTCTAATCAATAGAATCATTTGTATTTACCTCTTTGTGTCATTTATTCTATCTCTTTAACACTAGATTAGTAGACGATCCATCGCTCAGTGGTTTTACAAAGATAAAATAAGAAAAGAAAAATGAAATAAAGATAAAAGTGGGTTTTAAGCGTGGACAATCAAAGAAAATATCACTTAGGAGAATTCATCAGTTGCGGGGTTCGTAAACCGTTTATTTATAACATTCCCGTAAGATTGTTACTAGCAGGGGAGGGGGACCGCCTTTCAGCCTCAAATCCTATCTCACGTTCCTTCCATTATTCTATTGCGAAAAGAACTTTATAAGGGACTAAGGTCGGTTTCCTCCATGCACCGCTCTCGTGCATACATGGGCGGTTGTAACCAATTAAACAAATAAACTTTAAATATGAAAATAATCGAAGACATGTTTGTCTGGGTGGCCGAGATAATCATGCCAACGAATAATTGATGGTACAAGTGTTGGTGACCAAATAAAGATGGTTGGAACTATCATAATGACCTAGGATCCCCAATCCCCCTCCCCCTCTTGAGATCCTTTAGAAAGAAAACAAACAGATCAATTAAAGTTAATAGATATATAATTATAAATAGTGAACTGGAGAACAATCATCAAGGATTTTAGTTCTATAGGTTGAATAAAAGAAGTAATTGAAGTAAAGGTTACATGTGGTACAAGTAGGGTGGTGTTACCTGAACTGTGAATTGGTATTGATTGGCCATTATCAACGAAAATAGATTTAATTGAAGTAACACGAGGAGGAACTAAAACAATACCTACAATCGAACTGGAATGATTGGAGGCATTCGAACCATGTACCATTTATTATAAGAATTATCCCGGTGGTTTGTCCATATTTCACATTTCGTCCCTAAGTTTAAAAATTATAGCTATGTTCCGAAGGTTTGCAATTTTATAACACTCTTAGTTCTTGATGCTAATTGCAGTTAGATTTTTCTGTTAAGTTAGTATAAAATGACAATTAACTTATCGGTCAATTCCTTCAGTCTTTGACCGTAAGCTTCAAGACAAAGCCTTGGGCATGAGGTTTGTGATTTCATGCTCTAAGAGTAGCGTCCTTGAAGGCTTTGTAATCTAAAAAGATGTTACTAGTACGAGTCTAGCCACAACGTCGGTACACTCATGTTTAAGAACACGCTAACCAAAAGTTCATTTGAAAACGTGCTATAAATCAACCGCAGAACAATGGCATCAATTTCCATCCAAGAATCAAAAGCGGGAGTTGTCTTTTCAGGAGGAGGTGTTCCATCAATGTGTGGGAGAACCTTATACCCAAGAGCATGGAATTGGAAGAGTTTAACACTATGAAAAATAGTAGAATACATGACCTTCGTGCCATTATGAACACGAACTTGACTTTGTTTAGGATATTGGTCATGGTGTAAACCGGATGTAAAGTAAGAGGCTTGGTTTCATTATGTGCCATTAGAGGAGATTAATGAACAGGAAAACGTAAGGAGAAGTAGCACAATATATGAGGTACAAAGACAGCCTGATTGCTTTAAGGCAAATCAACCGGTGGGAGCCAGAACAAAAGTGTAACGTAGACTCCGATGCCATGAAAGTAGAAGAACGGGTGTCACTCTTATTAACTTGGAACCATATATATATACAAGGATTTCTATAACAAATCTAGAGTTAATTTAGGAAGAGATTTACATAAGAATACAAAAGAATAGGAAAACTAATATTAGTTTACAAATAATATACATTTTAATACATATGTTATCTTAATTTACATTTGGATAGATACATATATGTAGGGGTGTTCATTGATTCGGTTTACGGTTTATTCGGTTTATTCGATTCAGTTTATTCGTTTAAAGTTTTTTTTATGATAACCATAACCAAATCAAACCGTATTAAAAATTTTACAAACCGAATCGAATAAACCATATTCAATACGATTCGGTTTCGGTTGAGAACCAAATAAATCGTATTCAAACCGTTTAAACCGTATTCAGCAAATAGCATATTTTGTGTATATTTTTGCTAACAAAAAAAAAACAAAGAACAAACATCTTTAACATATCCTTAGAGTTAAAAACCATAATCCGATATACAACCAAAATACCTACAACAAAAATAGTAGGTCAAGGTAGCAGGTAGGCGCTTGTTTTTGGGAGAGTGGAAGAGAAGGAGACGGTGACTACTTTTTATGAACTGGGTTGGGGACGTGGAGTAGAGACGTAGAGTGAGTGGTAGAGGAATCAAAAGACTTGTTTTACCCTAAAAAAACCATGGATATATGGGTCGTATTTAGTTGGATTGTGGATAAGTGGGCTTGGCTTAAATAGTTAAATGGTTTATAAATAAATATAAATATAGATATACATATATATATATATATACCTTATTTGGTTTTAAACGGATAACCAAATAAACCGATTAAACCGAACAAAAACAAAACTAAAAACCATAAGCGAACCGTAAACCGAATTCACAATTCGAATACGGTTGAAAGCCGAACCGTAAATCGAATCCACAATTCGGGTTGGTTTATTCGGATATGGATACGGTTCGGTTTGTCGATTTATTCGGATTTCGGTTATTTCTGCAGACCCCTACATATATGGGCTACGAAACGGCACCAAGTAATCAACATAATCACGTTGGAAGCTGGTTGACTTTTAACCGATTTAATAACCAACTAACCATAACGTTTTGACCCATTTTGGCACTAATTAATTAACTATGTTATATTTAGTAATATACAAGTCTTGACCCATAATTAAGTTAAGATACTAATATATAAAGGATAAAGTTCAGTTTATATTATTTTAACAGTCTTAGCTCGTTCACAGCTAAAGCAGATCACCTGCGGCGTACTAGATCGTATGCTTATTTGGAATGACATTTCATTAACATTAGAACTCAAAAGTAATTGGCCAGAGGAAGACACAGAAAAAGATTACAATGGGTGAGAGCTAGTAGATTTTGGAGAACCAACTCCACTTGATCCACTTTATCTTTATGTTCACGAAAAGAACTTCCATTTCATTTTTCTATTACTCTACTCTAGCTAGAAACATTATTAGGAACTTTTGTTCTTAATAGTAATAAATCAATCTCTAGTTTGAACTAGGTAATCAGGGTCATGCATAATTGCGTCAGCGAGATTGACTTGGTTAATTTCGTTCGTCTATTATTTGTACATTATCATCAATATTTGGTTTTATTTGATTGATATTTATTTTGAAACGTAGATAAAAATAAGCATATGAAATTGTCATACTCAAAAATTTATTGTAGTTCATCTTTGAAAACTTTAAGAGAATAACATAGATCAAAAGTGTAAGGTGTAACTTTAACTAAAGTTGAGGCGACCGTATTATAAATTTAAAAATTCATTTATTAACTCATGTATAAATGTGTTGTACTAAGTGTGTGCTTGAAGAATTTGTATTGAGTCATCTGACATGATGAATGATAAAGTGTGTGAAACACATTAACAAATCAATGTTATTATATAAATAAGGCTCCAAATTATCATACTCAAAAGGCCATTCGATGAAAACCACAGCAGGTCGTTTAAATGTAGAAATTTTTTTATACGGGTTTTAACCTTCAAATGAACGTTTGACAGAACCTCAAAAGATGGTTTAAAAGTAGGAGGCTATGACGGAATCCCTATGCTCAAGCGACCATTCGACGCAACACAATTCGTACGGTCGTACAATGCAAACTCAAACGGCTGACTGAAAACAGAGTGTTATTAGATTCTCAGTAGTTTCCCCTTGAATAATCCATGTCCTTATCAATTAATGATCGTAAGCTTGAGCTCTTGATTTTAACATATTCGAAAAATAAGGCCTGTTTTGCTCCACATTCAAGAAAGTGATACTTTGCATGAAATATATAGACTTTATCAGGTGTGTTATTTGGGATTTGGATGTGCTAAAGTAGATTAAAGCAAGAAAATAGAACAATTCAACGGTTAATTATTCAACGATTTACGCGAGTGTATGTAGCGCCTTTATTACAAGCATGTTAATCAAGGGTTGCTCACACCCATAAAGCTCCAGCATTTTTGAGCATAGGTTGTAGTGAGCGTTGAAGGTGAAGGCTGATAATCTCATTTGCTCCACCAACAAACTCACCTCCTATGAACACAGCCGGGACCATAGGATTCCGTCCAAGCCTCAACATGAGGGCTTGCTCGATTTCGGGACCTTTGGTCATCTCATCTAGCTCATAGACACCTGGGTTAACTCCAAACTCCAAAAGAAGTGACTTTATTGTGTGACACATAGAACAAGAACTTCTACTGAATATCACAACTGGTCTCGATGACACCATTCTTGTCACTGTATCCATTTCGAAATAATACTTTTTTTTTCTTTTTCTGAAGTAAGTAGAAGGGTGTGTGTATAAGAGGATATATTGAGAGGATTAGAGGGTTTGATGTGGGATTGAAGAAACCAAGTTGCTACTTATATAGGGTTTGTGGAATAGCTTTTTTAATGACTTATGAAGAATAAAGGCATGAAAATGATACAAGAGAATTGTGTTCTTGATAGCCCCATTTCTCTCTCATCAACTATGTTGACGTGCATTTGTTTTATGGCATAAGAAACTATTCTACTCATATACTAACTCCTTAAATGTGTGTATGAAGGTTTATTGGAAAATTAAATACTTTAGGGTTTTATTACTATTATAAATAACATATATCTTAGGTCACTAAAGGTGAGCGGTATGCTCACCGAAATCTTCGGCGTAGATGCGGCATGGGGTATGCCAAACTCGGCATGTTTACCGAGTGTGTAGGTATCAGCGGCATCGCTAATGTGGGGGTAGTTTTCGGTATATGTTTGCCGAACCATGCAGATATTTGTGTGTGTGTGAGGTGGTGCCCAGTTTCAAGTTTGCCGAGATTTTATGGTTAGGCATGCATACCCACCAATTCTACATCAGTTTATCTCACATGTTGGCAGCATATGATTGGGCAAAAAACTATGCCTAAACTATGCCTTAAGCAAGCATACCGCCCACCCTAAGCTATCCTAAGTGTCAATGGTCATGTGGGTGTAATTTTCTTGTGGGTTCACAAGCCCACTGCCCAATAGGAACCCAATCTAACATGACAAGGGTAATTAGGGTTTATTTGCTTCTTATTAGGTGGATTCTAAGATGTTTTTCTTTAAATGGTGAAAAAAAACTTAAATAATAATTTAATCTATATCTATACTATATAATAAACAAAAAAGTTTTGCCATACTTTAATTAGTAAAAAAAGACACTTGTCATCACCACAAAATGAGGAAACTAAATGCTCACTTTCGTAAAACCTATGATCCACCTGTAATTACTAAGAAATATTTATATAGCTATAAAAATACATAGTTGTCGTAGATTATGATTGTATATATAGTTTTTTTAAAAGTCAGTCGTGTAACACACGGGGATAAAAAAAAAACTAATAATTTAATAAATAAGTATTAAATGTAACGGCTAATTAAAAAACCCGTCTACTTTTTAATATTTAAATAACAAAAACACAAATGGAAAATACAACAAAATACATAAAATTAAACTTAACTAAACTAAATTACTGATATCGCATATTCATCCAAAGATGTTTCACTAGATCGTTTCGTAGCGCTTGGTGAGTGTCTTTGCTACGCAAGCTTCTGAATCTCTCTATTCGGGCTTGAACTTATGCCGTTGTCCCACTATTGTAACTTGGTGGATCGGGTTCATGCTTATCATGTGAGCAGTTTGTTACCTCCGGACCTTCATCGTCTATAATCATATTATGTAAAATAATACAAGCTAGCATTATATCACCTAATACGAGTAGGGTTGAATATTTTGCTGGGCCCCAAACAATTGCCCACGTAGATTGAAGGACATCGAAAGCTCACCAATGCCTATGTATTCATCGACTTGGTCATCACTTGTGCCATATGCCACTTGACTTATGGCACTTGTGCATTTTTTTTCTTGGTGATAGACCCTTTTCTACAAAGAGTATTATATCTCTACGTAAAATACTTATAAAAGATGGACATACTTGGAGCTTCAAGAATGTGATTACACAGTCAGGTGGACATCCGGAAACGACGTCGAAAGAAACTCTCATCATACACGGGTGTGGGTGAGAAATAATTATTCCATAATTTTAAGTCTCTAGAAACACGACCTCTATCTACCTCTTTGTGTTTCTTCTTTTGTTGTGAAGATCCTACTGCTTTTGCGTCTTCACGATCGCGTTCGCATATTTGATTGGAGATTGCTTCATCTTCTCCTTCCGCATCGAGAACCATATTTTTGAATTGTTCTCTTAACATTTGAAATTTGTTAAGCTTCGATTTCCATTAACAAAGTTCATTTTTGAGAGAAGGAATAATGTGTAGAACGAGAGACTTTGTGTGAAAATGGAAGAGATGTGAATGAATATATAGAGTTGGATGGGAAAAACATGTAGCCGTTAGGAGAAAGACAAAAAAACTAGTTGTTATGTGATTAATTTATTAAAATAAACATTAAATATTTATTAAAAAAGAAATATGGAATAAAAAAAAGTAAAAAGGATATCCGTTGGATGTGCTGCTAAAGGCCGAACACTCTCAAACGAGGAGCCACAACGCCACACACCTGTCGTGCGGCTCCACGTCGAACGGACAAACGTGTACGTATGTGACATTGGGGAGAGTTTAATAAGAATTTGTTAAAAGTTACCGTATACATTACCATATCCTTGAAGCATCTCGTATAATTTTTAGCATCATAACTATTTTGCTCCCATATACTATAAAACTTATGGCCATTAGCGGCGACGGGTATCACCACTATTGCTAGTAATCGTTGCCGCTAATACCTTTTTCGGCGACACGTTGTCGTAAATGTCATGTCGCTAAGGACCTACGTGTCACCGCTATTTCCTCTTATCGCAGCTAGTGGTATCGCTATCAGTACTCTCTGTAAGGATTACTAATGTCGAAACACAATATCTTGTACTTGTGAAGTTGCGGAATAACTTCACTAGGTGATTTAAAAACAATTAAGAATACTGAGAATGATAAAGACTAATAGTAAAACACTACCGATCACCGTATCTTGATTAGCAATGGAAACCTTGAAAGATTACAAGATGATTAACACCCAAAACCCTAGTTGGTCGGCTCCCAACTTGCAAGATCAACAACCATCAAAAGGAGATATGAGTTTGTTTATATAAAAACTCATATCCACGCCCCTTATTTTTTTTTGTCGCCTCGGTCGCTTCTGACTGGAGCTGAGGGTCTCTCTAGAAGCAGCCTCTCTATCCTTCGGGGTGGAAGTAAGGTTTGCCTACATCCCACCCTCCCCAGATCCTACTAATAGTATTTCATTACTATTGGTGGGACTTTACTGGGTATGTTTTTGCTGTTGTTGTTGTTATCATATCAACGCCCCTAGGGTTAGGCCCACCTACAACACACAAAACCCAATTACAGTTAAGCCCATCTACACATAGTTTAGCCTAACTAACTATTACAAGCAATAGACCAAGACCAAAACTAATTTAGTGCATAAGCCTAACAAAAACCCAACTTTACAATCTTCCCACGGGCTTATGGCATTAGGTGTCTTCTACATTTGAAACCTCTTTTGAACCCTGACCAGGTCTTGCCCACAGTTCATTTGCAATTATGGTGGAAACACCTCAATTAAGCACTTTAGCTTCCTCTTCATCCTTTGGAGAATGTTCAATCTGATGATGATAGAGGGTTCTGATATCAGTTTCACGAAACCTCGGCAAATCATGAACTTATTTGACATGCACAATTTTGCTTTTACAAACAATTAATGCCTCACCAGAGAAATTGTTATAGGCGCATGTTTAGAAATGATGAAGATGATTCTCAGGATGCTTGGGAGGCAAAGGATTCGTCTTTGATTTATTTGTTTCTAGCCATGTTACCAAAGTAAACTCATTCCCAGTAT
Organism: Deinandra increscens subsp. villosa; assembly: GCA_039602395.1. Taxonomy (NCBI): domain Eukaryota; kingdom Viridiplantae; phylum Streptophyta; class Magnoliopsida; order Asterales; family Asteraceae; genus Deinandra; species Deinandra increscens. The sequence continues at coordinate 25,023,454 of JBCNJP010000003.1, forward strand.
AACTGTAATATATAGGTCTTTAATGTAGTTTCCGCAGTCTTGAAATCTTTGAATTGACTCCTCACAGCATTCTGTAGTTTATTGAAAAAGAAAGCAGCCTGACCATCATTACCATGATTAAAGAATGGAGCCTTGGCTAAGCCGCCCAGATCAATTTTCGTCCATGAGTAAAATTGTGTCAATTTCTCATAATATTCAAGAGGAGCTGCACCATCTCCACTACGATAAAATGTGGCTTTGGCCACGGTTTTTTTTTTTGAACGCATAGCCACTGTTTTGAAAAAAATGTGGCCAAAGGTAATAAACACTAGCTTTAGCCACACATATTTTGTACCCGTGGCCAAATATATAGCCTTTGAACCCTTTCAGCCACGTATTTTTTTGCTTATGTGACAACAACAATCAGGTGCAGTGGATTTAGCCATTTTTACAAAAACATGTGGCACTTATTTGTCACACTTAAAAAAGAGTGGCGAAATGCAACAAACGACCACGGAATTTTTATGATTTTTTTATTCATATGCCTAAAAAGGAATGTATGACCACGCTTTAATAATGTTGTGTGACGGAAGAGTAGACTTTATTACTTAGTAAATTAAAAAAAAACAAAACTATTAAGTATATATTATGTGTGGCTAAATGTGAGCAATGGCCACTCTTTTTACTTAGTTATGTGGCTAAAAGCTAGTACATATGGCCACTGTTATTAGGTTGTTTGACTAAATAGTAGGTTGTGAGTGACAAAAATCTATTACCTATGGCCACGTATATTAACCATGACTAAATGGTAGGTTGTAAGTGACAAAAATCTACTTTATGGTCACAGTAAAATATTAAACGCGTGGCGAAAGGAGACGCCTTGTTTCCCTCTAAAAACACTTTTTCATCTACACCAATTCGTGCGTGTTCAAATTTGTTACCCTATATATTATCATCATTGTTATTTTCCTTTACCGCCATCCCTTTCTTGATCTCAAATTCTCTACACCAATTCGCGCACATCAAATGGCCGATAATCAACGCTCCCTTAATAACTGGTACGTGAAGCATAATCGTTTTTTTGGTTTACAGTAATGGGAGAAGAATATCCTTCAAATCCCATAAATCTGTTTTAAAAAAAACGATGAGAACATCCTGAGGCAACTCCATGCGCAGAAGATTCATGATTGTTTTGCCTACTTTTTTAACGCAATAAAATTATTTAGTGTCATTGATTACAAATTCAATGAATTTGTATCCGAAGAAGATAAAGAAGATGAAACTGGTGAAGATGAAATTGTCCAATCTTGGGAGTTTTTAAGTTCTACTAACCAGAGTGAAGTGAAATACATGAACACAGAAGAGAGAATTTTTTTTTTCTTCTGTGGATGTATTTGTGGGATCTTATGATATGAACTTTCTTAAAAAATTGAGTGAAATTCCCCCGATTAACAAAGATGGGAATGATTCCGGGAATGACATCCAACAAAAGGTGAAGGATACGTTTGCCGATTGGGTTCAAGATCCTGCAAACAGTGGTCGGATTGAAAAAGGACATGATGATGTTGATGATTACGATGCAAGTTCAGGATACTTATCTGAAGACTGCAGTGATCCGGATTATTAATTAATTGATGTATATGTTTATGAACAAATTAAGAACAATTTTTTATATATTTTTATTTTATTATAATAATAGTAGTTAGAATTGAATATATGATGGTTAATTGGTTATATATGTTTATCATGTTTGATTATCATTTTTGAGTATCTTGTGATATGGCCACTCATATTTAACTTGTTTGTGTGACAAATTATGACAAATGGGTACGGTATATTAATTTTGGGTGGCTAAAAGAAGACAACCAGTCGACGGCGCTTGTAATCATTACTATTTCATTTACTTTATCGTTCTAATCTCCATCTACCATGCCCATCGAGTATCGAAATATACTTATCTCTGTATCAGTTTTCATCATCATCTCCACCATGCGCCTTTTCACACAGTCTCTCTCTCTCAGTTTTTTGTCCATCATCGCCGGCAAAATATGTGGAGGGAAATATTGCACTCTGTATCTCTTGGGAGCAGATTTTAAGTTATTGTGGAAACCATGGAGACGGGGAGTCTCTAATGGTTCTTACAAATGCTTTACTGAGAGCAGATTTTAAGTTATTGTATAATTTTATAACAGTCATCAGTAAGGGCACATGATGAAGTTTGCAGGACTTGTATTCTTCAGGTGCTTCTCTCCCTTTTGGCCCCACGAACCTGATTTTTCTTCAGCCGCTTCTTCTCCCTTTTGATCAGAAGCAAGTGTTTGTGAGAAAGCAAAGAGGGATTAATTTGTCACATCTTTTGGCCCCACAAACCTGATTTTTCTTCAGCCGATTCTTCTCCCTTTTAAGTTAGTAGTTTTTAAGTTGTAATTTTATAGATCAATGTATTAATGGAATCATACCTTTTGGATTATATATGTAATTGTGTTTGTTAAAGCAGCAGTAGATTTTGTTTGTTTATTTTTGACTTTTATTTACTCTAGTTTGGTCAAAGAGAGGAGACTTGCAGGCACAATCAAAACAAAGAAACACTTGACTCAAAACTAAGATCCATAATATTCCATAATACATAAACAAAAAAACCAAATATTGTTGAGACTGTAATTTGCAAAAATTCAAAAACATTACAATGATCAATTAATCGGTATTACGTAATATCATTTCAGTACAGCCAGCTCTATGGTAAACATTATCACATGGATCTACGGGTGGCAATACATTATCGTTGTGAGGAAAAACCACCGTACTAAGTTCCTCATTTTCATCGTCTTCAAAATAATCTCTGTAATTTCTGGGAGGTGTCATAAAAACAATATGCAGCTTTTTATCCAGCTGGTCTTTGACGTAAAACATATGTCATGCGTGTGACATGAAAATGAACGGGTCCTCCTTGTGACCTAGTCTTTTAAGGTTGACCAAAGTGTAACCAAGACTATCTTTTTTGACCCCATGTGTATTCTCAACCCAGTCGCACATAAACAGAGGGATGCTTTTAATATGGTATTCTAGTAGCCATATCTCTTTTAAAACCCCATAATAAAGTTTTTGTGCATAGGTTAATACCTCGTTAGAGATGTGCATGTTAGTTACCTCTACACCAACCCCGCTATTCTGGTAAACCCTACCGTCTCGAGATTTTTTACAAAATGAATAGCCATTGATGTCATACACTTTATATTTCCTCACGCTTCGGTGTGGACCATATGAAATCCACCTAACGGTCTCTGATATAGTTTCTGGGGACTCCGCCATCTCCTTTTCAACCTGAAATTCATAGTAGGTTAATCAGGAGAGTTCATTAGGAATAGGAAGGTTATAGTTCTTCTGAAAATCAAATAAAGCTGTTCTGGACAAGTCAGTTCAGTTGTTCTGGAAAGTCAAAGTTCATCCGGAATTAGAACAATAAGAAAATAGTTTCAGTTCACCAGGAAGGTTATAGTTCATCCGGATAGAAAATAGAGTTGTTCCGGACAACTCAGGTTAGTTGTTCAGGAAAGTTACAGTTCATCCGGAATTAAAACAATAAGAAAATAGTTTCAGTTCACCAAGAAGGTTATAGTTCATCCGGATAGAAAATAGAGTTGTTCCGGAAAATTCATGTCAGTTGTTCTAGAAAGTTACAGTTCATCCGGAATTAAAACAATTAGAAAATATTTTCAGTTCACCAGGAAGGTTATAGTTCATCCGGATAGAAAATAGAGTTGTTCCGGACAACTCAGGTCAGTTGTTTAGGAAAGTTACAGTTCATCCGGAATTAAAACAATAAGAAAATAGTTTCAGTTGACCAGGAAGGTTATAGTTTATCTGGATAGAAATAGAGTTGTTCTGGACAACTCAGGTCAGTTGTTAAGGAAAGTTACAGTTCATCCGGAATTAAAACAATAAGAAAATTTAGCTGACCTTATTGCGTAACCATTTACCAAATGTTGTACTCTGCTTCTTCGCCAGCTCATTTAGTCTACTACCAGGATGTTCCTTTTTCCAAAAATTTCATGTGTTCTCTACAATTACATGTGTTGAAGTTATCTATAAAACTTTATAATTAATTAAACAGATCAAAAATGTTAATAATCTAAATTACTTACTCGATATAATGCTCAATTTCAGGCGTATTTAGAAACACAAATAAATGTGCTTTTGATAGGAGCTCCGGAGAGACTTCAATTGATCTATCATCCGACCCAGGACTTCTATTCGCAGTGCTATGCTTATTTGGTGGAACACCAATAGTTGTGATGTTTTTTTGGTATTCACTGAGAAACTCAATAGTTTCTTCTATAATGTTCTCCTCAGCAATGCACCCTTCTGGATAATTTTTGTTTCTCACGTAGCCCTTAATTACCTTCACACACCTTCCAAATGGATACATCCATCGAAAGCATATTGGGCCACATAATTTTACCTCCCTAGTAAGGTGCACCGTCAAATGAAGCATAACATCAAAAAATGATGGCGGTAAATATTTCTCAAGCAGGCATAGTGTGACAGAAAGATCTGCTTGCAATTTATCTAGTTCTTCGACATTGATCTCTTTGCTGCGTATTGATTTGAAAAAAAAACAGAGCCTGATAATAGCATATCTTATCGGTTTAGGCATGACTGACCGAATTGCAATTGGCAGAAACTGTTGCATTAGCATATGATAGTCATGTGACTTGAGCCCCAGAAGTTTCTTGTCCTATAGACTAACCAAACTAGAAAAGTTTGAACAATAGCCTTGCGGAACCTTCAAGTTATACAACTTGTCATAAAACTTTTCCTTTTCATCTTTTTGTAACGTGTAACACGCTGCAGAAGTACTATGTTGTTCTAGTTCTCTTTAGGCTGCAACTCTGGTCTTAACTGCAAAAAGTTTAGATCCTTTCTAGCATTCGGTCCATCCTTTGTCTTTCTGAGAATGTTGAGCAGAGTTCCAACAAGACTCTCAGCCACATTCTTTTCAATATGCATGAAATCAATGCAATGTTCGACACTATCATGCCTCCAATATCCAAGTCTTCGAAACCATATATTGAATTTCTTCCAATATTGTGGCTTCTCATTATTCTTTCTTTCTCTCTTATCAATCTTCCCCCTCTTCCGGTTGAGGTCTCTGGGATTTCTGAATTAGTACACCTTAATCCCTTTCCCCATTTATTCCTGATATGTTGAACTTCGTAGTATATCTGTTCACCGGTAATAGGATCTGCAGCATCTTCCAACTCTTGTTTACCATCAAAGGCCTCTGTTTGCTTTCGGAAGGTATGCGTATGTGGTAGATATCTTCTGTGACCAACATAACACTACTTGGCTGAGAAAGGAAGCCTAATGACACTAGTTTGTTCCCGACATACCACACAACCATTGAATCCACTATACGGGCAACCACATAGTGTACCAAGTGCAGATTAATTATTAATTATCCATAAAACAACTGCACGCATAGTAGACTGTTCTTTCACATACGCATCATATGTTTCCACACCTGCCTCAAATAATAGCTCTGAGTCATCAATCAATGGTTCCAAAAACACATCAATATCGTTTCCAGGCGCTCCCGATATTAATAAAGAAAGCATGATGAACTTTCTTTTCATACACAACCATGGTGGAAGGTTGTAAATGACAGATAGAACCGGCCACACACTGTGATTTCTGTTTCCTCTATTCACGTCGACCCCATCAGTGGAAACGCCAAGACGAAGACTTCTAGGATTGTTAGCGATTTCGGGATATCTGTCAATTATGTCTTTCCATGCCGATGAATCGGATGGGTGGCGTAACACACCGGGTATTTTGGAACTGGTGGCATGCCATCTTAGATCTTCCGCTGTGGTTTTCACTTGAAACAGTAGTTTCAATCTTAGAATGATGAGGAAATACCACATTACCTTTGCAGGAGTATCGTCGTATAGTTTCTTAGTCCTCTCATCCACCTTCCACCTGGACTCACCACAAGTTGGACATACAGTTAGGTCCTTGTTCTTATTCATGTAAAGAATACAATCATTGATACACACGTGTATCTTGGTGTACCATGCACCCATTTACTTCACAATCTTCTTGGCCTCATATGTATTTTTCACAATTTCATTACCTTCAGGTAGCATCTGTTTCAGCAGAACTAAAAGTTTATTAGAAAACTTATGTGATGCTCCATGCTTAGTCTTAAAGTTCAATAGTTGAACCAAGGCAGATAACTTTGTGAAGGTACGACATCCTTCATATAGGGGCTTCTCAGCATCCATGGGTCATTCTTGAAACTTTTCATGGTCCTCAGTGAAATTTTCTTTAGTAGCTCTGACCATTTCTATTGTTTCGGATGCATCGAATGGCATTCCGGAATCGAAAAATGATTCCGTGTGAAGCTCCTCTCCTGCAGGCTCGTGTTTCTCTCCATGTTTAGTCCACCTTTTATAAGTCAGCTCGAATCCATTTGAAAACAAATTATATTTTACCTCATCAATAGGATAAGAGTAATGGTTTAGACATTTAACATAGGGACATGGAATTTCCTTCTTTTTCAAATTGGTAACTACAAACTTTAAGAATGATTTAACTCCAGCGGTATATAATTTCGTGGTTCTACTAGTTATCATCCAAGAGTTATCCATGTTTGTTTTAATAACAGATACAACAACAAAGATTATTAAAAACAATTAATACTGAAAACCCTTTTCAATAATCTTTACTATTGTTAGAGCATGTTTTGATGTCTAGTACTAGGTCTAGGTGTTTTGTCTCTGTAATTAGTCGTTTTGTATAAACTGGTCTCAGCGTACCAGTGGCGGACCAGATGGTACGCACGAACCATCTGGTACATTGGTTAGTTGGTACGCTGGACAGTTTAGTATAAATAGTTAAGTTCGATTAGAGAGAGTTAAGTTGTGAGAGTTATTGCTTAACTATGTGTTTTTCAAGTGTGTTCTCTCTGTAATCTCTCTCTTGTAAACGAGCTTGTGATCTAATTGAAGAATCGTTTATTTACTTGTTGTGTACCGAATCCGATTACAATCATGCATTAGCAAGATCAAACAGTGTTCTACAAGTGGAATCCGAATCCAGACAGCTCTGAAGGCTTCACATATGGTAGCAGTAAAACAGGTTTTTTCTTATTTGTAGGGTAATCCGGATCTTGGCATCTGGTACCCTAATGATAATAAGTTCGAGTTATCGGCGTATTTTGACTCGGATTATGGAGGCTGCAAAATCAACTTTAAATCGACTACCGCCAGATGTCAGTTTTTGGGGGAGCGATTAGTGTCTTGGCAATGCAAGAAGCAAACCTCGGTTGCAACATCTACTGCTGAGGCAGAATATGTGGCTGCTTCGAGTTGTTGTTCACAAGTTTTATGGATACAACAGCAGTTATGCGACTACGGTTTGAATTTTCTAGCTACTCCAATTTACATTGATAACTCGGCTGCTATTTCTATCACGAAAAAACCCTGTTCAGCATTCCAAAACAAAGCATATTAACATAAGATATCATTTTATCCGGGATTGCTATGAAAAGAAATTAATTGATTTGCAGAAAATTCATACAGATTTTCAACGAGCTGATTTGTTCACCAAAGCTTTTGACAAAACTCGTTTTAAATTTTTGTTGCAAATCAATGGGATTACTAAATTGCATGCCACCTAATCTGGTTCAGTTGATCATTTTTTTTATTTTTGTTAATGTTTTTCCTTTGTTTTCTGCTTTTTAGGGGGAGATTTATATGAAAATATACAAAAATATGTGGTTTTCTGTATTAAAAAAGTGAAAAAGCATAAAAAAATTGGAAAATCCAAAAATATAAAAAAAATGGAAAAATCAAAAATTAAGAAATGTGATCCAACCTTGTTAGAAATGATGGTACATCAGTGAATGTTACTGACCATGGATAAAATAGATTGAAAAGCTCCAGGTTCTTGTATGTTTCATTGAATGTGTCAATCAATATCTGATACTTGCCAGTATGATATAAACATAATGCTTGCTTGAAATCTGTGGTGTAACATAATTCTCGTGGTTGAGTAATCTTGATAAAAGATGAAAAATGCAAAAAATAGAATAAATAAGTGTTCCAGTGTACGCATGCGTTCTTTTGAAAGATTTAAACTTGTTTGATTTTCTTTATTTTGTCAAACGATCGGACGTTCTTTGCGTATCGAAAGATCGACCTGATCGTTGTTCGTTTGACGTTCTGCTTTATTTTTCTTGGTGTTCCGTATAACTCATCGGACGTTCTCTGCCTGTACGGGAGTACCGACCTGATTGTTGTTGAGTTATACAATTTCAACTTGTTTTGCTTTCTTATTTTCCTAAACAATCGGACTTTCTCTGCGTATCGAAAGATCGACCTGATTGTTGTTTGTTTAGGATTCTGCTTTCTTTTTGCATGAAACACTTCGAACGACTTATATCTGTAAATATTCATGAGTGAATAAAAGAAAAAGAAAAATAAAAAATATAATAAAATCATATTCTCAAATTACTTGGATTTGTGGGTGTCACGATTTCTATGCTTGATAAATATACCTAAGTCAATATCAGTAAGCAGTAAAAATTGATTTGAGTTGACTGAAATTAACATGAAAATGTTATATTCGTGAACTGCTTGGCTTGCATGCTGAATAGATTGAAATTGAAATGTGTTAAGTGCATCTCATTGGTATAATCTCACATTCCGATCTTTCTCACAAAAACATAATTTATTGCATTTAAATTTCTAGTTTCAGTTGTTTTTGTTATTTCTGAAAAATTCCAAAAAGATTTTTGGTATGTTTTAGCTTAAGTTCGAAAAATCAAAAAGATTTTGGTGTGTTTTGATATAAAATTTGATAAAAGTCAAAAATATTTTCGTTCTGTGTTATTTTGGGATCAACCGAATTCAGATATGACAAATTTTTTTATTAAAATAACCACAATTGTTGCTTAAATCAGCTCACCAAATTTAATTTGACAAACTGTGATTTTTGGAGAAAGATTTCAAAGTTAGACGAACAGGGGCAAAATGGTAAAATCTGGTTCGGCATACCATATGGTACGTGGGACGAACCATTTTTCATATAAATAAGAATTTTTGGTTCGTGATACGCACAACCTGCGTACCAGCCACGAACCTTCGTTCAAAAACCCTAAATTCACCTCTCTTGTTTTTCTTCGATTTCTCAAGATTTAACGAACCTCTACTCGAGATTTTTGTTGCTACAGGTAGGTCTTGTGATTGCGCATCAGCTGGTGGTCTTGGATTGCATTATGATGTTCTAATTCGTGTGATTTTTTATATTAAAGTCTCGGTTTTTCGTTAAACCGAATGGAGGGTTGGTTTAATGAGTTATCACTCTTCTCAATCCATTTTAAGCACATGTATAGGGTCGGTTTTTGGTCTAGAACAAAACCTCGTCAATTGATTTGAATAAAAAAACGATTTGGAGTGTCAAAATTAAAAGTGTCTCTTCGGTTAACTGTTCTTCCGATGTACCACATGGTACGCGACGTACCATTTGGTACGTGACCTAAAAGTGGTACGTATCTGGTTCGTTTGACTTTTATGGTACGTGGTCAACTTTTCTGGTTCGCTGTACCAGATTTGGTTCGTATGACCAAATTTGGTTCGTGAATGGTTCGTTGGAAATTTTTCAAAAAGTTAATCGTGTGAGCGTTTCAAATTGAATTAGAATCAGTTGTAAACGGTTTTGGTTCTATCTCATGATTTTAATGATTGTTCGTGTTTATGTTTTTCAGAAATGGTGGTGTTAAAATCAAATGATGAACACAATATCTGTGCTTATCTAAATGCGTCTGCTCAATGGAAACCACATTTTCTTGGTTTATTCGAGTTTTTGGAAAGATTAAGAATTTTCTATGCTGCCACTCACGAGTGTACTCCATACAAAGATTTACTTACAATGTTCTGGAATACTGCTCAAGTGGATTGTTCTGTCGAACCTTCTGTTATTCGTGCAAAAATTCATCTAACTGACGTGATTGTATCTGAAGAAGATGTACATAGAGTTTTGAGATTAAATGATTAATCGACTTTTCCAACGATATTTGATGAGATTGATTTGGTGGCGTTGCTTCGAAGAATAAAGTATGATGGATACTTATATGATTCTTGGCTTCTTAAGTTGAATCTAAGACCTCCGTACAAATATTTGATGCACGTGGTTATCAAATGTTTTGGAAATCGTTTAAGAGGGCATGATGTGTTTGACATGAAGATTTTATCCTTTTTCTATGCTTTGGTGATGAACCGCGAGTTCAATTTTTCTGGATAGATCTTTAATTACATGAAAGATAATATATTGTCAAAACAAAACAAAAGCGTCATGTATCCAATGTTTCTTCAGATGATCTTAAATGATCTACATCCGAATCTTCCAAAGAATCCAGCAAATGTCTTGGTTTTAAAGCACATGAAGGAAGTTGCGGTGGGTAAGCTACCAGTTTATCAAAAGAGGAAAGGACCGGAGAATATACCTCCTCCTGTTAAACATTTGATTAGTCATTTGGCCAAACCTGATTATATAGCTCCTGCAAATGGTGCTGCAAGACATGATGACAGTTCAGATGATGAGTTAGAGTATGATAATAGAGGTTATCCTGTTGAGGAAGATGATAATGAGGAAGAAGATCAAGATGAACCAGCGAACCAAGAACCTGATGTGAAACAACTTGTAAATCAAGACCATGTGCCTCACCAACAGCAAGAGCAAGTTAATCAAGAGAATGTTAATGAACCTGAAGCTGTGAATGTTCAGGATGATGAAATGATTGATGATGCTGATGTTTCTGGAGATGATGCTATTGAGAGTTCGCCTGATACTGATTCAGACTCTGGTGATTATGTGACAATCTTGCATAATACCAGAGGTATTCAAGTAAAGAAGGGTTCTAAACAACACATTGAATACTTGAAGTCAAAGAATCTAGATACTTCAAAGTATGAACATAGAACCAAACAGGCTGAAGATAAAGATGTTGATGATGATCCGTCTTACACTCCTGCTTTGGAGGAGCCTGTTAGGAAGACAAAGACTGCGGATAAAGGGAAAGCTCCTATGATATTCAAGGGCAAGCATGTTAAACACATGGCTCAGAGAAATATGACAGTGAAAAAGGGCTCATTCCTTGCCGATGATCGGAAAGCAGGTCGAAGTCCACCTAGTAAGAAGCAAAAGGTGACAAATCAGTCTTCGATTCCAGATCAACCAACCACAAAATCTGCTAATGTTCAAAGTTCCAGTAATCCACCTATTAGAAAGCTTGTTATCCGAAAGCCTTCAACAACTATTTCTGCTTCTGCATCAACCACTACTTCTTCTACAACATCTACCATTTCTGCTACTGATTTGAAGCTGGCATTACATCAAACCAGACTTAATGAGTTAGAATCAACAAATCGTCAGCAAGCTGATGAAATTAGAGGATTAAAGAATCTGGTTAAGGAATTGGTGTCTAGAGATCAGACAAAAGATCGGGAGATTACTAAATTGCAACAACTTTCTCTTTCTCTGGGTGAGCAGTTAAATCTTTTGCTCAAAGCCTTACCTGCTCAGGGGGAGAGAAGACCAAATCCTGAGGAAAGTTCTCAAGAAGATGATGATGTTTTGAAATATTTGAATGAGGATCCTGACCCTGAAGGAGGTGTTGGTGGAGTTGGTTCTGGTGCTGGTGCAGCTGGAACATCTGCTGCTGCCGGAACATCTACTACATCTCAGGGGGAGTCATCTGAAAAAGAAATTTATGATGTAACTCCGATTACCAGAGTTAAGTTAGGAGAAGGAGAGTTTATAAATCCATATTCAAAGGAGCAACTAGCTGCTATTTTTGCATTGAATGTGGATGATGTTGATAAAGTTCCGTTTGCTGATCCATACAAAGAAGAAGATTCAGATGATGATATGTATTATGAAGAGGAACATGTAGAAGTTGAGGATATGACTGCTGAAGATTATCCAGATGATCCTAAAGTTTATGGAAATTTTTCTGATAATGATCAGTCTGGAGGTTTTAATTTCTTTGGCAAAGAAGATGAAGATAAAGTGGTGAAGAATTAAAGAAGAAAGAGTCTGAAAACAACCAGAGTCAACTGAGTCTGAGAATATGTCAGAAGAAAAAGAAAAGATGATGTTATTTGATGCCTGGTTGAAGGAGCAGAGAGCTAAGAAGCTGCTAGTAGTGAAACCGACAAAACTTGTTGATCAGAAGAAATTCTTTGACAGAAAAGGTAGGGAAGCTACTGGTGGTATAATCAGTTGGATGTTTGATTCAGAACTCAAGTGCTATGCTATAAAGAAAGAGTTTGGAGTTATGTACTTGAAGCATGCTACAAGATTTAGCACTTTGCCGGTTTGTGATGTTCGAGATTTGTTAAGAAAGCCATTTTTGAATCATGGAAGTGATAAGTTGGCAGAGTTTTTCAAGAACAAGTTGATAGAAGAATGTCAAGGCAAATTCAGATTTTTAACTCCACAAAGGCCAAAGTATTATGAGCATCCTACTGATATTCATCCAAAAACTGGGAGACCGGTTGTGATTCTGAAGTACAAGAAGCCGGTTCAGATGAAGAAAATACCTTTGAAGAAGCTTGAGCAAGATTTTATCAAGACATTAAGATGGTGGTATTATGATGAGAATACTGGAGAAGCAGTGGTGGTGGTCAAAGAACAGAACAAGGTGGTCAGGTTGTATGATCCAATGTGGCTGATTAACTTGTCCAAAGATGATATGGACAAACTCTATCACAGCAACATTTTGTATAAGGCTGAGCATGCTGAGCAAGCCTTACAGTTTCAACGTGTGATTAGAGTGTGTTTTGCTTTTGGAATTCATGCTGGAAAAAATCGAACACAGCATTGGAAGAAGACTGAGACAAAAGCTTCTGAAGACTAGCACAAGACAAGGGGGAGTTTGTTAGAGCATGTTTTGATGTCTAGTGCTAGGTCTAGGTGTTTTGTCTTTGTAATTAGTAGTTTTGTATAAACTGGTCTCAGCGTACCAGTGGCGAACCAGATGGTACACATGAACCATCTGGTACGTTGGTTAGTTGGTACGCTGGACACTTTAGTATAAATAGTTAAGTTGTGGAGAGTTATTGCTTAACTATGTGTTTTTCAAGTGTGTTCTCTCTGTAATCTCTCTCTTGTAAACGAGCTGGTGATCTAATTGAAGAATCGTTTATTTACTCGTTGTATACTGAATCCGATTACAATCATACATTAGCAAGATCATATACGTGTTCTACAACTGTGAACCTGTTTATTGGAGAAGTAATAGGATAGAGGGGAAATTTTGTCGACTAATGAGCAATGGAGAAATGGGGAGCGGGGAATTGAGGAAATCGAGAGTGATATGTGAAATTCTCAATTGAATTCGCTCATTAATTTACACCGCCTCTTTTGGAATTTAGCGGACCCAGTTAGAATCAAATTTAAATAAATTATAATGAAAAGAGCTTCTAACTCACGGTGCTGCTCAGGTGGTAGAAGCGCTTTTGATTAACATACCATGTTCCGTGTTCGATTCCTTATTGTGTTACTTTTTTACCGTTTATTTTGGAAATTTTAAAAACCCAAACAGGTGATGTAACTAGTAACGGCTAATTTCACTTTTCCGTTGTTTGTTTTGAAATTTCAAAACCTTCAACCACTTTATATAAACAAGTTAATCAATTAACCATTAAATTAGACCACCACTTTCACACACTCTCTTTTCTCCCCCATCCAATTTATACTCTTCGATCAAGATGGTAGAAGAATGGACCCAGCAAGAAGAACTGGCGTTGTACCGAGCCTGGTTGGACGTAAAGTATAGCGACCATGTGTTGCCTAGAAACCCTCCCTTACTTAGTACATTTCTTTTTCTTTATACCAATCATTTGATTATTTGATCAGTTATACATTTTTATATATATATATCAATTAATTAAGTCGATGTTTACCGATCAATTAGGTGATCCTAACGATGAAGACACAATTCTCTTTTGGCTAGACATGGACCAGAAAATCAAAACATTCAACAGGATATGCAAAGAGAATGAAGAGGAGAACCAAACCAAGGAAGACCTGTTGTTCATTGCGTTCGAACACTACTTACATGAAACCGAAGAAGATTTAAAGCTTCTACCGGTGTGGGAAATGATTAACCTCTTTAGGGTTCCGGATTAAAGAGTAATTGTCCTGGTTTGAAAGTTGTTTTGGATTACCAATTAATATGTAATGAATTAAAATGTAATGAAAGAGGCGGTTATTATCGCCCATAGGGTCGCTAAATACAACGGAACTCCTTGAAGAGGGACTTGTGAGGGTCAATTGTTTAAACCAAATATTTGGTATTATTTTGTTTCTGTAATATGTTTAACCTTTATATAAATTTCACTTAACTGTTTGTTAATTCCAGTCAATTCATCATTTTCTATTCATCTTCTCTCAATCCGGATGAACTCTTCTTCATGAAGAATTCTAGTTCTTCCGGGTTTGTTCTTTTTCTCTGAAACATTAATATAAAAGTGCCAGCTTCATGTCAGGAGAAGGGCGGGAAACTGGATCAGATGTGTCAGAGACAAGTGCAGCTGGTCAAGTTGATGTCCAAGATAACTCGCCTTACCGAGGTAACTTGAGTTATCTCGGGCGTATCCACTGTTCGAGGTAAAACTGAGCTTCCGCAATAAAACTGCCTTCCGAGGTAAAATGGCTTTCCGAGATAAGTAGAAGTTATCTCAGGCAGTTTATTCTTCCAACATAACTTATCTCGGGCCTTCTATTCTTCCTGGATAACATGTTTTTAGCTGATCATCATCATTTCTTCAGCAGAATTAATTCCTTACAATCTCCCCCTAAGATGATGCTTCCAAAATCTTCCGAATATCATACTAAATGAAAAAAAAAACGGTCGCAAAAATGTCTTGAGCAAAGCAACTAAATTTTTCAGCAAATCTGACTTCTTCTACTGAATCTTTCTCATATCAAATCCGAATAGTCTGTTTGTGAGCATGCAATCCAGTATTTTTTTTCTGATCATTAAAGTTCCATTCAGCTGGACTTATCTCTCTATGTCGTGTGAATGATCAATCAACTCTGTATACAATGTATCTATCAGTAGCTAGATCCAATTCCACATGAGTGACAGGACAGTCAGTTCTGATAGGTTCAGCAAATGAGGTTTCCCTTGTTGTTGTGTCAAAGTGCATCCTTATTTTCATCATTAAGGACTGTTCTTGGTCACTTAGTCTTTTGCTAAGCATGTAGATCTTCAGGTTCTTCCTTTTCCGAGGATGATTTAGAGCTGGAGGAGATGACTTGAGATCTTTTTCTTTTTGCCATTGTTATCTTTCTCCTTGAAGTAAGTCGGCTCTGGTGGGTTCACAGGGTTGGATGGTTCAGTAGGTGCTAAAGTTGGTTGAGCAGAAGGTGGTGGTGTGATATGCTGAGTTGATTTTTGGATTGAAAGAATTTGGGATGATTCTATAGATGGTTTTGGTTTGGGCTTTGTGATAGGTTCAAATGGTGTGAAATTATTAGCTCTGAATTTTGGTGGAATGGGTTTAATTGGTTTGGACTTTTGGGGGGGGGGGGTGGCTTCTTGGTTTGAGGTCTGCTGACCCTGGGTGGGTTTCTTTTAGTTGGAATGGTGGAGATTTGTGTAGTAGTAAGTGGAGTAAGAGGTGTATTGCCAAGAAGTGAGTCAATGAGACTCATAGGTTTAAGAGGAAGAGAAGGTGTACCTGAGAAAGCTCCTGGAGGTCTAGGGATTCTTGTTCTTTCAGATATTCTTGATTGCTCCTTCCTTATCTCATACCTGTCTCTTAGAGTGTTTAAAGAACATGGATTTAATGATTTATGTTCCTCTCCTTAGAACTCTATGAAGTACCTTTTCAATGCTTTTGTCTCCTCTGCTTTTGTAAGAGGAGCTTTAGCCATCTTCTGTGTTTCCCCAGTCTTTAGTTGCTCATGAGTGGCAATATCAACTTCATGTCTTTGACTAAGCTTGAGATTTCCTTCTTCTTCTACTACCATGGACATCAGACCACATAAGTCATTAGCAGAGGTTAAGCTAATAGCTTCAGGTGTGACCCATCCTCTGGATAAGATTATGTCTCTCCATGTTTTCGATAACTCCCATTTGGCATGATTTGCAGCTAGCCTGATCTTTTCTTTTCATTGTTTACAATAATTTCGGCTTCTTTAGCAAATAATTGATGCCTCTTCTCTTTGGCTTGGTATAGTTTCTTCTTTCTTTCTTCCATAGACCTCCTCTTTGCTTCTTTAATTAATCAAGAATAACTTCATTGTTTTGATAAATTTGTAGGTTGTCTTGAAGTGCAAATGCCTCTGTCATGTCTCTATCAAATATTTCTTGTTCCATTCTTTCAATCATATCAGCTACTAATGCTGAGTTTATCATGTTTACATCTTCAGCAGGTAAGGTGGTTTCTTCCCCATCCAGAAGCTTTACAGGTTTTGTGGCCTTTGTTTTCTCATATGCAAATAGTTTTACAGGAATCTTTACACCATTTATGCTTCTTCTTTTCATTTCATTGATATCCTTCAGCTGAGCCATATGAGACATCTTTCTTTCATCGAATTCTCTGATCAATGCTTTGTCACATGCTCTTCTCCCATCAAGATCTTCTCCATACCTGTCATGCATAGGAATAAAGATAGTTCTTCCGAATAGTCTATTTTGTTTTCAGTAGTTGACACATTCTTGTAGGCATGTTTGAATCTTTTCTCATGTTCTGCCTGTATGAGTTCATCTTCTGTCATTTTCTTCTTACCTTTCCCAAGATTTGGATTGTCAGTAGGGTAGGTTATGACTTTGTTGCTGATGGCAGCTCTTTTGACATATTGTGGCATTGGATTGATTCTTACCTCACATGTTCGTGGCTTATATTTGGCCCAGTAGTTGGCTAAAATATTTCTTACAATTTCCTCCACAAGAGTTGAAGGAGTCACATGAACAATTTCTGAATAGTCTCTTGTTGGTCCAAATTCCATTAGATACACTCTTTCATCTCTAACACCTCCCAAATCTACTGGAGGAGTTTCAATTTGAAGAACTTGTTCAGGTTCCACAGGAGGAAAAGGAGCAGAAGTTAACCAAGAAAAGATGATTCCTTGATAGATCTTTCTTGTGTATAGCATAGCTAGTGTCTCTGCTTCTTTCCATATGTTTGCTTGAGTGAACTCGAACCTGATTGGCTGATATATGTCTGCTGCAGAGAACATAAGATAGTTAGTTTCATCCTCCAGAGTAACTGTTTGCTCCGAGGTAATTTGATCAGTAGCAGGAACAAGAGAGAGCTCCGAGATAATGTGTTCTCCCGAGATAATATTTTCATCCAAGGTAAGTTGTTCACCCGGGGTAATATGTTCTCCCGATATAACTTCTTCAACTACCGGGGTAATTGTGGTTTCATTTACCTCGGGAGCTATCAAGTCTTTATAATCTTTTAGAACATATTCTATCTGTTCATCACCAATATCCATATCAATTTTGTACAAGGGTAATTGTGGTTTCATTGATGTCTTGAATATTCTGATTTTTATCAGCAGTGTCTTCTTTCAACACACTTTGAACTTCTTCATTATATTTCTTTCCATCACCAATATCATCATTATTTTTATCATCATTATCATCATTATCTTCATCCATCACTTCTGTTTCAGCATCAAGGTCAACTCCTTCTTCTTCAGCAATTGCCCTCATTTCAAGGGTAATAAGATCTCTTTTTATAATTTGCTGAATTTCTCTGATAGAGGCAGGAAGAGCTCCTGCAGCTATCATAGTGAAGAGAAATAGTTCCTTAAGATTATCTTTGTGTGGGGCTACAACAATGATGTCAGTCATTGAAACCTTTTTCCATGCTTCTTCAATTGTAAATGGCTCTCTTCCCACAGATTGAAACAACTTCAATTTATTCTCCTTGGGTACTCTTGTGTACCAGTCATACTTAGTAAAATCATCTTCTTTGTAGGCCCTATAGCCCTCTATTTTGGTAGCATCATCTTCATTAGTACCAAGATATTGGAGTGGAGTGTTAGCATTTGATTTTGAATCTGTGGGTCTGGTAACACCTTCTTTTGAAGAAGTGACCTGCTGATGCTTGACTTGCTTCAGTTCTTCACCCTGCAATTTCACAGTGTGTGAAAGCAAAGTGAAATGTGTTTGTAAGTTTTGGTACAAAACCGTTAATTCATTTAGTGAAAGCTTGCTCTCCATTGGTTTAAAACCAATATCTTTGAGCAAAGAAGAACCATCAAGCCAACTTGATTATGTCCTCACCCTGGTTGTCTTGGCTCCTGGGATTCCTAGTCACATCTTTGTTTACCTCAGGCGCCACTAAAGGTGCCTTTGGTTCAAAAGATGGCCTAGTTGCCATGAATTGGGTCTTATTGATGTTACCACTGTCCACTGGTTCCAGTGGGGACTCAAGTGTAGTGATAGCCCTTTTCACATCAGCCATGTCTATAGTCCTATGGCTGAAATCCTTACCAAAGTGTGGTTGGGGTGATTTTTTCTTGAGACTCTTCAACACATCTTCTGCAAATAAGGTTTCTGGAGATAGTGTATTATGAGAAGTACATAAAATGTCATCACCTTCACTTTGAGGTGTAATCTGGCTTGGTCTAGTTAGTGTTTTACTAGTGAATGAGGGATGTACATTCAACCCTATATGATCATCTCCTTTTGAGGAGTCACCTTTTGCTTGGTTATCCCTTTTGGCTCTTTCCTACCTAAGGACTTTGTCCTTGGCACAGCTTGAAGTTTTGGTGGTTATGGGTTGCACATGTGGAGTAGACCTTGCACCCTCTTTCTCAGGATTTTCTGGATCATTGGTTGGGGATGAAATGGCTGAAACGTTGACAAATTTTGACTGTCTCTTCCTCTTTTTAGGTGGTAATTGTTTGGTAGAGGAAGGATTTGCAGTTGGGGGTTCAACCTCTGCTGGTACACAGGGTTGTCAACTGGAGCATTAGGCTCAGGATTTGCTTGTGGTTGCACCATTGGTGCACCCACTGGAGGTCTAGGCACATGTATCGTATGGTTAGTGTCCCTGTGTCACACCCCCAATTCCCACTAACGGAGTTTAACCGTGTGGGGTGTGAACCAGACCAGGACCCGAGTCATTAGTTACATTAAACATAAGTTGAGGGTTCAAAATGTAAATATATTTCCAAACGGGAAATATCAATCAGAGTTAAAGTTTAGCGGAAGCTCGTGAAAGTCATGTTGCGCAAAAACAAGCGCCCGATAAGTAAATACCAGTTCAAGTTGAAAAAGTTTTGAAAATGAATTCCCAAAATAAAAGGTTTAGCCAACGTGCGTGCCCAAAATCAGATTCTCCTAGCGTCCTGCAAAGCATGCATAAGAGCAAGTGTCAACTAATGTTGGTGAGTTAACATAAGCACATAAGTATAACTAGTATAGTTATGCAGTACGAATACAACAGTTTTTATTCGTATGTAAGCATGTATATTAACAGTACAATCCATATCGTAGGTAGCGAGCCTAAGTTCATGTCACTAAAACGTTCGCAACCGAAGCTGACCAATTAGTTGTAGGAATAATTCCTTACGTGGTTTGCCTTCCCCGTGTCTACTCGATCACGGTAAGTTTAGGCTGACATTGTCCTCAGTCCGACCGCCAGTCGGGTGGTGCATCTCGTGCCCGCTGAGTGGGGTTTGTCAGACCCCAGTAGTACTACCCAATATCCCCTCGCTATTTGTTATTAACGGTTCGATAAGTAAGGACTTTCAAAGATAAGCATTTTACGTGAACATGTGATATATGTTGGATTTCTACTTTAATCATACATAAACGTTGTCGTGTTATCACCCTAACCCGGGTGTAACGTGTTTGCGTGTGTTATCGTCCAAAACCGGACGTAACGTAAAGGTTGTGAAACTCACCTTAGGGTGCGCTGCTACAAATTTAGTTAGACTTCCGAGTCTTGCGTAATTACCGAGCACCTATTACCGAGCACCTATCGATTTTACATACGTAAGTGTGTGTTTGCACATGAGTAACATAGCCTAGACGACAGTATTGATATCAAGTAATTCCAAATATGACGTGGGTGATAAATCTCCACACGTGATAAAAATCGTTTATTCAAATCGAGTTGGTGACGACGTTTAACCGAAAACACAAAAGACAATAAAAAATGCGGATAAAAATATAATCTTCTACAAACCCTGAATAGTGGAAATGCATGCTTATGCGTATAGGTAGATGTATTTATAGATATTAAATATGTGTATATATATATTTGTTTATAAACCCGAGCACAAGAAATGTTTATATCACGAACTGCGACCAAATAATATTCGTATACGTATATATATGTATATATATATATATATATATTCATAAACATAGGGGTTGATAAAACGTACGTTTTATTTTTATTTATTATTTCGTTTTTCTCAAATACGTTTATTTATATATTTTCTCAAATAGGTATTCCTTATGATTTTATTATCAAATAATCAATATTTTCCAAATTATATAAACTGACGAGAGAAAACGGAGGCAACGATGTTTACGAGGTTTTCTACGGATCCAAAATCATAAGAGGAAATGAAGATTACTCACAAGGATTTTTAAATTCTTTAAAAAAAAGAAAACAGTGAAAATGGTGGTCATGGGACTCGAACCCATGACCTGATGTTTAGAATGCAGCGCCTTGGCCACTAGGCTGAGGGCTTGGTTTGTAAACAAACTGGAAAATAATGACTTTATACACTCAGTAGTGCAGAACTGGTTCATGAAGCATAACAGAAAAATAAAAACGCAGTGGGTGGGATTAGAACCCACGACCTCTTTGATCTATACACATGACTCTACCATTGCGCTGGAGCATCCTTATGTTTAAGAGTTGCGAACAGAATACTTATATCTAGACCCGTCGCGATTCCATCTTCTTCCACATAACTCCGGTGGCCGGAGTTTTATTCCGGTCACCGGAAAATCGCAAAACCAGAAGCAAAGTAAAGATAAACGTGCGATTTACTTAAGGGAGTGATTACCTCGAGTCGGAGATGAGTTGTGACGCGTTTTTGAAGCCGAAACAAAACCGAAAAACCTCGAACCGGACTTCCTAACAGTGCTCCGTTCCCAAATCCCTTGCCTCGGGGTTACCCAACAGGGGACTACGATCTTAGTGATGTATGAAACGGATGATGGAACAGCGACAGTTGGCCGGATTTCGAGTTCGCCGGAGAACTCACAAAACAAGAAAAAAAAACGAGCGAGGGAGTCTGAGAGAGTTCGAGAGGCTGTTTTGGTGACAATCAAATGAGGTCGAAACCTCCTCATGATTACAGATTAAGACCGATCATCTGGAAGGGAGATTGTAACCGATGGATTCAATTCGAGTTAATACGGTGATTGATTACCGATCGTGAGGGCTGTACAATTCGCGTGTAAAATTGACTTTGGTCAATTGACAGAATTGGTCCTTCAATAGTTCACGAAAAAGGGAGCCAAGTTTTATGGAATTACAGGATGGCCCTTACAGGTTTTGGTTGCTTTAAGAGAAGTTTAAAAATGGCAAGGTTGGTCCCTAAAGTGTTAGTTAACCCTAACGGGGCTAACGAAAAACATAAACGATAGACATACAAGTGTATACATTACAACACCATATAACGCGTAACGTTTATGATGAACATTAAATTAAACGACCATATAAAATCGTAGATTACAATCTCTAATTATCCGTTTAAATTCACATAAAATCATAGTTATAATCCCATAACTATATGTTTTTAAATTTCTATATAATCATAGAAACGTCTCGTACGATTACGCGACACGTCTTCACATAAAATCATAAAGCAACGTGTGTATATATGCGCATATATATGTCACATAAATAATAAATATACTTGTCACATAAAATGACAAAACGCTTTCATGAAATCATAAAATATAATTTATATAAAATTATAAATTATAATTATTCAAGTTAGTTAACCGACGTCTAGACTCATGTGCAATGTTCGTGTAACTATTCTAGTTAACCGAAGTAACGGACGTTATTGAAATATAACACAAGTTATTAACGGGTTTAACGTGGGAAATTGCCGGTTGTCACATCATCCCCTTGTTAAGGAATTTTCGTCCCGAAAATTGCCTTAAGTTGCTACGGTTTTTCTGTGGAAGGAATAGAAAAATTTTAGGGTTGCTACATCATCCCCTTGTTAAGAAAATTTTGTCCCAAAATTTAACTCATACCTTAGTTAGATGTTTACGCTTGATAAAATAGGTGAGAATATTTCTTTCTCATATGATCTTCTCGTTCCCACGTGAACTCCGGTCCACGCTTAGATTACCATCTCATTTTGACGATGGGAATTCTATATCGTTTCAGTGTTTTCTCCTCACGTCCCATGATTTCCACGGGTTGTTCGATAAATCGCAGTTGTTCATCGACTTGCAGTTCTTATAATAGAACTATAAGAGTGTCATCAGCTAAACACTTTCTCAGGTTTGAAACGTGAAATACGTTGTGCACTCCATCCAATTCAGGAGGTAGGTTTAAGCGGTAAGCCACCGGACCAATAGTTTCGGTGATCTCAAACGGTCCTACATAGCGGGGATTCAACCTCCCGCGCTTGCCAAAGCGTACGACGCCTTTCCAAGGCGAGGCTTTCAATAGTACTTTGTCGTCGTCTTTAAATTCCAAAGACCTTCGGCGTTTATCCGCATAACTCTTTTGTCTATCTCTTGCCGCTTTCATGCGGTTTCTGATTTGCACGATTCTCTCCGTGGTCTCGTGCACTAGTTCAGGTCCAGTGAGTTGACTCTCACCGACCTCGGCCCAACAGACCGGCGATCTACATTTTCGTCCGTAAAGAGCCTCAAGTGGAGCGGCTCCAATACTGGTATGGTAGCTGTTATTATAGGAGAATTCTACCAGTGGTAAATGCGTTTCCCAATTTTTCCCAAAGTCGAGCACACATGCTCTAAGCATATCCTCGAGAGTTTGGATGGTACGTTCAGTCTGTCCATCTGTTTGAGGATGATACGCGGTACTCATATCTAAGCGAGTGCCCATCGCCTCTTGTAAGGATCTCTAAAAATTCGAAGCAAATCTAGGGTCTCGGTCAGAGATAATAGATAAAGGCACTCCGTGAAGCTTGACAATCTCCTTGAGATAAATCTTTGCAAGCTTGTCTGTTTTGTCATTTTCCTTGATAGCTAGGAAATGAGCGGATTTTGTTAACCGGTCAACGATAACCCAAATCATATCGTTACCGCCAGAAGTACGGGGCAATCCCGTGATGAAATCCATCGATATTTCTCCCCATTTCCATTCAGGAATTTTAGGTTGTTGCAGTAATCCTGCTGGCTTTCGATGTTCAGCTTTGACCATTGCGCACGTTAAGCACTTGCTAACATATCTAGCGATGTCAGCTTTCATATTGGGCCACCAATATCGCCCCTTTAGATCTTGATACATTTTGTCTGAACCTGGATGGATGGAATAACGGGACTTGTGAGCCTCGTCCATCACCAGTTCTCTAAGATTTCCATGCAAAGGTACCCATATACGGTCATTATAATAACGAAGTCCATCAGACTTAACTTCAGAGGTTCCATATATGTCACGTAATGATTCAGGCCCAAAATTTTCCTCCTTCAGGGCCTCTTTCGGAGCATCCCGGAGTCTATCCGGTAGCCCTGTATGGATCGTTAATTGCAGAGCTCGAACCCTTCTAGGTTTAACATGTTCCTTTCGACTCAAGGCATCAGCCAAAACGTTGGCCTTGTCTGGATGATACTTTATCGCAAGGTCATAGTCGTTTAACAATTCGACCCACCTACTTTGCCTCATGTTGAGTTCGTTCTGTTCAAATATGTGTTGGAGGCTCTTGTGATCAGTGAATAGCGTACACTTGGTACCGTATAAGTAGTGCCTCCAAAATTTCAGGGCAAATACAACAGCGCCCAACTCTAGGTCGTGATTGTGTAATTCTTCTCATGGGACTTTAGTTGCCTTGACCCGTATGCGATGACTTTACCTCTTTGCATTAATACACATCCGAGTCCCTGGATTGACGCGTCACAATAGACCTCGAAGTCGTCAATCCCATCAGGTAGAGATAATATAGGTGCAGTACAAAGTTTCTCTTTCAAAGCTTGGAAGGCTTCCTCTTCCTTGTCATCCCATCTGTACTGAACCCCTTTGTGCGTAAGAGCAGTCAATGGTTGAACTAACTGAGAAAATCCCTTTATAAAACGACTGTAGTAACCCGCTAAATCTAGGAATTGGCGAATTTCCGTAGGTGCTCTAGGGGTAGACCAATTTTTAATGGCTTCGACCTTGCTGGGTCAACGTGGATACCTTGTTCGTTGACGATGTGACCCAGAAATTGAACCTCTCGGATCCAGAAATCGCACTTAGAGAATTTTGCATAGAGTTGTTCTTCCGTTAACAATTCTAAGATTAACCGCAGGTGTTCCTCATGTTCTTCTTTTGTCTTGGAGTAGATGAGGATGTCGTCGATAAACAATATGACGAACTTATCTAAGTAGGGCTTGCACACACGGTTCATGAGATCCATGAACACGGCTGGTGCATTTGTTAGCCCAAAAGGCATGACCAAGAATTCATAATGACCGTAGCGTGTTCTGAAGGCTGTCTTTTCGATGTCCTCCTCACGGACTCGAAGCTGATGGTAACCGAACCTTAAATCAATCTTGGAATAGTAACTGGATCCTTGAAGCTGATCAAAAGATCATCTATTCAAGAAAGAGGGTATCGATTTTTAATAGTGACCTTATTGAGTTTGCGGTAATCGATACACATTCTAAATGTGCCATCCTTCTTTTTGACGAATAGTACTGGTGCTCCCCATGGTGACGAGCTAGGTCTAATGAAACCTCTATCTAGCAGTTCTTGTAGTTGTGTGGATAGCTCATTCAATTCGTTCACCGCTAGACGATATGGTGCATGCGCGATCGGAGCTGCTCCTGGAGCGAGGTCAATCCCAAATTCTACTTGCCGATGCGGAGGCAGGCCAGGTAATTCCTCAGGAAATACCTCCGGGTAATCGCGTACGATCGGGAAATCTTCGATTTTTCTCTCCACCCTGGTTTGGTCCGTAACAGTGGCCAGGATTGCCACGTGTCCTTTCCGAAGACACTTCTGCGCTTTAAGGTATGATATGATTCCGGAGACAGCACCTCCCTTTTCGCCCTGAATTGAGAGTACTTCTCCTCCTGCTATGGGTATTCTTATGACCTTTTCTTGACAGACAATTTCCGTCTGGGGTTTGGATAGCCAATCCATGCCCACTATCACGTCGAAACTACCGATGGTAAAAGGCATAAGGTCTATACTTAGTTTATGACCAGCTAGTTCTAATGTGCAGTTTTCAACCAAGTGAGTGGTGTCAAAAAGCTTACCATTTGCTAATTCAACTGTGTGCCTAGCTTTTAGTGGAGTTTGAGTAGCCTTAATCAACTCACAGAACTTAGTCGAGATAAAACTTTTCTCAGCACCAGTATCAAATAAGACATTTGCGAAGTAGTTGTTTAGAAGAAACTTACCGGTAATGACGTTGGCATTGTTTCTTGCTTCATCTGATCCCATAACAAAAGCTCGCCCTTTGGCGCCATCATCACCGTTATTATTCAGATTGCTACCACCGTGGCGGTTCTGGTTCCCGCCCCCACTGTTGGTATTACTGTAGTTATAGTCACCCCTGGAATTGTTGTACCTCTTGTTTTGGCTGTGAGAGTTAGAGGATCTCCCATTGTTGTTGCCACTACCATTGTTGTTGTTGTTACTAGAGTCGTCATCTCTCTTTCTTTTCCCGTCTAGGGCAGTTTTGGGGACCTTCCTGGGTGGCAACGTTCCCTGCTCTATAGCCTGGTCAGTCAGCTTATGGGCCAACCTGATAGCATTCTGCACATTTGCAGGGTTTGAGGCAATAACCATCTCCTTGATTTGTGGAGCTAACCCATCCACGTACCTTTCAATTCTTTTGAAATCAGCATCAACCATCGTAGGACATAGCACCGCGTACTCGTGGTAGCGAGCGGTGTACTCTTCAACTTTAGAACCCAACATTTTTTTTAGTTCTGGAACTCGATTTCCAACTTTTTGACCTGATCGCGAGGACTATACTCCCCATGATGGCATCCATGAATTCCTACCAAGTCATAGCATTCGTTGCGTCGAGCCTTAGCATTTTGATTTGCGCGTTCCACCCTGTGAGGGCAGCTTCCTCGAGTGTAGCGATTTCGCAATTGACCCGATTCGCAACTGGGCAGTTGCACATTGAGAATATCTTTTCCGATTTCTCGAGCCACCGCAGCAGACCCACGGCTCCTTCATCACCCTTGAATGTGAGCGGCTTACAATCCATGTAAGTTTTGAAGGTGCATTGAGCTGGGCTTGGATTTGTTTCATAAAATTATTTCAAAGAATAATTTTAGAGAGTGAGAAGAGAAGAAAAAAAAAATGTAGTCAATTTTTCGTCTGTTTTACTTACCACCATTATTGTTTCCTTGCACTTGAGTCGCGGCGAGTGTTGTCGCGACGTTTTCATTATCAACGCTTGGATCTGGGCTGTTGTGAGGTGTTCAACCATGATTCCGTTTGTCATGAAAGACATTCCATTGATTAATATACCCAATATTAATTTCATTAAGCACTAAACAATTATTCATGCATCCATCCATCACACGACATAATTTTTAGGAACACATTGGGAAAATAAAGATGTAATATCCATTACAAAATTTAAAATCCAACCATAAGGTATCTCAGTATTTGAAAACATTCAAAATAAAATGAACATCCAGTCAAATTTATTTTAAAGTAACAAAATAGGAGAAAAGAAGACGGATTAGATCATGGATCAATAACATCTGGTTCTTCCTCCATGTCCTCTTGAGGCTCCTCCTCAAAAGGTTCTTCTTCGAAGGGTTCCTCCTCTTCTTCTTGAACAGGAGCACCTTGAACTTGCAGGGCTGCCATTTGCACCTGGAGGGTGGCGACCTGCGCCGCAAGTGTCGCGTTGGAGTGGTGAAGCATTGCATTGGAATGTTGGAGTTCAGCAATTTGATGTTGTGCTAGATGCAGTTCATGCTCCAACCCTGCTGGATTGGGTTGTGACTCAAGCTCGGTGACCCTATTACGGATACCCATTACCCCCTGGTACAAGTTGTAGTGGTAGGTTTCCTGTTCCCTTTGATCGGCCCGCAATCGCTCAATTTCTCTATCGCGTGTGCGATTGCTGATGGAATTTTGTCTGGTTTCTCAAGAGTGTTGTCATAGGCGGCTATCAGTTCCGCAATGACCCGCTTCAAATCAAATGGTAGGTCAACTCTGGCCGGCACATGATACATGTCAAGCAACCGATATGTTGTCGGACTCAGCCAACTGTAATCGTTTGGTGCACGCCTATCAGGACGTATGTGCTGATCCCGAAGGAAATCCATTAATGTGTACTCAGGTTGTTCAGGCTCGCGGCCTTGCTGGTTGGAGGATGATGACTGTTCGTTGGCAATTTTCTTTCCCTTACCCCTCATGTTATTGTGTGGTGCCATACTGTCAAAACCCAGACAGACACAAACAAAGGAAAATCAACCTAATGTGAGTAATCGATTTTTGGCACGCGAAAAGTGAACAGTTTTGGGAATTGTTGTAACTAATGTTCAGAAACAGTTACAGTTTAGAATTTTTGAAAATTCTAGTTCTCTGCAACCAAGGGCTCTGATACCAATCTGTCACACCCCCAATTCCCACTAACGGAGTTTAACCGTGTGGGGTGTGAACCAGACCAGGACCCGAGTCATTAGTTACATTAAACATAAGTTGAGGGTTCAAAATGTAAATATATTTCCAAACGGGAAATATCAATCAGAGTTAAAGTTTAGCGGAAGCTCGTGAAAGTCATGTTGCGCAAAAACAAGCGCCCGATAAGTAAATACCAGTTCAAGTTGAAAAAGTTTTGAAAATGAATTCCCAAAATAAAAGGTTTAGCCAACGTGCGTGCCCAAAATCAGATTCTCCTAGCGTCCTGCAAAGCATGCATAAGAGCAAGTGTCAACTAATGTTGGTGAGTTCACATAAGCACATAAGTATAACTAGTATAGTTATGCAGTACGAATACAACAGTTTTTATTCGTATGTAAGCATGTATATTAACAGTACAATCCATATCGTAGGTAGCGAGCCTAAGTTCATGTCACTAAAACGTTCGCAACCGAAGCTGACCAATTAGTTGTAGGAATAATTCCTTACGTGGTTTGCCTTCCCCGTGTCTACTCGATCACGGTAAGTTTAGGCTGACATTGTCCTCAGTCCGACCGCCAGTCGGGTGGTGCATCTCGTGCCCGCTGAGTGGGGTTTGTCAGACCCCAGTAGTACTACCCAATATCCCCTCGCTATTTGTTATTAACGGTTCGATAAGTAAGGACTTTCAAAGATAAGCATTTTACGTGAACATGTGATATATGTTGGATTTCTACTTTAATCATACATAAACGTTGTCGTGTTATCACCCTAACCCGGGTGTAACGTGTTTGCGTGTGTTATCGTCCAAAACCGGACGTAACGTAAAGGTTGTGAAACTCACCTTAGGGTGCGCTGCTACAAATTTAGTTAGACTTCCGAGTCTTGCGTAATTACCGAGCACCTATCGATTTTACATACGTAAGTGTGTGTTTGCACATGAGTAACATAGCCTAGACGACAGTATTGATATCAAGTAATTCCAAATATGACGTGGGTGATAAATCTCCACACGTGATAAAAATCGTTTATTCAAATCGAGTTGGTGACAACGTTTAACCGAAAACACAAAAGACAATAAAAAATGCGGATAAAAATATAATCTTCTACAAACCCTGAATAGTGGAAATGCATGCTTATGCGTATAGGTAGATGTATTTATAGATATTCAATATGTGTATATATATATTTGTTTATAAACCCGAGCACAAGAAATGTTTATATCACGAACTGCGACCAAATAATATTCGTATACGTATATATATGTATATATATATATATTCATAAACATAGGGGTTGATAAAACGTACGTTTTATTTTTATTTATTATTTCGTTTTCTCAAATACGTTTATTTATATATTTTCTCAAATAGGTATTTCTTATGTTTTATTATCAAATAATCAATATTTTCCAAATTATATAAACTGACGAGAGAAAACGGAGGCAACGATGTTTACGAGGTTTTCTACGGATCCAAAATCATAAGAGGAAATGAAGATTACTCACAAGGATTTTTAAATTCTTTAAAAAAAAGAAAACAGTGAAAATGGTGGTCATGGGACTCGAACCCATGACCTGATGTTTAGAATGCAGCGCCTTGGCCACTAGGCTGAGGGCTTGGTTTGTAAACAAACTGGAAAATAATGACTTTATACACTCAGTAGTGCAGAACTGGTTCATGAAGCATAACAGAAAAATAAAAACGCAGTGGGTGGGATTAGAACCCACGACCTCTTTGATCTATACACATGACTCTACCATTGCGCTGGAGCATCCTTATGTTTAAGAGTTGCGAACAGAATACTTATATCTAGACCCGTCGCGATTCCATCTTCTTCCACATAACTCCGGTGGCCGGAGTTTTATTCCGGTCACCGGAAAATCGCAAAACCAGAAGCAAAGTAAAGATAAACGTGCGATTTACTTAAGGGAGTGATTACCTCGAGTCGGAGATGAGTTGTGACGCGTTTTTGAAGCCGAAACAAAACCGAAAAACCTCGAACCGGACTTCCTAACAGTGCTCCGTTCCCAAATCCCTTGCCTCGGGGTTACCCAACAGGGGACTACGATCTTAGTGATGTATGAAACGGATGATGGAACAGCGGCAGTTGGCCGGATTTCGAGTTCGCCGGAGAACTCACAAAACAAGAAAAAAAACGAGCGAGGGAGTCTGAGAGAGTTCGAGAGGCTGTTTTGGTGACAATCAAATGAGGTCGAAACCTCCTCATGATTACAGATTAAGACCGATCATCTGGAAGGGAGATTGTAACCGATGGATTCAATTCGAGTTAATACGGTGATTGATTACCGATCGTGGGGGCTGTACAATTCGCGTGTAAAATTGACTTTGGTCAATTGACAGAATTGGTCCTTCAATAGTTCACGAAAAAGGGAGCCAAGTTTTATGGAATTACAGGATGGCCCTTACAGGTTTTGGTTGCTTTAAGAGAAGTTTAAAAATGGCAAGGTTGGTCCCTAAAGTGTTAGTTAACCCTAACGGGGCTAACGAAAAACATAAACGATAGACATACAAGTGTATACATTACAACACCATATAACGCGTAACGTTTATGATGAACATTAAATTAAACGACCATATAAAATCGTAGATTACAATCTCTAATTATCCGTTTAAATTCACATAAAATCATAGTTATAATCCCATAACTATATGTTTTTAAATTTCTATATAATCATAGAAACGTCTCGTACGATTACGCGACACGTCTTCACATAAAATCATAAAGCAACGTGTGTATATATGCGCATATATATGTCACATAAATAATAAATATACTTGTCACATAAAATGACAAAACGCTTTCATGAAATCATAAAATATAATTTATATAAAATTATAAATTATAATTATTCAAGTTAGTTAACCGACGTCTAGACTCATGTGCAATGTTCGTGTAACTATTCTAGTTAACCGAAGTAACGGACGTTATTGAAATATAACACAAGTTATTAACGGGTTTAACGTGGGAAATTGCCGGTTGTCACACCCTGCCTGCATACCCTTTGTTCTTTTCATTGCTTTATAAATAGGAAAAATAATTTTTCATTTGGTACCCTTAACTGAGAAATTCTATCTTAGATATTTAAATTGGGTATCAGACACCTTAGAATGTGTTGCACAAGTCTGGGATACATGTGAAAGAAGTGGACATTGTTGGGTTTTAAATTTTCCACCATGCCATCTAGCACCATTCTAGAAAAATTAAAATTTAAACCTTGTACCAGTCCATGAAAAGTTGAGGCCTGCACTAAAGAGAGTTCATCAACAATCTTCTTTGAAGACAGATTTGCCAAAATCACATGTGCAAGAAATCTCCATTTAAATGGTAGTTCTGATTTCTTTAACTTCTTATCTGATCCTCCATAGCCTACAACCCTTAAGGTTGCAAGATATTCAGAGGTCGGTAAGCATTGAACTTGAGATGTGTTCTGATGACTTCTTCAGTGATTATCACTTTGTGACCTTGAACAGTCGAGTGTACATCATACATTCCATCAACATTCTTTGTTCGAGATGCATTTTGCCAAAATTCCATAATCATAGCTTCGCATATGTCTGGGTAAATTGTAAGAGCGTAGCAAATGGGTGATGCTTTCAGAAAGTCAATCATTTCATGAAATACGGAGCTTTTTTTTGTTTTTGACAGGAGTGCCACTGTGTTGTGGTCAGCGTGGAATAGAGCATTTGCATCTGAAGATGATTCCCTTTTCTTTGCTTTAGGTTCCATTTGTTGATGTAAGTTTTTTGATGAACTAATCGGAGATGTATGAGTAGGATGTGGAGAAAGTGAAGGTTTTGAAGTATGCGAGAGTGATGGTGATTAACTGTGTGCAGTTAATTTTGTGGAATCGTGGGTTTTAGGTTACCGTACATCGCTTTAAATCAGGGGTGTGGAAGTGATGGTTATTGTAAAAAGAGCAAGTGGCTCTGGTAAAAGAGAATAAAGTGGATTGACGTGGCGTCTTCTTCTTGGACCAGCGGTTTTCCCATTAGACAACTTGCATATATGTGTTTAAGAAGATAAACCTTTTCTTAAGTCATCTAGTAATAATTTATCTTGGAAGACAAATTTTACCGATAACCTAGGTAAAATCTTATCTCGGGTGAAATTACCTCGGAGGAGGTTTTCAATCGAGATAACTCTTTTATTCTTTTTTAGTTGAACTGGTGAGATTATCTCGGAAAGATAACGTCATCCGATATAAATAAAGTTACCTCGGGTGTAGTTATCTCGGGTGAAATAACCTTTTCCTAGGTGATATTAGTTATTTCGGATGAGGTTATCTCATATGAGATTACGCCATCCGATAAAACAAAGTTACCTCGGGTGTAGTTATCTCGGGTCCTTTGTAATTTTACGTATCTCGGATGAGGTTATCTCGGGTGAGATTACCACGGAAGCACTTTTAACAAAATTATTTTCTTTTTGTATCAAGAGACGAAATATTTTACTTTTATTAGATTTGATAAAATTTAATCAAAATTCATCATGCCTATGGTTGTGATAAGGTAGAAGAATCTAGCTTCATCAAATGCTTTTGTAAATAAGTCAGCCAATTGGTTTTCAGTTGGGACATGTTGGAGTTTGATTATTTTCTTTTCAACAAAATCTCTAATAAAATGATACCTGATATCAATGTGCTTTGTTTTTCAATGTTTCACTGGATTGTTGGTGATACTGATGGCACTTGTGTTGTCAGCATACATAGGATTTTCCATGAAGTTTATGCCATAGTCCATCATTTGATTTTGAATCCAAAGGACTTGTCCACAGCAAGCTGAAGCTGCAATGTATTATGCTTCTGCTGTAGAAATTGAGACACATGTTTGCTTTTTGCATTGCCACGATACAAGTTTGTGTCCTAAAAATTGGCATCCACCAGATCTTGACTTTTGTCAAGATTGCATCCTCCATAGTCACTATCTGTAAAAGCCTGCAGATTGAAGTCTTTATTTTTAAAATACCATAACCCAAGCTTTGGTTGTCCTTTTAGGTATCTAAAATTTCTTTTCACAGCATTTAAGTGTGATTCCTTTGGTACAGCCTGATATCTAGAACATAAGCAAACACTGAACATGATGGCAGGTCTGCTGGCTGTAAGATACATAAGGGAACCAATCATGGCCCTATATGTGTGCTCATCAACAGGTTCACCAGTTACATCATATGTTAACTTCTGTGATATTGATATAGGAGTTTATGCAGTGCAGGATGACAGCATGTCAAACCTCTTTAGCATATCCTGAATATATTTTGATTGATTCAGGAAGATGCCAACTTTTGTTTGCTTTACTTGAAGACCTAAGAAGAATGTGAGTTCACCCATTGAACTCATTTCAAATTTGGCTTGCATTAGGGCTTCAAACTCCTTACAGAGAGCATCTTTTGTTGAATCAAAGATTATATCATCAACATAAATTTGTACCATTAAAAGATCCTTACCAACGGTTTTAATGAAGAGAGTTTTGTCAATAGCTCCTCTTTTGTATCCATGTTAGTTAGATAACGAGTGAGAGTCTCATACCAGGTTCTAGGTGCCTGTTTAAGACCATAAAGATCTTTTATCAGTTTACACACCTTGTCTGGATCATGTGGATCTTCAAACCCAGGTGGTTGACATATGTACACTTCTTCATTCAGTAATCCATACAGAAAAGCACTTTGGACATCCATTTGGTAGAGATGAAAGTTTTTGTAAGCAGCATAGGCTAGAAATATCCTGATTACTTCTAATCTTGCTACTGGTGCAAATACTTCATCATAGTCTATTCCTTTCTCTTGAGCAAAGCCTTGAACTGCTAACCTTACCTAGTTTTTTTTACCACAATGCCCCTTTCATCTTTCTTGTTTTTGTTGATGCATGAACCTTGTGTGCCCGTTACTGTTCGAATTTTCAAAACAGACTGAGTTGACGAAGACATAAACTGTGGTCCGAACTCCATCCGAACTATGTGTTCGGTGGTGTCCGAAGGTGGTCCGAACTCCAAGTTCGGAGGAAGCTCGGACAGAGTTCGGAGGTTACCCAGTTCGGACAGAATGAGTAGTATAAATAGTTTCATCTTTGTATTTCTTTGTAAGTTTCTGTCCAGTGTCTTTCCGATCAATGTGTTGAGAGGGGAGGTTCTGTCCGACCTCTCCCGGAGCTTAATCGTTTTTATACTCCTTCGGTTTATGTAACCTTTCAACACAATATATGACAAAACTTCCGTCTCATCCATAGAATCGATCCTTATATGTTTTTTCAAGTGGTATCAGAGCTGTTGGCTCTTTCTATGGTCGAAATCTATTGTTTTTCTTCATTTCGAGACGTTAAACCTTCGGTTAGGGGTGATTCGAAGTGTTTCTGTTTGGTTTTTAATCAATCTAGTCTTCCTGAGTCATGTTTTTACCTAACAGAAGTATCTGGATATCAAAATTCGATCAAATTCTGAGTCTGGTTCGAGTTCAAAAATTTTCAGTTCGAGTTCAGACAAGGTTCGGCCGAAGAACAGATCTGAAAAATAACCGCTCCGAGCTCCAGGTTCGGACGTCCGAAGGTCAGGTTCGGAGGAGGTTCCGAAGATCAGGTTTGGACTAGGTCCGAAGGTCAGTTTCGAAGAGGGTTCGGAGGATCGGGTTCGGAGGTAGATCGGACAAGGTTCGGACGAGCTCGGATGCATTTTTGATGAAGCACTTTTGTTCAAGAAAAAAAAATTTCGCGCTGACCTATCAGCACGGCCCCAGCCAGGGGCTCTGCCCCTTGGACCCCGCCAGGGGCTGCCGCCCCTTGGACCCTGCTTATCAGGGGCGCTGCCCCCGAACCCCCGTTAGGTGGGAATTTCAAAGAAGCAGATCAACTATCGAGTTTACCCTTGATTCGTAGTTGTGGGGTGTTATGTTTGAAGAAAATCAAGATCACAATATTTGTTACGAGTTATTGTTCTTGATGATGGACAGAGATTCATGAACGGGTGTTTCTGATGATGGACAGAGATTCGGAGACATGGATATGATTACTTTGAGGCGATTGTTTGAATTCTGATAAATTAAATCTTTGTGATGGCGTTTATCAGAGTTTATTGTCTACACAAACTGAAGAATATTGAAGATTTGAATATGTCACTTATTAGGGGGAAATTTGGGGACCCTAAAACTTTCAAAGTTTCATAATTGAAAAAGTGAATATTCAAAAGCAATCAGTTCAGGGTTGATGGTGATTTTTGATCTTCATGGAAAGGTGGTTTTTTCTGGTGTTCGTGCGAATTGATATGTCAAAGTTTTCGGTTATGGTTTGGAACTCTCTGTCATATGCCTGATACTTTATTGAGTTGTGAAGACTTGGTTAGATTCCAGTCTGCAACGAGATATACGTTACCGGAGTAATATATTGGGATGGATTTCATGCTGAGGGGGAATTTCTATGATTGAAGCTGCTGATTGTGTCTGTTTTTATAAAGATCAGAATGTATTACAATTCGGTGAAGATTGAAGATTTATGTCAAATGCAGTGATGTTTGTGGATTTTGTTTTTTATTCATGACAATTAAATGAAGTGATCCTGCATCTTGATGTCATATCTGGTGGTTTGAAGTATCTTTCTATGTGATTGATAAGTTCTCACAGTGGATGTGCTTGAAGAAAGGGGGAATTTTGTTGATTGTTGTGATTGTACAAGATTGCAAGCTGTTTCCTGCATATCTGATGATTCGGTCAAGGGGAGTTTGCTAAAGATAGAGGTGTCTGCAGCAAGCTGACTGAAGATTGCTAGAAGATCTATGTCTGGATTCGACAGTAACGTCCAAGGGGGAATTTGTTGATGCATGAACCTTGTGTGGCCGTTCCAGTTCGAATTTTCAAAACAGACTGAGTTGACGGAGACATAAACTGTGGTCCAAACTCCAGCCGAACTATGTGTTCGGTGGTATCCGAAGGTGGTCCGAACTCCAAGTTCGGAGGAAGCTCGGACAGAGTTCGGAGGTTACCCAGTTCAGACAGAATGAATAGTATAAATAGTTTCATCTTTGTATTTCTTTGTAAGTTTCTGTCCAGTGTCTTTCCGATCAATGTGTTGAGAGGGGAGGCTCTGTCCAACCTCTCCCGGAGCTTAATCGTTTGTATACTCCTTCGGTTTATGTAACCTTTCAACACAATATATGACAAAACTTCCGTCTCATCCATAGAATCGATCCTTATATGCTTTTTCAGTTTTTGAAAACCTATTTTGTTCCAATTGGTGGTGGTTCATTATTTGGTAGATCCACCAATTCCCATACTCTTTGTTTGTTGATTTGAAGCAGTTCTTCTTGCATAGCTTCAATCCAACTGTTTTCTCTCAAAGCTTCATTTATTTTCTTTGGTTGCTCCTGTGACAAAAAGCATGCATGTAGACAAATGTTTGCATCACTTGATTTGCTTTTTCTAAGTACAGGTGCTTCTACTTCTCCTATAACATTCTCTAGAGGATGATTTTTCAAGACTCTAGAATTATAAGAAGGTGGGAATTCATGATGATAATTAGGCTCAGAAAGGTTTAATGGAGTAAAATCATTCATAAGCACTAATTCTGATAATTCTGTTGAAGAGGGTGATTCTTGAACATCTTAATTTTGTGAGGCAACAGGTTCAACGATTTCTTCATTAATGTCATCAACAGGAGTAGGTGAGCTCAAACCTTCAGGTAAAGTGGAGGTTGATTTGCCACATCCTATCTGATTTTGCATTGAAGCCTGTGATTTGTTGTTCAGATCATCTTTGCTTCTTGAGTTTCCAAGATTTACAGTTGTGTCTTGGTAAGTTACCAAATGATTTTCAGCTGTTTCTTTGATTCAATTGCAGTTTAAGGAATGGGTGTTCCATCAAAATTGAATTGAATAACATCTCCTGGAGTTAAGTTAAAACTCGTTGTTGAGACAAAGGGTCTTGTACTAACAGATGAAAAGAATGGAGGGTCAACGCCTTTGAACCCTCCATTTGTATCATTTTGAGGTTCTTCTGTCTGCACATTTTCACTAAGAGGCTTATCAATAGTTATATTGAAAGCAGTGGTTAGTGAGTCAATATCAAATAACCATCAGGGCTCAGTTCTAAAGATGTTTTTTGATTTTTCATTAAATACTACATTTATGGTTTCTTCAATAATCTTAGAACTAGTGTTGTATACCATGTATGCCTTAGAGACACCAAAGTATCCCATAAAATAACCATCTACAGCTTTTTTTAGCAAATTTTGACAGTTGCTCATTGGTTATTAGTATTCTAACAGGACAACCAAATGATTTAAGAAAATAAATATTTGTTTTCTTTTTCTCCAAATTACATAAGGTGTCTTGTTTTGTCCTTTTACAATCAAAATCCTGTTTTGCACATAGCATGCAGTGTTTACTGCTTCTGCCCAAAAGGTTACAGGTAATTTTGACTCAGCCAACATAGATCTTGCAGCCTCAATTAAGGTTCTATTTCTTCTCTCAGCGACACCATTTTGCTGAGAAGTTCTAGCTACAAATTTGATTCATCTATAGAAGCCTTGGATATAAGGCATGTGATACCATCCTTAGATGTTGTATGTGCCATATCCAGAGTGTATAGACCATCCTTTCTAGGTGCTTTAATCAAGATCATTACATTAGAAATTTTGATACATGTTTTAAGGATGATAGCTTCTTTCTCATTAAACTAAACATTCAACTTCTTGTCACACATTTGTGAGATACTTAGAAGATTGAAGTTAAGCACATCAACAAAATTTACCTTATCAAAGGTAAGCTTCCCATTGGTAATTTTACCTTGTCCAGAAATTTTTCCCTCAGTGCTTCCAAAAGAAACTGGTCCTCCATTAACTCTTTTGGTATTTTTTAATAGGTATTTATTTCCTGTCATGTGGCAAGAACATCCACTAACTATAACCCAGATGTTGTTCTGAGATTTATTGGATGTGATATGCACATGTTAAGACAAAATATGAGTTAATTTCTGAGGGAGACCCAAGCCTTTGTGGTCTTGGGTCCTCCCATTGCATCATTGTATTTATACTCCTTGAGTACAAGTGTTTGAGTCACTTCTTTAGTTTTTGAAGACTCAGTTTTTGACTGATCTTAGGTTAAAGAATTTTAACTCTCTATGGGTATAGAAAAAGAGTTTATTTCAAAATGAGAATCTATCGCCTTTTGTCTTGTGACATTTCTTCTTGATCTATATTCCCTTTTTTTTTTTGCCTTTGATGTTTCAGAGAAATTTAGTTTGTGATCTGAAGATTTCTCTGAAATACTTGTTTCTTTTGATCATTTGAAACAATTTTAGTTTGATTAGGATAAAAATCTTTGTTTAAAGTCCTGGAGTTCTTTTCGGAGTAACTTTTATCATCCGAGGTAATTTTTACCTCGGGCATGTAAAAATGGTCTCCCGAGATAACTTTTACCTCGGGTGCCCTTTTTCTTTCGTTTTGACGCTTTCCAGAGTGATTTTGTCCGTCCGAGGTAATTTTTACCTCGGGATCATGAGTTTTGCTTTCCGAGATAAATTTTATCTCGGAATCAAATTTTCTTCCTCTAGGAGCAGAATTACTCCTAGGTTTTTGTTTCTTCTGAGTTTTAGTGACATGACACCGTTCAAATTTCTCATAGTCATGATTGCTGAATTTTTTAAATCTTTGCTTGTCAATAGAGTTTGATTGTGTCTGTTCTGAGTAGAATTTATTTTGACCTTTTGACTCTTCAGAGTTGACCTTTATAAAAGTTTTACAAACAAATTTTGATTTAGTTTCCACTTTTTCAGCTATTTGACTTTTGACAGCTTGACTAATATTCAAAAATGGATTGTGATGACAATTGATAGCAAGATGACCGATTTTTCCACAGATCAAACATTCATTTATCATTTTAGTTTTGAACTCATAAATTTTTAAGATTGAAAGTGTTTTCTCATTTGAAGAGTTTTGAGAGGAACAAGATTCAGTTCCTTTCAATTTCTAGAAAGTTTTTAACAGAATTGCTGTAAATCTGAGGTTCATTGGTGACAGCAGTTGCTGACAAGATTTTTTCAGTTTTCAACTCAAATATATCACTGGAATTTGAAATTTCTTTTCAAGTGTTGATAATGGGATCAGGGGTTATTTGAACTTTAGTTTCTTTATTCTTAACATTTTTCACACACTCAGTGTATGAATCAGGATAAGTAACCTTATTATACCCAATTCCATTATTCAAATGATTTCCTGTTGCTTTCTGACTTTGCCACAGTTTTAGGTGTTTCTCATTACTTGCTTGTAGTTTTTCACAGTTAGTAGTAGCAATTGAAAATTTGATTTCATAGATACTCAATTCATATTTTATTTCCTCATTTTCTTTGTTTGCAAATTCAAATTTAGTAAGCAGATCATTGATTTCAGTAACACGATTGGATTTTTCATGTTTTAAAGCACTAATGCTATTTATTAGTTGTTCAATCTTATTGTTGTAGGCAATGTAGCTTTTCTAGAATATTCATTGATTTCTTTTAGATTTGCCATTTCCTCAATGAGTTCAAGGTTATGTTTTCTATAATTTTTAATCGGTTATGTTTTCTATAATTTTTAATCTGTTAAGCACATTCAGTTTTGCAAAGAAGAGAAAGTACTTCGTTTTAGAATTTCATTGTTTACCTCATAGTTTGAAGAGGTATCCATGGACGAAGTAGAGGAGTTCTCAGCAGAGTAAGAGATTTCTTTTTCCATCATAGGCATGATTGATAGGAAAGAATTCTTGCATGAATTCCTCCCAATCAACACAACTTGTTTGATTAGCAAAAATAACAGTTGCATGGTTTTGTGGCTTTGAGCTTGATGAGGGTGCAGTGGGACCTTCAATAGATACACTTGATGTTGATGGTTTTGTTCTTGAGTCTATAGCATGAGTGGGGTAGGTAACTGGTGTTTATGAATTATGAGGTCTATGATATTTGTTTCCTCCATCTTGGCATGTGTTCTCTCTTCTGGGTTGCTTGCATTCTCTAGCAAAATGTCATAATTGGTGACAGTTGTAGCATTTAGCTTTACTCTTGTCAAACCCAATTTGAGCATTTCTATCTCCATTGAACTTTCTGTGTGTTCTTTTGTAGAACCTTTGTCCACGTAAGGAGATCATTGCTAGTTGTGTGTTGATGTCCATTTCTTCTAAGTCATCAGCACTGAAGCATTCCAGATCTGATCTAGTGAGCCCACCCTGACTGTTATCTGCAATATGAGGAAAGTTGTTATAAAAGAAAGGCATGATTTCATTACCTCTAGGTGATGTAGGATAAGTGATCAACGGAGCATGTTCACTGTAGTGACTTCTGTCTTCATGAGCAGTGATAAGTGCAGTAGAGGTTGGAATGGTTAAGTTTACTGGCTTGTTCAGAACACCTGACTTTTCATTGATTTTCATTTCATGTGCACTAAGCATCCTATGAAGTTCACTAAACTTCAAAGTTTTGAGATCTTTGTTGTATTTGATGCTTATAGTGTATAATGTCCAGACATCAGGAAGTGATCTCAGAAACTTTCTGATCACATCGCCATTTTCCATCTTCACATCATGTCCATGTAGTTCATCAAGAAGTTGAACAAAACGTAGATACTGAGCATGCATACTTTCACCTTTTTTGTGAGAAAAAATTTCATATCTTTGTTTTAGAACATCTTTCTTATTTTCTTTTACTTCATCAGTTCCTTCGTACATTTCGTTTAGAGCTTTCCATAAATCAAAAGCGGTTTTGTAATTTTTGAAACCTACGAGAACAAAATTTGGAAGTGCTGCCCGCAATGCCCGTAAAGCTTTGTGATCTCCCTCAACTAACTTGTAGTCATCATTGGAATACTCAACAATAGCTTTTACTATATCTACACTTGGTGTAGTAGCAGATTTCGCTATAGGGATAGTGGGGCCATACATAACAGATTTCCACAATCTGTAGTCAGAATGATGAAGATAACCTATCATACGTAATTTCCATGTACCAAAATCATCAGGCATGAATGATGGTGGTTTGTTTGAACTACCATTTCGTGATTCTCCCATGATTAAGGATGAAAAAGTGGAAAGAGTGACTTTTTACTAAAAACAGAGTATGTGGGTAAAACAGAGTTTCAAAACTGATTTTGAATTTGAAGTTTTAAAAACATGAGCCAAGGTTCTGATACCACTTGTAGGATCGAAATCTGGTTACAAAGTTTAACCAATTACAACGTTTTACTTAGAATTAACGAGGCGGAAACAAGTTAATTCTTATGCTTTATTTGAAGTAAAGTAATATGAAATCGAATACAAGACAAGTATAACAATAATATGAATAAAACTGGGCACTGTATTATAACTTGATGATTTGAAGTACATGTCAGAGTGATTTACACTTGCTTGTTTAAAGCAGGTTACAAGTGTCTATATATAGTGCCTTAGGAATCAAGGAGAGCCCTTGATTCCCCAAACGATCATCTAGACCGTCGAGTAAAGATACATGAACTAGAATAATATTAAACTAGTCTAGAAGATAAATGTGTCA
The DNA here is from genome assembly GCA_039602395.1 of Deinandra increscens subsp. villosa. Lineage (NCBI taxonomy): Eukaryota > Viridiplantae > Streptophyta > Magnoliopsida > Asterales > Asteraceae > Deinandra > Deinandra increscens. The sequence continues at coordinate 25,064,730 of JBCNJP010000003.1, forward strand.
GCTTCATGTCAGGAGAAGGGCAGGAAACTGGATCAGATGTGTCAGAGACAAGTGGAGCTGGTCAAGTTGATGTCTAAGGTAACTCGCCTTGCCAAGGTGACTTGAGTTATCTCGGGCGTATCCACTGTTCAAGGTAAAACTAAGCTTCCGAGATAAAACTGCCTTTTGAGGTAAAATGGCTTTCCGAGATAACTAGAAGTTATCTCGGGGAGTTTATTTTTCTGAGATAACTTATTTCGGGCCTTCTATTCTTCCTAGATATCATGTTTTTAGCTGATCAGTGTCATTTCTTCAAGAGAAGTAACTCCTTACACATATAACCATTCAACCTGATCAGTGATCAGAAACTTCTCAACATCATCACAAACCCTTCTCAAAATTCTTATAAAAACCTTCTCAAAATCCTTATAAAACCCTTTCTCAAAATCCTTATCAAACCCTTCTCAAAATGGCAAAATTGAAAGAACTAGTTGAAAATTGTTTGCAGACAAAGATTATTGCTACCCTGGACAGGTATGGGGTGATTATCATGGCAGAGAGATAGACTATCTTAGACGGGTTAGACCTGCTCAACTAAGTAGTTATAGAGCCACCAAGTCCATCAAGATACCAGATGGCAACTTTTCTGGTAGAAGAAATACACGTCTCCAAAGCCAGGATTCAAATGTTGGTTCAACTGAGGCAAGAAGCTCTGAGTAGGCATTTGGAGTTGATGAGGAGATGGAATCTACGTTCCCGTGAACCTCAACCCGCAACTGCTATGTCTTTTGGTTTTTTAGGAATGAACATGTAAATTAGGAAACAATTTTGTGTATGGAATTGGAATCAGTAGTATGAAATCCACCTTTTGTTATATACTTGTTTGTCTATTTTTGTTTATGAAATCAGTCTGTTAAACAAATACCCTAATCCTCGAAAACTGAGAAGATCAACAACTGCAATCCGATCAACAACTGATACATAATTTTAGGTAAATATGTAATTTGTTTGCACAATCTCTATTTTGTTAAACAAAAACCCTAATCCTTGAAAATAGAGATGAAGAACAATTGCAATCCGATCAACAACTGATGCATAGTATTAGGTAAATATGTAATCTATTCGCACAATCTCCATTCTATTAAACAAAAACCCTAAACACAAAAAACATAATGGATCAACAAAAACATTAAATTTGGATAATTATAATTATAAATAATTAATATCTTAAAGAATTAAGATAAAAAATAATGGGTCAATTTCGGGTCAAATGGGTCAATTAGTAGTGTTTAGGACCGATGATGGCCCAATAACGTGTGTTTAGGGGTAATGAGGGTCAGTTACGACCAAAGAGTCTCAATAAGGTGTGTATTGACCAATAAGGTGTACATATGACCAATAAGGTGTGTTTAGAGGCAATGAGGGTCAGTTGGGACTAATGAGTACCAATAAGGTGTGTGTATCTAACCAATAAGTTTTGTTTGGGACTAATGATGGCCCAATAAGGTGTGTTTAGGGGCAATGAGGGTCAGTTGGGACAAATGAGTCCCAATAAGGTATGTATATAACCAATAAGGTGTACAAAGGACTAATAAGGTGTGTTTATGGGTAATGAGTGTCAGTTGGGACCAATGAGTCCCAATAAGGTGTGTATATAACCAATATTGTGTTTAGGACCAACGATGGCCCAATAAGGTGTGTGGGGCAATTAGGGTCAGTTGGGACCATTGATTCCCATTAAGGTATGCATACAACTTGGAAGGTGTACAAAGGACCAATAAGGTGTGTTAGGGGCAATGCGGGTTAGTTAGGACCATTGAGTCCTAATAAGGTGTGTATTTAACCAATAAGTTGTGTTGATGGTCAATAAGGTGTGTTTAGGGGTAATGACGATGGTCAGTTGGGGACCAATGAGTCCTAATAAGGTGTGTATATAACCAATAAGTTGTGTTTAGGACCAATGATGGCACAATAAGGTTTGTTTAGGGGCAATGAGGGTCAGTTGGGACCAATGAGTCCCAATAAGGAGTGTATAAACCAATAAGGTGTACACTCTTTTCCTTGGTCAATTTAGACCTCGCATTTTAAATCGCATAGTTGTTATGTGATAATTCAACGTGAATGTGACTTTAGTAACATAAATGAAATCAGGCATGTGATGACTAAGAATAATATGATATTCTCTTAGTATATATATATATAAACATATGTGTGTATAACGGATTCGTGATCGAGTCGGACAATAACTACTCTATATCTTTAAGTTAAGTTCGGGGCATTGTAGCATACTAGCATGCCCTACCCATACTCCTATCGAACCACTTGCTTACCAAATCGTACCTACGGTAAACTTTAAATTGAATGAGCTGTTTACTCTCAAAACTTGCATCCTTGGCAAATCCCGGTCGGTTACCGTCGATTTAAATGACCACATTCTTGATACTCACATTTTGGAAACCCCTATACTACCTCGTTGAACCTGGTAGCTAAAGTAAGAGGAACCAGCGTGACCATACAAGGTAAATTACCGTTACGGGTGCACACGTAAATGTAATTTGCAGTGTATGGAAGCCCTGGGGAATCCTGCTCGGTAGACCGTCGGTTATAAGGGATACGACCTTTCATTTCAAAATCTCATGACATCCATTTTCAAGCTTATAGGACTCAACCGTATGGTTGAGGACATCTAGCAAAGTTCATTTCGCCATCACACCCGTTCTCGTCTCTCTTAGCTATGGCTTCCAACCTATCAGTTCCTTTGAAAATGCTTAAGCGAATGATAACACCAATATGACATCCCATCACTCACATCATCCGACGATAAAGATCTCCCCTCGTTGTGAGCGAGCCGTGGTTAAACTCTTTGCTGACTCTAATTTATCCGCGATACTAACCCTACCCCTATGACGTTAACTACTACAACACTCCTTTAAGCTCTCTCAATTGAACAACAACTTCATAAACTCTAATCTGATGGAAACCCAGACCTCTTCGATGGACAATTACACCTCAACCATTGGAACCAACCTTTCGGCAGGAAAATCTTGTGAAATTCTCCCCTCTTGACTAGTGATCTCGTCACGATTTTTAAGCACTTTATACCTCACTACAAATACAGTTTTACCCAACGGTGCGATGCTGGTTACTTCTCGAGCCCGTACGATCTGCTTTATCTTCAAACACACGATTCGTCTGTGAAACTTGACTCCCAAGGAACCTTCTACTCTTATATTCTTGTGTGACTTGGAGGTCCTCAAGCCTTGAGCCATAACGGCTAGTTAACCTCATCAATGACATTCCCATGCACTTCTTCGTCGGAAGTTCCCGTACGACAAACAGTGACAACCAACACTAGGCAGCATTATGCTAGGAAAGTTCCACAACATCATACATCGATACCCATTGTCCTTATTCCTTCTTTTCTAGAAAAAAAAAACTTTCATTGGTAACTCTCTGCTTCATAACTAGCCGAATGATTGACCCGAACTTCTGAGACACGCGTAAGGAAGTAGATTGACTCCAGATTGACGAAGTCATGTTTGAATTTATTGTGTATGCGGCGAGCTACCCGAGGATCACTGGAAGCGACCCAAGTACCCGATATTTATACATCCTATATGCAATGCGGCTTTTTGATACGCAGTAGACCTCGCGAAACCTTGACTACGATTCGTATTTACACTCATTGAAAGCCAAGTAGTATTTGAATTCGTCAGCACTTGGTATTTCGGAAACCCACCCTTATTACACGCTTGCACTTTTACTTACTCTTGAAGGCCGATATAAACTGGTGTTCTATTCTTCTGTACGGTACAATCGTTGACACACTCGCATTCATATTAGTCAACCCAAATTCGTTTCCTCTGAATCCGCGTCAATTGTACCGTATGACTCTCTTTGAAAACGTGCAGTTGCAACTACCCTACACAAGCTACCTCGCCCTTCATCCTGAACCTGTAATTCCATACTTGACATCATTTATGCTTCTACAAATAGCCTTTCAGTCATTAGAACGTCACCCTTATTTTGGATCTTTACCGGAGGGTAATATGCGTAACGATATGTCCCATGTTGGCGAGCCTCATTTTAAATCTAAACGTGAAAGGCTACCTTATCTTTTGAACCCACTTCAGAAACTCAAATTGTATTCGCGTTGCGTTCGCCAAACTCTTGATAATCCGCACCATGGGTGAAGACCCCCCACCGACCGAAAAACATGGAGAAACCTTTTTGTCGCAAAAAGTCAAAAAAAAAAAATTTTTACATGATTGCATGGTTTCAAATCTTTTACTCCCGTTCAACCCAAACGCATTGGGGAAAAACATAAGATACCTTATTTCCGAGTATATTATCTAACAAGATTTGTCAAATAGCCAGGAATGGCAAGGAAACTGGTACACTCTCAACGTGCTGGTAGTGTGGTGGGTTAGCTGCGGTACACCCTATACATAAGCACTATTGGCATGTGGAAGGTGGGATCAGTGCTGAACCACAGATTTACCTTGAAATCATAGACCCAAAAACCTTATTTTGAGAAACTTCATTTAATGGGACAGTGCCCACAATATAGCAAAATCTATGTTATTTTCGTTGTAAATTTCCCATGTCCCCTTATGCATATTTTCACTAGAAGGGACATACACAATTTAATCAAAATAAAACTTATTGTTTTTCCAACCCTCTAGATTGACGGGGAACATCCTGATATAACTTTCCTACTAAGGGTCAAATATAAATTACGACCCAAATGAACACAACAAGGTTTTAACAACTCAAGTCTTGTATTATAAAAGACAAATCACATGTTCCTTGGAGTAACCCCATGACCTTTCCAGGACCCTTATCAACGTTCACTCGTCCCAGACCCGTACTCGTCTCAGTTCACCATAGGAATTGGTGAAATGTTTAAATTTGTCCTCTAGTCATTGCGTTTTCCGGCATATCATTACTTATCTATCGCGAGAACACCTACATTCAAAACCAGTCACCGGCTTGGTGAAGCTGAGCGACTCTTTATGAGATTACCACGTTTACTCGCTATGCTATTGGTACTTTTCTGCGAACTATAAGAACCACCCGATCTTAGCCAAATTCAAGGATGCTTACCCACTCTCTAGATACGTTAACATTCAAACTTTTTTTTTGCAGCACTTTTTGCCTCTACCGTGTCCTTTGACACAATACTTTCTGTTATCTTATTGGATACTATAGCTTAAGGTTACTCGGACGTATGGTTACTTCATCGCGTTAAATATTTTGACTTCGGATACGGTGTCATCGTGACACTTGTCAAACCTGACCATGAGATGCGATTCAATTAACTTGTGGATACGTCTGTCATAGAAAAATCACTCTTTATACGCTCATGCGTAATGTCCATTCGATGCTTTTGATCATATACCGTCCATCACCCCCCCCCCCTTGGAACAGGGAACTTGGATTCTCTAATAATAACACTATCAGGGCAAATTCCGTGAAACAGTTAGCACTAAAGTAAATTTTGGGACGAAATTCCTTTCAACTCGGGGACGAGGTGACAACTAGAAATTTTACGCACCTTGAGCATTACGACAATTTTCGGGACGAAAATTCTTTAACATGGGGAGGCTGTGACAATTGCAACTTCACAAGTTAACTCCGCTAACTTTTTCCGTTAACTCCGTTAACTTTTTCCGTTAACTCTGTTAGTTCCGTTAGCGAACCCGTGACCCGTTATTTGAATCATTGCATATGTGTTAATGTTATTTGATAATTAATGTTAGTAACTTGTTTCGTGAATTAAATTCATGACTTTATGTGTAAATTGCAAAATTTGTGTTTTCGGGTAAAACCGGACTTCGTGCGTAAATTGGAATTTTTATGCGTAAATAATAAATATACTTATCCCGACTAAATATTGCATGTTAAATAAGTTAGAAACATTTAGAGAACATTTTTAATGTTTTTACTTTTCAAGTTTTTAGTTAAAACCCCTTTATTTGAGTTTTGTGCTTTATGTGTGTAAAATGAAACCTTGAGGGGCCAAACATGTAATTTCCCTTAACAAAAATCTGCCCTCTTCCTCCTCCCTCCTCACTTTCACGATCCAAACCTCCTTCCCCTCTCTTTCTTACGGTTCTTCACAAACCCACACACACACTTGCAAATTGGTGAAATCAAGCTTCAAGGAGGTGAATTCAAGCTACTACAAGGCTCAAGAACACCCAAGGAAGCATCCTCTTCAGTTCATCTCCTCCATCTCGTGATTTCTTTCTCAAACTTGTAAGCCCTAGATTCTCAAATCCGAAATTTGTTTGTTGCATGTGTGTTTACTAGTGTTTGGGTGCTAAATGAAGTGGTTGTATGCTCATGAAACTTGATTTAGGTTATGATATGCTAGTTCATGATTTTGGACAGATTTGAGATGTTATAGTGGCTGTTATTTTCATGTGGTTAGATGGTTAGATGTGTTCTTGAAGAATTTGGGGGTATGAGTACTTGAAATTGAAGAATATGTGCTTATATGCTAGTGGCATACTCGAATTTTGATATGATCATTGTATAATTGTTATGGCAACTAGGAATGCATGATAATATGATACCTAATGTGTTACAAGTCTTTACATGAAGTTAAACGAGCAAAAGATTGACCAAAACCGTGAAAATGCAATTTATACAACTACAAATTTTGGACAGATTCGGCCAGATTTTTAGGTCAACTTGCAGAGGTCATAACTTGCTCAATTTTTATCGAAATCAGTTGATTCTTTCGCCGTAGTAAAGTTCCATGTCTTAGCTTTAAATGGGCTACTCGTACGTTTTCTAAAACCCCGGTTTGGTCATCCAAAACACTGCTTCAAGTTAGGTGCGCAGAGCTGTATTTTTCTGTGAAAAGTGGACTTTGCTTTTTGTTTGAGCATGATAACCTTGTTTTAATGAGGGGTTTGTTAAATGAAAATGAGGTTTATATATTAAAAATAAGATCTGGAAGGTTTGGTACCTAAACTCTAAGTTTTGAATGAGTTATGCAAATTTTAAACCTACTTTGACTATTTTGCAAAAAGCTGAAAATTGCCAACTTCCGATGCGCATAACTCTCTCGTTACTTAACCTTTTAAGTTGATTCTTTTTGCAACATTCCCCAAATGTTGAGTAGTTCATGCCTGCAAAATTTTATAACCTAACTCCAAGTATGGAGCAAATTAGGCATGCCACCAAATGGTGTGTCAAAGACAATAATGTTGATTTTTGCCAACTTCCAACATACATAACTTTCTCATTTCTTAACTTTTTTACTTGATTCTTTTTGCAACATGTCCTAATTGATGCATATAAGGAGAATCTTGTGAAATTCTCCCCTATTGACTAGTGATCTCGTCACGATTTTTAAGCACTTTATACCTCACTACAAATACAGTTTTACCCAACGGTGCGATGCTGGTTACTTCTCGAGCCCGTACGATCTGCTTTATCTTCAAACACACGATTCGTCTGTGAAACTTGAATCTCAAGGAACCTTCTACTCTTATATTCTTGTGTGACTTGGAGGTCCTCAAGCCTTGAGCCATAACGGCTAGTTAACCTCATCAATGACATTCCCATGCACTTCTTCGTCGGAAGTTCCCGTACGACAAACAGTCACAACCAACACTAGGCAGCATTATGCTAGGAAAGTTCCACAACATCATACATCGATACCCATTGTCCTCATTCCTTCTTTTCTAGAAAAAAAAACTTTCATTGGTAACTCTCTGCTTCATAACTAGCCGAATGATTGACCCGAACTTCTGAGACACGCGTAAGGAAGTAGATTGACTCCAGATTGACGAAGTCACGTTTGAATTTATTGTGTATGCGGCGAGCTACCCGAGGATCACTGGAAGCGACCCAAGTACCCGATATTTGCTCCATACTTGGAGTTAGGTTCTAATGATCGGATTGCAATTGTTGATCGTCTCTGTTTTCAAGGATTGGGGTTTTTGTTTAATGGAATGGAGATTGTGCGAACAGATTACCTTTTTTACCTAAAATTATGCATCAGTTGTTGATCAGATTGCAATTGTTGATCGTCTCTGTTTTCGAGGATTAGGGTTTTTGTTTAACGGAATGGAGATTGTGCGAACTGATTACCTTTTTTACCTAAAATTATGCATCAGTTGTTGATCGGATTGCAATTGTTGAGTTTAGCACCAATGATGGCCCAATAAGGTGTGTTTAGGGGCAATGAGGGTCAGTTGGGACCAATGAGTCCCAATAATGTGTGTATATAACCAATAAGATGCACATAGGACTAACTAGATTTTGAGCCTGCGAGTTGCCGCGTGTTCTTAACAATATTATTATACCAAGAAAGCTGTAAATCGCACATGAAAAAATGATAATGAATTTAAATGATAAAAAATAAGGCAAATTACCTCTTTTCGTATAGAGGCATAATTATGGTGCCACCACCCATATACATGTAGTACATTAAATCAAGAAAGCTAAAAATCGCACACAATAGTAGGATAATTATAATATAAATGAACTTAAAAAAATTATCTGATGTTTACCTTCCTTTCATATGATGTAGGTATAATTGTGGTGCCATCACACATGTAGTACATTAAAGCATGAGTATGAGTAGATGTTCCTGCATATAAGTAACCATCTTTTTTTCCATGTAAAGAATAGATATAGTTGTGAAATTCAGTGTGTTCTCTGTGATTTTAATACAAATTTCATTGTATTTATCCTTGTGTTTCTCGTTTAACATAGATTTTATTACGATCGAGATCCACCGCTCACGTAATTTCACTATCTATGCTCATAATTTGTTATGTTCGGTTTAAAAATTAACTAAAAATTTATCTTGTGAAACAAAAAAGGAACTCAAGAATTACAAAAACTTATTAATTTTTCACTTGCGAGATATTTCATTATGCTTTTGTAAATAGAAGTCAATATTGTCTTGATTGTCTGATCCATTTAAGGTGACTTTAAATAACCATATCATTCAGAGTGTTAAAGCAATTACGAATAACAATATGTTTAATTAGTTTCTTAGCTCATTATACAATTCGAATGAATTACACTATTACAATGTAGCAAATCCATATATCTTCACTTGGACAATATTTCCTTCATAAGGTCAGTACTTAACATTTTATTTGGAACACTCTTTCCTCGTGCTTTAGAAGAAGTACCTGCTAAAAATATTTAAAATGGGACATATTAGTACACCTTCACAGCTTTAAATGAGTATTACTAACACAGATTATAATAACATATTTTCTTAAAATAAAGAGCAACTAAATGCTAAACTTATAACTGCTACTGATTTTAGTACACAGTTTGAACAAAAAACAGATTATAAATTTACTACTGAATAACATGGCAACATTTGATCAGTTATAGGAATCTTTTTGTTTACATTAGTGGTAACTACCTTCATTTATGAAGTAATATGCACAGCTCTGGTAATAAGATATCAAAAGAGCAGTGGTTATTTACCATGTTTTTTGTTTGTCTACATAGTTCCTGCTTTTGCTCCCTGGTAGTTTGAGTTAGCATTTGAGTTGGGATTTGTTATTGAATTGTTTTTTTGTCTTGCTACCTGGTAGGTTGAGAAATTGTTTCTCTCATTTGTGCTGTTGAGGGTGTCTCTTGTCTAAGACTGTAGCCTTCTTTGTTTCTGAATGCGGTTTGCTTTGTAGACGCTTTAGAATGCCTTTGTTGCTCGACTCTTCTTTGAGGACGCGGTTGATTGAAACTTCACATTGTCAATGTTGTCTCCCTGCGCACAGTTACAAAGTTGTCGCTGGTATCTCGAGATACTATTGCGGCTAAGGATGAACAAAAATATAGAGACTTCAAATATTATTTTTTTGAACAACTACCTTGTAAAGGTGGTTGTTGAAGGAGCATTAATTAATCATGAAACTTTGAAGCATGAATGGCTTAACCTTCATTTTCTTTGATGTAACTGAACAGTCCTCTTTGCCATTTCGCTTTTTGCTAGCAATTTAGTCAACCCAATGAAGATTCAAAGCTTACATGTATTCACATTAATGCTAGGAAACAAATGTCACCAAGATGTTTGTTAAGTTTGAAAACAATATCACCAAAAAGTTTCTTAGGTTTTCTTAAGACCTTAGATTATATGATATAAACGTTAGAGTCTAACGCCTTTAGATACGACCTATCATTAGCATATATTTATGTTCACAACAAAAGGGCTAAAAACATAAATAGCTACTAACTACATTTGTAACAAAGTTACCTTAAGCACAAATGAAGAATCAAAAGAAGCCTCTGAAAAATAAGAACAATACAATGTTAGCTTTAAAATTGAAGATCAAAATCCTTAAAGAACTCTTTATGTTCATATTCAAAAACTATAGAGAGCACAACATTACATCAAAAAAATTAGAGAACACATGAAACCATCTAAAAAAAATTATATGAATCTTTTTAAATTACTATTAAATTAAATCATACAAATGTACAATATCAATGTATGGCTAAAGGACCAATACATAACTACATATGTGAGTTTATTTCCAAAAGAGTGTAATTTTAAAACTTATTTACCAAATTGGTGTAGTTGATAATTTATTTACCAAAATAGGTGTTTTTCTAAATTTTTTAGTTTTAGTTAATTTATTATCCTCTTCTAATAGTTTTGTCAAAATTAAACATAAAATTCATGAAACTTTATCTGATTTGTTGACGGATTAAGTTGAAACCCAAGCAAAATTTACAAGATAGGTAGAAGAAAAAAGGTCGAAACCGCCGCTGCCTGAGGATTTGAACTATCGGAACCAACGCCATCAACAGCTAAATCTTCATCAGAAAACCGTTTTGGTATGGCAGGGCAAGATGAACGGTTTCATCAATTCAATGCCCAGAACAATATGATTTTTGATTTGGCTGAGCAAGAAGAACGATTATAGGCTGAAGAAAGGTAATTTCTATTAACTTAGATCCACTTTCCAATGTAAATTTCTCCTACATTTGTTAATCTGTAATTTATTTTATCAATTTTGTATTCATATGGTTTCTTCTTGAGCAATTCATTCTTCCCCACTTTAATGAAGCCAATAGGCAATCTACAAGATCGGTATCAGTACGTGATCAAAACTCACGTCAATTTCTAATAAATTATATGAACTACCATTTGCCCCAAGTTGTCGCAAGTTAAACCCTAGCACAACCATATGATCCGAAATACCCAAACTGATGCGATTAAACCAACATTATTGATCAGATTGGGATTAACGGCAGAGCAAACCAGAAAATCAGAAATCTAAGGTCGGCGAATCGAGGGAGAAACCAGATCGGACTTCTTTAACGGTATTATAAGTTCCGAGCAAGACCCGTCTGTGCTTAAACGGGCCAGGGATCTTTCCCAATTTCCACTGCCGTGCGCCTCTGAATTTCTAACCGGACGCCGGAGTTGACCTGAAGTTTTGGTCTTGAAACAAAAACGTGAAGATGAGAAGAAATGGTTACCTCCGGGCTCCGGCATAACTTAAGTGACCAGTGGGTTGATGAAAAGATAATAAATTAATTAAATTAAAATTAAAAAATATAAAAAATACCCATTATGATAAATAAGTTTTCAACTACACCTAGGGGTGCTCACGGTCGGGAACCCGACCCGAAAACCACAAATCCCGAACCGTACCGAATCCCGAGAACCAACAAATTGCTGACCGAAACCCGACCGTAACACCTAATCTCGGGTATCGGTTCGGTCCTAATCTGAAAACCGGGATAAAGGAAAATTCCCGAGACCGAGATTCAACAAAACATTCAGAGATATGGGCCAGTAAAGGAGCCAGTTTGGGAGCTGAGTTTGTTGTGTAACTCATTTGTTCAGCCCATTTTTAACTACAAACTGGATTTTCAACCCATTTTTTTAGCCCAACATTCTACAATGTATTTTCAGCCCATTTTCCAGCCCAGTTTTTGGCTTTTTTGCAACACTATTAATAAATAAACAAAAAGAACCGAGTCCGAGATGATACCTTTTAAACTAATGCTGCGATTTTGAACAATGTGCTAAAAACCGGTTATTCAAAGTGTCAATTAAAACCAAAAACATCATAATGTCATAAAGTAACAAGTTTCATGGCTTCATGCCTAAAGAGTAAATGGAAAACCACAAGTCCACCAAAATCACAATCCAAATCAAAATATAATAACGTCATAACATACTAGTCGATATCCATCCCCTTGTTCGCTTTACTTGGTTCTAACCTCTCACATAAATCTACAAAAAATATATATATAATGAACGAAGGTAATATAAATGAAGTAAATAATGAAAAGAAATAACACAACTAGTATAGTTTTTTTTTACCATTTCCAAGCTCGTCAAAATCAGTCGGATCTTCAGCATCCTTAATAGCTTTTTTGGACTTACGGATCCAGTCTTGTGTGCATATTAATGCTTCTACAACCGGAGGGGACAATGAACTCCTGTAAGCATCTATAACTCTTCCGCCCGTACTGAAAGCCGATTCCGAAGCAACACTAGAGACCGGAATAGCCAGTATATCTAAAAAACATAAAGAATCCACAATTTAAGTTTATATCTATAATTACATAAATATTGAATAAATATTAAATTAATCATACCTTTTGCCATTCGGGATACAATTGGGTATCTAGATGAATTCGCTTTCCACCAATTTAATACATCAAAGTTGTCTTTCCATTTTTCTTCATCATCGTGTAGATACTTTTCCAGTTCAGACTTAGCTTTATACGATGATGATCCTCCACTCTTGAATTTAGCCACAAATTCATCTTCCCTAAATTGCTGCAACCTCTTCGGTGATATTCTTATGTACCTGATGGCATTTCGGATACGCTCGATGGCACCTTCTCTACTACTTAGACCATCTTTCACAATCAGATTAACAATATGTGCCATGCAACGGACGTGTAAGTAACGCCCTTCAAGAATTAGGTTGTCTAAATTACCTAAAAGATATGAAACATAAATGAAATTAGAATATGTAATTTAAGTGGTAAATGAAATTATTAGATTAATAATAAATGTACCTCTTAGGTATGTCATTGCTGTGTCATTTGAAGAAGCGTTGTCGGTTGTAATGGTTAGGACATTATTAATATCCCACTCCTCCAGGCACTTCTGCAAACTCCTTCCAATCGCGTCTCCTTTATGAGAGTGGATAGGTTTGAAATTTATGATTCTCTTGTGATAGACCCAGTTCTCATCAATAAAGTGTGCTGTGAGGCACATATAGTTTATCCTCTGAATGGAGGTCCACGTATCAGTAGTAAGACAAATCTTTGTCTTACTTTTCCCAAAGAAAGATTTTAATACCGCTTTCTCCTCTAGAAAAAGTTCCCCACAATCTCTAGCAATTGTATGCCGGCTTGGAACTTTAAAGTTTGGGCATACGGTTTCCATAAGATTCTTAAAGCCTTCATGCTCTACCGAGGAAAAAGGTAACTCATCTAGAATTATCTTCTTAGCAATCGCTTTACGGGTATTTTCTGCACTGAATTTCCATGTCTTTATCTCACTAGGACCCCCCTCATCACCATCATTTTTCGTTAGTTGGATCTCCGCTTGATCTTTCATCTTAAAATCAGGATTGTTTGGGCATGCTTGGGCATGCCTTTTCAATCCTGATGTTCCGTTTGTGTATGACTCAGCAGCTAAAGTCTGAGGGCAATATTTGCATCGTGCCCTCTTCAAACCAGTTTCCTCATCAGTGTACTTGTCGTAATACTGCCACCACTTAGATCCTGTGGCATTTTTCTTACCAGTTTGCTTCTTCTTTACCGGTTTCTTCGCAACACGTGTTGTCTTTCTTTTTTGTCCTCGTCCTCCTTCATGCTCATCGCTTGATATATGCTCAATTTCTTCTTGCGTGGCCATCTAAAAAACAGAAAATTTAACATGTAATCCAATATATAACATGCCAAGACAACATATACAAAAATATACGAATACACACTCATATACAAAATCAACAACAACTCTAGTTTTTTAAGTTTCTTTCTTAGAACACAACTAATTTTCAAGTTTCAATCTACAAACTATACGAATACACAATCATATAATTAGAATCAACATGCAACCTTCAACAGAAATTATTCAAACAAACACAAACTAAATTATTCAAACAGAAATAATAAACATAGGTCTCTATTCTAACAAAAATTATTCAAACAAACACAAACTACAACAATGTATAGTTTGTATTAATTATCTTATTCATCTGCATTTAACAATGATGTAAGCATAGGTGACTAGGTGTACAAATTTCAATTGTTAGACACAAAAAATTCAATAGGTGTACTGTGTACAAATTTCAATTGTAAACAAAAAGGTTACACGTGCCTTTACACTATTGAATTGATGATGACTCAGAACAAACATCATATGTACTTAGGATTTAGGAAGAACCGAACAAATTAAGCAAAAAAAAACAACAACTAAAGTATCATATGAGAATATGAGAGATGAACTTACTTGGATTAACACAGAATTGGAGTTCGATTTTGGTGATAGAACAGAAGTCGACAGGCGAGAGAGGATGCGTTGAAGTGTTGAACAGCGACGTGGACAAGGGGAGATGATGCGTTGATCGTCTTCAACTTCCAATTGCCGTAATGCCGTCAATGTTCACGTAATCACGTTATGAACAAATTGGGTTAGGGATATGGGTCCAAGAACCTACTATTGGGCTCACAAAAATAAGATAGTGGGCTGGGGTGCTGGGCTGGGATTTAAATATATTTTCGGGATTTCGGTTTTTATTATAGGTCTTCGGTCTATCCCGAGACCGAGACCGAGACCGATTGTAGCTGAAAATAGGAACCGATACAAATCCCATATGGATCGGGTCGGTCCGGTACTCGGGAAAAATCGGGACGGGAGTTCGGTTTTTTTCGGGATCCCGGTTTTATGATCACCCCTAACTACACCTATTTAGTAAATAAATTTTAAAATTAGACTCTTTTGGTAAAAAACTCCTACATATGTAACATAACAGTTAAACTTATGGCATAACTAATGATTATTTTTTTAACTTTTGATGTAAGATTAGACTTGCAATGATTATGAGACACATGAGTATTCAAAAGCAAACTGGGAGATCAGATACAAAGATCTAATGAAAGATTAAATTCAACATACACAGAAGAAAACAATAATTAAAGGACACATGGGTTTAGGGGCATTTCACAAAACTAATTTTTTTGTATTAAAGATCAAAATTAAGATTAGCAAATTTTGAGCAAAAAAATAATTTTTGTAACCCTGTTTAGTCTATATACATGAATAAGTATAGGTTCTTTTTTGATGAAGGAAAGAACCAATAATCAAATACACAGAGTGAAGCCTAAAACCCAATTACATGTATATTTATTAATGAATTTAATGATAAAGCCAGTTGCTCCGATACATGTCTTGCTAAAGTAACTCTAAAAGAAGCAGGTCAGAAATATTCTAAATACAAGACCAGTCTAATTATGTCAATATTGCTGTGGCAATCCTAAACCATGTGTAAACAAATTCAAGAGCTGAATTTACTATCACCTGACTCTAAATATGAAAACTAAGATTATTATTTGAAATAAATGTTGGTTCTAAGGCCCATCGTATAGACCTGTCTTTGTCATATATTTATATATATTCAAAGACAAAAGGGCAAAAAACATAAATAAGTACTAATACATTTGTAACAATGTTACCTTTAAACACAAAAGAAGAGTCAAGAGATACCTAAAAGTCCTACAAAATCTGAAAAATAAGAACAATACAATGTTAGCTTAAAAACTTAAAACCTAAACTCATAAGACTTTCAAAAACACAAAAAGAAAAGTTACTAAATTCAAGCTAAAATCTAAAAAATAAGAAGAATACAATGTTAGCTTTAAAACTTAAGATCTAAACTCATAAGACTTTCAAATACACAAAAAGAAAAGTTACTAAATTGGAAAAAAGAATAAACGATTTGTATAATGTTATAAAAAAATGTTGTATGGTTTTTAAGTTCATATAGAACACAGAATTTACATATTACTGGTAATACTTGTGATATATATACTGAATTGTATATGAAAAATAATGCAGATTTAGAGCATAACAAACAATGCAGATTTAAAGCAAAATTTACATAAGATAAAAAACATATTAACTGTTATTGACATATTGCCTTGGTTATAGATTGATACTATTGTACATTGCAATGGGTTAATTGATGTGTATAATTGAATGTTCTTTAAAAACCTGATATTTACGAAAAGATACAGGAATGTTGAATTTAGGGTGTTGAAATTGACAATATCAGAGATAGATAGTTTTCAGAATTCAAAGATTAGATGATTGTAAACCCTCGAATTTTAGGATTTAAACTTGACAAAGAACCGTAAACATAAGAGCAGAACATAAATTACGCATCTTGATGAAGAAATTATACACAATTCATAAACAATGTTCTTCTGTTTCCATTCGATTACGCATTATATTAAGTCAAAAGGTATCATTTAGAGGGATGATAGGCATGAAGATACAAATTTGCATGCAACCATAGTTATTGCGTTTGATGATTAAAATAAAATTCATACATAGTAATATTGAAAGAACAAATATAACAACAATTTCTCCTACAATCCATAAATGCTTTCTGGTTATCGATCCAGTAATACAGTATAATTTTTTTTTGACAGTTCAAATTGAAAAATCATTTAAATAGATTTGGAATTGTAGCAGAGGATGCAAGACATAGATTCATACCTGTATATAAATCTGTTGTTCTACTGTAATATTAATTAAGAATTTGGTAGTCGTTATTTACAATTACTGTAACATATATATTGCAGATAGAAAGTGAAATGACAGAAACTGTATATTGAAGTGGATGTGGTGAAATTGGCGATTGCAAGATTGATATGTACGGCATGATGAAAACAATTGAGAGTATTTATAGGGTAGAATTTACAGAGTTATGGTTGCAGGGACCGTATTTGGTTGCGATGGTGGTGCAATCGGCGAATTAGGGTTGTGATTGAAGGGACCGTATCTGGGTGATATAGGTGGCGTGAGAGATTATAGAGGTTTGAAGTGTTGGCGTAGGTTTTGAGGGGAAGTGTTAGACGAAGAGGAAGGGTTAGACGGGAGGTTATTGAATTAAATATTAAAGTTTATTTCGAAGAAGTTGAAAATTGTTAATTCAGGTAAATAAGGTGTGTTTAGGGGAAATGAGGATCAGTTGGGACCAATGAGTCCCAATAAGGTGTGTATATAACAAATAAGTTGTGTTTAGGACCAATGATGGCCCAATAAGGTGTGTTTACGGGCAATGAGGTGCAGATGGGACCAATGAGTCCCAATAAGGTGTGTATATAACCAATAAGGTGTACATAGGACCAATAAGGTGTGTTTGGGGGAAATGACGTTTAGTTGGGACTAATGAGTCCCAATAAGTTGTGTTTAGGACAAATGATGGCCAAATAAGGTGTGTTTAGTGGTAATGAGGGTAAGTTGGGACCAATATGTCCCAATAATGTGTGTATATAACCAATAAATTGTGTTTAGGACAAATGATGGCCCAATAAGGTGTGTTTAAGAGCAATGAGGGTCAGTTAGGACCAATGAGTCCCAATAAGGTGTGCATATAACCAATAAGGTGTACATAGGACCAATAAGGTGTTTTTAGGGGAAATGAGGGTCAGTTGGGACCAACGTGTCCCAATAAGGTGTGTATATAACCAATAAGTTGTGTTTAGGACCAATGATGGCCCAATAAGGTGTGTTTAGGGGCAATGAGGGTCAGTTGGGACCAATGAGTCTCAATAATGTGTGTATTTACCCAATAAGGTGCACATAAGAGCAATAAGGTGTGTTTAGGGGAAATGAGGATCAGTTGGGACCAATGAGCCCAATAAGGTGTGTATATAACCAATAAGTTGTGTTTAAGACCAATGATGGCCCAATAAGGTGTGTTTACGGGCAATGAGGTGCAGATGGGACCAATGAGTCCCAATAAGGTGTGTATATAACCAATAAGGTGTACAGAGGACCAATAAGGTGTGTTTGGGGGAAATGACGTTTAGTTGGGACTAATGAGTCCCAATAAGTTGTGTTTAGGACAAATGATGGCCAAATAAGGTGTGTTTAGTGGCAATGAGGGTTAGTTAGAACCAATATGTCCCAATAATGTGTGTATATAACCAATAAATTGTGTTTAGGACAAATGATGGCCCAATAAGGTGTGTTTAGGAGCAATAAGGGTCAGTTAGGACCAATGAGTCCCAATAAGGTGTGTATATAACCAATAAGGTGTACATAGGACCAATAAGGTGTTTTTAAAGGAAATGAGGGTCAGTTGGGACCAACGTGTCCCAATAAGGTGTGTATATAACCAATAAGTTGTGTTTAGGACCAATTATGGCCCAATAAGGTGTGTTTAGGGGCAATGAGGGTCAGTTGGGACCAATGAGTCTCAATAATGTGTGTATTTACCCAATAAGGTGCACATAAGAGCAATAAGGTGTGTTTATGGGAAATGAGGATCAGTTGGGACCAATGAGCCCAATAAGGTGTGTATATAACCAATAAGTTGTGTTTCGGACCAATGATGGCCCAATAAGGTGTGTTTAGGACCAATGATGGCCCAAAAAGGTGTGTTAGGGGCAATTAGGGTCAGTTGGGACCAATGAGTCCCAATAAGGTGTGTCTATAACCAATAAATTGTGTTTAGGACCAATGATGGCTAATAAGTTGTGTTTAGGAGCAATGATGGCCACAAAAGTTGTGTTTAAGGGACACAAGGGTCAGTTGGGACCAATGGGTCCCAATAATGTGTGTATATAACCAATAAGGTGTACATAGGAACAATAACGTGTGCTAAGGGGAAATGAAGGTCAGTTGGGGACTAATGAGTCCCAATAAGGTGTGCATATAATCAATAAGTTGTGTTTAAGACCAATGATTGCCCAATAAGGTGTGTTTAGGAGCATTGAGGGTCAGTTAGGACCAATGAGTTTCAATAAGGTGTGTATATAACCAATAAGGTGTACATAGGACCAATAAGGTGTGTTTAGGGGAAATGAGATACAGTTGAGACCAAAGAGTCCCAATAAGTTGTGTTTAGGACCAATGATGGCCAAATTAGGTGTGTTTAGGAGAAATGAGGGTCAGTAAGGACCAATGGGTCCCAATAAGGTGTGTATAAAACCAATAAGTTGTGTTTAGGACCTATGATGGCCCTATAAGGTGTGTTTAGGAGAAATGAGAGTCAGTTAGGACCAATGAACCCCAATAAGGTATGTATATAACCACTAAGGTTTAGATAGGACCAATAAGGTACTTTTAGGGGAAATAAGGGTAAGTTAGGACCAACGAGTCCCAATAAGGTGTGTATATAACCAATAATTTGTGTTTAGTACCAATGATGGCCCAATAAGGTGTGTTTAGGGGCCATGAGGGTCAGTTGGGACCACTGAGTTCCAATAATGTGTGTATATAACCAATAAGGTGTACATAGGACCAACAAGGTGTGTTTAGGGTAAATGAGGATCAGTTGGGACAAATGAGTCCCAATAATGTGTGTATATAACTGATAAGTTATGTTTAGGACCAATATGGCCCAATAAGGTGTGTTTAGGGGCAATGAGGGTTAGTTGGGACCAATGGTCCCAATAAGGTGCGTATATAACCAATAGGGTGTACATAGGACCAATAAGGTGTCTTTAGGTGCAATGAGGGTCACTTGGGATCAATGAGTCCAAATAATGTGTGTTTATAACCAATAAGTTGTGTTTAGGACCAATGATGGCCCAATAAGGTGTGTTTAGGACCAATGATGGCCCAAAAAGGTGTGTTAGGGGCAATTAGGGTCAGTTGGGACCAATGAGTCCCAATAAGATGTGTCTATAACCAATAAATTGTGTATAGGAACAATGGTGGCCCATAAGTTGTGTTTAGGAGCAATGATGGCCACAAAAGGTTTATTTAGGGGAAACGAGGGTCAGTTGTGACCAATGAGTCCCAATAATGTGTGTATATAACCAATAAGGTGTACATAGGACCAATAAGGTGTGCTAAGGGGAAATGAAGGTCAGTTGGGGACCAATGATTCCCAATAAGGTGTGCATATAATCAATAAGTTGTGTTTAAGAGCAATGATTGCCCAATAAGGGGTGTTTAGGAGCAATTAGGGTTAATTAGGACCAATGAGTCCCAATAAGGTGTGTATATAACCAATAAGGTCTACATAGGACCAATAAGGTGTGTTTAGGGGAAATGAGATACAATTGAGACCAATGAGTCCCAATAAGGTGTGTATATAACCAATAAGTTGTGTTTAGGACCAATGATGGCCAAATTAGGTGTGTTTAAGAGAAATGAGGGTCAGTAAGGACCAATATGTCCCAATAATGTGTGTATACAACTGATAAGTTGTGTTTAAGACAAATGATGGCCCAATAAGGTGTGTTTATGAGCAATGAGGGTCAGTTAGGACCAATGAGTCTCAATAAGGTGTGTATATAACCAATAAGGTGTACACATGACCAATAAGTTGTTTTTAGGGGAAATGAGGGTCAGTTGGGACCACCGAGTCCCAATAAGGTGTGTATATAACCAATAAAATGTGTTTAGCACCAATGATGGCCAAATTAGGTGTGTTTAGGAGAAATGAGGGTCAGTAAGGACCAATGGGTCCCAATAAGGTGTGTATAAAACCAATAAGTTGTGTTTAGGACCTATGATGGCCCAATAAGGTGTGTTTAGGAGAAATGAGGGTCAGTTAGGACCAATGAACCCCAATAAGGTGTGTATATAACCACTAAGGTTTAGATAGGACCAATAAGGTACTTTTAGGGGAAATAAGGGTAAGTTGGGACCAACGAGTCCCAATAAGGTGTGTATATAACCAATAATTTGTTTTTAGTACCAATGATTGCCCAATAAGGTGTGTTTAGGGGCCATGAGGGTCAGTTGGGACCACTGAGTTCCAATAATGTGTGTATATAACTAATAAGGTGCACATAGGACCAACAAGGTGTGTTTAGGGTAAATGAGGATCAGTTGGGACAAATGAGTCCCAATAATGTGTGTATATAACCAATAAGTTGTGTTTAGGACCAATGATGGCCCAATAAGGTGTGTTTAGGGGTATTGAGGGTTAGTTAGGACCAATGGTCCCAATAAGGTGTGTATATAACCAATAGGGTGTACATAGGACCAATAAGGTGTCTTTAGGGGCAATGAGGGTCACTTTGGATCAATGAGTCCCAATAATGTGTGTTTATAACCAATAAGTTGTGTTTAGGACCAATGATGGCCCAATAAGGTGTGTTTAGGACCAATGATGGCCCAAAAAGGTGTGTTAGGGGCAATTAGGGTCAGTTGGGACCAATGAGTCCCAATAAGATGTGTCTATAACCAATAAATTGTGTTTAGGAACAATGGTGGCCAATAAGTTGTGTTTAGGAGCAATGATGCCACAAAAGGTTTATTTAGGGGAAACAAGGGTCAGTTGTGAGCAATGAGTCCCAATAATGTGTGTATATAACCAATAAGGTGTACATAGGACCAATAAGGTGTGCTAAGGGGAAATGAAGGTCAGTTGGGGACCAATGATTCCCAATAAGGTGTGCATATAATCAATAAGTTGTGTTTAAGAGCAATGATTGCCCAATAAGGGGTGTTTAGGAGCAATTAGGGTCAGTTAGGACCAATGAGTCCCAATAAGGTGTGTATATAACCAATAAGGTCTACATAGGACCAATAAGGTGTGTTTAGGGGAAATGAGATACAATTGAGACCAATGAGTCCCAATAAGGTGTGTATATAACCAATAAGTTGTGTTTAGGACCAATGATGGCCAAATTAGGTGTGTTTAGGAGAAATGAGGGTCAGTAAGGACCAATATGTCCCAATAATGTGTGTATATAACTAATAATTTTTGTTTAAGACAAATGATGGCCCAATAAGGTGTGTTTAGGAGCAATGAGGGTCAGTTAGGACCAATGAGTCTCAATAAGGTGTGTATATAACCAATAAGGTGAACACATGACCAATAAGTTGTTTTTAGGGGAAATAAGGGTCAGTTGGGACCAACGAGTCCCAATAAGGTGTCTATATAACCAATAAAATGTGTTTAGGACCAATGATGGCCAAATTAGGTGTGTTTAGGAGAAATGAGGGTCAGTAAGGACCAATGGGTCCCAATAAGGTGTGTATAAAACCAATAAGTTGTGTTTAGGACCTATGATGGCCCAATAAGGTGTGTTTAGGAGAAATGAGGGTCAGTTAGGACCAATGAACCCCAATAAGGTGTGTATATAACCACTAAGGTTTAGATAGGACCAATAAGGTACTTTTAGGGGAAATAAGGGTAAGTTGGGACCAACGAGTCCCAATAAGGTGTGTATATAACCAATAATTTGTGTTTAGTACCAATGATTGCCCAATAAGGTGTGTTTAGGGGCCATGAGGGTCAGTTGGGACCACTGAGTTCCAATAATGTGTGTATATAACTAATAAGGTGCACATAGGACCAACAAGGTGTGTTTAGGGTAAATGAGGATCAGTTGGGACAAATGAGTCCCAATAATGTGTGTATATAACTGATAAGTTGTGTTTAGGACCAATATGGCCCAATAAGGTGTGTTTAGGGGCAATGAGGGTTAGTTGGGACCAATGGTCCCAATAAGGTGCGTATATAACCAATAGGGTGTACATAGGACCAATAAGGTGTCTTTAGGTGCAATGAGGGTCACTTGGGATCAATGAGTCCAAATAATGTGTGTTTATAACCAATAAGTTGTGTTTAGGACCAATGATGGCCCAATAAGGTGTGTTTAGGACCAATGATGGCCCAAAAAGGTGTGTTAGGGGCAATTAGGGTCAGTTGGGACCAATGAGTCCCAATAAGATGTGTCTATAACCAATAAATTGTGTATAGGAACAATGGTGGCCAATAAGTTGTGTTTAGGAGCAATGATGGCCACAAAAGGTTTATTTAGGGGAAACGAGGGTCAGTTGTGACCAATGAGTCCCAATAATGTGTGTATATAACCAATAAGGTGTACATAGGACCAATAAGGTGTGCTAAGGGGAAATGAAGGTCAGTTGGGGACCAATGATTCCCAATAAGGTGTGCATATAATCAATAAGTTGTGTTTAAGAGCAATGATTGCCCAATAAGGGGTGTTTAGGAGCAATTAGGATCAGTTAGGACCAATGAGTCCCAATAAGGCGTGTATATAACCAATAAGGTCTACATAGGACCAATAAGGTGTGTTTAGGGGAAATGAGATATAGTTGAGACCAATGAGTCCCAATAAGGTGTGTATATAACCAATAAGTTGTGTTTAGGACCAATGATGGCCAAATTAGGTGTGTTTAGGAAAAATGAGGGCCAGTAAGGACCAATGGGTCCCAATAAGGTGTGTATAAAACCAATAAATTGTGTTTAGGACCTATGATGGCCCAATAAGGTGTGTTTAGGAGAAATGAGGGTCAGTTAGGACCAATGAGTTTCAATAAGGTGTGTACATAACCAATAAGGTGTAGATAGGACCAATAAGGTGTTTTTAGGGGAAATGAGGGTAAGTTGGGACCAAAGAGTCTCAATAAGGTGTGTATAAAACCAATAATTTGTGTTTAGTACCAATGATGGCCCAATAAGGTGTGTTTAGGGGCTTTGAGGGTCAGTTGGGACCACTGCGTTCCAATAATGTGTGTATATAACCAACAAGGTGTGTTTAGGGTAAATGAGGATCAGTTGGGACAAATGAGT